>CM060919.1:296704700-297954700 GCA_030737875.1 Allium sativum
GGAGATCGATGGATATGCGGGGTACTAGGTGCCTCCAGTTTCGTTCAGACCCAGAAAGGACTTGTAAATGGACTGTGTGTCTGACATTGGATTTTAGTCTGTGTGATTGATTTCTATTAAATATATATCTGTTTGGCGGCGGAGAATTTATTCTCTTGCTTAACGCCCTTCTCTGAGACGTACGAGCTCAGGGGTTATATATCGATGGATATCAAACGCATGGAGTGAATTGCCTGTGTGGCATGCCTAAGTGGCAAATGATCAAGGCTTCTGTTGAAAAGCAAAGTCTTGTGGTTGATGATCAAAGCACGGCCTTTGTGGCGTAGCTTTGTGTAACGTTTACTTCGCGAGTATCACACCCGGTATGAACCAAAAACGGGAGACGGACCTCAGGGAGGGCATGCGTTTCCTTCTAGCTAAAAAGTGGCGTCAGTGGTTTTACACGCCATGACGAGTTTGACTTATGTGGTTGTTGCTGTTGCGAGGCGCCTCGGATATATCGGTCGTTCTCGAACCGATGGAGTCATTTGTTGGCTCATTGACACCCCAAAGGGTGGGGAAACGCAGTGTTCAGGCATTTTAATCCACATCGGTGGACCGGCCCTGACGATCCAAGGGTCACTCGAGCTCTGATCCTGAGACACGGGCTAGAGCGTCTCGAATCGGTTGAGGACTATCTTTTGCCTCGGTTCATAGGTGGAAATCCAATTTCCAAATACGTGACTTTTGCGGTTTTATTTGTAGAGCCTAGTATGGCGACATAGTGGGATGGGGCGCTCATGCCGCCTATGATTGATACTTATGATTTAAAGTTGTTTTATACACTTATAATAGTATCAAATGATATCTTTTAAACGTATCAAGCATTCTTGGCTATTATAAGGTAAAAACCCTATCCCCCGGCTTGCGTTGCATTGTGTGATAGGACATGGGTCTTATAATAGCTTCATTTTTCTTTATTTAGCATTGCGCTGTTGTTTTATGCACTGGTGTTCTTGGGAGGAAACCCGTTCCGTGTTATACGGCGTGGTCCCTTGATTTACCGAACTTTAAAATAAAGATTAATAACTGTTTTAGTTCTCACACCAGTCCCATGACTGACCTGGAGTTTATTGTTTTGACCTAAACTCTGGGTGCCCCTATTTTGACACGGGCAGCTAGTAGTTTTGGTTTTGCAGATTTATATTCACAGGATCCTGGTTTACAGCTGGAATGATATCCGGAAAGCTTTGTATCTGTATATCTCTTCTAGTTGTGTATTGTATTATTTTCTGCTGCGATGTATTTAAATGTAATTTAAATCTCTGATATTTCTGTGTAATATTCATTTATACTCCGTATATTCTTGTATTCTGGTGCATTGTTGTAATATACAGTGAAATGTTCTTTCGTCTGCGTTTTGTTGTGGTTTGTTCTCGAACTATCCGTCGCTTTCCTTTACGGGGAAGTTACGGGTCTTTACAGTTGGTATCAGAGCTTTGGTTTACAAAACAGAGAACAAGGCACATTAGAACCATACGAAAGAATTCATCAGATATTGGATTAGTAATATCCAATTAGAATGACTCGTTAGAGATAGGATCAGTAGTGTCCTAGAACGAGTGTGAAGAGTATATTTTTAAAATGAAAAACAATTTTTGTTTTGAAAATCTAAATCAATTATTCGTATTTGATTATTTATTTGTATTGATTTGGACAGTCCAGTATATAAAGATTTTGCATATGCGCCTTGCAAACGTATATTCGAAGTTTTAATATACTGGATAGATATAGAACCACACTCTAGTCACCCGGGGATGATCCTGATGATGGTGCATCATCATCAGCAATTATATTCGAGTGTCGAAGGTGTGATATCTATATATTTTCATTAGACTGGTGTGAGAACCAAAATTAGATAGGGCCTATTGTTGTGATTTGGCATCAAAAACATGATTTTTGTATATGTATCAAAATTATGAATTTGAGACTCTAATTCACTAATTGATTGATGTTTGTGTTGTTTGTTTATTTGGTTGATAATTTTGAACCATTTAGCCTAATTGAACCAAATATTGAATTATATTGAAAATTGGTTGCGTTTGCTTGCATATACTTGTACTTACCTTGAACAGGTCATAGCAAGGAGGCTAGAGCAGAGAATAAAATTTGTTTGCCCGATAAATAGGTACATGTTTACTACATAATTTACTGTTTTGTTTGGGTGATGATGATTTTATGAGCCTATTGGCTAGCTGCTTGGCTTTTTCTTTTTCTTTTTGAGATCTGAAGGACCGGGGAAGCTATCTGAGATTTCCCGATGCTCCCGGTGCAGGGGAGGTTATGGCGAAATTTTTCGAAAATTTAGGGTGTTAGCCAAATTTTTGAATTTTTGAAAATTCTCAGAAACTGAAAAGTAGGAGAATGGAAGCCAGATCGAACATAGAATTGATAATCAGACCACTTTCGACTTTGTTCCTTTTCGGGGACGAAAAGTTTTAAGTGGGGGAGATTGTAATAACCCGAAAATCCGAGCCAGTTTAAAAATTTTATATTAGCAATTTTAGCGAATTTTGAAGATTTAAAATAGATTATTTTAAATAATATCGACGAGAAAATTTATTTTTAATAGAATTAGAACGTATATATTATATACGTCGTCGTTAGAATATAAATATTTATATATAATTATAAATAGAATTGAAAATGGCGCGGTAGTTCGATAATTCGATTTCAAACTTCAATTGAATGTACCGGGTGCAAAACAAACCGGATTTTAGTGAAACCAAAAACATTAGAATCTAATAGGGAACATCCTTCCAACGAATCCGAAAAATTGAAATTTCATAGCGGGAATCAAAAGATATGTCTAGTTGAAAATTCTGAATAGTCGCTATGGAATTCAGGCCCTTAAAAATGGGAATTTTGCAAACGGCCTCGGATTTCGACGAAACCAATTTTGTTGGAACCATGATGTCAAATTATTGTTAGATTCCAAAATTTCATAATTTTTCGAATCAATATGTGAGCGTGGCAAAGGAAAATGCGTTTGACCGGTTTCAGATGATTTTATTCGACTGGAAAATGGCCATTTTTCAAACGGTCTCAGAATTCGATGAAACTAGTTTTGTTAGGACCGTATCGTCAATACGAAGTTAGAAAATATTTTTCGAAAATTTTTAGAGCCCGTATTGGGCCCGGTAAATTGAAATGTACGTTTAAAATTCAATATAATGATTTAAATATAAATTTGACGAGAACTGATCGAAACGATCGAATCAGCCTACGATACATATCCCATCGTGTTCGGAATGGGGGTAATTAGCTATGGACGACAGTCGTTGGGTTTGAATCGGTGTTAATTTGAAAAGTCAATTTGAAGTGAAAAAAAATATAATAAATTAATTAAAAACTTTACAATAACCCCCCACCTCTCGTTTTCTTTCTTCCCCCACGTTCATTGATCGAAATAAAAAAAAAATCGCGCCGCTGCCCTGGGGCCCTGGAGCCACCGACGTCCGCCTCGCCAGTCTCCACCGGAGCTTCCCCTTCCCCTCCTCGTTTCCATCCATCTCCTCCACCCTCAGCTCGCGCGAGCCCTCGGTTCGAACCCCAGATGTGCGCAACCGCCCCCTCGACCACCGCAGTCACCTCCGTCCAACCCTAGCCGCGACGAGCCACCCACCACCGTTCGACCGAAGGCCGCAGCACCCCTCCCCGTTTGCTCCTCTGAAAAATTCCCCCCAGATTCCGAACCCTAAGCCAAATCGAGATCCCCAGGCCGCCAAACCCCAATCCGCCCCTCCAGAACTTCGGCGCCTCCTCCTGCGTGATTTGGAAACTCCACCACCCCTAAAACTCCGAATGTAAGCATTTTATTTATTATTTATACTGATTTATTTATTTCAGTTTATTAAAAGTGGTTAGTTAAAATAAAAATCAGTTTATAATATGTTTTTACAGCGATTTTTATATATTTATAACAGCATTTTATAAATGTATATCAGCAGTTTTTATTATGTACATGTTTTTAAATCAGTTTTTAAATATAGAGAAGAAAGACCGGATTTTTATATATTGAACATCGAAGTAAAAATGTGATTTTTATATATTGAACATCGAAGTAAAAATGTGATTTTTATATATTGAACATCGAAGTAAAAATGTGATTTTTATATACTGAACATCGAAGTAAAAATGTGATTTTTATATATTGAACATCAAAGTAAAAATTTGATTTTTATATATTGAACATCGAAGTAAAAATGTGATTTTTATATATTGATTAGCGAAGTAAAAAAATTCGATTTTTATATATGTAGTGGCTACGGGCGAAGAAAGTGATTAGAGTCGAGAACAGTGAAGATTTCCTGCATTTGAAGTGCTGTGGAGTTAGGATAGCTATCTGTGAGAACTTCTCACTCTAAATTTCTTTTTCTAGTTATATATATATATATATATACTAGGATGCAGACGGTGTTTAGTAGCACCCGACACCCGTCATCCACAGACCATGGATGGCTTGTTGTTAAATTGTTTGGTTGTGTAGTTGGCTAGATTATTTGGTTTGAATTGAGTTGTTTGGTGAAATGAAATTGATTTGATTGATGTGTGAATGGCGTGGGCCTTCACTAGACCAGGGATAAGGCTAGGCCTCGTCCCGTTTCTAGTATCGTGCCGTTATGCCGCCGAAATTTTCTAAAATAAGTTAGAAAATAAAAATATCATTTTATTTAAAGAATGAACTGAATAGAAATTCATATGTTAAAATAAAATGTTTTATCGTTAAAAATATATAATTTTTAACATGAATATGAATATAGTGAATGAGAATAAATAAATATTCATTTACAAACCGGACGGTTTGTTTATGTACACCTATTTGAAGGACATTGATTGGGACGATAAATTTTACACATCGCCCAACTGCACAAATAAAATCCGTGTTTGATTGTTTGAAACCCCACACGGGTGTTGGGATGAAATTTGAAGTTCACTCATCCTGATTGATTAAATATGTCGATCGATTGATTGACAGGCGGTTATAAGCGTTAGATATCTATATTTGATGCTTATACAGTGTAGTGCACCTTGGTTGATGGTTGATTATTTTTCAATGCTATTATATACATGTGTTGTATGGAATCCATATAATTAACTTTACATGGTAATTGATTGGGCCTCATTCCAATTTGAAAAATAAAGAATAATATAACATAAAAGTTTATGTGTTGACTGTACTCATCCGTTGAGATTAGTCATGTGTTGAACGAAATAATTTAACAAAAATTGTCACACGTGGACAGTACTCATTTGTTGAGATTAGTCGTGTGTTGACAAAAATAAATATTCATTTGTTGAATAGAATATTTGAAAATAGAAATATATGAAGCCGTGTTGGTTAGATTGACGCCATTTTGACGTGAACGATATTTATATCGATTTTATTCATTTTAAAATGCATATTGAAAAGTGATTTCGAAAACGCATATTTTGAAACGATTTTGAAATGAATTGAATATAAAACGATTTCGAAATGAATTGAATATATAATGAATTCGAATTGAATGGAAAACGAATTTGATTTCAATTGAATAGCAAACGAAACGAATTTGAATTGAATTGAATATAAAACGAATTTGAATTGAATTGAATATGAAACCAATTCGAATTGAATTGAAAACAAATTCGAATTGAATTGGAAACAAATTGAATTGAAATTTGAATTGAATAGAAATGAATTTTAAAACGAATTTATAAAGAAGAATTCAATTTTGATTTGAATTGAAATGGAAGTTGAAATTGCTTTTGAAATGAATTTAGAACTATTTATATAATTCGTTTTAAATAGAAATCGACGAAATATATATTATATATATTATATATATAATATAATGGCCTGAATAGAACGCGCCGCGCCGCTGCAGTTCGCGAATTTCGACCATTTATTTCAAACGGACATTACGGGAGATCCGACCGTCAGATTCTCCTAAAACCCGAACCGTTGGGTTCGTATCGAAAAGAGCTTTCTAACGAATGTTAGAAATTTGAAATCTAACGGTTGGATTTGGAGATACGTCCAAATCAAATTCGAAAAAGGTCGCTGTAAGTGCAGTTCGATGGCCGTTGATGGAAATCGACTGTACGGGCCTTGATAAAATTATTAAAAATAGTAATAATTTGTGTAAAATCATAAGAAAGGATTTGAGAAGAATTGGGATGAAAAACTCCATATTTGAAAAGATAAAAATAGATTTTTATCGAAGTAAACTAGTTTTGAACTAGAATTATAATTCTATTTATTTTTAAATAAATAAATTGAATTTGAAAAGGGTTTTAAAAATAACCAGAATTTCCAATGATTGCATTAGAGTGGATTTGAATCGAAATTGTCTTCGGAATATTTCGATGTTGGAATTCGTGATTATACAGATGTTGTTATGAAAATTTGAAAGATATATATTTATATCGTTATTTCCAATACGACATTTGTTAGTCGTAGAATTTGATATTGAATATAAGCCGATATATTTTCTATTCAGAGGCTTGTGTTTAATATCAAATGTGATTTGGGTTTGTCGTGAATGGTGTCTTCACTTACACTGTTCTTGAACCCAGTTGAGAAAAGATTAAATCTTTTTATTTAGATTTAATAAAGTGTACCAATTAAATAATATTTAATTGGAATTGAATTGATATTGATTTTTGGGTTTATCGTGGACAGTGTTTCAAATAACACTCGTTCTTTAACCCGATAATTAATGGAATGTGATTTTGGGTTTATCGTGAACCGTGTTTTAAATGACACTGATTCTTTAACCCAGTTAACGATTAAAACTAAGTGGAGTTTTAATGGATCTTTAATTAGATTGAAAAGATCGAGAATGGAATACCACCAGTTTTGCTCCAGGCGATAGTTAAATCTTTAATTAGATTTGAACGTGAAATGGTAATTGAATTTACCGATAACACCGTGGTGTTAGATATGAAGTATAACCAGTTTTACTTCATGGGATGAATAGGTTGGGATTGGGAAATTAAAACAAATGATTATGTAACACCCCACCTCCGCTAGGGTCACTCACAAAAGGAATGCCCTAGTTTTGGAGAGGTATTATCGAGATAACGTCACAGAATTATCACAAGACAGAACATAAACAAATAAATAAGTAAACAGCAGAAGAATTTCTGAGCAAAACAGAACTTCATTTCATTCCAAAATAAATCATGTCTTTTACAGACGTTTCAAGTAACTTCATTACAACTGTCTTGTAATAATAGCCAAAGAAGCAATAATTTAAAAACAGTAAAACAGCTTATTCCCCAAGTGCAGTAAAAAGAAGCAGCCATAGCAAACCGTACATGCTGAGCCAAAGCAAGTGATATCCAAGCTAAGAGCTAGTTATTCCTCCCTGAGAACCTAGGGGAGGGAAACGAAAGAAAAAGAGGCGAAAGGAAAAGGGTCAGTCATAAAGACTGAGTAAGTTCTAGTGACTTCCAGTGTAAAAACGGTTAAAAACAACCTATCACGAATGAACTGGAACTAAACTTAAGAATAGTGTCAAGGTAAACAAGATAGACTAAGGTGATCAGGATAAGTCAAGACAAGTCAAGTAAAGCATCACATGTTCGAGATTCGTTGCATCGACTGTACTAGTATACTAAGCCCATGTCACAAGTTAACCACGAAATAAATCCTACAGCCCAATGTCATGAAATGACCCTGAAACGGGGTCTGACCCAAGTGCGGGGTCCTACGGAGCGATTTTCTAGTCGATCGGCTCCCTACAAGTTCTAGCTCGTCAAGTGTCCGTGTCATACGGCTAATCACAAATGTAGTCACCTGTGCTGGGTCCACCTTCGGGTGTATCAGCCCTAGGGTGTCAACCCCTGACACGATTTAAGATGCACAGATAAATCTACAGATACCCAGTGTCTGCCCCGGATACGTGCACGATCGTAGTCCGCCGAACCTACACTGGCGTACCCTACTGCCATCGTTCACCTCTTACAATCAGCCCAGTAATCGTGCCCCCACCCGGCCTAGCCCCAGGGTACCTTGATACTTCTAGAGGGTTACTGCTGAAAGGGGTCGTGTCTAGGGTTTCGCCTAGTAGATTAGGTCATGTAATTCGTGACCTAACCCGCCTAACAGATTAAGTCATGTAATTCGTGACTTAATCCTTTTCTAGTCTAGTCATGTCAAGATGGTTAAGTATGTCATTTCAGTTCGCGACTTAACCCGCCTACGTGTCATGTCAAGTTGGCTAAGTGTTGTCGTTTTCAAGTTCATGACTTAGCCCTACAAATCGTGTTCAAGTTGGTTAAGCTGTCTTTTCATGTTCATGACTTAACCCTAATTGGCATTAATTGATTCGTTAATGCACCGAACCACCCACATTGGATCCTATTGTTTGTGGCCACTGGATTTGGCGGGCGGTTCCGGGCAGGTTTACGCTACGAACTCAACCCAACCTCGGGTTTCACGCGCGATGTGACCAACTACCCACATTGGATCTTATTGTTTGTAGCAACTGGATTTGCCGGGCGGTTCCGAGCAGATTTACACTTCAAACTCAACACAACCTCGAGTTGGCCACTTTCTTGTTTTCTAAAGTCATGCCCATGTTCTTATCAGATTTTGCTATTTCCACAACATGTTCATATATCAACTTCGTGCCCAACTAAGGCATGTTTAAAGTAAAATTATGGCATGATCCAGTCAAGTTTTCGTGCCATATTTCAAGTTCTACTTATGCCAAATTTCACAGTTTATGCTTATAATTAATTCAAGTTTTGCCTATTCTACCCAATCGTATCCCCAACGTATATAAACGTACTTCGTTCATAAGCATAAACAATTCAAGAGATAAAGGGGAATAACACCAAACATGTGGTAGGAATATGTGACAATTCCAACATTACTTGCATAATAAACAGGCTATAACATATCACATGGTTTCAATGATGATAACTTGGCATAGTAATGATTCCAACTTAATTTAACATGATGATTTTACATCATAGGCATAATAATCATTGCGGGCATAATAATAATAATTTTATTATAAACATGAAACATTAAAGGCATAGTAATCCTAATAGGCATAGTGGATTCCAATTTTAACATTTTTAACATAATAATTCTCATAGACATAATAATTCCAATTTATCGTAATGATTCTCATCTAATATTATAAACATAATGGTTCCAACTTAGCACTTTTAACATAATGATTCTCAACTAACATTATAGACATAATGATTCCAATTTAGCGTTTTTAACATAATGATTCTCAATTAACATGATAGACATAATGATCCCAATTTAGCGTTTTTAACATAATTAACATGATAGACATAATGATCCCAATTTGGCGTTTTTTAACATAATTAACATGATAGACATAATGATCCCAATTTGGCGTTTTTTAACATAATTAACATGATAGACATAATGATTTCAATAAACATAGCGATTCCATGGACATGTATTAGTCCAACTTGCCAAACAATTAAGCCCAAGTGATTCATAACAACATCAAAATCATGACAAGTTCCATTTGCAACGTTGCCATAGCAATATACAAATTATAATTCAAAGATAAACAATATAAACAATGTATTAACAATAGTTCCTAAGTCCGGTTTCAATTCATAGCATGTCCATATTGTTTTAGCGTTTTTGCCTAAAAAGTAACATAGAACTTACAATATGAAGCAAATAACCCAATTAAAAATCCTAAATCAAATAGTCTCAAATTCGTTGTCTAAAGCGTCGTAGATGTTGTAGCTTCTAGTTGTAGCCTTCAAGAATCGTCCTCCATCTTCTATAATTTTATTCTTTATATTTTTAATTCAGAGCTCTAGGTTTAATGGCGGCGGCTTGAGGCTAAAATGAAATAGTATGATTTAGGCTAGGTCTTAGGTCCTTTTTATAATGTTTGCAAGTTGTTTTAGACCGTCGATGGAGCTTGATTCAATAATAGACGTTCGTTTGAAGGAGAGGCCAATCCGGAGCTGACACCTAGCCCTAGTGACAAGGCAAGGCTCCGAAAATCGACTAAACATAGACCAGGCCAGCCAGGGTGGGCTGGGTTCGACCTGGCTCTGGGGCCAGGTCGACAGCCCTGTCGACCTGGCTAGCCAGGTCGACAGACCAGTCGACCTGGGTGCCTTAGGTGGGAATTTTCCCGCCCTGGCCTATTGGGCCCGATTTTGAATTTTAAACTTGTTTTCTGAGCTGTTTTCGTCTGTTTGAATTTTAACTTGAATTCTGAAACTTCCGGAGGCCATATTTTCTTCATACGGACTCCGTTTTTCGAAAACTCGGACTCTATTTCGTGTATTTTTCCGAGACGAACACAATGGCGTATCCCGTTTCCCTTAATTCTTTGATTTGAAATTAATTATACTTTAATTTGTGAATTTTACTGTTATAGAATACACGGTGTGTTACATTCTCCCCCACTTAAAAGGATTTCGTCCCCGAAATCTTCAAGTTAGGAGGAATGTATATCCTAACATCCAAACATCCATCTACTCATCCATCAAACACGAGTATCCATTGTCCTTAAAAGACTTCTAATGCTTTATGATCATATGCGAAGTGTGTGTATATGTTCCTTAGCTAATGCTAATGATCAGGCCTGATTGATCTTCTAAATGCAAAATATGTTTAGTGAAATGAATCCAATATGTATGCAAATTTTTTCCTACTATAATTCATAATTCTTACATGAGTGCTCAAACATTCAATCATATGCAACAACCAAATGATAGCACAACCAAGTTTCCAAAATAAACACTCATGCATATGCAACATGAAAATGTGTCTGAGCCGATCTAGTGCCTAATGTGTATTCATGCATCCACGAGCAACCACTTGCGACCACTTGCAACCATTTCGCAATCATAACATGTTTCAATTACATGTTTACATCCAAAAAGATTCTACCTATGGTTCTCAAGATAGGATCGAGGAGAGAAATAGGATAAAACAAAGCATTTAGAATAAGTTAACGATGTACCGCCAGAAGGTCCGGTCTGCTTCTCAGGGCAGTCTTTGCTGATGTGTCCAGTCTTCCCACAATGAAAACATTCACCTTGCTTTCTCTTCCTCTTTCTACAATCCTTGGCTATGTGCCCTTCCGTACCACAGTAATTGCATTTCCTTTTATCACGTGAGTTGTTGTTCTTGCCTCCTTTCTCGGAGTCTACCTTCTTATTCTTAGAATCGTTAGGATTGACCTCTTTCTTCCCTTGATAGTTTTCTGCCTCTGTCTCCTTCTTGCCCTTATCTTCCTCGTTCAGCAATGCCATCTGCACCAACCTTTCGTACGTAGCTCCCATGGGTATATGGGTCATGGCCAAACTGTGTAATGGCTCATTCAACCCTTTGACAAAGCGGAGGGCCTTTTTGTGCGGGGTGTTGACTAGGTCTAGTCCGAACCTAGCCAGCTCGTCGAACTGATTAACGTACTCTTTGACTGTCATATTTCCTTGCTTAAGAAATAAAAATTTCTCCAACTGCAAACTCCTTTCGGCTTCTGAGAGAAATTTAGCCTCAAACCTTGCCCTAAAGTCCTCCCATGTTTCCACTGGTCTTTCTGCATTAGTGACTTCCCACCAGTAGGAAGCCTCGCCCTTTAGTAGCCACACTGCCAGTTGTACTTTCTGCCTATCTTCTACCTCAAAGATGACGAATAAGTCCTCGGTTTCTTTCAGCCAATTTCTAGCTGCCACGAAGGACTCCGTTCCATTAAAATCCTTTCCTCCCATAGCCTTAAAATCTTTACATATCTTAGCAAAAGTGTTTCCCCACAGAGGAGGTGGAGGAAGGGGTGCTGCTGCAGCTGGATGATTTCCTGCAGCTGGGGGAGGGGGAACGGTAGGACCTGGCTGGGTGGCCCTTGCTTCTAAGAATCGTCTAAACCAACCAGGTATTGGTACACCCTCTGGCAAGTTATGTTCTTCGGACATGCTGAAACAAGAAGGATAGATTCAAACAAGGAAACAAAGGATAGTGCTAATGGCTTTTGGGGAATAGCCTTTAAAAACTTTTTCTTGGAAAATGCTTCTTTGTAAATGGTTTTGGAAAAAAAAATTCAAAAGGTTTTCAAAACCTTTGCCCAGTCTTGATAACCTTCTGCTCTGATACCAAGTGTAACACCCCACCTCCGCTAGGGTCACTCACAAAAGGAATGCCCTAGTTTTGGAGAGGTATTATCGAGATAACGTCACAGAATTATCACAAGACAGAACATAAATAAATAAATAAGTAAACAGCAGAAGAATTTCTGAGCAAAACAGAACTTCATTTCATTCCAAAATAAATCATGTCTTTTACAGACGTTTCAAGTAACTTCATTACAACTGTCTTGTAATAATAGCCAAAGAAGCAATAATTTAAAAACAGTAAAACAGCTTATTCCCCAAGTGCAGTAAAAAGAAGCAGCCATAGCAAACCGTACATGCTGAGCCAAAGCAAGTGATATCCAAGCTAAGAGCTAGTTATTCCTCCCTGAGAACCTGGGGGGGGGGGAAACGAAAGAAAAAGAGGCGAAAGGAAAAGGGTCAGTCATAAAGACTGAGTAAGTTCTAGTGACTTCCAGTGTAAAAACGGTTAAAAACAACCTGTCATGAATGAACTGGAACTAAACTTAAGAATAGTGTCAAGGTAAACAAGATAGACTAAGGTGATCAGGATAAGTCAAGACAAGTCAAGTAAAGCATCACATGTTCGAGATTCGTTGCATCGACTGTACTAGTATACTAAGCCCATGTCACAAGTTAATCACGAAATAAATCCTACAGCCCAATGTCATGAAATGACCCTGAAACGGGGTCTGACCCAAGTGCGGGGTCCTACGGAGCGATTTTCTAGTCGATCGGCTCCCTACAAGTTCTAGCTCGTCAAGTGTCTGTGTCATACGGCTAATCACAAATGTAGTCACCTGTGCTGGGTCCACCTTCGGGTGTATCAGCCCTAGGGTGTCAACCCCTGACACGATTCAAGATGCACAGATAAATCTACAGATACCCAGTGTCTGCCCCGGATACGTGCACGATCGTAGTCCGCCGAACCTACACTGGCGTACCCTACTGCCGTCGTTCACCTCTTACAATCAGCCCAGTAATCGTGCCCCCACCCGGCCTAGCCCCAGGGTACCTTGATACTTCTAGAGGGTTACTGCTGAAAGGGGTCGTGTCTAGGGTTTCGCCTAGTAGATTAGGTCATGTAATTCGTGACCTAACCCGCCTAACAGATTAAGTCATGTAATTCGTGACTTAATCCTTTTCTAGTCTAGTCATGTCAAGATGGTTAAGTATGTCATTTCAGTTCGCGACTTAACCCGCCTACGTGTCATGTCAAGTTGGCTAAGTGTTGTCGTTTTCAAGTTCATGACTTAGCCCTACAAATCGTGTTCAAGTTGGTTAAGCTGTCTTTTCATGTTCATGACTTAACCCTAATTGGCATTAATTGATTCGTTAATGCACCGAACCACTCACATTGGATCCTATTGTTCGTAGCCACTGGATTTGCCGGGCGGTTCCGGGCAGGTTTACGCTACGAACTCAACCCAACCTCGGGTTTCACGCGCGATGTGACCAACTACCCACATTGGATCTAATTGTTTGTAGCAACTGGATTTGCCGGGCGGTTCCGGGCAGATTTACACTACAAACTCAACCCAACCTCGAGTTGGCCACTTTCTTGTTTTCTAAAGTCATGCCCATGTTCTTATCAGATTTTGCTATTTCCACAACATGTTCATATATCAACTTCGTGCCCAACTAAGGCATGTTTAAAGTAAAATTATGGCATGATCCAGTCAAGTTTTCGTGCCATATTTCAAGTTCTACTTATGCCAAATTTCACAGTTTATGCTTATAATTAATTCAAGATTTGCCTATTCTACCCAATCGTATCCCCAACGTATATAAACGTACTTCGTTCATAAGCATAAACAATTCAAGAGATAAAGGGGAATAACACCAAACATGTGGTAGGCATATGTGACAATTCCAACATTACTTGCATAATAAACAGGCTATAACATATCACATGGTTTCAATGATGATAACTTGGCATAGTAATGATTCCAACTTAATTTAACATGATGATTTTACATCATAGGCATAATAATCATTGCGGGCATAATAATAATAATTTTATTATAAACATGAAATAATCAAAATAAATTTCTCGTCGTTTTATTTAAAATAATTCATTTTAAATAATCAAAATTCGCTAAAATTGCCAAAATAAAAATTTTAAACTGGCCCAGATTTTCGGGTTGTTACAATCTCCCCCACTTAAAACTTTTCGTCCCCGAAAAGGAACAAAGTCGAAAGTGGTTTGATTATTCAGCTCTACGATCAATCAGGCTTCCATTCTCCAACTCTTTAGTTTCTGAAAATTTTCAAAATTTCAAAAATTTGGCTAACACCCGAAATTTTTGAAAAATTTCGCCATAACCTCCCCTGCAATGGGAGCATCGGGGAATTTCAAATAGCTTCCCCGGTCCTTCAGATCTCAAAAAGAAAAAGAAAAAGCCAAGCGGCTAGCCAATAGGCTCACAAAATCATCATCACCCAAACAAAACAGGAAATTATGTAGTAAACATGTACCTATTTGTCGGGCAAACAAATTTTATTCTTCGGCTCTAGCCTCCTTGCTATGACCTGTTCAATGATATACATGTATATGCAAGCAAATGCGACCAATTTTCAATACAGTTCAATATTTGATTTAATTAGGCAAAATGGCTAAAAATTAGCAAACAAATAAACAAACAACACAAACATCAATCAATTAGTGAATTAGAGTTTCAAATTCATAATTTTGATACATATACAAAAATCAGATTTTTGATACCAAATCACAACAATAGGCCCTATCTAATTTTGGTTCTCACACCAGTCTAATGGAAATATATAGAAATCACACCTTCGTCACTCGAAAATAAGTGCTGATGATGTTTCGAACCACCATCAGAACATTGTCGGGCTACTAGAGTGCGGTTCTATATCCACCCGGTATATTAAAACTTCGAATATACGTTTGCAAGGCGTATATGCAAATTCTTTATATACTGGACTGTCCAAATCAATATAAATAAATAATCAACTACGAATAATTGATTTAAATTTTCAAAACAAAATTTGTTTTCACTTTATAAATATACTCTTCACACTCGTTCTAGGATACTACTGATCCCATCTCTAACGAGTCATTCTCATTGGATATTGCTAATCCAATATCTGATGAATTCTTTCGTATGTTTCTAATGTGTCTTGTTCTCTAGCTTTGTAAACCAAAGCTCTGATACCAACTGTGAAGACCCGTAACTTCCCCGTAAAGGAAAGCGTCGGATAGTTCGAGAACAAGCCACAACAAAACGCATACAGAAGAACATTTCATTGTATATAACAACAATGCATCAGATTACAAGGATATACAGAGTATAAATAAATATTACACAGAAATATCAGAGATTTAAATTACATTTAAATACATAGCAGCGGAAAATAATACAATACACAACTAGAATTAGATATACGGATACAAAGCTTCCCGGATATCGTTCCAGCTGTAAACCAGGATCCTGTGAATATAAATCTGCAAAACCAAAACTACTAGCTGCCCGTGTCAAAATAAGGGCACCCAGAGTTTAGGTTAAAACAATAAACTCCAGGTCAGTCATGGGACTGGTGTGAGAACTAAAACAGTTATCTTTATTTTAAATCATTAGGTAAATCAAGGGACCACGCCGTATAACACGGAACGGGTTTCCTCCCAAGAATACCAGTGCATAAAACAAACAGCGCAATGCTAAATAAAGAAAAATGAAGCTGTTATAAGACCCAGGTCCTATCACACAATGCAACGCAAGCCGGGGGATAGGGTTTTTACCTTATAACAGCCAAAGAATGCTTGATACGTTTAAATCAAATCATTTGATACTACTATAAGTGCATAGTGTATAAAACAACTTCAAATCATAAGTATCAATCATAGGCGGCATGAATGCCCCATACCACTATGTCGCCATATATAGGTTATACAATCAAAATCGCAAAGTCACGTATTTGGAAATTGGGTTTCCATCTATGAACCGAGGCAAAAGATAGTCCTCAACCGATTCGAGACTGCCTAGCCCGAGTCTCAGGCAAGCGCGCAGGCAAGCCTTGGAGCGACAGGGCCGGTCCACCGATGTGGATTATTATACCTGAGCACTACGTTTCGCCGCCCTTTGGGGCGTAAGCGAGCCAACGAATGACTCCATCGGACCCGGATCGTCCGATCTAACCGAGGCGCCTCGCAACAGCAACAACCACATAAGTCAAACTCGTCAGGGCGTGTAAAACCACTGACGCCACTTCTAGCTAGGAGGAAACGCAGGCCCTCCCTGAGGTCCGTCTCCCGTTTTTGGTTCATACCGGGTGTGAAACACGCGAGGTAAACGTTACACAAAGCTACGCCACAAAGGCCGTGCTTTGATCATCACTACAAGACTTTGCTTTTCAACAGAAGCCTTGATCATTTGCATCTTAGCGTGCCACACAGGCAAACCATTCTATGCAACCGATCTCAGTCACACAGAATGAAATCCGATGTCAGACACACAGTCCATTTACAAGTCCGTCCTGGGTCTGAACGAAACCGGAGGCACCTAGTACCCCGCATATCCGTCGATCTCCAAGTACGTCTGGACGATCACTAACTGTTTCCATCTTCTTGGGTGTACAGCCCAATCAAGATCATCAGTTATCACCCAAACGACGTGAAGACCTCCGGTCTTCGACCATCGTCTTCATCTTCGACTTATCGTCGCATCAGTTATTCAGAATGGGATAAACCCGGTCTTTCCGAATAACTCGCGTATATTTTAAATAAGTGTTACACAAACACAACATACGCCTCATTCCAATTCATTAGTCACTAACTGTAAATTAATCAAGAGAATAATTCCCCAAATATTAACCCCGAAGGCCGAAACCAACATCAGATCAATATCCAGAAAACCATTCTGCTTGGCTAACCGACAGTTAGTTTCTAAATTTCACGTTCAAATCTAATTAAAGATTTAACTATCGCCTGGAGCAAAACTGGTGATACTCCATTCTCGATCTTTTCAATCTAATTAAAGATTCATTAAAACTCCACTTAGTTTTAATCATTATCTGGGTTAAAGAATCAGTGTCATTTAAAACACGATTCACGATAAACCCAAAATCACATTCCATTAATTATCGGGTTAAAGAACAAGTGTTATTTAAAACACTGTTCACGATAAACCCAAAAATCAATACCAATTCAATTCCAATTAAATATCATTTAATTGGTACACTTCATTAATCTAAATAAAAAGATTTAATCTTTTCTCAACTGGGTTCAAGAACAGTGTTAGTGAAGACACCATTCACGACAAACCCAAATCACATTCGATATTCAATACAAGGCTCTGAATAGAAAATATATCGGCTTATATTCAATATCGAATTCTACGACTAACAAATGTCGTATTGGAAATAACGATACATATATATATCTTTCAAATTTCCATAACAACACCTGTAATATCACGAATTCCAACATCGAAATATTCCGAAGACAATTTCGATTCAAATCCACTCCAATGCCATCATTGGATATTCTGGTTATTTTCAAAACCCTTTCCAAATTCAATTTATTTATTTAAAAATAAATAGAATTATAATTCTAGTTCAAAACTAGCTCATTTCGATAAAAATCTATTTTTATCTTTTCAAATATGGAGTTTTTCATCCCAAATCTTCACAAATCATTTCTTATGATTTTACACAAATTATTACTATTTTTAATAATTTTATCAAGGCCCGTACAGTCGATTTCCATTAACGGCCATCGAACTGCACTTACAGCGACCTTTTTCGAATTTGATTTGGACGTATCTCCAAATCCAACCGTTAGATTTCAAATTTCTAACATTCATTAGAAAGCTCTTTTCGATACGAACCCAACGGTTCCGGTTTTAGGAGAATCCGACGGTCGGATCTCCCGCAATGTCCGTTTGAAATAAATGGTCGAAATTCACGAACTGCCGCGGCGCGGCGCGTTCTATTCAGGCCATTATATTATATATATAATATATATATAATATATTTCGTCGATTTCTATTTAAAACGAATTATATAAATAGTTTTGAATTCTTTTCAAAAATCTATTTCAACTTCTATTTTAATTCAAAGCAAAATTGAATTCTTCTTTATAAATTCGTTTTAAAATTCATTTCTATTCAATTCGAATTTCAATTCAATTTGAATTCATTTCAATTCGCTTTCAATTCCATTTGAATTCGTTTTCAATTCAATTCATTTCGAAATCGTTTTCAATTCATTTTGAATTCGTTTTCAATTCAATTCATTTCGAAATCGTTTCCAATTCAATTCATTTCGAAATCGTTTTCAATTCATTTCATTTCGAAATCACTTTCAATTCAATTCATTTCGAAAACACTTTCAATTCAATTCACTTCGAAATCACTTTCAATTCAATTCATTTCGAAATCACTTTCAATTCAATTCATTTCGAAAACACTTTTAAAATCGATAAAAATATCGTTCACGTCAAAATGGCGTTAATCTAATCAACACGGCTTCATATATTCCTTTATTTTCAAATATTCTATTTCAAATATTTCTTTTTTTAAATATTTCTTTTTCAAAACTGGAATGAGGCCCAATCAATTACCATATAAAATTAATTATATGGATTTTCATACAACACATGTATATAATAGTATTGAAAATAATCAACCATCAACCAAAGTGCACTACACTGTATAAGCATCAAACATAGATATTCAACGCTTATAACAGCCTGTCAATCAATCGATCGACATATTTAATCAATCAGGATGAGTGAACTTCAAATTTCATCCTAACACCCGTGTGGGGTTTCAAACAATCAAACCCATATTTTATTTGTGCAGTTAGGCGATGTGTAAAATTTATCGACCCAATCAACGTCATTCAAATAGGTGTACATAAACAAACCGTCTGGTTTGTAAATGAATATTTATTTATTCACATTCACGTTAAAAATTATATTTTTAACGATAACACATTTTATTTTAACATATGAATTTCTATTCAGTTCATTCTTTAAATAAAATGCTATTTTTATTTTTCTAACTTATTTTAGAAAATTTCGGCGGCATAACGGCACGATACTAGAAACGGGACAAGGCCTAGCCTTATCCCCGGTCTAGTGAAGGCCCACGCCATTCACACATCAATCAAATTCACTTTCGTTATGCAAACCACAAAATTTGGAGTAAGGGTCTAACCTAGCCTTACTCCTTCGCCTTATAACGGCGCACGTCTAATCCTAACCAATTTATCGATTCGATTTTTCACACCACAAACCACATTCAAACCAATATCGCAATCAATCACCAAACAGTCAAACAAACAAGTCCATGGTTTGTGGACGGGTGTCGGGTGCTACTAAACACCGTCTGCATCCTAGCATATATATATAACTAGAAAAGTAAATTGAAAGGTGAGAAATTCTCACTTATAGCTATCCTAGCTCCACGGCTCTTCCTTTGCAGAAGTCTTCGTCGTTTCGCCTTTTTGTCACCTTCGTTGCTGCTTTCACTACATACGTAAAAATCACATTTTTACTTCGCTATTCAATATATAAAAATCGAATTTTTACTTCGATGATCAATATATAAAAATTCTATTTTTAATTCGATGTTCAACGTATAAAAATCATATTTTTATTCTACTATGTTGTATAGATAAAAATTATATTTTTATCACGCTATTTTCCATATAAAGATTTCGCCTTTACAAAAATAAAGATTTCGCCTTTATAAAAATCATCACTTGATTTCAACGTATATAAAATAAAAATCAGATTTTTATTTTGCTACAATATACAAAGATGATATTTTTATAGTTCCTACTATGCAAAGATCATATTTTTATCTTTCTACAATGTAAAAGATTATATTTTTACTACTTTAAAAATATAAAAAGCATATTTTAGTTACTTTAAAAATATAAAAAACTATATTTTTATTACTTTAAAAATATAAAGATCGCATCTTTATTACTTTAAAAATATAAAAATCATGTTCTTATACTTCTACAATATGAAAGATTATATTTTTAATGCTCTACTAAAATAAAAACCATATTTTTATTATGCTAAAAATATAAAAATTATATTTTCTATAACACTTCTTAATTAAACTAAGCTAAGCATTTAAAGTAAATTAAAATAAAAAGCTTACAGCGCTTTCTAGGGGGAGAAGAGGGTTTGTCGTGGCCAGAGGGGGTGGAGACGAGGCTGGCGCCGGCGCGTTCTGTACAGCGAAGGGGGGGGGAAAGAGGCTGGAGGTCTCGCGGTTTTGCTCGAGAAAGGAGGAGGGGAGAGGAAGAACGGAGGGGAGGTCTGATGGGGGGGGTCTCGATGGCGGCGGGCTCCTTGGCCGTCGGCGGAGCTGGGGATGAAGGGGGGGGGGTGCTATCGCGGTGGCGATCCGGTCAGGGGGGGGGGTTCGATTGGAGAGGAGGGAGAAGCTGGAGGGTGTCGCGGTTCATCGGGGAGGGGCGGCGGCGGCTTCCCTTCCCCCCGTCGCTCTCGATTTTTTTTTTTTTTTTTTTCTTTGAATGAACGGTAGGGATAAGGGGGGGGGGAAGAATAATAATATATAATTAATTTATTTTATTTATTTATTTTCAAATAGAGTTGACTTTTACATACGACCTCTAAACGAGGTCCACCGCCTGTCGTCCATAGCGTTTAACCCCCATTCCGAACACAATGGGATATGTATCGTCAGCTGATTCGGCTGTTACAATCAGCTTCCGTTAAATTTACATTTAAATCACTATATTGAATTTTAAACGCACATTTCAAATTACCGGGGTCACATACTAACTAGAAAAATTCCAGAAAAATATTTTCTAGCTTCGTATTGACGATACGGTCCTAACAAAACTAGTTTCGTCGAATTCTGAGACCGTTGGAAAAATGGCCAATTTCCAGTCGATTAAAATCAACTGAAATGGTCTAAACACGTTTTCCTTTGCCACGCTCACATATTGATTCGAAAAATTATGAAATTTGGAATCTAGCAACAAATTGACATCACGGACCCAACAAAACTGGTTTCGTCGAAATCCGAGGTCGTTTGCAAAATGTCCATTTTTAAGGGCCTGAATTCCATAGCGACTATTCAGAATTTTCAACTGGACATATCTTTTGATTCCCGCTATGAAATTTCGATTATTCGGATTCGTTGGAAAGATATTCACTATTAGATTCCATTATTTTTGGTTTCACTAAAATCCGGATTGTTTTGCACCCGGTACATTCAATTGAAGTTTGAAATCGAATTATCGAACTACCGCGCCATTTTCAATTCTATTTATAATTATATATAATTATTTATATTCTAACAACGACGCGTATAATATATACGTTAGAATTAGATTCAAAATAAATTTCTCGTCGTTTTATTTAAAATAATTCATTTTAAATAATCAAAATTCGCTAAAATTGCCAAAATAAAAATTTTAAACTGGCCCAGATTTTCGGGTTGTTACAATCTCCCCCACTTAAAACTTTTCGTCCCCGAAAAGGAACAAAGTCGAAAGTGGTTTGATTATTCAGCTCTACGATCAATCAGGCTTCCATTCTCCAACTCTTTAGTTTCTGAAAATTTTCAAAATTTCAAAAATTTGGCTAACACCCGAAATTTTTGAAAAATTTCGCCATAACCTCCCCTGCAATGGGAGCATCGGGGAATTTCAAATAGCTTCCCCGGTCCTTCAGATCTCAAAAAGAAAAAGAAAAAGCCAAGCGGCTAGCCAATAGGCTCACAAAATCATCATCACCCAAACAAAACAGGAAATTATGTAGTAAACATGTACCTATTTGTCGGGCAAACAAATTTTATTCTTCGGCTCTAGCCTCCTTGCTATGACCTGTTCAATGATATACATGTATATGCAAGCAAATGCGACCAATTTTCAATACAGTTCAATATTTGATTTAATTAGGCAAAATGGCTAAAAATTAGCAAACAAATAAACAAACAACACAAACATCAATCAATTAGTGAATTAGAGTTTCAAATTCATAATTTTGATACATATACAAAAATCAGATTTTTGATACCAAATCACAACAATAGGCCCTATCTAATTTTGGTTCTCACACCAGTCTAATGGAAATATATAGAAATCACACCTTCGTCACTCGAAAATAAGTGCTGATGATGTTTCGAACCACCATCAGAACATTGTCGGGCTACTAGAGTGCGGTTCTATATCCACCCGGTATATTAAAACTTCGAATATACGTTTGCAAGGCGTATATGCAAATTCTTTATATACTGGACTGTCCAAATCAATATAAATAAATAATCAACTACGAATAATTGATTTAAATTTTCAAAACAAAATTTGTTTTCACTTTATAAATATACTCTTCACACTCGTTCTAGGATACTACTGATCCCATCTCTAACGAGTCATTCTCATTGGATATTGCTAATCCAATATCTGATGAATTCTTTCGTATGTTTCTAATGTGTCTTGTTCTCTAGCTTTGTAAACCAAAGCTCTGATACCAACTGTGAAGACCCGTAACTTCCCCGTAAAGGAAAGCGTCGGATAGTTCGAGAACAAGCCACAACAAAACGCATACAGAAGAACATTTCATTGTATATAACAACAATGCATCAGATTACAAGGATATACAGAGTATAAATAAATATTACACAGAAATATCAGAGATTTAAATTACATTTAAATACATAGCAGCGGAAAATAATACAATACACAACTAGAATTAGATATACGGATACAAAGCTTCCCGGATATCGTTCCAGCTGTAAACCAGGATCCTGTGAATATAAATCTGCAAAACCAAAACTACTAGCTGCCCGTGTCAAAATAAGGGCACCCAGAGTTTAGGTTAAAACAATAAACTCCAGGTCAGTCATGGGACTGGTGTGAGAACTAAAACAGTTATCTTTATTTTAAATCATTAGGTAAATCAAGGGACCACGCCGTATAACACGGAACGGGTTTCCTCCCAAGAATACCAGTGCATAAAACAAACAGCGCAATGCTAAATAAAGAAAAATGAAGCTGTTATAAGACCCAGGTCCTATCACACAATGCAACGCAAGCCGGGGGATAGGGTTTTTACCTTATAACAGCCAAAGAATGCTTGATACGTTTAAATCAAATCATTTGATACTATTATAAGTGCATAGTGTATAAAACAACTTCAAATCATAAGTATCAATCATAGGCGGCATGAATGCCCCATACCACTATGTCGCCATATATAGGTTATACAATCAAAATCGCAAAGTCACGTATTTGGAAATTGGGTTTCCATCTATGAACCGAGGCAAAAGATAGTCCTCAACCGATTCGAGACTGCCTAGCCCGAGTCTCAGGCAAGCGCGCAGGCAAGCCTTGGAGCGACAGGGCCGGTCCACCGATGTGGATTATTATACCTGAGCACTACGTTTCGCCGCCCTTTGGGGCGTAAGCGAGCCAACGAATGACTCCATCGGACCCGGATCGTCCGATCTAACCGAGGCGCCTCGCAACAGCAACAACCACATAAGTCAAACTCGTCAGGGCGTGTAAAACCACTGACGCCACTTCTAGCTAGGAGGAAACGCAGGCCCTCCCTGAGGTCCGTCTCCCGTTTTTGGTTCATACCGGGTGTGAAACACGCGAGGTAAACGTTACACAAAGCTACGCCACAAAGGCCGTGCTTTGATCATCACTACAAGACTTTGCTTTTCAACAGAAGCCTTGATCATTTGCATCTTAGCGTGCCACACAGGCAAACCATTCTATGCAACCGATCTCAGTCACACAGAATGAAATCCGATGTCAGACACACAGTCCATTTACAAGTCCGTCCTGGGTCTGAACGAAACCGGAGGCACCTAGTACCCCGCATATCCGTCGATCTCCAAGTACGTCTGGACGATCACTAACTGTTTCCATCTTCTTGGGTGTACAGCCCAATCAAGATCATCAGTTATCACCCAAACGACGTGAAGACCTCCGGTCTTCGACCATCGTCTTCATCTTCGACTTATCGTCGCATCAGTTATTCAGAATGGGATAAACCCGGTCTTTCCGAATAACTCGCGTATATTTTAAATAAGTGTTACACAAACACAACATACGCCTCATTCCAATTCATTAGTCACTAACCGTAAATTAATCAAGAGAATAATTCCCCAAATATTAACCCCGAAGGCCGAAACCAACATCAGATCAATATCCAGAAAACCATTCTGCTTGGCTAACCGACAGTTAGTTTCTAAATTTCACGTTCAAATCTAATTAAAGATTTAATTATCGCCTGGAGCAAAACTGGTGATACTCCATTCTCGATCTTTTCAATCTAATTAAAGATTCATTAAAACTCCACTTAGTTTTAATCATTATCTGGGTTAAAGAATCAGTGTCATTTAAAACACGATTCACGATAAACCCAAAATCACATTCCATTAATTATCGGGTTAAAGAACAAGTGTTATTTAAAACACTGTTCACGATAAACCCAAAAATCAATACCAATTCAATTCCAATTAAATATCATTTAATTGGTACACTTCATTAATCTAAATAAAAAGATTTAATCTTTTCTCAACTGGGTTCAAGAACAGTGTTAGTGAAGACACCATTCACGACAAACCCAAATCACATTCGATATTCAATACAAGGCTCTGAATAGAAAATATATCGGCTTATATTCAATATCGAATTCTACGACTAACAAATGTCGTATTGGAAATAACGATACATATATATATCTTTCAAATTTCCATAACAACACCTGTAATATCACGAATTCCAACATCGAAATATTCCGAAGACAATTTCGATTCAAATCCACTCCAATGCCATCATTGGATATTCTGGTTATTTTCAAAACCCTTTCCAAATTCAATTTATTTATTTAAAAATAAATAGAATTATAATTCTAGTTCAAAACTAGCTCATTTCGATAAAAATCTATTTTTATCTTTTCAAATATGGAGTTTTTCATCCCAAATCTTCACAAATCATTTCTTATGATTTTACACAAATTATTACTATTTTTATTAATTTTATCAAGGCCCGTACAGTCGATTTCCATTAACGGCCATCGAACTGCACTTACAGCGACCTTTTTCGAATTTGATTTGGACGTATCTCCAAATCCAACCGTTAGATTTCAAATTTCTAACATTCATTAGAAAGCTCTTTTCGATACGAACCCAACGGTTCCGGTTTTAGGAGAATCCGACGGTCGGATCTCCCGCAATGTCCGTTTGAAATAAATGGTCGAAATTCACGAACTGCCGCGGCGCGGCGCGTTCTATTCAGGCCATTATATTATATATATAATATATATATAATATATTTCGTCGATTTCTATTTAAAACGAATTATATAAATAGTTTTGAATTCTTTTCAAAAATCTATTTCAACTTCTATTTTAATTCAAAGCAAAATTGAATTCTTCTTTATAAATTCGTTTTAAAATTCATTTCTATTCAATTCGAATTTCAATTCAATTTGAATTCATTTCAATTCGCTTTCAATTCCATTTGAATTCGTTTTCAATTCAATTCATTTCGAAATCGTTTTCAATTCATTTTGAATTCGTTTTCAATTCAATTCATTTCGAAATCGTTTCCAATTCAATTCATTTCGAAATCGTTTTCAATTCATTTCATTTCGAAATCACTTTCAATTCAATTCATTTCGAAAACACTTTCAATTCAATTCACTTCGAAATCACTTTCAATTCAATTCATTTCGAAATCACTTTCAATTCAATTCATTTCGAAAACACTTTTAAAATCGATAAAAATATCGTTCACGTCAAAATGGCGTCAATCTAATCAACACGGCTTCATATATTTCTTTATTTTCAAATATTCTATTTCAAATATTTCTTTTTTTAAATATTTCTTTTTCAAAACTGGAATGAGGCCCAATCAATTACCATATAAAATTAATTATATGGATTTTCATACAACACATGTATATAATAGTATTGAAAATAATCAACCATCAACCAAAGTGCACTACACTGTATAAGCATCAAACATAGATATTCAACGCTTATAACAGCCTGTCAATCAATCGATCGACATATTTAATCAATCAGGATGAGTGAACTTCAAATTTCATCCTAACACCCGTGTGGGGTTTCAAACAATCAAACCCATATTTTATTTGTGCAGTTAGGCGATGTGTAAAATTTATCGACCCAATCAACGTCATTCAAATAGGTGTACATAAACAAACCGTCTGGTTTGTAAATGAATATTTATTTATTCACATTCACGTTAAAAATTATATTTTTAACGATAACACATTTTATTTTAACATATGAATTTCTATTCAGTTCATTCTTTAAATAAAATGCTATTTTTATTTTTCTAACTTATTTTAGAAAATTTCGGCGGCATAACGGCACGATACTAGAAACGGGACAAGGCCTAGCCTTATCCCCGGTCTAGTGAAGGCCCACGCCATTCACACATCAATCAAATTCACTTTCGTTATGCAAACCACAAAATTTGGAGTAAGGGTCTAACCTAGCCTTACTCCTTCGCCTTATAACGGCGCACGTCTAATCCTAACCAATTTATCGATTCGATTTTTCACACCACAAACCACATTCAAACCAATATCGCAATCAATCACCAAACAGTCAAACAAACAAGTCCATGGTTTGTGGACGGGTGTCGGGTGCTACTAAACACCGTCTGCATCCTAGCATATATATATAACTAGAAAAGTAAATTGAAAGGTGAGAAATTCTCACTTATAGCTATCCTAGCTCCACGGCTCTTCCTTTGCAGAAGTCTTCGTCGTTTCGCCTTTTTGTCACCTTCGTTGCTGCTTTCACTACATACGTAAAAATCACATTTTTACTTCGCTATTCAATATATAAAAATCGAATTTTTACTTCGATGATCAATATATAAAAATTCTATTTTTAATTCGATGTTCAACGTATAAAAATCATATTTTTATTCTACTATGTTGTATAGATAAAAATTATATTTTTATCACGCTATTTTCCATATAAAGATTTCGCCTTTACAAAAATAAAGATTTCGCCTTTATAAAAATCATCACTTGATTTCAACGTATATAAAATAAAAATCAGATTTTTATTTTGCTACAATATACAAAGATGATATTTTTATAGTTCCTACTATGCAAAGATCATATTTTTATCTTTCTACAATGTAAAAGATTATATTTTTACTACTTTAAAAATATAAAAAGCATATTTTAGTTACTTTAAAAATATAAAAAACTATATTTTTATTACTTTAAAAATATAAAGATCGCATCTTTATTACTTTAAAAATATAAAAATCATGTTCTTATACTTCTACAATATGAAAGATTATATTTTTAATGCTCTACTAAAATAAAAACCATATTTTTATTATGCTAAAAATATAAAAATTATATTTTCTATAACACTTCTTAATTAAACTAAGCTAAGCATTTAAAGTAAATTAAAATAAAAAGCTTACAGCGCTTTCTAGGGGGAGAAGAGGGTTTGTCGTGGCCAGAGGGGGTGGAGACGAGGCTGGCGCCGGCGCGTTCTGTACAGCGAAGGGGGGGGGGGGGAAAGAGGCTGGAGGTCTCGCGGTTTTGCTCGAGAAAGGAGGAGGGGAGAGGAAGAACGGAGGGGAGGTCTGATGGGGGGGGGGTCTCGATGGCGGCGGGCTCCTTGGCCGTCGGCGGAGCTGGGGATGAAGGGGGGGGGTGCTATCGCGGTGGCGATCCGGTCAGGGGGGGGGGGGGGTTTCGATTGGAGAGGAGGGAGAAGCTGGAGGGTGTCGCGGTTCATCGGGGAGGGGCGGCGGCGGCTTCCCTTCCCCCCGTCGCTCTCGATTTTTTTTTTTTTTTTCTTTGAATGAACGGTAGGGATAAGGGGGGGGGGGGAAGAATAATAATATATAATTAATTTATTTTATTTATTTATTTTCAAATAGAGTTGACTTTTACATACGACCTCTAAACGAGGTCCACCGCCTGTCGTCCATAGCGTTTAACCCCCATTCCGAACACAATGGGATATGTATCGTCAGCTGATTCGGCTGTTACAATCAGCTTCCGTTAAATTTACATTTAAATCACTATATTGAATTTTAAACGCACATTTCAAATTACCGGGGTCACATACTAACTAGAAAAATTCCAGAAAAATATTTTCTAGCTTCGTATTGACGATACGGTCCTAACAAAACTAGTTTCGTCGAATTCTGAGACCGGTGGAAAAATGGCCAATTTCCAGTCGATTAAAATCAACTGAAATGGTCTAAACACGTTTTCCTTTGCCACGCTCACATATTGATTCGAAAAATTATGAAATTTGGAATCTAGCAACAAATTGACATCACGGACCCAACTAAACTGGTTTCGTCGAAATCCGAGGTCGTTTGCAAAATGTCCATTTTTAAGGGCCTGAATTCCATAGCGACTATTCAGAATTTTCAACTGGACATATCTTTTGATTCCCGCTATGAAATTTCGATTATTCGGATTCGTTGGAAAGATATTCACTATTAGATTCCATTATTTTTGGTTTCACTAAAATCCGGATTGTTTTGCACCCGGTACATTCAATTGAAGTTTGAAATCGAATTATCGAACTACCGCGCCATTTTCAATTCTATTTATAATTATATATAATTATTTATATTCTAACAACGACGCGTATAATATATACGTTAGAATTAGATTCAAAATAAATTTCTCGTCGTTTTATTTAAAATAATTCATTTTAAATAATCAAAATTCGCTAAAATTGCCAAAATAAAAATTTTAAACTGGCCCAGATTTTCGGGTTGTTACAAGAGGCCAATCCGGAGCTGACACCTAGTCCTAGTGACAAGGCAAGGCTCAGAAAATCGACTAAACATAGACCAGGCCAGCCAGGGTGGGCTGGGTTCGACCTGGCTCTGGGGCCAGGTCGACAGCCCAGTCGACAGCCCTGTCGACAGCCCTGTCGACCTGGCTAGCCAGGTCGACAGACCAGTCGACCTGGGTGCCTTAGGCGGGAATTTTCCCGCCCGGGCCAATTGGGCCCGATTTTGAATTTTAAACTTGTTTTCTGAGCTGTTTTCGTCTGTTTGAATTTTAACTTGAATTCTGAAACTTCCGGAGGCCATATTTTCTTCATACGTACTCCGTTTTTCAAAAACTCGGACTCTATTTCGCGTATTTTTCCGAGACAAACACAATGGCGTATCCCGTTTCCCTTAATTCTTTGATTTGAAATTAATTATACTTTAATTTGTGAATTTTACTGTTATAGAATACACGGGGTGTTACAGATTACTTCGGTAAGGTTCGCTAATCCCGACTAGTTTGAATTGATATTCAAAAATAGATTAAAGAATAAATTCAAGAAATTTATCTTGGATAAAATTAATGGGAACCTTTCCCTATGAATGTGAAATTCAGAAACTAACTGTCGGTTAGCTAAGCGGAATGGTTTCCTGGATATTGATCTGATGTTGGTTTCGGCCTTCGGGGTTAATATTTGGGGAATTATTCTCTTGATTAATTTACGGTTAGTGACTGATAAATTGGAATGAGGAGTATGTCGTGTTTGTGTAACACTTATTTAAAATATACGCGGGTTGTTCGGAAAGACCGGGTTTATCCCATTCTGAATAACTGATACGACGATAAGTCGAAGATGAAGACGGCGGTTGAAGACCGGAAGTCTTCACATCGTTTGGGTGATTACTGATGATCTTGATTGGGCTGTACACCCAAGAAGATGGAAACAGTTGGAGATCGTCCAGACGTACTTGGAGATCGATGGATATGCGGGGTACTAGGTGCCTCCGGTTTCGTTCAGACCCAGAACGGACTTGTAAATGGACTGTGTGTCTGACATTGGATTTTAGTCTGTGTGATTGATTTCTATTAAATATATATCTGTTTGGAGGCGGAGAATTTATTCTCTTGCTTAACGCCCTTCTCTGAGACGTACGAGCTCAGGGGTTATATATTGATGGATATCAAACGCATGGAGTGAATTGCCTGTGTGGCATGCCTAAGTGGCAAATGATCAAGGCTTCTGTTGAAAAGCAAAGTCTTGTGGTTGATGATCAAAGCACGACCTTTGTGGCGTAGCTTTGTGTAACGTTTACTTCGCGAGTATCACACCCGGTATGAACCAAAAACGGGAGATGGACCTCAGGGAGGGCATGCGTTTCCTTCTAGCTAAAAAGTGGCGTCAGTGGTTTTACACGCCCTGACGAGTTTGACTTATGTGGTTGTTGCTGTTGCGAGGCGCCTCGGATATATCGGTCGTTCTCGAACCGATGGAGTCATTTGTTGGCTCATTGACACCCCAAAGGGTGGGGAAACGCAGTGTTCAGGCATTTTAATCCATATCGGTGGACCGGCCCTGACGATCCAAGGGTCACTCGAGCTTTGATCCTGAGACACGGGCTAGAGCGTCTCGAATCGGTTGAGGACTATCTTTTGCCTCGGTTCATAGGTGGAAATCCAATTTCCAAATACGTGACTTTTGCGGTTTTATTTGCAGAGCCTAGTATGGCGACATAGTGGGATGGGGCGCTCATGCCACCTATGATTGATACTTATGATTTAAAGTTGTTTTATACACTATACACTTATAATAGTATCAAATGATTTCTTTTAAACGTATCAAGCATTCTTGGCTATTATAAGGTAAAAACCCTATCCCCCGGCTTGCGTTGCATTGTGTGATAGGACCTGGGTCTTATAATAGCTTCATTTTTCTTTATTTAGCATTGCGCTGTTGTTTTATGCACTGGTGTTCTTGGGAGGAAACCCGTTCCGTGTTATACGGCGTGGTCCCTTGATTTACCGAACTTTAAAATAAAGTTAATAACTGTTTTAGTTCTCACACCAGTCCCATGACTGACCTGGAGTTTATTGTTTTGACCTAAACTCTGGGTGCCCCTATTTTGACACGGGCAGCTAGTAGTTTTGGTTTTGCAGATTTATATTCATAGGATCCTGGTTTACAGCTGGAATGATATCCGGAAAGCTTTGTATCCGTATATCTCTTCTAGTTGTGTATTGTATTATTTTCCGCTGCGATGTATTTAAATGTAATTTAAATCTCTGATATTTCTGTGTAATATTCATTTATACTCTGTATATTCTTGTATTCTAGTGCATTGTTGTAATATACAGTGAAATGTTCTTTCATCTGCGTTTTGTTGTGGTTTGTTCTCGAACTATCCGTCGCTTTCCTTTACGGGGAAGTTACGGGTCTTTACAACTAACAATTTGTAAACAAATTAATTTAACCCAAATAATTAAAATAATTAGTTATTAAGTAAAATTTAATTAATAAAAATTGATTTTCAAAATATAATTTATCAAGTATTCAATTCTAATAATTTTATTATAATTTCTACACATATAGTTACAGTATAGAACTTTTGTTGCAATTATGAAGAATTTCAAAAACCTACGTGGACAAATCCGTACATATCTACTTAAGTAGATATTATAGGAATCTCTTGCTGTCAAAGTTTTAGCATGACATGGATATCTGTAGTTTTTAGGGTTTCGACATCCCAACAAGTGACATGGCAATTTAATAAATATCATGAAAACAATTATGTTTGTTTAGTGCATTTTCTTTTCACCGACACTCAGTACTTGTCAAATTTCTATTAGTTAAAATATACTTTATTAATATTCTTTTTAGAAAACTGCTACAACATAACATTTATCATTACCAAAATAATTTGCAAACTAAAATAAATATATTATATGAAATATATAATCTACTAGCCTTTCTGACTTAATAAATCAGTAATAAATTATAATCTCTTAGGAAAATATGAACCACAATCTCTAAGAACACATGTAATATATTTGTAATGACCCAGAAAATCTGAACCAATTTAAATTTTTTAAATTGGCTAAAATAATGGATTTTAAATATTTAAAATAAATATTTTAAATAATGGCGATGAAAACTGAGTTTGAATCGACAATTGAAAACGAATATAATTAATTATAATTATAAACAAGGCCTGAAAGGGCGCTGCAGTTTCAAAAAATTGAATTCAAACTTTGTCGGACTGTACCGGGTGCAGAACAATCCGGATTTTAGTGAAACCAAAAATATTTAAATCTGTTAGTGAATACCTTTCTAACGAATCCGACCTTTCGAAATTTCATAGCGGGAATCAAAAGATATGTCCAATTGAAAATTCTGAATAGTCGCTATGGAATTCAGGCCCTTAAAAATGGACATTTTGCAAACGACCTCGGATTTCGACGAAACCACTTTTGTTGGATCCGTGATGTCAAATTATTGCTAGGTTTCAAATTTCATAATTTTTCGAATCAATATGTGAGCGTGGTAAAGGAAAACGCGTTTGACCGGTTTCAGTTGATTTTAATCGACTGGAAATTGGCCATTTTTCAAACGGTCTCAGAATTCGACAAAACTAGTTTTAATAGGACCGTATCGTCAATACGAAGCTAGAAAATATTTTTTTGGAATTTTTCTAGTTAGTATGTGACCCCGGTAATTTTAAATGTACGTTTAAAATTCAATATAGTGATTTAAATGTAAATTTAACGGAAACTGATCGAAACGATCGAATCAGCCTACGATACATATCCCATTGGGTTCGGGATGGGGGTAAAACGCTATAGACGATAGGCGGTGGGTCTCGTTTCGAAGTCGAAATTAAAGGTGGCTTTATAAAGGAAAATTTAAAATAAAATAATAAATATATTATTATATATACTCACCTCCACTCTCTCTCTCTCTCCTCAGAACCGTTGACTCAGAAGAAAAAAAAAAGCGCTCGATCCCCTTCAGGAATTGCCGACGCCCGCCTTCACCGTTGACCATACCTCCACCACGCCCCTCCGATCGTCTCCCCCCTCTCTCCTTCTCCCCCGTTCATCTCTCCTCCCTGTTCGAACCAAAATCGCGACGCCCAATTCGCGAGCCGCCCCCCCTCGAAGCCAGCTCCGCTTCGTCTCCGCCTCCTGCCGCTGACCCTGACGACCCCCCTTCTTCGCAGATCAATGTAAGTTGTTTCTATTTTATTTTGTTTTTATTTTTAATTCTGAAAATACTGATTCTTAAAAGAATTTAAAACAGATTTTTAAAAGGATTTAAAATAGATTTTTAAAAGGATTTAAAACTGATTTTTAAAAAGGTTTAAAAACAGATTTTTGAAAGAATTTAAAAACAGATTTTTGAAAGAATTTAAAACTGATTTTCAAAAGAATTTAAAACTGATTTTTAAAAGGATTTAAAACTGATTTTTAAAAGGATATAATACTGATTCTAAAAAGGTTTAAAAACTGATTTTATTTTAAGATTTAAAATAGAAAAAAATTAGAACTTTAAAAAGAAAAAGATTTGAACTTTAAATAGAAAAAGATTTGAACTTTAAATAGAAAAAGATTAGAACTTTAAAAAGAAAAAGATTTGAACTGGGATAGAAAGATCAGTTTTTTTTTAGAATAGAAAAGATCATATTTTTAAAAATAGAAAAGACGGAATTTTTATTAAGTAGAAGAAGTAAGATATGATTTTTATATTTTTAAAGTAATAAAAATATAATTTTTACATCATAGGAATATTAAAAAATATATAATCTTTATTTTTGAAAAGGCGGAATCTATATTTTTGAAATGCAATTTTTATATATTGAATAACGAAGTAAAAATTCGATTTTTACATATGTAGAGAATACGGGCAACGAAAGCGACGAAAGGCGAGATTGGCGAAGATTTCTATAAAGGAAGAGTCGTGGTATTGGATAGCTATTTGTGAGAATTTCTCACTCTTCAATTTCTTTTTCTAGCCATATATATGTGTGTGAAATAAAAGTGAATTGCTATATAATATATATATATATATATATATATATATATATATATGCCCCTCGTCCACAAACCATGGACGATATGGTTGAAATTGTTGTGAAAATTGATTGATAGCGAATGGTTGTTTGGGATTGTTTGTGGTTGATATTGATTTGATTGTGGTTGAAAAATACCCGTTTGTGGTTGAGAAATATTTGGTTGAAACCACATAGGATTAGTTTGTGGAAATGAAATAAATATATACATGCCGCCTGCGTGCGAATTAGATGCATGATCCCCATTGTCAAAAACCGCGAGGTTTTAAGGTAGAGCGAGGAGCCGTACTAGGGACGGTCCCGGTTTTAACTACCCTGCCGTTATGCTGCCGAAATTTTGAATAATATTCGTGTGTTTGAATTATTTTCATATGCTTAAACTATATTTATTCATTGAATAGAAAACCTTCATGTGTTGAATTGATATTCATTCGTTGATTAGAAATTCATGTGTTGAATGGTATTCATATTTTGAAATAAATTGTTTGATAATAAAAATCACCTTTTACCTATATATAAAAAAAACTATAGAAAACATTCATGTGTTGAATTGATATTCATTCGTTGATTAGAAATTCATGTGTTGAATGGTATTCATATTTTGAAATAAATTGTTTGATAATAAAAGTCACCTTTTACCTATATATAAAAAAAACTATAGAAAACATTCATGTGTTGAATTGATATTCATTCATTGATTAGAAATTCATGTGTTGAATGGTATTCATATTTTGAAATAAATTGTTTGATAATAAAAATCACATTTTTATCTATATATAGAAACTATAGAAAACCTTCATGTGTTGAATTGATATTCATTCGTTGATTAGAAATTCATGTGTTGAATGGTATTCATATTTTGAAATAAATTGTTTGATAATAAAATCACCTTTTATCGACTATATGAACTGTGTAAAATAATCTCGTTTTAAAAGAAATTGTTTTATGATAAAAATCCTATTTTTGTCACCTATATGAACTATATAGAATAATAGTGTTTTGAAATGAATTGTTTTACAATAAAAATCACATTTTTATTGTATGCATGAATCGTTGAAATGTGAAGTGTTAAAAATAGCCACTTGTTCAAAATAAACATATATGAGTTGAAATATTCATTAATTAGCTAATGAAGTGATTTGCACCTATGTATGTAACATTAGGATAAATGGTGTTTTTAAACCAAATAGAAATCAAATATGAAGTTGAATAGAAAATGATAAATGTTAAGAACTGTATATATATGTACATGCATATTCATTGAACAGGTTATAGCAAAGGGGCTAGAGAAGAGGAATAAAATTTTGTGCCCGACAAATAGGTACACATTTACTGTTTTGTTTGGGTGATGATTTTATGAGCCTGTTGGCTAGCCGCTTGGCTTTTTCTTTTTCTTTTTGAGATTAGAAGGACCGGGAAAGCTATTTGCGATTTCCCGATGCTCCCGGTGTAGGGGAGGTTATGGCGAAATTTTCCAAAATTTTAAGGAGTTAGTGAAATATTTGAAGTGAAAACAATATTGAAATCATTGAATGAACTATATTTATATAATTATATAAATATAAATAAAATTAAAACGAAACGAGGCCGTGCAGTTCGTATTTTGAAACCGTGATTTCAAACGACTAGTGCGGGAAATCCGACCATTGGATTTTCCCGAAACCTCAACCGTCGGGTTCGCCTTGGAATAATCTTTCCAACGGCACCAACCTTGTAAAAACCCAACGGTTGGATTGTCTGGAATGTTTAATTCAATTCTAAAGAAAAACAGCGCCAGAAGCGATTATATTTATATATATATATATATATAAATATAATTATATATTTAATCGAATAACGACGCTGCAGTTCGTATTTTGAAATCGAAATTTGAAACGATTGTACCGGGAGATCCGACCGTCGGATTTTCCCGAAACTGGAACCGTTGGATTCGTTTTGAAAAGACCTTTCTAATGATGTAAATTTTGTGAAGATCCAACTGTTAGATTTTCAGATATGTGTAAATCAATTCTAAAGAAAAACAGCGCCACGGCCGCTTTATGGCCCGAAGCGTCGTTTTAAATAAATTAGCTATTTTAAAATGAATAAAAATAGCGATAAATCATTATAAAATATCATAAGCGATATGGAATGGAAATAAATTGAATTTGCTCGATTTATGTGGCTTTTGATGGTTGAATGTGTTTGGTGTGAAAATTACATTAAAGAACAAGATTGGTGTTGTCAAATAAGTTAACCATTGAAATAAATTGATTTGAAATTCTAAATATACGTGAATTATTTGAAAAGGCCGAGTTAATGCTCATTTCAAATGATTGACCGACGATTGAAAGTCGAAGATGAAGACGATGGTCGAAGACCGGAGATCTTCACCTCGTTTGGATGGTAACCGAGGTCCTGATTGGGAGGCATCCCGAAATATGGATAATGAGTGGTGATCGTCCAGGCGTACGTGGTGATCGAAGGGTTTGCGAGGTATTTAGTGCCTCCGGTTTCGTTCAGACCCAGAACGGACTTGTAAAGGGACTGTGTGTCTGACATTGGATTTTATTCTATGTTGATTGATCTCTATTAAATATACATCTGTTTGGCGGCGGAGAATTTATTCTTTTGCTTAACGCCCTTCTCTGAGACGCACGAGCTCAGAGGTTGTATGTTGATGGACATCAGTCGCATGGCATGAATTGCCTGTGTGGCATGCTAAGATGCAGTGATCAGGGCTTCTGTTGAAAAGCAAAGTCTTGTGGTGATGATCAAAGCACCGCCTGTGTGGCGTAGCTTTGTGTATAACGTGAATTCGCGAGCCTCGCACCCCGGTATGAACCTAAAACGGGAGAGGACATCAGGGAGGGCATGCGTTTCTTCCTAGCTAGGGTGGTGTCAGTGACCTACCAGCCCTGACATTTATATACTTTTCACCTATGTGGTTGTTGCTGTTGCGAGGCGCCTCGGTTTGATCGGACGATCCGGGTCCGATGGAGTCATTCGTTGGCTCGTTTACGCCCCAAAGGGCGGGGAAACGCATTGTTCAGGAATTTTAATCCACATCGGTGGACCGGCCCTGACGATCCAAGGGTCACTCGAGCTCTGATCCTGAGACTCGGGCTAGGCAGTCTCGAATTCGGTAAGGACTATCTTTTGCCTTGGTTCATGACAGAAATCCAATTTCCAAATACGACATCGTGCGGTTTTGATTGTATACCTATATATGGCGACATAGTGGTATGGGGCATTAATGCCGTCTATGATTGATAGTTATGATTTGAAACTATTTTCAAAACATATAAACACTAGCAATAATATCAAATGCCTTTGTTTTATTCGTATCAAGCATATTTGGCCGTTATAAGGTAAAAACTCTATCCTCCGGTTTGCGTTGCATTGTGTGATGGGAACTGAGTCTTATAACGGCTTCATTTTTATAAAAAGCATAGCGATGTTTAAAAGAAAGATTTGTTTTAAAAGCACTGGCAATCCAATGGAGTAAACCCGTTCCACGAAAGTGGCGTGGTCCTGTGATTAGCCAATTATATATGTGTTGAGTGGATTTCTCATACCAGTCCCATGACTGACTCGTAGTTTGTTTCACTTTCAAACTCGGGTGCCCCTTTTTCTACACGGGCAGCCTTGTATTCAGGTTTAGCTGGTTCTTTTCTGGATAGCTGGAGCTGAAGATGGATTCTATCATTTATTTCTTTTTATGCTGTTCAGCTCCTATTGTATATATTTTGTTTGTTTTCCGCTGTAGACATTTATGTATAGCTGAACTGTATTTGTACTAAGTAAGATCCCGTATACTGTGTAACTCTGATGATTACTTTTATCCAGTATATTCTATTATTCATTATCTGGTGTATTTATTTAATTTTGTTCTGCTATTATCTGTTTCTGTGTTATATTCCAAAGATAACCCTTGTTTCCGTCTGAACGGGATTTCGGGTCGTCTCAACGTGGTATCAGAGCTTTGGTTAAGCTTAGTTCTGGAATATAACATTTGAACGAACTCATCAGAAATAGAACCGGTAGTGTTCTAGGACGGGTAACTCTATACAGATAGGATCAGTAATATCCTAGTATGAGTAAAGCAGAATGAAATAACCCCAGAATTAGCTGTGAGAAGAGAGCCGCTAAAGATTATAGGCAAAGAAACCAAAGAGCTGAGGAACAAGAAGGTTCACTTAGTCAAAGTGCAATGGAGTGGAGATCCGCGAGATTGTACTTGGGAAACTGAGGAGAGCATTCAGAAAGCTTATCCTGGATGCCGGGTAGATATCTCTGATTGACTCCGGTGCAAGGTACATTTACCTTACTTTGCACTACCATTCAATTCTCTACTCTATTGTCATCTTCTTTTCATAGATGTCCACTTTTAAATTCTATAGTCTGAATGATTTTTAAAGGGTATAGGATTTAATTAGTATATTTTTGAAGGATAGAAACAAATTGGTTGTTGTATTGTGGGATTGTAGATTTATCAAACCACTTTCGACTTAATTCCTTTTCGGGGACGAAAAGTTTTAAGTGGGGGAGATTGTAATGACCCAGAAAATCTGAACCAATTTAAAATTTTTAAATTGGCTAAAATAATGGATTTTAAATATTTAAAATAAATATTTTAAATAATGGCGATGAAAACTGAGTTTGAATCGACAATTGAAAACGAATATAATTAATTATAATTATAAACAAGGCCTGAAAGGGCGCTGCAGTTTCAAAAAATTGAATTCAAACTTTGTCGGACTGTACCGGGTGCAGAACAATCCGGATTTTAGTGAAACCAAAAATATTTAAATCTGTTAGTGAATACCTTTCTAACGAATCCGACCTTTCGAAATTTCATAGCGGGAATCAAAAGATATGTCCAGTTGAAAATTCTGAATAGTCGCTATGGAATTCAGGCCCTTAAAAATGGACATTTTGCAAACGACCTCGGATTTCGATGAAACCACTTTTGTTGGATCCGTGATGTCAAATTATTGCTAGGTTTCTAATTTCATAATTTTTCGAATCAATATGTGAGCGTGGCAAAGGAAAACGCGTTTGACCGGTTTCAGTTGATTTTAATCGACTGGAAATTGGCCATTTTTCAAACGGTCTCAGAATTCGACAAAACTAGTTTTAACAGGACCGTATCGTCAATACGAAGCTAGAAAATATTTTTCTGGAATTTCTCTAGTTAGTATGTGACCCCGGTAATTTGAAATGTACGTTTAAAATTCAATATAGTGATTTAAATGTAAATTTAACGGAAACTGATCGAAACGATCGAATCAGCCTACGATACATATCCCATTGGGTTCGGGATGGGGGTAAAACGCTATAGACGACAGGCGGTGGGTCTCGTTTCGAAGTCGAAATTAAAGGTGGCTTTATAAAGGAAAATTTAAAATAAAATAATAAATATATTATTATATATACTCACCTCCACTCTCTCTCTCCTCAGAACCGTTGACTCAGAAGAAGAAAAAAAGCGCTCGATCCCCTTCAGGAATTGCCGACGCCCGCCTTCAGCGTCGACCATACCTCCACCACGCCACTCCGATCGTCTCCCCCCTCTCTCCTTCTCCCCCGTTCACCTCTCCTCCCTGTTCGAACCAAAATCGCGACGCCCAATTCGCGAGCCGCCCCCCCTCGAAGCCAGCTCCGCTTCGCCTCCGCCTCCTGCCGCCGACCCTGACGACCCCCCCTTCTTCGCAGATCAATGTAAGTTGTTTCTATTTTATTTTATTTTTATTTTTAATTCTGAAAATACTGATTCTTAAAAGAATTTAAAACAGATTTTTAAAAGGATTTAAAACAGATTTTTAAAAGGATTTAAAACTGATTTTTAAAAGGATTTAAAACTGATTTTTAAAAAGGTTTAAAAACAGATTTATGAAAGAATTTAAAAACAGATTTTTGAAAGAATTTAAAACTGATTTTCAAAAGAATTTAAAACTGATTTTTAAAAGGATTTAAAACTGATTTTTAAAAGGATATAATACTGATTCTAAAAAGGTTTAAAAACTGATTTTATTTTAAGATTTAAAATAGAAAAAAATTAGAACTTTAAAAAGAAAAAGATTTGAACTTTAAATAGAAAAAGATTTGAACTTTAAATAGAAAAAGATTAGAACTTTAAAAAGAAAAAGATTTGAACTGGGATAGAAAGATCAGATTTTTTTTAGAATAGAAAAGATCATATTTTTAAAAATAGAAAAGACGGAATTTTTATTAAGTAGAAGAAGTAAGATATGATTTTTATATTTTTAAAGTAATAAAAATATAATTTTTACATCATAGGAATATTAAAAAAATATATAATCTTTATTTTTGAAAAGGCGAAATCTATATTTTTGAAATGCAATTTTTATATATTGAATAACGAAGTAAAAATTCGATTTTTACATATGTAGAGAATACGGGCAACGAAAGCGACGAAAGGCGAGATTGGCGAAGATTTCTATAAAGGAAGAGTCGTGGTATTGGATAGCTATTTGTGAGAATTTCTCACTCTTCAATTTCTTTTTCTAGCCATATATATATATATGTGTGAAATAAAAGTGAATTGCTATATATAATATATATATATATATATATATATATATATCTACGCCCCTCGTCCACAAACCATGGACGATATTTATTGGTTGAAATTGTTGTGAAAATTGATTGATAGCGAATGGTTGTTTGGGATTGTTTGTGGTTGATATTGATTTGATTGTGGTTGAAAAATACCCGTTTGTGGTTGAGAAATATTTGGTTGAAACCACATAGGATTAGTTTGTGGAAATGAAATAAATATATACATGCCGCCTGCGTGCGAATTAGATGCATGATCCCCATTGTCAAAAACCGCGAGGTTTTAAGGTAAAGCGAGGAGCCGTACTAGGGACGGTCCCGGTTTTAACTACCCTGCCGTTATGCTGCCGAAATTTTGAATAATATTCGTGTGTTTGAATTATTTTCATATGCTTAAACTATATTTATTCATTGAGCAGAAAACCTTCATGTGTTGAATTGATATTCATTCGTTGATTAGAAATTCATGTGTTGAATGGTATTCATATTTTGAAATAAATTGTTTGATAATAAAAATCACCTTTTACCTATATATAAAAAAAACTATAGAAAACATTCATGTGTTGAATTGATATTCATTCGTTGATTAGAAATTCATGTGTTGAATGGTATTCATATTTTGAAATAAATTGTTTGATAATAAAAATCACCTTTTACCTATATATAAAAAAAACTATAGAAAACATTCATGTGTTGAATTGATATTCATTAGTTGATTAGAAATTCATGTGTTGAATGGTATTCATATTTTGAAATAAATTGTTTGATAATAAAAATCACATTTTTATCTATATATAGAAACTATAGAAAACCTTCATGTGTTGAATTGATATTCATTCGTTGATTAGAAATTCATGTGTTGAATGGTATTCATATTTTGAAATAAATTGTTTGATAATAAAAATCACCTTTTATCGACTATATGAACTGTGTAAAATAATCTCGTTTTAAAAGAAATTGTTTTATGATAAAAATCCTATTTTTGTCACCTATATGAACTATATAGAATAATAGTGTTTTGAAATGAATTGTTTTACAATAAAAATCACATTTTTGTTGTATGCATGAATCGTTGAAATGTGAAGTGTTAAAAATAGCCACTTGTTCAAAATAAACATATATGAGTTGAAATATTCATTAATTAGCTAATGAAGTGATTTGCACCTATGTATGTAACATTAGGATAAATGGTGTTTTTAAACCAAATAGAAATCAAATATGAAGTTGAATAGAAAATGATAAATGTTAAGAACTGTATATATATGTACATGCATATTCATTGAACAGGTTATAGCAAAGGGGCTAGAGAAGAGGAATAAAATTTTATGCCCGACAAATAGGTACACATTTACTGTTTTGTTTGGTGTATGATTTTATGAGCCTGTTGGCTAGCCGCTTGGCTTTTTCTTTTTCTTTTTGAGATTAGAAGGACCAGGAAAGCTATTTGCGATTTCCCGATGCTCCCGGTGCAGGGGAGGTTATGGCGAAATTTTCCAAAATTTTAAGGAGTTAGTGAAATATTTGAAGTGAAAACAATATTGAAATCATTGAATGAACTATATTTATATAATTATATAAATATAAATAAAATTAAAGCGAAACGAGGCCGTGCAGTTCGTATTTTGAAACCGTGATTTCAAATGACTAGTGCGGGAAATCCGACCATTGGATTTTCCCGAAACCTCAACCGTCGGGTTCGCCTTGGAATAATCTTTCCAACGGCACCAACCTTGTAAAAACCCAACGGTTGGATTGTCTGGAATGTTTAATTCAATTCTAAAGAAAAACAGCGCCAGAAGCGATTATATTTATATATATATAAATATAATTATATATTTAATCGAATAACGACGCTGCAGTTCGTATTTTGAAATCGAAATTTCAAACGATTGTACCGGGAGATCCGACCGTCGGATTTTCCCGAAACTGGAACCGTTGGATTCGTTTTGAAAATACCTTTCTAATGATGTAAATTTTGTGAAGATCCAACGGTTAGATTTTCAGATATGTGTAAATCAATTCTAAAGAAAAACAGCGCCACGGCCGCTTTATGGCCCGAAGCGTCGTTTTAAATAAATTAGCTATTTTAAAATGAATAAAAATAGCGATAAATCGTTATAAAATATCATAAGCGATATGGAATGGAAATAAATTGAATTTGCTCGATTTATGTGGCTTTTGATGGTTGAATGTGTTTGGAGTGAAAATTACATTAAAGAACAAGATTGGTGTTGTCAAATAAGTTAACCATTGAAATAAATTGATTTGAAATTCTAAATATACGTGAATTATTTGAAAAGGCCGAGTTAATGCTCATTTCAAATGATTGACCAACGATTGAAAGTCGAAGATGAAGACGATGGTCGAAGACCGGAGATCTTCACCTCATTTGGATGGTAACCGAGGTCCTGATTGGGAGGCATCCCGAAATATGGATAATGAGTGGTGATCGTCCAGGCGTACGTGGTGATCGAAGGGTTTGCGAGGTATTTAGTGCCTCCGGTTTCGTTCAGACCCAGAACGGACTTGTAAAGGGACTGTGTGTCTGACATTGGATTTTATTCTATGTTGATTGATCTCTATTAAATATACATCTGTTTGGCGGCGGAGAATTTATTCTTTTGCTTAACGCCCTTCTCTGAGACGCACGAGCTCAGAGGTTGTGTAACGACCCAGAAACCCGTACCTTTTGAATCGACAATAATCCACACATGTCTAACTCAAAACTGTACGTATTTACAGATTGTTAAATGACGATCCACATCTTCAACCATTATAGTCAAAAATATAGATAATCAAGGGGATTAATTTAGAATTAGAAAGAAAGAAGAAAACAAACACAGAATCTCGCAACGGAATGAACAAAATATAATAATCAAATAACAGTTCATGAAGCTGTTTAAAATAAACATTTGATCATTTTACAACATTTATCAGAGTTATACATTTATATACATAACTGATAATACAGAGTAATGCAACAGAATAGTAGTGGGATACAATAGTAATAATAGTATACCGTCTTCGTCTTCATCCTTCAGAAGATAACCTTTGAAACTGGAATGCTCAAGTCTGACCCGAGCGTAATAGCGTGAAAATAAAACAAGCTCGGATCAGGCAAAAATATTCTCATCTAAGTCAAATCGATATCATATGAACATGCACACACATAACTCAAGAGATGTTACGGGAAATTCCATCTCCTAAGGATCCGTCAAACTAGATACCATATAATATAATTTCGCTATTATACTAGTGTCTATTCACAAATACTTGTCAGAAAAATAGCGTAAGCGGGGTTACATTGATTACCCTTACACAGTTTATAAGCACATGGTCTATGCAGGTCCTGTAGCACAACCAGTAACGTCGGTAGCCAGTAAGTCCCCTATAGACCTATGCCAAAAATCAAAATCGTAGTTGTCTCACATAAGGATAAACGTATGACAAGGCACGTGAGGCAATGCCCAAGGTAGTATGCTGCCAGTTTGCCTGATCCAGACTGGTTGTGAAAACCCGTAACTTCCCCGTAAAGGAAAGCGTCGGATAGTTCGAGAACAAGCCACAACAGAACGCATATAAAAGAACGTTTCATTGTATATTACAACAATGCATCAGATTACAAGAATATACAGAGTATAAATGAATATTACACAGAAATATCAGAGATTTAAATTACATTTAAATACATAGCAGCGGAAAACAATACAATACACAACTAGAAGGAGATATACGGATACAAAGCTTTCCGGATATCGTTCCAGCTGTAAACCAGGATCCTGTGAATATAAATCTGCAAAACCAAAACTACTAGCTGCCCGTGTCGAAAATAGGGGCACCCAGAGTTTAGGTTAAAACAATAAACTCCAGGTCAGTCATGTGACTGGTGTGAGAACTAAAACAGTTATTAATCTTTATTTTAAAGTTAGGTAAATCAAGGGACCACGCCGTATAACACGGAACGGGTTTCCTCCCAAGAATACCAGTGCATAAAACAACAGCGCAATGCTAAATAAAGAAAAATGAAGCTGTTATAAGACCCAGGTCCTATCACACAATGCAACGCAAGCCGGGGGATAGGGTTTTCCCTTATAACAGCCAAAGAATGCTTGATACGTTTAAAACAAATCGTTTGATACTATTATAAGTGCATAGTGTATAAAACAACTTCAAATCATAAGTATCAATCATAGTCGGCATGGGTACCATATATCATGTCGCCATACTAGTTCTACAATTAAAACCGCAATTGTCACGTATTTGGAAATTGGATTTCCATCTATGAACCGAGGCAAAAGATAGTCCTCAACCGATTCGAGACTGTCTAGCCCGAGTCTCAGGAGCAGAACGCATCGCCCCTTGGATCGTCAGGGCCGGTCCACCGATGTGGATTAAACTTAAACCCTGAACATGCGTTTCGCCGCCCTTTGGGGCGTAAGTGAGCCAACTAAATGACTCCATCGGTTCGAGAACGACCGATCAATCCGAGGCGCCTCGCAATAGCAACAACCACATAAGTCAAACTCGTCAGGGCGTGTAAAACCACTGATGCCACTTTTTAGCTAGAAGGAAACGCATGCCCTCCCTGAGGTCCGTCTCCCGTTTTTGGTTCATACCGGGTGCGAAACTCGCGAAGTAAACGTTACACAAAGCTACGCCACAAAGGCCGTGCTTTGATCATCACCACAAGACTTTGCTTTTCAACAGAAGCCTCGATCAATTGCCACTTAGGCATGCCACACAGGCAATTCACTCCATGCGTTTGATATCCATCAATATATAACCCATGAGCTCGTACGTCTCAGAGAAGGGCGTTAAGCAAGAGAATAAATTCTCCGCCGCCAAGAAGATATATATTTAATAGAGATCAATCACACGGACTAAAATCCAATGTCAGACACACAGTCCCTTTGCAAGTCCGTTCTGGGTCTGAACGAAACCGGAGGCACCTAGTACCCCATATATCCATCGATCTCCAAGTACGTCTGGACGATCACCAACTGTTTCCATCTTCTTGGGTGTACAGCCCAATCAAGATCATCAGTTATCACCCAAACGACGTGAAGACTTCTGGTCTTCGACCACCGTCTTAATCTTCGACTTATCGTCGTATCAGTTATTCAGAATGGGATAAACCCGGTCTTTCCGAATAACTCGCGTATATTTTAAATAAGTGTTACACAAACACAACATACGCCTCATTCCAATTCATCAGTCACTAACCGTAAATTAATCAAGAGAATAATTCCCCAAATATTAACCCCGAAGGCCGAAACCAACATCAGATCAATATCCAGAAAAACATTCTGCTTGGCTAACCGACAGTTAGTTTCTAAATTTCACATTCATAGGGAGAGGTTCCCATTAATTTTATCCAAGATAAATTCCTTGAATTTATTCTTTAATCTATTTTTGAATATCAATTCAAACTAGTCGGGATTAGCGAACCTTACCGTAGTAATCATTTATTTTAATTTCCCAATCCCAACCTATTTATCCCATGAAGTAAAACTGGTAATACTTCATATCTAACACCACAGTGTTATCGGTAAATTCAATTACCATTTCACGTTCAAATCTAATTAAAGATTTAACTATCGCCCGGAGCAAAACTGGTGATACTCCATTCTCGATTATTTCAATCTAATTAAAGATTCATTAAAACTCCACTTAGTTTTAATCTGTGACTGGGTTAAAGAATCAGTGTCATTTAAAACACGGTTCACGATAAACCCAAAATCACATCACATTTCAATCAGTCCCTAATTGTAAATTAGCAAGTGAGCAATTCCCTAAGTATTAATCCCGAAGGCCGAAACCAACATCAGATCAATACCTCGGAAACTATTCAACTTAACTAATCTCCAGTTAGTTTCTGATTTTCTTAACTCCTTTAGGTCTAAGAACTGTATTATTGAAGATACCGTTCACGACAACCCAAAATCGCCTTTCATTAATGATCGGGTTAAAGAACGAGTGTTATTTAAAACACTGCCCACGATAAACCCAAAAATCAATATCAATTCAATTCCAATTAAATATTATTTAATTGGTACACTTCATTAAATCTAAATAAAAAGATTTAATCTTTTCTCAACTGGGTTCAAGAACAGTGTTAGTGAAGACACCATTCACGACAAACCCAAATCACATTTGATATTCAATACAAGGCTCTGAATAGAAAATATACCGGCTTATATTCAATATCAAATTCTACGACTAACAAATATCGCATTGGAAATAATGATATATATATATCTTTCAAAATTCCATAACAACACCTGTATAATCACGAATTCCAACATCGAAATATTCCGAAGACAATTTCGATTCAAATCCACTCCAATGCAATCATTGGATATCCTGGTTATTTTCAAAACCCTTTTTAAATTCAATTTATTTATTTAAAAATAAATAGAATTATAATTCTAGTTCAAAACCAGTTCATTTCGATAAAAATCTATTTTTATCTTTTCAAATATGGAGTTTTTCACCCCAAATCTTCACAAATCATTTCTTATGATTTTACACAAATTATTACTATTTTTAATAATTTTATCAAGGCCCGTACAGTCGATTTCCATCAACGGCCATCGAACTGCACTTACAGCGACCTTTTTCAAATTTGATTTGGACATAATTCCAAATCCAACCGTTAGATTTCAAATTTCTAACATTCGTTAGAAAGCTCTTTTCGATACGAACCCAACGGTTCCGGTTTTAGGAGAATCCGACGGTCGGATCTCCCATAATGTACGTTTGAAATAAGTGGTCGAAATTCACGAACTGCCGCGGCGCGGCGCGTTCTATTCAGGCCATTATATTATATATATAATATATATAATATATATTTCGTCGATTTCTATTTAAAACGAATTATATAAGTAGTTTTAATATTCGTTTCAAAAGCAATCTCAACTTCCATTTCAATTCAAATCAAAATTGAATTCTTCTTTATAAATTCGTTTTAAAATTCATTTCTATTCAATTCAAATTTCAATTCAATTTGAATTCATTTCAATTCGCTTTCAATTCAATTTGAATTCGTTTTCAATTCATTTCGAAATCGTTTTCAATTCAATTCATTTCGAAATCGTTTTCAATTCAATTCATTTCGAAATCGTTTTCAATTCAATTCATTTCGAAATCGTTTTATATTCAATTCATTTCGAAATCGTTTTATATTCAATTCATTTCGAAATCGTTTTATATTCAATTCATTTCGAAATCGTTAAAATCGATATAAATATCGTTCACGTCAAAATGGCGTCAATCTTATCAACACGGCTTCATAAATTTCTATTTTCAAATATACTATTTCAAATATTTCTATTCAAATATTTCTCTTCAAATATTTCTATTCAAATATTTCTCTTCAAATATTCTATTCAAATATTTTATTTCGAAACTGGAATGAGGCCCAATCAATTACCATATAAAGTTAATTATATGGATTCCATACAACACATGTATATAATAGCATTGAAAAATAATCAACCATCAACCAAAGTGCACTACACTGTATAAGCATCAAATATAAATATCTAACGCTTATAACATCCTGTCAATCGATCGATCGACATATTTAATCAATCAGGATGAGTGAACTTCAAATTTCATCCCAACACCCGTGTGGGGTTTCAAACAATCAAACACATATTTTATTTGTGCTGTTGGGCGATGTGTAAAATTTATCGACCCAATCAATGTCCTTCAAATAGGTGTACATAAACAAACCGTCTGGTTTGTAAATGAATATTTATTTATTCACATTCACTATATTCATATTCATGTTAAAAAATTATATTTTTAACGATAAAACATTTTATTTCAACATATGAATTTCTATTCAGTTCATTCTTTAAATAAAATGATATTTTTATTTTTCTAACATATTTTAGAAAATTTCGGCGGCATAACGGCACGATACTAGAAACGGGACAAGGCCTAGCCTTATCCCCGGTCTAGTGAAGGCCCACGCCATTCACACATCAATCAAATTCACCAAACAATTCAATTCAAACCAAATCGTATAACTAATCTATGCAACCAAACAAACAAGTCCATGGTCTGTAGACGATTGTGTCGGGTGCTACTAAGCACCGTCTGCATCCTAGTATATATATATATAAAACTAGAAAAGAATTTGAAAGGTGAGAAATTCTCACTGATAGCTATCCAATCATCTTGAGTCTTTCTTTGCAGAAGTCCTCGTCGTTTTCGCCTTTTCGTCCTCTTCGTTGCCCGTAGCCACTACATATGTAAAAATCGAATTTTTACTCCGTTATTCAATATATAAAAATCGAATTTTTACTTCGTTATTCAATATATAAAAATCGAATTTTTACTTCGATTCTATCTTCTATTTTCAAAAATAATTCTATTTTCTATGTCTAGAACAACTTTATTTTTATTTCTAAAACTTGCTAGAAATATTATTATTTTTCTTCAACGCTACTTCGTGATAATAAAAATCTCATCTTTACTTCTTCTTCTTTCAATATAAAAATCACGTTGTTATTACACGGCATATATAGTAATGATTATTTTATAAATAACGTATATACGATAAAACCCGTATTTTTAGCGAACTAAAAATATTTTCGTGACTTAACTATTTTTAGAATAACACACATAGGCTAAAATTATATTTTTAGCTTTCTAAACATATTTTCATAGTTCAACTGTTTTATACATAGTCTACATAAGCTAAAAATTATATTTTTAGCTTTCCAAAAATATTTTAATAGCTTATACTAGCTACAAATCATATTTTACTTTAAAAAAATATTTCTTTTAATACGATAAAATCCTATTTTTATATTATGATGAAATCATATATTTCAAATCCACGAAAACATTATTTTTCGAATCAAAGAAATCTGATTCTTCAACTCAAAGAAATTGATATTTTCGATTCAAGAAAATTTATATTTTCAATTCAAAGAAAATTCTATATTTTCATAACGATGAAAAATATATTTTCAAAAATCATACCCTAGTTTATATTTTCAAATCACAGATGTTTATTTTTATTAAAAAAAAAGAAATCCATGCCATTTATATTTTAAAACAAGACTGATTTTATACCATGCTTTTAACTTAAATTAGTTACACAAAAATAAATAATATAAACTAAAAAAAAAAACTCACAGATCTGCTCCTGTAAACCATCGGAGAGAAAAAAACGCCGCAGCATTTCACCAAAAGGGGGGGGGGTCGGAACTTCATCAGGGTGCGCCACTTGAAGCGGTGCGGCGCCGCCCTCCTGTCGGCGGTGGTCAGAAGAAGGGGAGTGCGGGTATTGGCGTCGCATTTGGGGATTTAGGGCTGAGGGCTCTAGGGGGGGTTCGGATGTCGCAGTCGAGGAAGGGAAGGGGATGAGGAAGAAGAAGGGGGGGGGGTGTCGATCGCGGCGCCGCCGCTTGAGGGGGGGGGGGGGGGGGCGTCGACCGCCTGTCGCGATTCTTTTTTTTTTTCGTTTTCTCTTTTCTGATTTAATTTTTAAATGGGGGGGGGCTGATATAAGGGAAAAGGGTTTTCTTCTTTTTTTTTTTTTAATTATTTTATTTTCTAAAAAGTTAACTTTTACATAAGACCTCTAAACGAGGTCCACCGCCTGTCGTCTATAGCGTATTACCCCCATTCCGAACACAATGGGATATGTATCGTAGGCTGATTCGACTGTTTGAATCAGTTTCCGTTGAATTTACCTTTAAATCTCTATATTGAATTTTAAACGTACATTTCAAATTACCGGGGTCGCATACGAACTTTAAAAAGTCTAGAAAAATATTTTCTAGCTTCGTATTGACGATACGGTCCTAACAAAACTAGTTTCGTCGAATTCCGAGACCGTTGGAAAAATGGCCAATTTCCAGTCGATTAAAATCAACTGAAACTGGTCAAACGCGTTTCCCTTTGCCACACTCACATATTGATTCAAAAAATTATGAAATTTGAAACCTAGCAATAACTTTACATCACGGACCCAACAAAACTGGTTTCGTCGAAATCCGATGTCGTTTGCAAAATTTCCATTTTTAAGGGCCAGAATTCCATAGCGACTATTCAGAATTTTCAACTGGACATATCTTTTGATTCCCGCTATGAAATTTTGACCATTCGGATTCGTTGGAAAGATATCACCAATTAGATCCTATTATTTTTGGTTTCACTAAAATCCAGATTGTTTTGCACCCGGTATGTTTAATTGAAGTTTGAAATCGAATTATCGAACTACCGCGCCATTTTCAATTCTATTCATAATTATATATAAATTTTTATATTCTAACGACGACGTATATAATATATACGTTCGAATATATTCTAAATAAATTTCTCGTCGATATTATTTAAAATAATTCATTTTAAATATTCGAAATTCGCTAAAATTGCCAAAATAAAAATTTTAAACTGGCCCAGATTTTGCGGGTTATTACAATCTCCCCCACTTAAAACTTTTCGTCCCTGAAAAGGAACAAAGTCGAAAGTGGTTTGATCATTCAACTCTACGCTCGATTTGGCTTGCATTCTCCAACTTTTCAGTTTCTGAGAATTTTCAAAAATTTCAAAAATTTGGCTAACACCCTAAATTTTCGAAAAATTTCGCCATAACCTCCCCTGCAATGGGAGCATCGGGGAATTTCAAATAGCTTCCCCGGTCCTTCAGATCTCAAAAAGAAAAAGAAAAAGCCAAGCGGCTAGCCAATAGGCTCACAAAATCATCATCACCCAAACAAAACAGTAAATTATGTAGTAAACATGTACCTATTTGTCGGGCAAACAAATTTTATTCTCTGCTCTAGCCTCCTTGCTATGACCTGTTCAATGATATATATGTATATGCAAGCGAATGCGACCAATTTTCAATACTATTCAATATTTGATACAATTAGGCTAATTGGTTAAAAATTAGCAAACAAATAAACAAACAACACAAACATCAATCAATTAGTGGATTAACGTTTCAAATTCATAATTTTGATACATATACAAAAATCATGTTTTTGATGCCAATTCACAACAAGGTGTTCTAACTATATAAGTTTTGGTTCTCACACCAGTCTAATGGAAATATATAGAAAGCACACCTTCGAAACTCGAAACTAATTACTAATGATGACGCGTCAATCATCAGAATCAGGTCCGGGCGACTAGAGTGTGATTCTATATCTATCCAATATATTAAAATTTCGAATACACGCGGATCAGACGTATACGCAAAATCTTTATATACTGAACTGTCCAACTCAATATAAATAGATAATCAAATACGAATAATTGATTTAAATTTTCAAAACTAAATTTTGTTTTCATTTTAAAAATATACTCTTCACACTCGTTCTAGGATACTACTGATCCCATCTCTAACGAGTCATTCTCGTTGGATATTACTAATCCAATCTCCGATGAATTCTTTCGTATGGTTCTAATGTGTCTTGTTCTCTGAGCCTTGTAAACCAAAGCTCTGATACCAACTGTGAAAACCCGTAACTTCCCCGTAAAGGAAAGCGTCGGATAGTTCGAGAACAAGCCACAACAGAATGCATATAAAAGAACGTTTCATTGTATATTACAACAATGCATCAGATTACAAGAATATACAGAGTATAAATGAATATTACACAGAAATATCAGAGATTTAAATTACATTTAAATACATAGCAGCGGAAAACAATACAATACACAACTAGAAGGAGATATACGGATACAAAGCTTTCCGGATATCGTTCCAGCTGTAAACCAGGATCCTGTGAATATAAATCTGCAAAACCAAAACTACTAGCTGCCCGTGTCGAAAATAGGGGCACCCAGAGTTTAGGTTAAAACAATAAACTCCAGGTCAGTCATGTGACTGGTGTGAGAACTAAAACAGTTATTAATCTTTATTTTAAAGTTAGGTAAATCAAGGGACCACGCCGTATAACACGGAACGGGTTTCCTCCCAAGAATACCAGTGCATAAAACAACAGCGCAATGCTAAATAAAGAAAAATGAAGCTGTTATAAGACCCAGGTCCTATCACACAATGCAACGCAAGCCGGGGGATAGGGTTTTCCCTTATAACAGCCAAAGAATGCTTGATACGTTTAAAACAAATCGTTTGATACTATTATAAGTGCATAGTGTATAAAACAACTTCAAATCATAAGTATCAATCATAGTCGGCATGGGTACCATATATCATGTCGCCATACTAGTTCTACAATTAAAACCGCAATTGTCACGTATTTGGAAATTGGATTTCCATCTATGAACCGAGGCAAAAGATAGTCCTCAACCGATTCGAGACTGTCTAGCCCGAGTCTCAGGAGCAGAACGCATCGCCCCTTGGATCGTCAGGGCCGGTCCACCGATGTGGATTAAACTTAAACCCTGAACATGCGTTTCGCCGCCCTTTGGGGCGTAAGTGAGCCAACTAAATGACTCCATCGGTTCGAGAACGACCGATCAATCCGAGGCGCCTCGCAATAGAAACAACCACATAAGTCAAACTCGTCAGGGCGTGTAAAACCACTGATGCCACTTTTTAGCTAGAAGGAAACGCATGCCCTCCCTGAGGTCCGTCTCCCGTTTTTGGTTCATACCGGGTGCGAAACTCGCGAAGTAAACGTTACACAAAGCTATGCCACAAAGGCCGTGCTTTGATCATCACCACAAGACTTTGCTTTTCAACAGAAGCCTCGATCAATTGCCACTTAGGCATGCCACACAGGCAATTCACTCCATGCGTTTGATATCCATCAATATATAACCCCTGAGCTCGTACGTCTCAGAGAAGGGCGTTAAGCAAGAGAATAAATTCTCCGCCGCCAAGCAGATATATATTTAATAGAGATCAATCACACGGACTAAAATCCAATGTCAGACACACAGTCCCTTTGCAAGTCCGTTCTGGGTCTGAACGAAACCGGAGGCACCTAGTACCCCGCATATCCATCGATCTCCAAGTATGTCTGGACGATCACCAACTGTTTCCATCTTCTTGGGTGTACAGCCCAATCAAGATCATCAGTTATCACCCAAACGACGTGAAGACTTCTGGTCTTCGACCACCGTCTTCATCTTCGACTTATCGTCGTATCAGTTATTCAGAATGGGATAAACCCGGTCTTTCCGAATAACTCGCGTATATTTTAAATAAGTGTTACACAAACACAACATACGCCTCATTCCAATTCATCAGTCACTAACCGTAAATTAATCAAGAGAATAATTCCCCAAATATTAACCCCGAAGGCCGAAACCAACATCAGATCAATATCCAGAAAAACATTCTGCTTGGCTAACCGACAGTTAGTTTCTAAATTTCACATTCAAAGGGAGAGGTTCCCATTAATTTTATCCAAGATAAATTCCTTGAATTTATTCTTTAATCTATTTTTGAATATCAATTCAAACTAGTCGGGATTAGCGAACCTTACCGAAGTAATCATTTATTTTAATTTCCCAATCCCAACCTATTTATCCCATGAAGTAAAACTGGTAATACTTCATATCTAACACCACAGTGTTATCGGTAAATTCAATTACCATTTCACGTTCAAATCTAATTAAAGATTTAACTATCGCCCGGAGCAAAACTGGTGATACTCCATTCTCGATTATTTCAATCTAATTAAAGATTCATTAAAACTCCACTTAGTTTTAATCTGTGACTGGGTTAAAGAATCAGTGTCATTTAAAAAACGGTTCACGATAAACCCAAAATCACATCACATTTCAATCAGTCCCTAATTGTAAATTAGCAAGTGAGCAATTCCCTAAGTATTAATCCCGAAGGCCGAAACCAACATCAGATCAATACCTCGGAAACTATTCAACTTAACTAATCTCCAGTTAGTATCTGATTTTCTTAACTCCTTTAGGTCTAAGAACTGTATTATTGAAGATACCGTTCACGACAACCCAAAATCGCCTTTCATTAATGATCGGGTTAAAGAACGAGTGTTATTTAAAACACTGTCCACGATAAACCCAAAAATCAATATCAATTCAATTCCAATTAAATATTATTTAATTGGTACACTTCATTAAATCTAAATAAAAAGATTTAATCTTTTCTCAACTGGGTTCAAGAACAGTGTTAGTGAAGACACCATTCACGACAAACCCAAATCACATTTGATATTCAATACAAGGCTCTGAATAGAAAATATACCGGCTTATATTCAATATCAAATTCTACGACTAACAAACATCGCATTGGAAATAACGATATATATATATCTTTCAAATTTCCATAACAACACCTGTATAATCACGAATTCCAACATCGAAATATTCCGAAGACAATTTCGATTCAAATCCACTCCAATGCAATCATTGGATATCCTGGTTATTTTCAAAACACCTTTTTAAATTCAATTTATTTATTTAAAAATAAATAGAATTATAATTCTAGTTCAAAACCAGTTCATTTCGATAAAAATCTATTTTTATCTTTTCAAATATGGAGATTTTCACCCCAAATCTTCACAAATCATTTCTTATGATTTTACACAAATTATTACTATTTTTAATAATTTTATCAAGGCCCGTACAGTCGATTTCCATCAATGGCCATCGAACTGCACTTACAGCGACCTTTTTCAAATTTGATTTGGACATAATTCCAAATCCAACCGTTAGATTTCAAATTTCTAACATTCGTTAGAAAGCTCTTTTCGATACGAACCCAACGGTTCCGGTTTTAGGAGAATCCGACGGTCGAATCTCCCGTAATGTCCGTTTGAAATAAGTGGTCGAAATTCACGAACTGCCGCGGCGCGGCGCGTTCTATTCAAGCCATTATATTATATATATAATATATATAATATATATTTCGTCGATTTCTATTTAAAACGAATTATATAAATAGTTTTAATATTCGTTTCAAAAGCAATCTCAACTTCCATTTCAATTCAAATCAAAATTGAATTCTTCTTTATAAATTCGTTTTAAAATTCATTTCTATTCAATTCAAATTTCAATTCAATTTGAATTCATTTCAATTCGCTTTCAATTCAATTTGAATTCGTTTTCAATTCATTTCGAAATCGTTTTCAATTCAATTCATTTCGAAATCGTTTTCAATTCAATTCATTTCGAAATCGTTTTATATTCAATTCATTTCGAAATCGTTTTATATTCAATTCATTTCGAAATCGTTTTATATTCAATTCATTTCAAAATCGTTAAAATCGATATAAATATCGTTCACGTCAAAATGGCGTCAATCTTATCAACACGGCTTCATAAATTTCTATTTTCAAATATACTATTTCAGATATTTCTATTCAAATATTTCTCTTTAAATATTTCTATTCAAATATTTCTCTTCAAATATTCTATTCAAATATTTTGTTTCGAAACTAGAATGAGGCCCAATCAATTACCATATAAAGTTAATTATATGGATTCCTTACAACACATGTATATAATAGCATTGAAAAATAATCAACCATCAACCAAAGTGCACTACACTGTATAAGCATCAAATATAAATATCTAACGCTTATAACAGCCTGTCAATCGATCGATCGACATATTTAATCAATCAGGATGAGTGAACTTCAAATTTCATCCCAACACCCGTGTGGGGTTTCAAACAATCAAACACATATTTTATTTGTGCTGTTGGGCGATGTGTAAAATTTATCGACCCAATCAATGTCCTTCAAATAGGTGTACATAAACAAACCGTCTGGTTTGTAAATGAATATTTATTTATTCACATTCACTATATTCATATTCACGTTAAAAAATTATATTTTTAACGATAAAACATTTTATTTCAACATATGAATTTCTATTCAGTTCATTCATTAAATAAAATGATATTTTTATTTTTCTAACATATTTTAGAAAATTTCGGCGGCATAACGGCACGATACTAGAAATGGGACAAGGCCTAGCCTTATCCCCGGTCTAGTGAAGGCCCACGCCATTCACACATCAATCAAATTCACCAAACAATTCAATTCAAACCAAATCGTATAACTAATCTATGCAACCAAACAAACAAGTCCATGGTCTGTGGACGATTGTGTCGGGTGCTACTAAGCACCGTCTGCATCCTAGTATATATATATAAAACTAGAAAAGAATTTGAAAGGTGAGAAATTCTCACTGATAGCTATCCAATCATCTTGAGTCTTTCTTTGCAGAAGTCCTCGTCGTTTTCGCCTTTTCGTCCTCTTCGTTGCCCGTAGCCACTACATATGTAAAAATCGAATTTTTACTCCGTTATTCAATATATAAAAATCGAATTTTTACTTCGTTATTCAATATATAAAAATCGAATTTTTACTTCGATTCTATCTTCTATTTTCAAAAATAATTCTATTTTCTATGTCTAGAACAACTTTATTTTTATTTCTAAAACTTGCTAGAAATATTATTATTTTTCTTCAACGCTACTTCGTGATAATAAAAATCTCATCTTTACTTCTTCTTCTTTCAATATAAAAATCACGTTGTTATTACACGGCATATATAGTAATGATTATTTTATAAATAACGTATATACGATAAAACCCGTATTTTTAGCGAACTAAAAATATTTTCGTGACTTAACTATTTTTAGAATAACACACATAGGCTAAAATTATATTTTTAGCTTTCTAAACATATTTTCATAGTTTAACTGTTTTATACATAGTCTACATAAGCTAAAAATTATATTTTTAGCTTTCCAAAAATATTTTAATAGCTTATACTAGCTACAAATCATATTTTACTTAAAAAAAATATTTCTTTTAATACGATAAAATCCTATTTTTATATTATGATGAAATCATATATTTCAAATCCACGAAAACATTATTTTTCGAATCAAAGAAATCTAATTCTTCAACTCAAAGAAATTGATATTTTCGATTCAAGAAAATTTATATTTTCAATTCAAAGAAAATTCTATATTTTCATAACGATGAAAAATATATTTTCAAAAATCATACCCTAGTTTATATTTTCAAATCACAGATGTTTATTTTTATTAAAAAAAAAAAGAAATCCATGCCATTTATATTTTAAAACAAGACTGATTTTATACCATGCTTTTAACTTAAATTAGTTACACAAAAATAAATAATATAAACTTAAAAAAAACTCACAGATCTGCTCCTGTAAACCATCGGAGAGAAAAAAAAACGCCGCAGCATTTCACCAAAAGGGGGGGGGGGGTCGGAACTTCATCAGGGTGCGCCACTTGAAGCGGTGCGGCGCCGCCCTCCTGTCGGCGGTGGTCAGAAGAAGGGGGGTGCGGGTATTGGCGTCGCATTTGGGGATTTAGGGCTGAGGGCTCTAGGGGGGGTTCGGATGTCGCAGTCGAGGAAGGGAAGGGGAGGAGGAAGAAGAAGGGGGGGTGTCGATCGCGGCGCCGCCGCTTGAGGGGGGGGGGGGCGTCGACCGCCTGTCGCGATTCTTTTTTTTTTTTTCGTTTTCTCTTTTCTGATTTTAGTTTTTAAACGGGGGGGGGCTGATATAAGGGAAAAGGGTTTTTTTTTTTTTTTTTAATTATTTTATTTTCTAAAAAGTTAACTTTTACATACGACCTCTAAACGAGGTCCACCGCCTGTCGTCCATAGTGTATTACCCCCATTCCGAACACAATGGGATATGTATCGTAGGCTGATTCGACTGTTTGAATCAGTTTCCGTTGAATTTACCTTTAAATCTCTATATTGAATTTTAAACGTACATTTCAAATTACCGGGGTCGCATACGAACTTTAAAAAGTCTAGAAAAATATTTTCTAGCTTCGTATTGACGATACGGTCCTAACAAAACTAGTTTCGTCGAATTCCGAGACCGTTGGAAAAATGGCCAATTTCCAGTCGATTAAAATCAACTGAAACTGGTCAAACGCGTTTCCCTTTCCCACACTCACATATTGATTCGAAAAATTATGAAATTTGAAACCTAGCAATAACTTTACATCACGGACCCAACAAAACTGGTTTCGTCGAAATCCGATGTCGTTTGCAAAATTTCCATTTTTAAGGGCCTGAATTCCATAGCGACTATTCAGAATTTTCAACTGGACATATCTTTTGATTCCCGCTATGAAATTTTGACCATTCGGATTCGTTGGAAAGATATCACCAATTAGATCCTATTATTTTTGGTTTCACTAAAATCCAGATTGTTTTGCACCCGGTATGTTCAATTGAAGTTTGAAATCGAATTATCGAACTACCGCGCCATTTTCAATTCTATTCATAATTATATGTAAATTTTTTTATTCTAACGACGACGTATATAATATATACGTTCGAATATATTCTAAATAAATTTCTCGTCGATATTATTTAAAATAATTCATTTTAAATATTCAAAATTCGCTAAAATTGCCAAAATAAAAATTTTAAACTGGCCCAGATTTTGCGGGTTATTACACTGGTGGTTACCCCTAACGGCCCACCGTAGACATCCGCCCCATATCGAATCAAAGGGAAATACCTCCCATCAAGGGTGCGCACCAACAAAACAATAACAAAAAATAGTAATAGTATGGACCCGAGGCCCAGGAAAATCGAAGAGCAGATGTCCACTAAGAGGTAGTCAAGCCTCATTTGGTCTGGCACGGCTCCTGTTTTAGTCATTTCAAATCGACACAAGTGTCGGGGCCATCCATTATCGTTCACTTTCTTCAAATCCAGTAATCGCCTTCAAATTCATCCTACTTCATTTCTGGAACTCCAATACGTACACAGTTGTTAAAGTGGTTCCAACATTGACAGAGAGTATGTCAATAAGAGGCTCCGGTCTCTTTAACAACAAAACGTCATGTTACACACCGATTGGTACTTTTATATTTCAAAAGTGAATCGTTATGATATCAAAATATCATATTCACCTTGAGATAAATTTCAAATTCAATAATTGATTATAACTTCAATTAACCACATTTCATTCGAAGCATTCTGTTTACTTCAACAATAGTTTTGAATTCATTTTTGACTTTTACATCCAAATAATCCTATTTGCTTTTAAATCAGAGATTTAAAAGTAAATAATTTCACTTCTAAAACAATTTATAAGTTTGAAATAGTTTTGAGGTTTAAATAAATTTTTAATTTAAATTTTTTTTTATTTGTAAGTAGTTGGGAGATTTGGAATAGTTTGGAAATCAAAACAGCTTGAGTATTGGAAATGGTTTTATGTATATTAAAATATTTTATAAAATAAAGTACTTTTATAAAAAAAATATAAGTTTTTGAAAACAATTTATATAAAGTACTCCATATATCAAAGGAATAAATTTTGTAAAATAATTTTATATAAATTAGTTTACATAGAAATAATTCCAAATCAACTGTTTCTTTCCATTTCAATAAATCTGAACCTAAGTTCAAATCTCAAAACAAACCAAATCGATTTCCCATATCCAGTCCAAATCGATTCCCAAAATCAAATTTATTTGAGAACAATCCATTTTTAAGGATAACTTCCCATTCCAAAATATTATTTGAATCCATTCGGTTCAAACCAAATCCTAGTTCAAGTTCATAATATTTATTTAAGTCATTTAATTCGAATTAAATTTTCAAAGTTCAATAAAGATTTAAAACTTTGAAATAATTCAATTTCAACATTTCAAAATAATTCAATTTGGAATGATTTCAGTTCATAACCAATTTTAGTTCAAATTTCAAATTAACAAATTTAGATCATTTCAATTTGAATTTGATTTCAAGTTTAAATAAAGATCTAAACCTTTGAAATGATTTACATTATAGTCAGTTTTATTTCAAATTTCAAAATAACACATTTTGATCATTTCAGTTTGAATTTGATTTCAAAGTTTAAATAAAGATCTAAACTTTTGAAATAATTCACATTATAATCCTTTTTAGTTCAAATTTCAAAATAACAAATTTTGATCATTTCAGTTTGAATTTGGTTTCAAAGTTTAAATAAAGATTTAAACCTTTGAAATAATTCACATTATAATCAGTTTTGTTTCAAATTTCAAATTAACAAATTTAGACCATTTCAATTTGAATTTAATTTCAAAGTTTAAATAAAGATCTAAACCTTTGAAATGATTCACATTATAGTCAGTTTTATTTCAAATTTCAAAATAACACATTTTGATCATCTCAGTTTGAATTTTATTTCAAAGTTTAAATAAATATCTAAACCTTTGAAATGATTCAATTTCAACATTTCAATATGATTCAATTTCAATATTTCAGTATAATTCAATTTCAACATTTCAATATATTTTAATTTTGACATTTCAATATAGTTCAATTTCAACATTTCAATATAGTTCAATTTTGACATTTCAATATATTTCAATTTTGACATTTCAATATATTTCAATTTTGACATTTCAATATAGTTCAATTTTGACATTTCGATATATTTCAACTTTGACATTTCAATATAGTTCAATTTCAATTTCAATATAGTTCAATTTTGACATTTCGATATATTTCAACTTTGACATTTCAATATAGTTCAATTTCAATTTCAATATAGTTCAATTTTTGACATTTCGATATATTTCAATTTTGACATTTCAATATATTTCAATTTTGACATTTCAATACAGTTCAATTTTCACATTTCGATATAGTTCAATTTTGACATTTCAATATATTTCAATTTTGACATTTCAATATATTTCAATTTTGACATTTCAATATATTTCAATTTTGACATTTCAATATAGTTCAATTTTCACATTTCGATATATTTCAACTTTGACATTTCGATATATTTCAATTTTGACATTTCAATATATTTCAATTTTGACATTTCAATATATTTCAATTTTTGACATTTCAATATATTTCATTTGGAATGATTGTTTATAATGATGCCCGTAACATTCAAGGTGATAACAATGATATAAACATATAAACAACATCCGTACGGTTCAATATATAAATAAATAAACACTCATCACAACCATCATCCAAAACAGTTCAATATACAATAATTAACTGGTTATATATGTCGGGGTTTAACTAGCAGTTCAATTCAAAAATATAAACTAACTGTCAATTTTATTTCTAGCAGTTTAAATCAGATGTCCACTTAAAATAGCAACCAACACACAATATAATCAAAACAATCACAGATTTCAATTTCACAGAAATGTGAATATTTTTGCAGTGTGAGAAAACTCACATTGGGGTTCCACTCCGTCAGTTTATATTTCTGAAATTCTGAATTTCTGTTTTATTACAGTTCATATTTGAATTTGCTTGAATTTCTAATCTGCTTCGTTTCAGCTCTAGTCAGTTCTGAAATGTAGTGCTCGACGATACGAGTGCAACACAACTCGTTTCACTGAATTTCGATATCATATGGAAAAGTTATACACCTTTAAACATTGATACATTAATTTAATAATTAATTAATTTAATTAAACATTAATTAATCACCATCCATTTGCTAATCACCCCCCTAACCCATCGTCTCCTTCCTGTTGTTGACTGGGTAGTTCGAACCCATCCACGCCATAGAAAGGCCACCGTCGCTCCTCCCCTGGACTCCCAGGCTCGAATCAAACAGCACCATGTCGACCGCCTCGCCAAGCTCTCCCCCACGATGGCGATCCCATCCAACTCGCACGCCCGAGCCTCACCAGAAAACGCTGCAACCACCGTGACTTTAAGCACCATTTCCGAGTAGCTTAGGTCACCAGAAACGATCATAGCCGTCCGGAACGTAGATCTCGAGACCCTCTTCAGTGTTTGCTTTAGAACCCTAGTTTAATTCGAAACAAATTGGATATAATTTGGGGATGAAATCACGAAAATCTGGGCCATTGATAAAACTTGTGGCGGCGGGTTCAGAAAGAAAAGGGGGTTAGGGTTTTGCAATAAATGAGGGGGTATATATAGTATATATTAATTATTATTTTATTCTATTATTTCTTTAGATTGAAATTTCGCGTACGAACTCCAAATCAAACCCAACGACTGTCGCTCCTAGCCAAATACCCCCATTCCGAACACAATGGAATATGTTTCATAAGCCAATTCGACTGTATGAATCAGTTTTTCTTTAAATTAAAATATAAATCAGTATATATTTAATTTAAACGCACATTTTAAATTACCGGGGTCACATACTGACTCTAAAAATTCTAGAAAAATAAATCTAGCTATGTTTTGACGATACGGTCCTAATAAAACTAATTTCATCGAATTCTGAGTCTGTTTGGAAAATGGCCAATTTCCAGTCGATTAAATTCAAACTGAAATTACCAAACACGTTTTCTTTTTCCGCGCTCACATATTAAATTCAAAAATTATGAAAATTGAAACCCAACAATAATTTGATATTCCGGATCCAACAAAAGTGGTTTCGTCGAAAACGAAGGTCGTTTGCAAAATGGCTATTTTTAAGGGTTATATATTATATTAAAATATATATAAATTCTACAGCGACTTTTCTGAATTTTAAACTGGACATAACTTTCAGTTTATAAAGTGAAATCTCAGTTTCTTACATTCATTAGAAAGATATGATTAAACAGATTCAAATATTTCTTGTTTCGCTGAAATCCGATTTATTTTAAATCATGTACATTCATTTGAAATTTAAAATCGAATTTTCAAACTACCGCGCCATTTCAGGCTCGTTATAAAATTTAAATAAATTTATATTTTCTAACTTCGATTAAACTAAATTTTTAATCGTTATTATTTAAAATAATCGTTTTCAATATTCGAAATTCATTAAAAATAACTAAAATAAAAATTTTAAACTGGTTCTGAAAATCAGGGTCGTCACATTCTCCCCCACTTAAAACTTTTCGTCCTCGAAAAGGAACGAAGCCGAAAGCCGTCTAACCAACCAACTCAACTTCCATTCTGGCTTTCATTCTTCAATTTTCCAGTTTCTAAGAATTTTCAAATTTCTCAAAAATTTGGCTAACACCCTAAATTTTCGAAAAATTTCGCCATAACCTCCTTTGTACGTGGAGCATCGGGAAAATCCCCAAACCGCCACACAGGCCCTCTCATCTCAAAAAGAAAAGAAAAAGCCAAGCGGCTAGCCAATCGGCTCATAAAATCATCAAATCCCAATCAATATAGTAAACATGTACCTATTGGTCGGGCACACAATTTTATTTCTCTTCTTAGCTTTCATGTTATGACCTGCTCAATATATATACATGTACATATATGCAAATTTCAATAAATTTCAATTCAGTTCAAATTTGATTCTATTTGGCTAAATTTTACCTTTTGTTCTCTTATTGGTTTTATCGTTCCAATACTCTAATTAGTTGAACTAATTATCAAACATCATAACCAACAATCAATTTGTGAATTAAATTTCCAAAACATATAATTTCTGTATACTCAAAAATCATATTTTCGATGCCAAATCACAACCATTAACCTCTAACTAAGTTTTTGTTCTCGAACTTTGTAAACCAAAGCTTTTCCATTAAATCTTAGTTAAAAGACTAATAAATTTCCAAATCATAATTTCATTGTTAATCGGGTTTTAAGAACTAATGTCATTTAAAACAATGTTCACAATCAACCCAAAACCAACTTCCACTTAATTCTAATTATATTTGTTAACTAGAATACTTCTTTAAACCTTAGTTAAAAGATTTTTTTTCCTCAAATGGGTTCAAGAACAGTGTTATTTAAGACACCACTCACGACAACCCAAAATCCAATTTGTTATTTAAAACTGTTGGATTTTTTTTTATACTACTTATTTCAACTGTATTAAAATTTTCTATATGCTAGCATTTCGTTTTATCTATACTTATTCTCAACATATTTGAAATTTACGTACTTACTCATTTCAATTTCTATATCTTATGCTCTCTATGTTTTTATTTTATTTTATTTTATTTAACTTAGTTAAATATTATTGTAAATTTTCTTAAGCTCATCTTGATATTTTATTCAGTCAGAATCTAAGTCCATTTTCCTTTATTCATAACTAACCAAATTTGTAATTTATTGATAATTCACATTATTTCACAACCTATAGACTTTATTTCCTTTGTTATTTACGTTACTTTATAAATTTATTACTATGGAATGACTTGTTATTTAATTTCTTAAGTTTATACATTTCTTAAGACTCGTTTCTTTTTTTCAATTCTATTCAAGTTTACAATTATCTCAGGAGGTTACAATTTTAGTTATTACCAGTCCTTTGCAAATATTCTATCCATTTGTTAATCGTTTCAGAACATTAACACATTAAAATTTATTACAACCACTTGATTTAACCTTTATAACATTTCTTTGATTCAAATTCATTGTTTTCCATCTTTACTTTTCGTTATCTTCATAACATTTATGTGATTCAACACATCATTTTGAACATGTTATTCATTTAAATTTCACTTGTAAAATATTTCAGTACATATATATACTCTTAAACTTCTCATTTAGGTAGGTTTGTGTATATAACAAATGAAATTTTAATATTTCACAACTTACTGTTATTCATCAAAGTAATAGGAGTATTTGTTTCATTTTTTTTTCTTTAACATTTTCCTTACTTTATGTTTCAATTTTATAATATTATATTATATTTTCATTTATATTTTTCTTATCCATTTATCATATTTCTTTATTCACCTATTCAAATTTCATTTGATATTAATACTGACAATTATTTATTTCGTTGATTATCAACAAGGAGAGTAATTTGTATAAATAGAGACTTGAGAATCTTAAATACCAGTTTCTTTTCAAAACATTTTGAAATAATATATACTATACATAAATAAATAAAAAATATACCAAAACATACTCAAGACTTCAAATTTAAAATTTCAAAAACGAATAGGTAGCAATGCTACCCAGTGGTCTCCCCCACTTTGAGACTCGAAAATGAAAGTCGATGACTATGATCATCTCATCACCGAAATTTATTTCCCAGTAGCAAAATAGAGTACTTAACCAATTTTTTTTTTTATTTGAATATCCTTCAAATATTACTACTATAAAATTTTCAAAGTCTCAAAAATCATTTAAAACCAATTGGATTTAAAATATCTCAAATTCTCCATTTTAATTTATTTTATTTATACTTCCTCATTAATTATAAATCAAATATAAATTTCGATTTTTTTATTGTAATCAATAGGTTAAAAATATTGATTACTGAACCATTTAACTCTTTGAATTTCAAAGTATATCCTTTGTATACAAAATATATAATCGAAAACTATATTGCGTCAAAATACCTTATTCAAGTGTTTTAGAACTCCTGTCGATAACGTTGTCCAAACGCATCGACCAGAACTCCAACTCAAACTCAACAAGCCAAACAACACAATACAAAATCATTTTTTTTCAAAATACAAGTACGCTCTCTCGTATATATATACACTCAAACTCATTCTAGGGCGTTACTAACCCTATCTCTAATGAGTAAATCCCAATAGAGCCAAGGTTTAATGCTAAACCATAAGCTCTGATACCAACTGTAACGACCCAGAAACCCGTACCTTTTGAATCGACAATAATCCACACATGTCTAACTCAAAACTGTACGTATTTACAGATTGTTAAATGACGATCCACATCTTCAACCATTATAGTCAAAAATATAGATAATCAAGGGGATTAATTTAGAATTAGAAAGAAAGAAGAAAACAAACACAGAATCTCGCAATGGAATGAACAAAATATAATAATCAAATAACAGTTCATGAAGCTGTTTAAAATAAACATTTGATCATTTTACAACATTTATCAGAGTTATACATTTATATACATAACTGATAATACAGAGTAATGCAATAGAATAGTAGTGGGATACAATAGTAATAATAGTATACCGTCTTCGTCTTCATCCTTCAGAAGATAACCTTTGAAACTGGAATGCTCAAGTCTGACCCGAGCGTAATAGCGTGAAAATAAAACAAGCTCGGATCAGGCAAAAATATTCTCATCTAAGTCAAATCGATATCATATGAACATGCACACACATAACTCAAGAGATGTTACGGGAAATTCCATCTCCTAAGGATCCGTCAAACTAGATACTATATAATATAATTTCGCTATTATACTAGTGTCTATTCACAAATACTTGTCAGAAAAATAGCGTAAGCGGGGTTACATTGATTACCCTTACACAGTTTATAAGCACATGGTCTATGCAGGTCCTGTTCGGTAGCCAGTGAGTCCCCTATAGACCTATGCCAAAAATCAAAATCGTAGTTGTCTCACATAAGGATAAACGTATGACCAGGCACGTGAGGCAATGCCCAAGGTAGTATGCTACCAGCTTGCCTGATCCAGACTGGTGGTTACCCCTAACGGCCCACCGTAGACATCCGCCCCATATCGAATCAAAGGGAAATACCTCCCATCAAGGGTGCGCACCAACAAAACAATAACAAAAAATAGTAATAGTATGGACCCGAGGCCTAGGAAAATCGAAGAGCAGATGTCCACTAAGAGGTAGTCAAGCCTCATTTGGTCTGGCACGGCTCCTGTTTTAGTCATTTCAAATCGACACAAGTGTCGGGGCCATCCATTATCGTTCACTTTCTTCAAATCCAGTAATCGCCTTCAAATTCATCCTACTTCATTTCTGGAACTCCAATACGTACACAGTTGTTAAAGTGGTTCCAACATTGACAGAGAGTATGTCAATAAGAGGCTCCGGTCTCTTTAACAACAAAACGTCATGTTACACACCGATTGGTACTTTTATATTTCAAAAGTGAATCGTTATGATATCAAAATATCATATTCACCTTGAGATAAATTTCAAATTCAATAATTGATTATAACTTCAATTAACCACATTTCATTCGAATCATTCTGTTTACTTCAACAATAGTTTTGAATTCATTTTTGACTTTTACATCCAAATAATCCTATTTGCTTTTAAATCAGAGATTTAAAAGTAAATAATTTCACTTCTAAAACAATTTATAAGTTTGAAATAGTTTTGAGGTTTAAATAAATTTTTAATTTAATTTTTTTTTATTTGTAAGTAGTTGGGAGATTTGGAATAGTTTGGAAATCAAAACAGCTTGAGTATTGGAAATGGTTTTATGTATATTAAAATATTTTATAAAATGAATTGGCATTAGAAAAATCCAGATTGGAGATATAAAATAAATATGAACTCTTTGAATAAATCATTCTCGACTGCTCCAAGTTCGGTTCAGACTTATGCAAGATCGCAGCTTCGTTATGATGGATGCTTTCGCTGTGGAAATAAAGATCATTATGCAAGAAACTGCAGGATTCAATTTGGATGTTCCAACTGTGGAAGATGGGGTCATAGTAAGGATTCTTGCCCAGAATATACAAGAGAAGTTTTCTTTAGGGATTATCTTGCGAAAGTCAATTGGGGGCAAAATTCGAAAAATAGTTTGCAAAGGCTTTCGAATTCAAAATCGACAGGAAATCGGAATCAAATTCTGGGATCAGGTTTGGTTCTTTTAAAGAATTTCATTAATATTAACGACCAGATCCAGATCGTTAATTCTTGTCAGAAATTGGGTATTGATGAACGTGGATTTAATAGACCTGGTTATGCAAATGGAGCTTATTTGAATCTGTTTATGATGTGTTTGGGTAAATTTTGGAATTTACAGTCAAATCAATACGAAGAAAGGAGGATTTGTGATGGTGTTGTTCCTCCGGCCATTCCAAGTGAATTTTCGAAAATGGTAAGTGATTCATTGGATGTGGCTCATAAAGAAATCTTGGAAAATGGGGGAAAACTCGATGATCTTCCTCCAATATCTCCTGATGTGTGTATTGTTAACTATTATGATCTGGATGGGAGGTTAGGTATTCATTAGGACAAAGACGAGAGTCACGAAAGCATATTGGCAGGTCTTCCTGTAGTTTCTTTCTCAATTGGTGATTCGGCTGTATTTGTCTACAAGGATGATGGAGCAAGCGCAGTAAAGAGAATTATGCTTGAATCGGGGGACGTACTCATTTTTGGGGGTGCATCAAGGAGAATATATCATGGCATTGAATGCATTAGTAAGAATACGGCTCCAATTCAGATTATTGAGAAGACTGATATGAAGTATGGCAGGCTGAACTTAACTTTTAGGCAAAGCAATATAATTACAGGTTCTAGTGATGCTCCAAATCTGAGTAATATTAATCTCAAGCGGTCTTATGCTGATGTAGTTCAACAATCTTCACTTAAAATGCCAATGTGGAATATGGTAGGGATGAGGAGTAAATATAGGAAAAATGACGTTGGTCGAACATGTTATCGATGTGGGGATCCCTTTCATTTAGCAAAGGATTGTAGGAACGGGATATGGTGCTTTAATTGTGGTGGAATAGGTCATCGCAAAGATAGATGCTCCATGAATTTTAATGGAAAATCTGTTTGGGAGATTTTGCGCTACAATTGCTTGAGGATATGCTCGAATCTAGCTGAAATTGCAGATTGGTATAAAAGGGATTTCTCGGATGATATAAACTTTGGGGCATACTTGTTGCTGAAAATGGGATGGAATTTGGAGGGTTTGGTTGATGGAATTTTATGGCGTAAGGTTGAGGATGTATATGATGTTTTTCCCCCACTACCGAAGCCGATGTCTAGAGTAGAGCATGCTTTTTCCTTCAGTCTAAATCTCACAAAGTTAAGAAGAATATCTTATGATTGGGGTGGAAGATCTAAAATGACAGTCATTAAGTTGTTGGATGATATTTTATCACACTTTGACGTCATAAATACGGCTATCAATTGTGATATGGTAAGAATTCAACGCAAAAATGATGGAACTGAGGTTAATAAGCAGCAGCCAACGAATGCAAGGTATGTCAATTTGAACATTGCTTCTACACATAATAAGCAGCAGCCAACGAATGCAAGGTATGTCAATTTGAACACTGCTTCTATACATGGGGTGTTTCTTGAAGGAAAAATGATTGATTTAAGTGGGCGTTATGAATATGGTGAGACAAAAGATCCATTGCTTGAGGATCCTGATGTTATGTTCTGTTTAGAATCCAATCATTTTTATGGGGGAACTGAGGGTAACTTTACAGATGGGAAAGGGAAAGAAGCGATGACAGGTGTAGATGAATCGGATATGAATGGGTATTTTGCAGATGAGGCAGAGACAGTGGGATCTAATAATACATTGGAAGGTTCAGATTGGTATGTGGCAAAAGATGTTAACCTTTCTAATAGCTTCAGTTTGTTGGAGAATGATGATGAAAATTCTCTGATGGCGGGGGTAACTGATGTCCCTATTGTGGAGTCAAAGTTTGTCACATCGAGGAAGGGGATTAGGGTAGGTAAAGTGAAGTGTAGTAGGTTGCCACATCGAATGGTTTTGAAACATGGCAAGGTTATGGGCTTACGCCCTAAAAATAATGGGAAGTTGATGAATTCTGTGCATGATAATGCTTTGACTGTTGGAGACTCTTTAGTAAATGGTTCGAGTTTAAAAGTGTTGGACACTGTGATTGTAGATTCATCATCTGATAATGTCAATATGGTCAGTGGAGATATAAATGTGTTGGACGCTGGGATTGTGGGTGACTATGCACTGATGATCAATGATCACGAGGGGTCTGATAGCATGGATGTCACTTTTAGTGGGGATTATTTGTTTCGATTGAATGGAGACAATGGTTCTTTGTTGATAATTATGATGGACGTGGGATACTTCATTCTGCCTTTTTGTCCATGCTATAGTATTGCTCAGTTGTTGTGTATCGGGCCTCAAATAGTAGAGGTTGCTGGCGTTCACAACAGATTTGAAGATAATGGTGGTCTGTTCGAGCCTACTGATTTGAGCCGACATAGTGATGACTCCACTTCTTCTCTGAAGAGGAGAAGACGAAGACGGGTACTACCTAGTACAGGGATGGTTCGGCGTAGTGCTAGACTCAGATACAGTTCTTATGCGACTCGTGGTAAGTTCTTGAATTCAGCTACTACTAGTGGTAGTAGATTGGATTTGGGCGCAGGTACGTCTACATCTTTTGGTAGTGATTATACTCCATTTGCTTTAGGGAGTCTGTCTACTAGTCAGTTAGTTCAATTAGCTAGTGATACTTCATTTGTTTTTTCTGATATTGAGTTGGATGTCGAGTTTATTAGGACTAGAGAATTAGAGAGGGTTTCATCATTGCATAGATGAGGATTGTTAGTTGGAATGTTAGGGGTTTAAATGAACCTAAAAAATGTGCTAAAGTCAGGACTTTCTTTGTTGATTATCATATAGACATTGCTTTACTTCAAGAGACTAAAATCGCATGTCCTGATTTTAGTTTTTACGTTAGTTTAGGTGGGGGCCATTTCCGTAATTGGGTATGTCTACCGTCAGTTGGTAGTGCAGGCGGGCTTATGATTGGTTGGAAAGACAACCAATATAAGCTTGTACAGGAATTTCCAAAGTTACATTCACTACACATTATTTTAAATTCGATTAGCGATAATTCCCTACTGGGCATTTCGAACATATATGGCCCGCACACCAAGGATGAGAGGAGATGTTTGTGGGAGGAATGTTCTGATTTTAGGAATCTCGCCCCTCATCTATGGATAGTAGGTGGGGACTTTAACGTTACTAGATTCTTAGGAGAAAGATCCCCTAGGGAAGGTAATTACTCTGATATGGAGGAATTTAACGATTTTATTCTTAATAATAATTTGATTGAGATTCCACTAAGTAATAGAACATTCACCTGGTCTAATGATAGGGGTAGTCCGTCTTATGCCTTACTAGATCGTTTTTTTATAAGTGCTGAGGTTGAGGATAAATTTCCAATTAGCAAAGTAAAGGGTTTACCTTTTCTATTTTCAGATCATTGTCCTTTAATTCTTTCTTGTGATTCGAATAGTTTAATTAGTAATAATTTTAAGTTTGAAAAGATGTGGCTTATGGATGCCAGCTTCAGTAAACTAGTTAATGTTAAATGGAATTCATTATTTTACTTTAATAATTTATACAAAGGTAATTCAGCAAAGATTTTTGTTGCTAAACTTGGTAAATTAAGATTTTTTCTCAAGCGTTGGAATAAATATGTTTTTGGGAGTGTTCGTGTTAAGAAAGATAAGATCCTTTGTGAGATGTTAGATTTAGACAAGTTGGGTGAATCTAGAATGCTTAATTTAACAGAGAAAGATAGACTTATTAATCTAAGAAAAGATTTTAATCTTGTATTGGAAAAGGAAGAAACAATGTGGAAACAAAGATCACGAGTACAATGGATTAAAGAGGGGGATAATAATACGAAATTTTTTCATAGTATGGCTAATAAGAGGAGACGCGATAATTTAATTCATTCAATTGTCTTAAATAATGAAGAACTGACTATTCAGCGTGATTTAAATGAAGCCTTCACTAATTATTATAGACAAATATTTGGGACTAGGTTAAAGAGAAGAATTAACGTTAAATGGAAAGACATTTATCCTGATGTTGTTAGGGAAGAGTTATCATATCTAGATAATCCTTTTTCAGAGCAGGAGATTTGGAAGGCGATTTGTGATATGCCTAGTGATAAAGCTCCGGGACCTGATGGGTTTTCTGTTATGTTTTACAAACAGTTTTGGGAGGCATTAAAATCAGATATTGTGGATTTATTTAATGATTTTTATAGCGGAAGATTGTGCTTAGGTAACTTTAATTTAGCAAATGTTATTCTAATTAAAAAGAGGGAAGGGGCAAAATTCTTAAAGGATTTTAGGCCCATATCATTAATTAATGTGTCGGTTAAGATTATATCTAAAGTTCTTGCAAATAGACTAAGTAGAAAGATGAATGATCTAATTGATCATTCACAAACTGCCTTCATAAAAGGCAGACAAATAGTAGATGGTATAGCAGCAGTTCAAGAGTACATTAATGTGTGTGTTAAAAATAACTTTCCATGTGCTATTTTGAAATTGGATTTTGAGAAAGCTTTTGATTCTATTGATTGGGATTATATATGTGAAGTATGTCTAGCTAGAGGTTTTAGTTTAAGGTGGATTAACTGGATTATGCTTTTACTTAGGTCTAGTAGTTCTAGTATTGTCGTCAATGGGGTTGCGGGAAAGAAGATTCAATCCAAGAGGGGTCTTAGACAGGGGGACCCCCTGTCTCCCTTGTTATTTAATTTAGCAGTTGACGTTTTCTCTAGAATCATCAAACGAGCGGGGAGATTAGGTGTCTTGGGTCATGTGGGTAATAATGAATTTAACAATGAATTATCTATTCTTTAATTTGCGGATGATACTTTACTATTTTCTTCTCATTTACCAAAGCATGTCATTGCCCTTAATTTCATTCTTTACTGCTTTGAGATGTTATCAGGTCTTAGAATTAATTTTGATAAAAGTTCTGTTATGGTTATAAATGATTACACTAATGTTGAGAATATGGTTGCTAGTACCCTAAACTGTTCTGTCATGACATTTCCTTTTGACTACTTAGGTTTTAAAATTAGGCCATCAAAATTAAAGAAGGAGGATTGGTTAGTTATAATTGATAAGGTTAATAGTAGATTATCTAATTGGAACAATAGATTCTTGTCTAGAGCAGGTAGATTAGTTTTGGTTAATTCAGTCTTATCGGCAATTCCTACATATTGGATGTCATTACATAGATTTCCTCAATGGGTGGTTAGTCGTATCGATAGAATAAGACGTAATTATTTATGGGGTGGTGGTAGAGATCCTATTTGTAGAGGATTTCAGTGTTTAGTTAATTGGGAGGTGTGTTGTAAGGCAAAGAAAGATGGAGGTTTGGGAATAATTAATTTAACTAATTTTAATTCCTCCTTATTAGCTAAGTGGTTGTGGAAATTTAGGTCGCCTGAAGTTTCTACAACTTGGAAAGATATTATATCAAAATTTTATTATTCAAGTGGTGATTTCATTGTTGGTTCTAGGGGTAGCTGGTATCATAGAGTTTCTTACTTTTGGAAGTCAGTTTTAGAGTGTTTTGATTTTTTTAACCTAGGCTATAAGGTTATTGTTCATTCTGGGCATACGACTTATTTTTGGCATGATAGGTGGATTTCTTGTTTACCCCTAAAAATTGAATTTAATGAGCTTTTTAATAATTGTAGTTTTAAAAATGCATTAATAAAGGATATTTTTAGAAGAGATTTAGATCCCCCATGGGAGTTTTCATTTGAAAATATATTAGAAGGAGAAATGTTGTAACGACCCGGATTTTTGGCCGTTGAATTCTGAATATTTAAATTTGTTTTAAAATTTTTAATTGAATTATATATAGGAATTTATTGATTAAAAATGAAGTTTGAACGTAAATTTATAATATAATTATAAAACGAGCTCGAAATCGCGCGGCAGTTCGTAATATAGAGTTTTGAACTTCAACTGGGTATACAGGATCCGATATAAGTCGGATTTCTGTGAAACAAGACACGTTGGAACCGTATTGATTATAATTTTCATATGAAAGAGAAAAATCTAGATTTCATGTTATAAATGGTAAGTTATGGCCAAATCAAATTTTGAAATAGTCGCTGTGGAAATCGTTATTTAAATTATACGTGTTAAAATAGCCGTTTTGCAAACGGACTCAGATTTCGACGAAATCAGTTTCATTGGGACCGTATCGTTAAATTATTGTACGGTGGTGAGTGGCGTGGAAAACCGATGTCGTATGTGACCACGATAGTCGTAAACGCTCGTTCAGTGCAATTGAATTAATTCAACTGAATAAAGGGATATTAGAGTGTAACTTGAACAGACAATCGAATCAGGCCACGAAACCAGTTCCAGTGAGTTCGTAACATCGGATATAGTCAGGGTAGGTATATAGTTTGTTATTTTAGAGATCGGCAAATTTGGTGTTCAGAAGGGCAGTGCGGTACGCGCCAAAAACAGTCTACCGGGGCAACAGTCTCAGAATGCGACGAAACTAGTGCCGTTGGGTTCGTATCGAAAAGTTATTGTCGGTGTTCGCAGTTTCAAGTTGTTTTGATTTATCTGGTGATCGTGAAAAATTTAAACGCGTGTTGATTTCTGGTTTTATAAAGGAAATTTTTTCATACAATGTCAGAATGCGACGAAACTTGTCCCATTGGGTTCAGAATACCTTTTTACACCAAGAATAGCTTTTTCATCAGTAAACAGAAGTCAACGGTGTTTAGTTTTACTTGATACTTCACCACGAAGTTTCGTTAAAATAAAATATTAATAAAATATCCTATGTAACCACTATTCTCAAATCACCTATAACTTTAAAGTATACCTCAGCGATAGATGTTAATTAACAAAGTGAATAAAGGGTTTTGAGGGACAAGTTGACAGCTATGTTTATTTTCCTTGCCGACAAAGGAATTGGAGAAGCAGACCTATATATTAAAAGAGGGATAGCGTATCTATCTTCAGACTTGCCAACACATGGCTATAAACCATGCCTAAACTAAAGCCGCTACTCAATTTCTTTTCGCATTTACTTCATCCGCATATAAACAGTATGCTACCGCCCTATTTTGGTCAGAATACACATGGAAAAATCTATCGACTAGCAGACATAAATTAATGCAAGCACATGGAAGTTTATTCAGTGCAGGCGTAAATTAATTAAAGCACATGCTATCAAACAGTAACCTAAACACCTACTCTACAAACCGTGGCGGCCAAGTTGCTTAGTAATATATATATACAGCTGAGCTTCTTCAAACTGAAAAAAAAAACAAAGCAAAGAAAAAAGGAAAAAAAACGCAAGCTGAAAATCATTCATACTCCAGTAAAATCCAAAGCCCATATACGTATATGTAAACCCGATCGCTGTAGAGTTTATGAGGGGAGTTCGGAAGGAGTGGAGGTGGAAGGTCAGTCGTCGTCCGTCGAAGTGGTGTAGCTCCGGTGAAGTCTGATGAACTGCGGTTTGCTTCTATGACGTTTTTCTTCGAAGGTAGGGCGCCGGAAGGAGTTATGAAGTGCCGGAACCATGGAGAGGGAAGCATGGATGGGAGTACGCATGGAAGTGGTGGTGAACTGTATGAAACGCGCTGGGTTCCTTACTGGAGGTAGCAGGATCAAATTCTTGAAACAAGAGGGTGCAGTTTTTTTTTAAGCGGGTAAGGGTGATGAATAACAACAGGTTAAACATGGTTAGGAGGTTGGTTAGTGTAAACACAGGGATTAAGGATTAAAGTGTCGATCTAGTCCTTACATTGCCTGGGTGAGTAAATGGTTTAAGTGAGGGCCAGGATGACATTTGAATGGTATATGCGAATGAAGCATGGTGGCATCTGGGGTGGAAACTCGGCCATGAAAGTTGGAATTGGAACTCGTTCTTTTTGAGTTGGATGGTGAAACTAGGGGACATGCTTGTGTAAGAAGAAAATTTGAATCTGGGTCTGGAAATCATGGGGACACGCAGTGGGGAGGATGGATGGAAAGTTCGGTTACCCATTAAGGTGCTGTAGCAAGAAATAAAGGGCGACAGGGGAGGTAACGCAGACAAAGGGTTTGATTTTAAATCGGTAATTTAGGACCATTAATTATATATACTATTTAGATAATATAAGGTCATATGACGGTTACAACTTAATCGTATATCCACAGAATTAAACACGATTGGACCCGTTGGTACCATAACGAGTAGGTCTACATCATGGAACTATTTTCCGCTAGGAACAGAGCTACTTGAATCTCTTGGAAAAATCAAACATCTGTTTGATTTTAAAACCGAGACCAAAGCAGAATCGTCAACTGCAATCGAGGTGAGTAAACTCACTCGTTTAAAATTATTTTATAATGTGAAATGGCTGCTTGGTTGAGTAGTTGATAAATTGGTTGATCACATCGTTGATTGATTTTTTTTATGCGATATTTTTGATGTTACTAACATCTGTGGATGCAGGGAAACAGGTTGGAGGGATCCAACTGGATCCCTCAACATTTTATTTACTGTTTTATTTGATGGTGATATATGTTATGCTACATTATCCATGGTTGAATTCGTGTGTTGATTTACCCTGGCCTTAGGAACCTGGTATTTTAGATACCGTAAAATATCATCGAATGTGAAAAAGGAAATTAGAATTTAAAAGCAGAGTTTATTTCCAAATTAGAAATAATTTCTTTTTCATTGAGTTGCAAATGGAGACCTATTCCATTGGGTAAACCAAGGAAAATGTTTAAGTTAAGTGGATCATTAACCATTGGATAAATTAAAAGGTGAGTTCAAATATGAATGTATATTTGAAAGTGAGTATCGGTTTTGAAACCAATATTTGGAAATGGATTTGAATTTAGCAAAGTACAGAGGAAAGTTCAAAGAAAGATTTTCAAATGCTTAAAATAAAAGAATAAATAGTTTAAAACAAGGAGATATTTTGCAAATAAAATGTATATAAAAAGGGGATTTATAGAAATCGAATTAAGTGGTTAAAAGAATGTATAGTTTATAAATATGTTTAAAGAAGAACTTGAATTGTTTAAAATAAACAGAGTTTATAAATGAACAACGGAAGCGTGTGCGTCGCACACGGTATTTTATTCAAAACAACAATCATAGCGCTGTTGTTATAATAAATGTTGTAAATCTATACAGCAATTTTAGACGCTGCTGTTATAATAAATATCTTGGTAAATCTATATAGCAATTCTAACGCTGCCGTTATAATAACTGTTTAATAGCAATCTTAATGCTATGGTTATGATAAGTGTTTTATAATGCTAGATAGCGGTTTTAACGCTGTTATTGAAAGCAATGTTTGGTTTAAAGTTGTGAGCTCTGAATATTTCAAAGTGAATGATAACAAGGGTTGGTTAGTGATATCGTTAATTAACGAATGATTTATGATTTAAGTCATAGTAACGATGTTTATAACATCAGAAAATTTAAAGGATTTAGAAATGTTTTCTAACAGGAATAAAAGATGTTTTCTCAATAAAGGAATTATATATTGGAAATGTTTTCCGATATTCAAGTTAGAAAATAAAAGTCATATTAAAGTTATTATATTTCGGATGCAGGGAATTATAACACCATTGTTATAATCAAGTGATTCCTGAAAAGGAAGTGGATTCATAATCGAATCCGAGAGCAACGTGAGAAAGTGTGTTAAAAGATTGGAAAGATGAACCTTGTCTATTTCGAAGTTAGAAATGTTGCTCAGTTAAGGTCTGAGAGGTAATTATACCCCAACTTGATTGACTTCGTTTTAACTAAGAAATGATTAAGGTTCGATAGTGGAAAGTGGTTAAGTGGAAACCAAATGAAGGAGATTTGGCATAGTGATGTTTATTCAAACATCTGTTTAATCAAATGAAGGAGATTTGGAAATGTTTTCCAAATGAGAATCAGAAATGTTTTCTGAATATAGAGGACAGATAATGGAAATGTTTTCCCAATGTTAATAGAATATATTTTCTAAATATATTAAATAAGGAATGTAAATGAAAGTGAAAAGGGAAATGAATAAATGAATGAACAAAAAGGGATAAACGTTGAATGATGTTTGGTCGATAGAATTTCCTTTTGGAAATAATATCATTGTTTGCACACCGACATGTTTTCATTTGATAGTTAAATCACCGACTATCAAAGTTTTGACCATTTTAACGTTGTTAATATGGAGAGACCGGTTGGATTATTATCCAGAGAACCACTCCGTATTGGCATAAGCGTTGCAAATCAAGTATGCTGAATATCTTGAAGACGGAGTTATGCAAGGGCTATCCTGTTTACAGGATAGTGCCTTCGGTTTGTCCAGACCCAGGACAACTTGTATGGACGAGTGTCTGACAGAGTATTTCCAAAGGGGGTTACGTACGTTGATTCCTTCAAACGTACGAAGTTGGTGGCATAGAAGGGAAACTTCTTTAGCCTAACAGTCTGAGTATTTTTGTGGGAATCAATTAGTGATTTCCGATGGATCTGACGATGTGACATTCAAAGTGAATGATGGCCAGATGTGCTGGAAGATAATGAAAACCTCAAGCCTCATCAACCCGGAAGTGGACAAAAAATCGAGCAGGCAGCATGGCTATGTGGGTCGCACCCATTAGGATGTATGATCACCTATCTAGAGAAATTCCTATTGCTTCTTTATCTATGTTCGATGCTGACCCTATTCGGGTGGCGGTTGCTGATCCCAACCGTCGGTGGTATACATTCGATACACTCAAGCGAAATGAGTGGTCGGTCATGTGTGGGCCGGGTTGCAAGACGTTCTTGTTGAACCCAGTGTATTTGCCTCTAGAGATACACGTTCGGAAGGTGGTCCCATACCTTGTCAAGTTGGAATCCAATCTCCAATAAGCGCCTGCGAGTTTGATTGTATATTATATATGTAGAGCGTGAGATGCAAGCGTTCTACTAGATTTTAATTACTTGTGATTAGACATTATTATAATATCAGATGATATATGATTTCCAAAGTGTTTTGGGTTATCGTAAGGTAAAAACCATCCGTGTTTATGTGTGGATCGGTCTTACGATTATCATTTCTTTCGAAAGGATTTTGAAAGTTAAACAAGTGGTTGGAGTTTACTCACACCAGTCCCATGACTGACCCAGAGTTTATTTTGTTTGTTTTCCCTAAACTCTTGGGTGCCCAAATTTGTACGGGCAGTCAAGTAGTCGGGATTTTACAGATTCACTTGGAGAAGATTGAAGCAGGAGGCTTCACCACTTGGCTATAGACTATTATATTTTCCGCGGTGTATTATGTTGTATCTGGAAACAGGTGTTTATAACTGTTCCAGAGATGATCGTTGTGCTCTGATAATGGTATGTATATACAAATACTGATTTGTGCTTCAAAGTTATGTTATCTAATATATTTTATTCGTTCCGCTGTGAGTTTGTGATCTTCGTTTTCTTCTATTCTAATATTTCTTTCTTTCTATTTCTCATCCTCTAACTTCTTTCTAAGAATGGTTCGTATTTCTGTGCATTTTGAGTTGGACGTGTGGTGTTATTAGTCGACTCAAAGGGTACGGATTTGCGGGTCGTTTCATTTGGTATCAGAGCTGAAGGTTAAGTTATTACCTTGGCTCTGTGGCGTGACTCAGTAGAGATGGGGTTAGTAATACCCTAGATTGAGTGTACATATATGAGCGCGTATTTGTAAATTCGATATAAAATTTGTTTTATATTGTGTTGATTGGTTTGTTGAGTGATTTATGAATTCTGGTCGATACAGGAAGTACAACCGTATCGATAGGTGTTTCTAAACTCTCGAACAGAACAAATCGACTCAGTATTGTTTTAAAGTGGGTAAGTGATATAATTTTGCCCAAAAGTTATTTTGATATAAAAAGGAATAATTTATGAATTATTATATCGATGTGTTGATTATTATTACGATCGAATGGAATTATAAAATATTGAATTGGTTATATAACCAAGATAAACTGAAATTTAATTCAAACTATAATTTGAATTTAAATCCCGGATATTTTGAAAATATTCCTTGAAGTATTTTAAAGGTAATATAGCATTGGTTTGAAGATATTTTTGAATTAGAATGATTTTAAATGGATTTTTTTAAAGTAATTAAGCACTGAAATCACTTCAGTGGCGAGAAAATAATACTGATAATGGGTCGCGACATTATCGGTATTCATTTTCGAGTTTCTGAGTGACGGATTGCTACCATAGTAATTTGGAAATGAAAATTTTGTTTGAAAAGGACAAGATGATTAGAAATTCAAATGTTTTGAATTGATTTGATTATAAATATATGTACATATATATGATTTCAAACTAGTTGAAATAAAACCCGGGAATTTGAATTCTGAAATTAAAATTTTAACTTGTAAAAGTTGAATAGATTAAAGTGGTAAAAATGTACCAAATGAATTAAAAATTTAACTTAAGTTAAATAAAATTGGATGGGATTATAAATAATTCCGAATGAATTTAAAAAGGAGAAATGATGAGATTCAAATTATGAAGTCGACATATGAATAAACAAGTTGAATATATATATATTGAATACCGTGGTTGAAATTAAACTGTGATGGAATTAGACTCAAGCAGAATAAGAAGGCTGATCTTTGGAAATAGAACTCGGTTTGGATTAGAGAATGGAAATGAATTAATCAGAAGTTGATTAGAGATTTCAAACTTTGAAGTGGGATTGATTTGAAACCAGCTGGAAATGGATATATGTATGCTGAGCAGAATGGAAGCAAATGCAAGAGATAGAATTATGCCCGACAAAAAGGTACATGTTTACAATATTGTTTGGGTTGATGATTTTATGAGCCTATGAGGCAAGCCACTTGGCTTTTTGATTTCCTTTTGGTTTGAAGAAGGCCTAGAAAGGCGAGTTGTGGTTGTACCGATTGAGTCGTGCAGAGGAGATACTGCCGGAATTTTTCAGAATTTAAAGTGTTAGAAGATTTTCTGAATTTTTGGAAATTTTCGTTAGTAAGAATAAATGAATATTTTAATTGAAATAAATTGATTCAGTTAAGCTGAAATTAAGAAGTGAACAAAAAGGATTATTGGACCTAGTTAACAGGGTATGTAGTATCTTTTCTTAACTTAGCAATTTCGAGGACGAAATTATTTTAAGGGGGAAGGAATGTAACGACCCGGATTTTTGGCCGTTGAATTCTGAATATTTAAATTTGTTTTAAAAATTTTAATTGAATTATATATAGGAATTTATTGATTAAAAATGAAGTTTGAACGTAAATTTATAATATAATTATAAAACGAGCTCGAAATCGCGCGGCAGTTCGTAATATAGAGTTTTGAACTTCAACTGGGTATACAGGATCCGATATAAGTCGGATTTCTGTGAAACAAGACATGTTGGAACCGTATTGATTATAATTTTCATATGAAAGAGAAAAATCTAGATTTCATGTTATAAATGGTAAGTTATGGCCAAATCAAATTTTGAAATAGTCGCTGTGGAAATCGTTATTTAAATTATACGTGTTAAAATAGCCGTTTTGCAAACGGACTCAGATTTCGACGAAATCAGTTTCATTGGGACCGTATCGTTAAATTATTGTACGGTGGTGAGTGGCGTGGAAAACCGATGTCGTATGTGACCACGATAGTCGTAAACGCTCGTTCAGTGCAATTGAATTAATTCAACTGAATAAAGGGATATTAGAGTGTAACTTGAACAGACAATCGAATCAGGCCACGAAACCAGTTCCAGTGAGTTCGTAACATCGGATATAGTCAGGGTAGGTATATAGTTTGTTATTTTAGAGATCGGCAAATTTGGTGTTCAGAAGGGCAGTGCGGTACGCGCCAAAAACAGTCTACCGGGGCAACAGTCTCAGAATGCGACGAAACTAGTGCCGTTGGGTTCGTATCGAAAAGTTATTGTCGGTGTTCGCAGTTTCAAGTTGTTTTGATTTATCTGGTGATCGTGAAAAATTTAAACGCGTGTTGATTTCTGGTTTTATAAAGGAAATTTTTTCATACGATGTCAGAATGCGACGAAACTTGTCCCATTGGGTTCAGAATACCTTTTTACACCAAGAATAGCTTTTTCATCAGTAAACAGAAGTCAACGGTGTTTAGTTTTACTTGATACTTCACCACGAAGTTTCGTTAAAATAAAATATTAATAAAATATCCTATGTAACCACTATTCTCAAATCACCTATAACTTTAAAGTATACCTCAGCGATAGATGTTAATTAACAAAGTGAATAAAGGGTTTTGAGGGACAAGTTGACAGCTATGTTTATTTTCCTTGCCGACAAAGGAATTGGAGAAGCAGACCTATATATTAAAAGAGGGATAGCGTATCTATCTTCAGACTTGCCAACACATGGCTATAAACCATGCCTAAACTAAAGCCGCTACTCAATTTCTTTTCGCATTTACTTCATCCGCATATAAACAGTATGCTACCGCCCTATTTTGGTCAGAATACACATGGAAAAATCTATCGACTAGCAGACATAAATTAATGCAAGCACATGGAAGTTTATTCAGTGCAGGCGTAAATTAATTAAAGCACATGCTATCAAACAGTAACCTAAACACCTACTCTACAAACCGTGGCGGCCAAGTTGCTTAGTAATATATATATACAGCTGAGCTTCTTCAAACTGAAAAAAAAAAACAAAGCAAAGAAAAAAGGAAAAAGGAAAAAAAAACGCAAGCTGAAAATCATTCATACTCCAGTAAAATCCAAAGCCCATATACGTATATGTAAACCCGATCGCTGTAGAGTTTATGAGGGGAGTTCGGAAGGAGTGGAGGTGGAAGGTCAGTCGTCGTCCGTCGAAGTGGTGTAGCTCCGGTGAAGTCTGATGAACTGCGGTTTGCTTCTATGACGTTTTTCTTCGAAGGTAGGGCACCGGAAGGAGTTATGAAGTGCCGGAACCATGGAGAGGGAAGCATGGATGGGAGTACGCATGGAAGTGGTGGTGAACTGTATGAAACGCGCTGGGTTCCTTACTGGAGGTAGCAGGATCAAATTCTTGAAACAAGAGGGTGCAGTTTTTTTTTAAGCGGGTAAGGGTGATGAATAACAACAGGTTAAACATGGTTAGGAGGTTGGTTAGTGTAAACACAGGGATTAAGGATTAAAGTGTCGATCTAGTCCTTACATTGCCTGGGTGAGTAAATGGTTTAAGTGAGGGCCAGGATGACATTTGAATGGTATATGCGAATGAAGCATGGTGGCATCTGGGGTGGAAACTCGGCCATGAAAGTTGGAATTGGAACTCGTTCTTTTTGAGTTGGATGGTGAAACTAGGGGACATGCTTGTGTAAGAAGAAAATTTGAATCTGGGTCTGGAAATCATGGGGACACGCAGTGGGGAGGATGGATGGAAAGTTCGGTTACCCATTAAGGTGCTGTAGCAAGAAATAAAGGGCGACAGGGGAGGTAACGCAGACAAAGGGTTTGATTTTAAATCGGTAATTTAGGACCATTAATTATATATACTATTTAGATAATATAAGGTCATATGACGGTTACAACTTAATCGTATATCCACAGAATTAAACACGATTGGACCCGTTGGTACCATAACGAGTAGGTCTACATCATGGAACTATTTTCCGCTAGGAACAGAGCTACTTGAATCTCTTGGAAAAATCAAACATCTGTTTGATTTTAAAACCGAGACCAAAGCAGAATCGTCAACTGCAATCGAGGTGAGTAAACTCACTCGTTTAAAATTATTTTATAATGTGAAATGGCTGCTTGGTTGAGTAGTTGATAAATTGGTTGATCACATCGTTGATTGATTTTTTTTATGCGATATTTTTGATGTTACTAACATCTGTGGATGCAGGGAAACAGGTTGGAGGGATCCAACTGGATCCCTCAACATTTTATTTACTGTTTTATTTGATGGTGATATATGTTATGCTACATTATCCATGGTTGAATTCGTGTGTTGATTTACCCTGGCCTTAGGAACCTGGTATTTTAGATACCGTAAAATATCATCGAATGTGAAAAAGGAAATTAGAATTTAAAAGCAGAGTTTATTTCCAAATTAGAAATAATTTCTTTTTCATTGAGTTGCAAATGGAGACCTATTCCATTGGGTAAACCAAGGAAAATGTTTAAGTTAAGTGGATCATTAACCATTGGATAAATTAAAAGGTGAGTTCAAATATGAATGTATATTTGAAAGTGAGTATCGGTTTTGAAACCAATATTTGGAAATGGATTTGAATTTAGCAAAGTACAGAGGAAAGTTCAAAGAAAGATTTTCAAATGCTTAAAATAAAAGAATAAATAGTTTAAAACAAGGAGATATTTTGCAAATAAAATGTATATAAAAAGGGGATTTATAGAAATCGAATTAAGTGGTTAAAAGAATGTATAGTTTATAAATATGTTTAAAGAAGAACTTGAATTGTTTAAAATAAACAGAGTTTATAAATGAACAACGGAAGCGTGTGCGTCGCACACGGTATTTTATTCAAAACAACAATCATAGCGCTGTTGTTATAATAAATGTTGTAAATCTATACAGCAATTTTAGACGCTGCTGTTATAATAAATATCTTGGTAAATCTATATAGCAATTCTAACGCTGCCGTTATAATAACTGTTTAATAGCAATCTTAATGCTATGGTTATGATAAGTGTTTTATAATGCTAGATAGCGGTTTTAACGCTGTTATTGAAAGCAATGTTTGGTTTAAAGTTGTGAGCTCTGAATATTTCAAAGTGAATGATAACAAGGGTTGGTTAGTGATATCGTTAATTAACGAATGATTTATGATTTAAGTCATAGTAACGATGTTTATAACATCAGAAAATTTAAAGGATTTAGAAATGTTTTCTAACAGGAATAAAAGATGTTTTCTCAATAAAGGAATTATATATTGGAAATGTTTTCCGATATTCAAGTTAGAAAATAAAAGTCATATTAAAGTTATTATATTTCGGATGCAGGGAATTATAACACCATTGTTATAATCAAGTGATTCCTGAAAAGGAAGTGGATTCATAATCGAATCCGAGAGCAACGTGAGAAAGTGTGTTAAAAGATTGGAAAGATGAACCTTGTCTATTTCGAAGTTAGAAATGTTGCTCAGTTAAGGTCTGAGAGGTAATTATACCCCAACTTGATTGACTTCGTTTTAACTAAGAAATGATTAAGGTTCGATAGTGGAAAGTGGTTAAGTGGAAACCAAATGAAGGAGATTTGGCATAGTGATGTTTATTCAAACATCTGTTTAATCAAATGAAGGAGATTTGGAAATGTTTTCCAAATGAGAATCAGAAATGTTTTCTGAATATAGAGGACAGATAATGGAAATGTTTTCCCAATGTTAATAGAATATATTTTCTAAATATATTAAATAAGGAATGTAAATGAAAGTGAAAAGGGAAATGAATAAATGAATGAACAAAAAGGGATAAACGTTGAATGATGTTTGGTCGATAGAATTTCCTTTTGGAAATAATATCATTGTTTGCACACCGACATGTTTTCATTTGATAGTTAAATCACCGACTATCAAAGTTTTGACCATTTTAACGTTGTTAATATGGAGAGACCGGTTGGATTATTATCCAGAGAACCACTCCGTATTGGCATAAGCGTTGCAAATCAAGTATGCTGAATATCTTGAAGACGGAGTTATGCAAGGGCTATCCTGTTTACAGGATAGTGCCTTCGGTTTGTCCAGACCCAGGACAACTTGTATGGACGAGTGTCTGACAGAGTATTTCCAAAGGGGGTTACGTACGTTGATTCCTTCAAACGTACGAAGTTGGTGGCATAGAAGGGAAACTTCTTTAGCCTAACAGTCTGAGTATTTTTGTGGGAATCAATTAGTGATTTCCGATGGATCTGACGATGTGACATTCAAAGTGAATGATGGCCAGATGTGCTGGAAGATAATGAAAACCTCAAGCCTCATCAACCCGGAAGTGGACAAAAAATCGGGCAGGCAGCATGGCTATGTGGGTCGCACCCATTAGGATGTATGATCACCTATCTAGAGAAATTCCTATTGCTTCTTTATCTATGTTCGATGCTGACCCTATTCGGGTGGCGGTTGCTGATCCCAACCGTCGGTGGTATACATTCGATACACTCAAGCGAAATGAGTGGTCGGTCATGTGTGGGCCGGGTTGCAAGACGTTCTTGTTGAACCCAGTGTATTTGCCTCTAGAGATACACGTTCGGAAGGTGGTCCCATACCTTGTCAAGTTGGAATCCAATCTCCAATAAGCGCCTGCGAGTTTGATTGTATATTATATATGTAGAGCGTGAGATGCAAGCGTTCTACTAGATTTTAATTACTTGTGATTAGACATTATTATAATATCAGATGATATATGATTTCCAAAGTGTTTTGGGTTATCGTAAGGTAAAAACCATCCGTGTTTATGTGTGGATCGGTCTTACGATTATCATTTCTTTCGAAAGGATTTTGAAAGTTAAACAAGTGGTTGGAGTTTACTCACACCAGTCCCATGACTGACCCAGAGTTTATTTTGTTTGTTTTCCCTAAACTCTTGGGTGCCCAAATTTGTACGGGCAGTCAAGTAGTCGGGATTTTACAGATTCACTTGGAGAAGATTGAAGCAGGAGGCTTCACCACTTGGCTATAGACTATTATATTTTCCGCGGTGTATTATGTTGTATCTGGAAACATGTGTTTATAACTGTTCCAGAGATGATCGTTGTGCTCTGATAATGGTATGTATATACAAATACTGATTTGTGCTTCAAAGTTATGTTATCTAATATATTTTATTCGTTCCGCTGTGAGTTTGTGATCTTCGTTTTCTTCTATTCTAATATTTCTTTCTTTCTATTTCTCATCCTCTAACTTCTTTCTAAGAATGGTTCGTATTTCTGTGCATTTTGAGTTGGACGTGTGGTGTTATTAGTCGACTCAAAGGGTACGGATTTGCGGGTCGTTTCAAATGTTAAGACAGTTAGCTCTACTTTATGCTAGGTTATCATTATACCACATTGATGAGAATAAGGATTTTACTAGTTGGGGTATGGACAAAGGTCAAGTTTATTCGGTTAATTCAATGTATAATTTCATTAACTTTTCGGGTATCTCATTTCGACATTTTGAATTTATTTGGAAAGCTAATTCTCCCCCTAAAACGAAATTTCTAATGTGGCTAATCGTGCATAAGAGACTTAATACTGTGGAATTACTTAAGAGGAAGAATATCATTTTTGACGCTAAGTGCTACTTTTGTAATACCATGAATGAGGATGTGGATCATTTATTTTTCTCTTGTAGTATCACAAGCTATATACTTAGTATGTTATTAAGGTTATTTGTCTTTGATTATCATTATTCATTCTGTTGTTGTGCTACTTACTGGGATTCTTACAGATTTGATTTTAATGTTAGCAAAAGATACACTTTAGATACTTTAGTCACGATTGTATGTTGGTTCATTTGGTCTGAGAGAAACCAAAGATCTTTTCATTCTACTTCAGTTTCCACGGATAATTTAATCATTAAAATAGTTTGTTATTGTTTGAATTGGATGTCTAATTCACATTACAAGCTTTTTGGGAAATCGGGCTTTGAGAACTTCTTGATTAAGGTTAGACTGAATTTGTTTCTATTTATTAGAATTAACAGTTTCTTTTGTAATAGATATCGTATTGCTTATTAAGTTCTTTTACTAGTCATTTATTGTTTATCTCTTACACATATATGTGTGGTAAATAAAATGTATGAATGTATATATATAGGTATATATATTTAGACATTTTATCTTCACAGATATATGTGTAACAATTTACTAATTGTTTTGTTGAGTTTTTATGCAGACACAGGTGGTTGATTTGGTAAAGGGGCTTTGTGGATAGCTGGGAGGATTGGTACCAGATTGATACCTGGGAGGATTGCTGTCTGGATTGATGTTTTGTTGGTTTCTCATTTTGGCTTATTGTGTTTTAGAGTTTAGTGGAGTTGTACCCCTTTTTTATGCTTTATTGTGTGTATGAGTTACTGTATTGGTGTAGATATACTTCAATATCGGGTGGTGGCCTTGCCGGAATTCGATATTGGAGTAGATGGGCGGTGGTTTATCCGGAGCTCATCTATCTATGACCATTACTACCCTAGAGCATTGTTAGGCTCTATTTTGTTTTTTATGTTATATAGCCTGACTCTGTATCATGGTTTTTATTTTATATATATGTGTGCTCTCTTCATTTCTGAAGATCACACATTTTTGTTTCAAAAAATTTTTTTTTTATAAAATAAAGTACTTTTATAAAAAAAATATAAGTTTTTGAAAACAATTTATATAAAGTACTCCATATATCAAAGGAATAAATTTTGTAAAATAGTTTTATATAAATTAGTTTACATAGAAATAATTCCAAATCAACTGTTTCTTTCCATTTCAATAAATCTGAACCTAAGTTCAAATCTCAAAACAAACCAAATCGATTTCCCATATCCAGTCCAAATCGATTCCCAAAATCAAATTTATTTGAGAACAATCCATTTTTAAGGATAACTTCCCATTCCAAAATATTATTTGAATCCATTCGGTTCAAACCAAATCCGAGTTCAAGTTCAAGTTCATAATATTTATTTAAGTCATTTAATTCGAATTAAATTTTCAAAGTTCAATAAAGATTTAAAACTTTGAAATAATTCAATTTCAACATTTCAAAATAATTCAATTTGGAATGATTTCAGTTCATAACCAATTTTAGTTCAAATTTCAAATTAACAAATTTAGATCATTTCAATTTGAATTTGATTTCAAGTTTAAATAAAGATCTAAACCTTTGAAATGATTTACATTATAGTCAGTTTTATTTCAAATTTCAAAATAACACATTTTGATCATTTCAGTTTGAATTTGATTTCAAAGTTTAAATAAAGATCTAAACTTTTGAAATAATTCACATTATAATCCTTTTTAGTTCAAATTTCAAAATAACAAATTTTGATCATTTCAGTTTGAATTTGGTTTCAAAGTTTAAATAAAGATTTAAACCTTTGAAATAATTCACATTATAATCAGTTTTGTTTCAAATTTCAAATTAACAAATTTAGACCATTTCAATTTGAATTTAATTTCAAAGTTTAAATAAAGATCTAAACCTTTGAAATGATTCACATTATAGTCAGTTTTATTTCAAATTTCAAAATAACACATTTTGATCATCTCAGTTTGAATTTTATTTCAAAGTTTAAATAAATATCTAAACCTTTGAAATGATTCAATTTCAACATTTCAATATGATTCAATTTCAATATTTCAGTATAATTCAATTTCAACATTTCAATATATTTCAATTTTGACATTTCAATATAGTTCAATTTCAACATTTCAATATAGTTCAATTTTGACATTTCAATATATTTCAATTTTGACATTTCAATATATTTCAATTTTGACATTTCAATATAGTTCAATTTTGACATTTCGATATATTTCAACTTTGACATTTCAATATAGTTCAATTTCAATTTCAATATAGTTCAATTTTGACATTTCGATATATTTCAACTTTGACATTTCAATATAGTTCAATTTCAATTTCAATATAGTTCAATTTTTGACATTTCGATATATTTCAATTTTGACATTTCAATATATTTCAATTTTGACATTTCAATATAGTTCAATTTTCACATTTCGATATAGTTCAATTTTGACATTTCAATATATTTCAATTTTGACATTTCAATATATTTCAATTTTGACATTTCAATATAGTTCAATTTTCACATTTCGATATATTTCAACTTTGACATTTCGATATATTTCAATTTTGACATTTCAATATATTTCAATTTTGACATTTCAATATATTTCAATTTTTGACATTTCAATATATTTCATTTGGAATGATTGTTTATAATGATGCCCGTAACATTCAAGGTGATAACAATGATATAAACATATAAACAACATCCGTACGGTTCAATATATAAATAAATAAACACTCATCACAACCATCATCCAAAACAGTTCAATATACAATAATTAACTGGTTATATATGTCGGGGTTTAACTAGCAGTTCAATTCAAAAATATAAACTAACTGTCAATTTTATTTCTAGCAGTTTAAATCAGATGTCCACTTAAAATAGCAACCAACACACAATATAATCAAAACAATCACAGATTTCAATTTCACAGAAATGTGAATATTTTTGCAGTGTGAGAAAACTCACATTGGGGTTCCACTCCGTCAGTTTATATTTCTGAAATTCTGAAATTCTGAATTTCTGTTTTATTACAGTTCAGATTTGAATTTGCTTGAATTTCTAATCTGCTTCGTTTCAGCTCTAGTCAGTTCTGAAATGTAGTGCTCGACGATACGAGTGCAACACAACTCGTTTCACTGAATTTCGATATCATATGGAAAAGTTATACACCTTTAAACATTGATACATTAATTAATTAATTTAATTAAACATTAATTAATCACCATCCATTTGCTAATCACCCCCCTAACCCATCGTCTCCTTCCAGTTGTTGACTGGTGTGAAGACCCGCAACTTCCCCGTAAAGGAAAGCGTCGGATAGTTCGAGAACAAACCACAACAGAATACATATCGAAGAACATTTCATTGTATATTACAACAATGCATCAGATTACAAGAATATACAGAGTATAAATGAATATTACACAGAAATATCAGAGATTTAAATTACATTTAAATACATCGCAGCGGAAAATAATACAATACACAACTAGAAGAGATATACGGATACAAAGCTTTCCGGATATCGTTCCAGCTGTAAACTAGGATCCTGTGAATATAAATCTGCAAAACCCAAAACTACTAGCTGCCCGTGTCAAAATAAGGGCACCCAGAGTTTAGGTTAAAACAATAAACTCCAGGTCAGTCATGTGACTGGTGTGAGAACTAAAACAGTTATTAATCTTTATTTTAAATCATTAGGTAAATCAAGGGACCACGCCGTATAACACGGAACGGGTTTCCTCCCAAGAATACCAGTGCATAAAACGAACAGCGCAATGCTAAATAAAGAAAAATGAAGCTGTTATAAGACCCAGGTCCCATCACACAATGCAACGCAGTCGAGGATAGGGTTTTCCCTTATAACAACCAAAGAATGCTTGATACGTTTAAAACAAATCATTTGATACTATAATAAGTGCATAGTGCATAAAACAACTTCAAATCATAAGTATCAATCATAGGCGGCATGGGTACCATATATCATGTCGCCATATATAGGTTTACAAATAAAACCGCCAATGTCACGTATTTGGAAATTGGATTTCCGTCTATGAACCGAGGCAAAAGATAGTCCTCAACCGATTCGTGACTCTCTAGCCCGAGCCACAGGATCAGAGCTCGAGTGACCCTTGGAGCGACAGGGTCGGTCCACCGATGTGGATTAAAATGCCTGAACACTACGTTTCCCCACCCTTTGGGGCGTAAGTGAGCCAACTAAATGACTCCATCGGTTCGAGAACGACCGATCAATCCGAGGCGCCTCGCAACAGCAACAACCACATAAGTCAAACTCGTCAGGGCGTGTAAAACCACTGACGCCACTTTTTATCTAGAAGGAAACGCTTGCCCTCCCTGAGGTCCGTCTCCCGTTTTTGGTTCATACCGGGTGTGAAACACGCGAGGTAAACGTTACACAAAGCTACGCCACAAAGGCCGTGCTTTGATCATCACCACAAGACTTTGCTTTTCAACAGAAGCCTCGATCAATTGCCACTTAGGCATGCCACACAGGCAATTCACTCCATGCGTTTGATATCCATCAATATATAACCCCTGAGCTCGTACGTCTCAGAGAAGGGCGTTAAGCAAGAGAATAAATTCTCCGCCGCCAAACAGATATATATTTAATAAAAATCAAACACACAGACTAAAATCCAATGTCAGACACACAGTCCATTTACAAGTCCGTTCTGGGTCTGAACGAAACCGGAGGCACCTAGTACCTCGCATATCCATCGATCTCCAAGTACGTCTGGACGATCACCAACTGTTTCCATCTTCTTGGGTGTACAGCCCAATCAAGATCATCAGTTACCACCCAAACGACGTGAAGACCTCCGGTCTTCGACCCTCGTCTTCATCTTCGACTTATCGTCGTATCAGTTATTCAGAATGGGATAAACCCGGTCCTTCCGAATAACTCGCGTATATATTATAAAAGTGTTACACAAACACAACATACGCCTCATTCCAATTCATTAGTCACTAACCGTAAATTAATCAAGAGAATAATTCCCCAAATATTAACCCCGAAGGCCGAAACCAACATCAGATCAATATCCAGAAAACCATTCTGCTTGGCCAACCGACAGTTAGTTTCTAAATTTCACATTCATAGGGAAATGTTCCCATTAATTTTATCCAAGATAAATTCTTTGAATTTATTCTTCTTTTGAATTTCGATTCAACTAGTCGAGATTAACGAACCTTACCGAAGTAATCATTGGTTTTAATTTCCCAATCCCAACCTATTTATCCCATGAAGTAAAACTGGTAATACTTCATATCTAACACCACAGTGTTATCGGTAAATTCAATTACCATTTCACGTTCAAATCTAATTAAAGATTTAACTATCGCCTGGAGCAAAACTGGTGATACTCCATTTCGATTATTTCAATCTAATTAAAGATTCATTAAAACTCCACTTAGTTTTAATCTGTGACTGGGTTAAAGAATCAGTGTCATTTAAAACACGGTTCACGATAAACCCAAAAATCACATCACATTTCAATCAGTCCCTAATTGTAAATTAGCAAGAGAGCAATTCCCTAAGTATTAATCCCGAAGGCCGAAACCAACATCAGATCAATACCTCGGAAACTATTCAACTTAACTAATCTCCAGTTAGTTTCTGATTTTCTTAACTCCCTTAGGTCTAAGAACTGTATTATTGAAGATACCGTTCTCGACAACCCAAAATCACATTTCATTAATGATCGGGTTAAAGAACGAGTGTTATTTAAAACACTGTTCACGATAAACCCAAAAATCAATATCAATTCAATTCCAATTAAATATTATTTAATTGGTACACTTCATTAAATCTAAATAAAAAGATTTAATCATTTCTCAACTGGGTTCAAGAACAGTGTTAGTGAAGACACCATTCACGACAAACCCAAATCACATTTGATATTCAATATAAGGCTCTGAATAGAAAATATATCGGCTTATATTCAATATCAAATTCTACGATTAACAAATGTCGTATTGGAAATAACGATACTAATATATCTTTCAAATTTCCATAACAACACCTGTATAATCACAAATTCCAACATCGAAATATTCCGAAGACAATTTCGATTCAAATCCACTCCAATGCAATCATTGGAAATTTTGGTTATTTTTAAAACCCCTTTCAAATTCAATTTATTTATTTAAAAATAAATAGAATTTTAATTCTAGTTCAAAACTAGTTCATTTCGATAAAAATCTATTTTTATCTTTTCAAATAGGGAGTTTTTCATCCCAATTCTTTCTAAATCATTTCTTATGATTTTACACAAATTATTACTATTTTTAATAATTTTATCAAGGCCTGTACAGTCGATTTCCGTCAACGGCCATCGAACTGCACTTACAGCGACCTTTTTCGAATTTGATTTGGACGTATCTCCAAATCCAACCGTTAGATTTCAAATTTCTAACATTCATTAGAAAGCTCTTTTCGATACGAACCCAACGGTTCCGGTTTTAGGAGAATCCGACGGTCGGATCTCCCGTAATGTCCGTTTGAAATAAATGGTCGAAATTCGCGAACTGCCGCGGCGCGGCGCGTTCTATTCAGGCCATTATATTATATATATAATATATATAATATATATTTCGTCGATTTCTATTTAAAACGAATTATATAAATAGTTTTAAAATTCGTTTCAAAAGCAATTTCAACTTCCATTTCAATTCAAATCAAAATTGAATTCTTCTTTATAAATTCGTTTTAAAATTCATTTCTATTCAATTCGAATTTCAATTCAATTTGAATTCGTTTTCAATTCAATTAATTTCGAAATCGTTTTCAATTCAATTCATTTCGAAATCGTTTTCAATTCAATTTGAATTCGTTTTCAATTTATTTCATTTCGAAATCGTTTTCAATTCAATTCATTTCGAAATCGTTTTCAATTCAATTCATTTCGAAATCGTTTTCAATTCAATTTGAATTCGTTTTCAATTTATTTCATTTCGAAATCGTTTTCAATTCAATTCATTTCGAAATCGTTTTCAATTCAATTCATTTCGAAATCGTTTTCAATTCAATTCATTTCAAAATCGTTATATATTCAATTCATTTCGAAATCGTTTTCAATTCAATTCATTTCGAAATCGTTTTCAATTCAATTCATTTCGAAATCGTTTTCAATTCAATTCATTTCGAAATCGTTTTCAATTCAATTCATTTCGAAATCGTTTTCAATTCAATTCATTTCGAAATCGTTTTCAATTCAATTCATTTCGAAATCGTTATATATTCAATTCATTTCGAAATCGTTTTCAATTCAATTCATTTCGAAATCGTTTTCAATTCAATTCATTTCGAAATCGTTTTCAATTCAATTCATTTCGAAATCGTTTTCAATTCAATTCATTTCGAAATCGTTTTATATACAATTCATTTCGAAATCGTTTTCAATTCAATTCATTTCGAAATCGTTTTCAATTCAATTCATTTCGAAATCGTTTTCAATTCAATTCATTTCGAAATCGTTATATATTCAATTCATTTCGAAATCGTTTTCAATTCAATTCATTTCGAAATCGTTTTCAATTCAATTCATTTCGAAATCGTTATATATTCAATTCATTTCGAAATCGTTTTCAATTCAATTCATTTCGAAATCGTTTTCAATTCAATTCATTTCGAAATCGTTTTATATTCAATTCATTTCGAAATCGTTATATATTCAATTCATTTCGAAATCGTTTAAAATCGATATAAATATCGTTCACGTCAAAATGGCGTCAATCTAATCAACATGGCTTCATAAATTTCTATTTTCAAATATTTCTTTTTCAAAATAGTTGTTATTATCAAAATATTTCGTTCAACACATGACCAATCTCAATGAATGAGTACTGTCAACACATGAACGTTTATTTTATATTGATAAAGATGTAAATTTTATTACTAAAATATTTCGTTCAACACATGAACGTTTATTTTATATTATTCTTTATTTTCTAAATTGGAATGAGGCCCAATCAATTACCATATAAAGTTAATTATATGGATTTTCATACAACACATGTATATAATAGCATTGAAAAATAATCAACCATCAACCAAAGTGCACTACACTGTATAAGCATCAAATATAGATATCTAACGCTTATAACAGCCTGTCAATCAATCGATCGACATATTTAATCAATCAGGATGAGTGAACTGCATATTTCATCCTAACACCCGTGTAGGGTTTCAAACAATCAAACAAATATTTTATTTGTGCAGTTGGGCGATGTGTAAAATTTATCGACCCAATCAATGTCAGTCAAATCAGTGTACATAAACAAACCGTCTGGTTTGTAAATGAATATTTTATTTATTCGCATTCACGTTAAAAAAAATTATATTTTTAACGATAAAACATTTTATTTCAACATATGAATTTCTATCCAGTTCATTCTTTAAATAAAATGATATTTTATTTTTCTAACTTATTTTAGAAAATTTCGGCGGCATAACGGCACGATACTAGAAACGGGACGAGGCCTAGCCTTGTCCCCGGTCTAGTGAAGGCCCACGCCATTCACACATCATCAAATCAATTCGTTATGCAAACCACAAAATTTGGAGTAAGAGTCTAACCTAGCCTTACTCCTTCGCCTTATAACGGCGCACGTCTAATCCTAACCAATTTATCGATTCGATTTTTCACACCACAAACCACATTCAAACCAATATCGCAATCAATCACCAAACAGCCAAACAAACAAGTCCATGGTCTGTGGACGATTGTGTCGGGTGCTACTAAACACCGTCTGCATCCTAGTATATATATATATATAACTAGAAAAAAAAAGAAATTGAAAGGTGAGAAATTCTCACTTATAGCTATCCAATCATCTTGACTCTTCTTTGATATAAATCTTCTTCGTTCTGCCTCTTTTCACTTTCTTTGCCCGTATTATCTACATATGTAAAAATCAAATTTTTACTTCGCTATTCAATATATAAAAATCGAATTTTTACTTCGCTATTCAATATATAAAAATCGAATTTTTACTTCGCTATTCAATATATAAAAATCGAATTTTTACTTCGCTATTCAATATATAAAAATCGAATTTTTACTTCGCTATTCAATATATAAAAATCGAATTTCTACTTCGCTATTCAATATATAAAAATCGAATTTTTACTTCGCTATTCAATATATAAAAATCGAATTTTTACTTCGCTATTCAATATATAAAAATCGAATTTTTACTTCGCTATTCAATATATAAAAATCGAATTTTTACTTCGCTATTCAATATATAAAAATCATATTTTTTCTTTCCATAATCAAAGTATTTTATTTAAAAAAAACTGAAATCAAACAAAATGCAGTTTATATTTAAAATTGATTTTTAAACAAGGCTATTATATTTAAATAAATAAAGACAAAGAAATCACCTTCTTACATGCGTTCGAACCTCACTCCCGAACTAGGGCATCAGTTAGGCTTCAAGGAGGGGGGGGCTGTTGGGTTTTGGTTTCTTCGAGAGGGGAGCTCACACGCGAGGGTCTTCAGAGAAGGGAGGGAGGAGATGGGACTGTCGAGTTTTTAGGGTTTTAGGGTCTGTTGGGAGGAGCGACGAGGAGCAGTTGAGAGGGGAGAGAGGGCGGCGCCATCGTCGGAGGCTGGAGGGGGAAGCCACCAGGGTCGGCGGTTTTGGTGGGGAGGAAAGGGGAAGATCGCGATAGGAAGGGGGGTGCGGTCGAGGGCTGAGGAGGCGCGACTCCCCCCCCCCTGGGCGGCGGCGGCGCCATCAGCGCGGTGGCGCTCCGTGGGTGGAGGCGGCGTCTTCGTTTTTTTTTTCTCTGGTCTGAAATTAAACGAACGGGGGGGGGGCCAGTGTATAGAGACAAGGGGTTTTTTTTTAATTAATTTAATTGCATAAAGTTGACTTTTACCCACGACCTCGAAACGAGGCCCACCGCCTGACGTCCATAGCGTTTAACCCCCATTCCGAGCACAATGGGATATGTATCGTAAGCTGGTTTGATCGTTACAATCAGTTTCCGTTGAAATTACATTTAAATCACTATATTGAATTTTAAACGTACGTTTCAAATTACCGGGGTCACATACTAACTAGAAAAATTCCTGAAGAATATTTTCTAGCTTCGTATTGACGATACGGTCCTAACAAAACTAGTTTCGTCGAATTCTGAGACCGTTGGAAAAATGGCCAATTTCCAGTCGATTAAAATCAACTGAAACTGGTCAAACGCGTTTTCCCTTGCCACGCTCACATATTGATTCAGAAAATTATGAAATTTGGAATCTAGCAATAACTTAACATCCCGGACCCAACAAAACTGGTTTCGTCGAAATCCGAGGTCGTTTGCAAAATGTCCATTTTTAAGGGTCTGAATTCCATAGCGACTATTCAGAATTTTTAACTGGACATATCTTTTGATTCCCGCTATGAAATTTTGATTTTTCGGATTCGTTGGAAAGATATTCACTATTAGATTCCATTATTTTTGGTTTCACTAAAATCCGGATTGTTTTGCACCCGGTACATTCAAATGAAATTTGAAATCGAATTATCGAACTACCGCGCCATTTTCAATTCTATTTATAATTATATATAAATATTTATATTCTAACGACGACGCGTATAATATATACGTTCGAATTATATTCAAAATAAATTTCACGTTGATATTATTTAAAATAATCTATTTTAAATATTCAAAATTCGCTACAATTGCCAAATCAAAAATTTCAAACTGGCCCAGATTTTACGGGTTGTTACAATCTCCCCCACTTAAAACTTTTCATCCCCGAAAAGGAACAAAGTCGAAAGTGGTATGATTATTCAGCTCTACGTTCGATCTGGCTTTCATTCTCCAACTTTTTAGTTTCTAAGAATTTTCAAAATTTCAAAAATTTGGCTAACACCCTAAATTTTCGAAAAATTTCGCCATAACCTCCCCTGCAATGGGAGCATCGGGGAATTTCAAATAGCTTCCCCGGTCCTTCAGATCTCAAAAAGAAAAAGAAAAAGCCAAACGGCTAGCCAATAGGCTCACAAAATCATCATCACCCAAACAAAACAGGAAATTATGTAGTAAACATGTACCTATTTGTCGGGCAAACAAATTTTATTCTCTGCTCTAGCCTCCTTGCTATGACCTGTTCAATATAAGTATATGTATATGCAAGCAAATGCGACCAATTTTCAATATAGTTCAATATTTGGTTCAATTAGGCTAAATGGCTAAAAATTAGCAAACAAATAAACAAACAACACAAACATCAATCAATTAGTGAATTAGAGTTTCAAATTCATAATTTTGATACATATACAAAAATCAGATTTTTGATGTCAAATCACAACAATAGGCCCTATCTAATTTTGGTTCTCACACCAGTCAATAGGAAATATATAGATATTACACGTTCGTCACTCGAATATAAATTCTAATGATGGAGCTCCATCATCAAAATCATCTGCGGGCGATTAGAGTGTAATTCTATATCCATCCAGTATATTAAAATTTCAAATACACGTTTGCAAGGCGTATATGCAAAATCTTTATATACTGGACTCTCCTAATCAATATAAATAAATAATCAAATATGAATAAGTGATTTAAATTTTCAAAACAAAAATTTGTTTTCATTCTAAAAATATACTCTTCACACTCGTTCTAGGATACTACTGATCCCATCTCTAACGAGTCATTCCATTGGATATTACTAATCCAATATCTGATGAATTCTTTCGTAAGGTTCTAATGTGCCTTGTTCTCTGCTTTGTAAACCAAAGCTTTGATACCAACTGTGAAGACCCGCAACTTCCCCGTAAAGGAAAGCGTCGGATAGTTCGAGAACAAACCACAACAGAATACATATCGAAGAACATTTCATTGTATATTACAACAATGCATCAGATTACAAGAATATACAGAGTATAAATGAATATTACACAGAAATATCAGAGATTTAAATTACATTTAAATACATCGCAGCGGAAAATAATACAATACACAACTAGAAGAGATATACGGATACAAAGCTTTCCGGATATCGTTCCAGCTGTAAACTAGGATCCTGTGAATATAAATCTGCAAAACCCAAAACTACTAGCTGCCCGTGTCAAAATAAGGGCACCCAGAGTTTAGGTTAAAACAATAAACTCCAGGTCAGTCATGTGACTGGTGTGAGAACTAAAACAGTTATTAATCTTTATTTTAAATCATTAGGTAAATCAAGGGACTACGCCGTATAACACGGAACGGGTTTCCTCCCAAGAATACCAGTGCATAAAACGAACAGCGCAATGCTAAATAAAGAAAAATGAAGCTGTTATAAGACCCAGGTCCCATCACACAATGCAACGCAGTCGAGGATAGGGTTTTCCCTTATAACAGCCAAAGAATGCTTGATACGTTTAAAACAAATCATTTGATACTATAATAAGTGCATAGTGCATAAAACAACTTCAAATCATAAGTATCAATCATAGGCGGCATGGGTACCATATATCATGTCGCCATATATAGGTTTACAAATAAAACCGCCAATGTCACGTATTTGGAAATTGGATTTCCGTCTATGAACCGAGGCAAAAGATAGTCCTCAACCGATTCGTGACTCTCTAGCCCGAGCCACAGGATCAGAGCTCGAGTGACCCTTGGAGCGACAGGGCCGGTCCACCGATGTGGATTAAAATGCCTGAACACTACGTTTCCCCACCCTTTGGGGCGTAAGTGAGCCAACTAAATGACTCCATCGGTTCGAGAACGACCGATCAATCCGAGGCGCCTCGCAACAGCAACAACCACATAAGTCAAACTCGTCAGGGCGTGTAAAACCACTGACGCCACTTTTTATCTAGAAGGAAACGCATGCCCTCCCTGAGGTCCGTCTCCCGTTTTTGGTTCATACCGGGTGTGAAACACGCGAGGTAAACGTTACACAAAGCTACGCCACAAAGGCCGTGCTTTGATCATCACCACAAGACTTTGCTTTTCAACAGAAGCCTCGATCAATTGCCACTTAGGCATGCCACACAGGCAATTCACTCCATGCGTTTGATATCCATCAATATATAACCCCTGAGCTCGTACGTCTCAGAGAAGGGCGTTAAGCAAGAGAATAAATTCTCCGCCGCCAAACAGATATATATTTAATAGAAATCAAACACACAGACTAAAATCCAATGTCAGACACACAGTCCATTTACAAGTCCGTTCTGGGTCTGAACGAAACCGGAGGCACCAAGTACCTCGCATATCCATCGATCTCCAAGTACGTCTGGACGATCACCAACTATTTCCATCTTCTTGGGTGTACAGCCCAATCAAGATCATCAGTTACCACCCAAACGACGTGAAGACCTCCGGTCTTCGACCCTCGTCTTCATCTTCGACTTATCGTCGTATCAGTTATTCAGAATGGGATAAACCCGGTCCTTCCGAATAACTCGCGTATATATTATAAAAGTGTTACACAAACACAACATACGCCTCATTCCAATTCATTAGTCACTAAACGTAAATTAATCAAGAGAATAATTCCCCAAATATTAACCCCGAAGGCCGAAACCAACATCAGATCAATATCCAGAAAACCATTCTGCTTGGCCAACCGACAGTTAGTTTCTAAATTTCACATTCATAGGGAAATGTTCCCATTAATTTTATCCAAGATAAATTCTTTGAATTTATTCTTCTTTTGAATTTCGATTCAACTAGTCGAGATTAACGAACCTTACCGAAGTAATCATTGGTTTTAATTTCCCAATCCCAACCTATTTATCCCATGAAGTAAAACTGGTAATACTTCATATCTAACACCACAGTGTTATCGGTAAATTCAATTACCATTTCACGTTCAAATCTAATTAAAGATTTAACTATCGCCTGGAGCAAAACTGGTGATACTCCATTTCGATTATTTCAATCTAATTAAAGATTCATTAAAACTCCACTTAGTTTTAATCTGTGACTGGGTTAAAGAATCAGTGTCATTTAAAACACGGTTCACGATAAACCCAAAAATCACATCACATTTCAATCAGTCCCTAATTGTAAATTAGCAAGAGAGCAATTCCCTAAGTATTAATCCCGAAGGCCGAAACCAACATCAGATCAATACCTCGGAAACTATTCAACTTAACTAATCTCCAGTTAGTTTCTGATTTTCTTAACTCCCTTAGGTCTAAGAACTGTATTATTGAAGATACCGTTCTCGACAACCCAAAATCACATTTCATTAATGATCGGGTTAAAGAACGAGTGTTATTTAAAACACTGTTCACGATAAACCCAAAAATCAATATCAATTCAATTCCAATTAAATATTATTTAATTGGTACACTTCATTAAATCTAAATAAAAAGATTTAATCATTTCTCAACTGGGTTCAAGAACAGTGTTAGTGAAGACACCATTCACGACAAACCCAAATCACATTTGATATTCAATATAAGGCTCTGAATAGAAAATATATCGGCTTATATTCAATATCAAATTCTACGATTAACAAATGTCGTATTGGAAATAACGATACTAATATATCTTTCAAATTTCCATAACAACACCTGTATAATCACAAATTCCAACATCGAAATATTCCGAAGACAATTTCGATTCAAATCCACTCCAATGCAATCATTGGAAATTTTGGTTATTTTTAAAACCCCTTTCAAATTCAATTTATTTATTTAAAAATAAATAGAATTTTAATTCTAGTTCAAAACTAGTTCATTTCGATAAAAATCTATTTTTATCTTTTCAAATAGGGAGTTTTTCATCCCAATTCTTTCTAAATCATTTCTTATGATTTTACACAAATTATTACTATTTTTAATAATTTTATCAAGGCCTGTACAGTCGATTTCCGTCAACGGCCATCGAACTGCACTTACAGCGACCTTTTTCGAATTTGATTTGGACGTATCTCCAAATCCAACCGTTAGATTTCAAATTTCTAACATTCATTAGAAAGCTCTTTTCGATACGAACCCAACGGTTCCGGTTTTAGGAGAATCCGACGGTCGGATCTCCCGTAATGTCCGTTTGAAATAAATGGTCGAAATTCGCGAACTGCCGCGGCGCGGCGCGTTCTATTCAGGCCATTATATTATATATATAATATATATAATATATATTTCGTCGATTTCTATTTAAAATGAATTATATAAATAGTTTTAAAATTCGTTTCAAAAGCAATTTCAACTTCCATTTCAATTCAAATCAAAATTGAATTCTTCTTTATAAATTCGTTTTAAAATTCATTTCTATTCAATTCGAATTTCAATTCAATTTGAATTCGTTTTCAATTCAATTAATTTCGAAATCGTTTTCAATTCAATTCATTTCGAAATCGTTTTCAATTCAATTTGAATTCGTTTTCAATTTATTTCATTTCGAAATCGTTTTCAATTCAATTCATTTCGAAATCGTTTTCAATTCAATTCATTTCGAAATCGTTTTCGATTCAATTTGAATTCGTTTTCAATTTATTTCATTTCGAAATCGTTTTCAATTCAATTCATTTCGAAATCGTTTTCAATTCAATTCATTTCGAAATCGTTTTCAATTCAATTCATTTCAAAATCGTTATATATTCAATTCATTTCGAAATCGTTTTCAATTCAATTCATTTCGAAATCGTTTTCAATTCAATTCATTTCGAAATCGTTTTCAATTCAATTCATTTCGAAATCGTTTTCAATTCAATTCATTTCGAAATCGTTTTCAATTCAATTCATTTCGAAATCGTTTTCAATTCAATTCATTTCGAAATCGTTATATATTCAATTCATTTCGAAATCGTTTTCAATTCAATTCATTTCGAAATCGTTTTCAATTCAATTCATTTCGAAATCGTTTTCAATTCAATTCATTTCGAAATCGTTTTCAATTCAATTCATTTCGAAATCGTTTTATATTCAATTCATTTCGAAATCGTTTTCAATTCAATTCATTTCGAAATCGTTTTCAATTCAATTCATTTCGAAATCGTTATATATTCAATTCATTTCGAAATCGTTTTCAATTCAATTCATTTCGAAATCGTTTTCAATTCAATTCATTTCGAAATCGTTTTCAATTCAATTCATTTCGAAATCGTTTTCAATTTAATTCATTTCGAAATCGTTTTCAATTCAATTCATTTCGAAATCGTTTTCAATTCAATTCATTTCGAAATCGTTATATATTCAATTCATTTCGAAATCGTTTTCAATTCAATTCATTTCGAAATCGTTTTCAATTCAATTCATTTCGAAATCGTTTTCAATTCAATTCATTTCGAAATCGTTTTCAATTCAATTCATTTCGAAATCGTTTTATATTCAATTCATTTCGAAATCGTTTTCAATTCAATTCATTTCGAAATCGTTTTCAATTCAATTCATTTCGAAATCGTTTTCAATTCAATTCATTTCGAAATCGTTATATATTCAATTCATTTCGAAATCGTTTTCAATTCAATTCATTTCGAAATCGTTTTCAATATATAAAAATCGAATTTTTACTTCGCTATTCAATATATAAAAATCGAATTTTTACTTCGCTATTCAATATATAAAAATCGAATTTTTACTTCGCTATTCAATATATAAAAATCGAATTTTTACTTCGCTATTCAATATATAAAAATCGAATTTTTACTTCGCTATTCAATATATAAAAATCGAATTTCTACTTCGCTATTCAATATATAAAAATCGAATTTTTACTTCGCTATTCAATATATAAAAATCGAATTTTTACTTCGCTATTCAATATATAAAAATCGAATTTTTACTTCGCTATTCAATATATAAAAATCGAATTTTTACTTCGCTATTCAATATATAAAAATCATATTTTTTCTTTCCATAATCAAAGTATTTTATTTAAAAAAAACTGAAATCAAACAAAATGCAGTTTATATTTAAAATTGATTTTTAAACAAGGCTATTATATTTAAATAAATAAAGACAAAGAAATCACCTTCTTACATGCGTTCGAACCTCACTCCCGAACTAGGGCATCAGTTAGGCTTCAAGGAGGGGGGGGGGCTGTTGGGTTTTGGTTTCTTCGAGAGGGGAGCTCACACGCGAGGGTCTTCAGAGAAGGGAGGGAGGAGATGGGACTGTCGGGTTTTTAGGGTTTTAGGGTCTGTTGGGAGGAGCGACGAGGAGCAGTTGAGAGGGGAGAGAGGGCGGCGCCATCGTCGGAGGCTGGAGGGGGAAGCCACCAGGGTCGGCGGTTTTGGTGGGGAGGAAAGGGGAAGATCGCGATAGGAAGGGGGGGGTGCGGTCGAGGGCTGAGGAGGCGCGACTCCCCCCCCCTGGGCGGCGGCGGCGCCATCAGCGCGGTGGCGCTCCGTGGGTGGAGGCGGCGTCTTCGTTTTTTTTTTTCTCTGGTCTGAAATTAAACGAACGGGGGGGGGGGGGGCCAGTGTATAGAGACAAGGGTTTTTTTTTTTAATTAATTTAATTGCATAAAGTTGACTTTTACCCACGACCTCGAAACGAGGCCCACCGCCTGACGTCCATAGCGTTTAACCCCCATTCCGAGCACAATGGGATATGTATCGTAAGCTGGTTTGATCGTTACAATCAGTTTCCGTTGAAATTACATTTAATTCACTATATTGAATTTTAAACGTACGTTTCAAATTACCGGGGTCACATACTAACTAGAAAAATTCCTGAAGAATATTTTCTAGCTTCGTATTGACGATATGGTCCTAACAAAACTAGTTTCGTCGAATTCTGAGACCGTTGGAAAAATGGCCAATTTCCAGTCGATTAAAATCAACTAAAACTGGTCAAACGCGTTTTCCCTTGCCACGCTCACATATTGATTCAGAAAATTATGAAATTTGGAATCTAGCAATAACTTAACATCCCGGACCCAACAAAACTGGTTTCGTCGAAATCCGAGGTCGTTTGCAAAATGTCCATTTTTAAGGGCCTGAATTCCATAGCGACTATTCAGAATTTTTAACTGGACATATCTTTTGATTCCCGCTATGAAATTTTGATTTTTCGGATTCGTTGGAAAGATATTCACTATTAGATTCCATTATTTTTGGTTTCACTAAAATCCGGATTGTTTTGCACCCGGTACATTCAAATGAAATTTGAAATCGAATTATCGAACTACCGCGCCATTTTCAATTCTATTTATAATTATATATAAATATTTATATTCTAACGACGACGCGTATAATATATACGTTCGAATTATATTCAAAATAAATTTCACGTCGATATTATTTAAAATAATCTATTTTAAATATTCAAAATTCGCTACAATTGCCAAATCAAAAATTTCAAACTGGCCCAGATTTTACGGGTTGTTACAACTGGGTAGTTCGAACCCATCCACGCCATAGAAAGGCCACCGTCGCTCCTCCCCTGGACTACCAGGCTCGAATCAAACAGCACCATGTCGACCGCCTCGCCAAGCTCTCCCCCACGATGGCGATCCCATCCTGTAAAGAACTGGGATTTTCGACTCCGAAAATCAACATCAAACTACCATGTTGACCATTCAGACATCGAACATTCCAGATCATTAATAGAAAGAAGTTAGAGGGTGAGATAAGAAAGAAAGAAATATTAGAATAGAAGAAGAAGAAGAAGAAGAAACACCACACAGAGTCTCACATCGCAGCGGAACAAAATATAATACAGAAATAATCTTTATTGAAAGCTTCTAGAATACTTACATTTATCAGAGTATCTGTAACGACCCAGATTTTTCTGGTCGGTTTATTTTGAATATTTAATATTATTTTAAATATAGAGCTGATAATATAAATCGATTTTTCATATTGAGTTATAGATCTAATTACCGTAATACGGGATATATTGAATTCGAAGTTAGAATTGAATCAAAACAGTTCAGTTGATTTATATAAATTCTATTTGAATTAGAAAGATAATAATAATTTTTTTCATGAAACTCTATTTTCTAAAATCGATTTATATATTAAATGAAAATTTATTTAAATTATTAATTTAAATTGTTTTCTGTTCTATACAGTTGAATTTAAAATTTCAGAATCAGTCCCGTGGAATTCAAATTAACGTCATAATCCGAGAACATCAGTCGTTACGGTTAAATAGCGGTTAAGGGTTTCGAGTTAGGGCGACGAGATATTTTAGTTTTAATATAAATAAAATTTAAATAAAATCCTTTCAATCCTTAACAGCCGACCTATTACTTCACTCAGCGGACCTAGAAACTGAAAATCGCGCAACCTACCTTGCATCGAGCTGAAGAATTTGTCTTCTGCCTTTGATATCTGGGAGACATATTTTTAATGGCAAGTACGTTAGTTTCTTTCGCTCATCTATATATTGAAGCCTTCGTTCCCATTTTTCTCAAACGAACAGAAAGCTTTAAAATCCTTTCAAGCCTTCTATTTTTCTTCTACCAATTCTAATTTATGAAAGCAATTCAGGGCTCGCTCTTTTAGTTTGTTTTCATGAAACCGAGATCGATCTCAAATCCAACTCGTGGTTCCATTTACAACCGCGAGAACCCTTGACGCTCGACCAAGTTGAGGCGCTCGTACAGGAGAATATGGGTTGCTAGGTTTGTTCGGAGATGGCAGAAGGAGAAAGGGGTTATCACGATTTGTTATTTCAGGGGGGTATCTGATTTCGAGCATTAGGGGGTAAGGGGTTTCAAACGCAGAAGGTTATCGGTGAAGTGGAGGAGTACGGTTTTTGATTTGGGTGGTTGTTTTGGAAGCCGACTTTGGTTTCAGAGGGGTTTCTGGGTGGTGTGATGTTGAAGAGGTCGATGCCTAGTGCGAGTGCGATGGGGGTGGTTTGAGAGAGAGTGAATGATGTGAAGTTAGAGGTTGATACTGTGAAGAGGCGACTGAAGCAATGAACTGGAGTGGTGTTCGAAATTGTCTGATGTTGAACCGAGGTGGAACTAGGAAGTTCGATGGTGAGATGTAGGAGTTCGGATCTGTTTTGGGATGATGGATGAAGGTGTTTGCTGAAATGTCAAAGTGGAGAACCATAGTTTTGGGAGCCATTCAGGAAGGTGGAGTTAATCGGCAAGTGGTGTCGCCGGTTAATCGAGGTTCCGAGAAAATAAGGTATACACACCTTTTCGAAATTTAAATACATAAAAGATTAATTCGTTATTTATTTTAAGATGTTTAGTTAACTAAAAATAGTTAATCAATAAATAAATAAAATCATCGTAGGTAAGAAGTAAATTTATTCGAGATGATTCGAGAAAAATTCGTTAGCCGCCAATGCTGAATTTAGATGGATATTCAACAAAGGAAAATCAGGTGAGTAAATCTCACTCACCTTTAGAATTATTTTTATTTCATTAAAAATAATTGTTTGTTGCTCGTGTGAATGTTTTATGGTTGTTTTATATATATTAGTTATTTAGGCTATATATATATATATATTGGGTTGATTGATTGGTTGGATTCCCGCAGTCTCATTAGCGGATGCCCGCAGTTTCATAGCGGATGATTACCCTATACGCCCCACGCTATGATTAGTGGATGACCTTCTATACCACGATATTCTGCCACGAAGCAGAATGGGTATTATTTATGTGCTAACATCTGTGGATGCAGGAAAACAGGTTGGAGGAATCCAACAGGATTCCTCAAAAATATATTATCTGTTTGTTTGTTTTTTGCTGATTTCATATATTCATATATGATGTGTTAAAAATCAAATGATTGAAAATTTGGTGATTTGATTGTTTAAATATCACTGGGCTAAGTGTTAATTTATTTAAAATATCATGGAAGGATATTTGAGATTTAAAAGGGGAAATTCTATTTTTAAATAGAATTTGAATTTTTAATGAAATAAAAATATAAACTTGTTTTTGAAAACCAGTAGTTTCTTTATAAACGTAGTGTATAAATGGTTTTTTATAACGAAGTTATAAATGAAGTGAAAAGAATTGTCATTGATAAATTCAGAAATAGAAATACGAGTGTGAAATTGGAATTTGAAATGAAATTTCAAAATAGGATGTGAAATGAAATTTTCAAATATATAACTCAAATGAAATTTGAGTATAACATTTGAATTTAAAAGGGAGTTTAAATATTTGAATTTTAAAAGGGGATTAAATATTAGAAATTCAAATAGAAGTTCAAATAGAATTTGAATAGACGAAATTAGAATGAAGAATAGAATTTGAATTCAAGGAATTAAAATAAAATTTGAATTCAAAGGAATTCGAATAAAGAAATTCAAATAGAGATTTGAAATATAGAATTTCAAAGAAGAATTGAATAGATTTGAAATATAGAATTTCAAAGAAGAATTGAATAGGATTTGAAATAGAGAATTTCAAAGAAGAATTCAAATGTGAAATTTGAATAGAGATTGAATGGAATTCAAACATGAAAATTGAATAGAAATTTGAATAGAAATTCAAGTATTGAATTTGAACATGGAATTGAATATAGAAATTCAAATAGAGATTTGAATGTAGAATTTCAAAATAGAATTTGAAATAACCTTTGAAATAGGATTTTCAAAGTAGAATTTGAAATAGAATTTCAAGTAGGATTTCAAATATAGAAAATCCAAATGGTTTTGAAATGGAATTTGAATTCAAGGGAATTCAAATGAATTTGAGTGAAGAAATTCAAATGGTGTTAAAATTTGAGTTTGAATATTAGAATTCAAATGGTGTTAAAAATGAATTTGAATATTAGAATTCAAATGGAGATGGAAAAATGAAATTTGAATATAGGAGATTCAAATTGAATTCAAATAGAATTTAAACTATGGAATTTGAATATTGAATTCAAATGGAATTGAAACTATGGATTTGAATATATTAAAATATATCAGAATGAAGTTGGATTCATTTTAGAGAAGTTTAAAGGTTTTTATATATAAATATAATTAAAACGAACTCGCCGCAGCGCTGCAGTTCGTAAATTGGCGATTCGAACTTCAATTGAGTATACAGGACTCGATTGAAGTCGGAATCCTTTGAAACAAGAAACGTCAGGACCGATTTGATAATAGTTTTCTAATGAAGGAGAAAAACCTGAATTTCGTCGTATATATTTTGAGTTATATCAAAATCAAATTTTCAGAAAAGCAGCGCCAGAATTATTTAAAAACCATAATGGTTTATTTCATTTTATAAAAAGGATTTTAAGCGGAAAAATCCGAATTGTCTATTTAGAAAATTTCAGAGTTGAGTTGTAAAATATATGCGAATTCAAATTGTGTAAATGAATATGATTTTTGAAACAGAAACCAGATTTTGATTTGTTGAATAGAATTAACTAAATTGAATAGAAATTAGTTAATGAGATTTCGAAGGGATATTGGGGTTTGAATAAGTAAATTCGATTTGAAAATTTATATTCGAAATAGAAAAGAGAATTAGAATTGAAATTGAAATTCAATTTGGTTGTGAACAAGTTAAAACATTTTGTTTGAACATGTTATGTTCAACAAAGAAGTGAAATAGGCAAATTGACTAATTGAAAGAATAAATGGGCGAAACTGAATTCAAACGATTAGATGATATTGAATTGAATTGAAAACAGGTGAATATGTGTTAAGCAGGTTTGGGATGAAGTATATGAAGTTTATAAATACAGTGCTCGACAAAAAGGTACATGTTTAAATTCATCTATGAGATTTTATGCGCCGTATCGGCAAGCCGCTTGGCTTTTTCTTTTTCTTTTTGATTGAGGAAGATACCGGGAAGCTATTTGAAATTTCCCGATGCTCCCGATACAGGGGAGGTTATGGCGAATTTTTCCGGGAATTTAAGGAGTTAGAATATTTTTAAGAAATTTGACAATTAGAAATCTATATATCGATATATATAGAATTCGATAAGGAAACGAAATCAAAAATAGAATATTGTAAACAAAAAGGGAAATCTATAAATTAGAAATAGAAAGAAAACCATACACGTGTTTTAGAAATGAATAATTGGGATTTATAGTGTGTTTATTCGAGGTAAGTGGTTTTGCCGTTTTGAAGTTGAGGATGTTTTCAGTTAAGGTCTGAGAGGTAATTTTACCCCAACTTGATTGATTTCATTTTAATGGATAAATAGCGAGATCCAGTCTCGAAGTGAAGTGTTTGAAAAAGAGTTAGTTGAATAAAATATTTTGGGTTGTTGTAACGATGTTTTACACAACATTCGTTTTAAACCCAAGTGATGGAATTTTGGAAATATAACAAGTAAATATTTCCTGAGTATAATTAAAATAGTCGAGATAGAGATAAGTGAATGGAATTGTTCCAATTGCAAATAGAGACATTTTCTAATATATAGAAAATAAAAGGAGTTAATATTTGGAAACGTTTTCCAAATGGCGTAAGAGGCAAGATGATTATTGAAAATATTTGGTTAACAAATATTGATAGAGAAAATGGAGAAGAAATTTAATTAATGAAATATTAATTAAAGAGCCCAGTGATTTGTTTGATATGTTGGATGAACACTTATTTTTATTCGATAGTTAAATCACAGACTATCGAAGTTTTGACCATCGTTGTCAATATGGAGAGACCGGTTGGATTATTATCCAAAGAACCACTCCGTATCGGCATAAGCGTTGCGAACCAAGTATGCTGAATATATTGAAGACGGAGTAAAGTGCAAGGGCTTTTCTATTTATAGAAATAGTGCCTTCGGTTTCGTTCAATCCCAGAACGAACGTAAATGGACGAAGGTCTGACAGAGTATTTCCAATGATCAAATGGGTTGGTCTGTATGAATGTATATGGTTGCAACGGATTTATCCCTTAGCATAATATCCAGAATATTTGTGCAAACTCAACTAGTGATTAACGGATCTGACGATGTGGCATTCAAAGTGATTGTGTTATCAATGAATGGTAAGTATGCGTAGCCTCAGGCCTCAACAACCGGGAAATGACAAAAATCGGGCAGGCAGCATGGCTATGTGGGTCGCACCCATTAGGGTGTATAATCACCTATCTAGAGAAATTCCTTTTGTTTCTAAATCTATCGATTCTGCCCATTCGGGAACGGTGGTTTGAGTCCAACCGTTGGTGATATACATTCGATACACTCAAGCGAAATGAGTGGTCGGTCATGTGTGGGCCGGGTTGCAAGATGTTCTTGTTGAACCCAGTGTATTCGCCTCTAGAGATACACAGGCGGAAGGTGGTTCCATACCTTGTCATGTTGGAAATCCAATCTCCAATAAGCGCCATGCGGTTTTTGATTTTATACTATATATGTGGAGCGTGAGATGCAAGTTTTCTGCTATTTGGTTATTTACTTGATATAGACATTATTATAATATCACTGGATTTTCGTATCAAAGTGTTTTGGGTTATAGTAAGGTAAAAACCGTCCATGTTTATGTGTGGACTGGTCTTACTATTATCTTTTCTTTCGAAAAGGGTTTTGAAAGTTAAACAAGTGGTTGGAGTTTACTCACACCAGTCCCATGACTGACCCAGAGTTTATTTTGTTTTGTTTTCCCTAAACTCTTGGGTGCCCAAATTTGTACGGGCAGTCAAGTAGTCGGGATTTCACAGATCTATTTGAAGGAGCTGGAAGTAGGAGGCTTCACCGGTTAGCTATAAGTTATCATATATTCCGCTGTGGACCTTGTTTGTATCTGGAAACAGGTGTTTATAACTGTTCCAGAAATGACTGTTGTGCTCTGAGGATGGTATGTACATAAAGTTACTGATTTGTATTTCAAAAGCTTATGTTATATAATATATTTTATTCGTTCCGCTGTGAGTTTGTCTTCTTTGTTTTCTTCTATTCTAATATTTCTTTCTTTCCATTCCTCATCCTCTATTTTCTTTCATTAACAATCTGGAATTTTCGACTCTTGAATGGTCGACATAGCGTTATATGTCGATGTTCAAAGTCGAAAATTTTCGGGTCGTTACAGGTGGTATCAGAGCTTAGGTTGAGCGAACACCTAGGCTTGTGTGGCATGTGCTCATTGGAGATAGGGTCAGTAGTACCCTAGAATGAGTTGAGTGTACATATATACGAGAGAGCGTATTTGTATGTTGATATAAAAATTGTTTTATATTGTGTTGGCTTGTCTGTTGAGTAGTTTATGAATTCTGGTCGAATCGTGGGACGCCACGACGTCGATAGGGGTTTCTAAACGCTTAAACAGAAAATACGACATGATATTGTTTTTAAGTGGGTAAATGAAATAATTTTACCCAAAATTTCTATTTTTGATATAGGAAGAATAATTTTCTGGAATTATTATTATATGGATGTGTTGGATGTTGATTTTATAATCAAATGAGATTATAAACTTAAAATGGTTATTTATAACCAAATAGAATTTGTATAAGAGTTAAATATACAAGTGAGTTGAATTAAAATTGAATTCAAACCAGAATTAAGAATTCAAAATCCTGGGAAGTTGAAAAATATTTTTCAAAGTATATTAAAATAATATAGCTTTGTTTTAGAAGGATTTGAAAGAAAATCATTTTAGATGAATTTTGAAATAATAAAGCACTGAACTCACTTCAGTGGCTGGAAAATAATTCTGATGATGATTGCAACATCATCAGTGTTCATTTCCGAGTTTCTAAGTGATGAAATTGCTACCTTAGAAAAAGTTTTTGTTGGAAATTTGTTTGAAAATTCAAATGTTTTGAATTTGTGATAGGAATAAATATGTGTTCATATTTATATATTATCTCAAAAGGATTTGAGATGAAAACCCGGGAATTAGAATTCTGGAATTAAAATTTAACTTAACAAGTTAAATAAATCAAGTGAATGAATTGATTTAGAATCAATTTGAATGCATGTGAATGAGAAACCAAATGTTTTGGTAGAACTAAAATTGTTGAAATATGAAGAGGTGAGTTTCAACATAAAGAAGTTGTGAAAAGTAATGGATTTGTACCATTTTCTTACCTTCGCAATTTCGAGGACGAAATTATTTTAAGGGGGGAAGAATGTAACGACCCAGATTTTTCTGGTCGGTTTATTTTGAATATTTAATATTATTTTAAATATAGAGCTGATAATATAAATCGATTTTTCATATTGAGTTATAGATCTAATTACCGTAATACGGGATATATTGAATTCGAAGTTAGAATTGAATCAAAACAGTTCAGTTGATTTATATAAATTCTATTTGAATTAGAAAGATAATAATAATTTTTTTCATGAAACTCTATTTTCTAAAATCGATTTATATATTAAATGAAAATTTATTTAAATTATTAATTTAAATTGTTTTCTGTTCTATACAGTTGAATTTAAAATTTCAGAATCAGTCCCGTGGAATTCAAATTAACGTCATAATCCGAGAACATCAGTCGTTACGGTTAAATAGCGGTTAAGGGTTTCGAGTTAGGGCGACGAGATATTTTAGTTTTAATATAAATAAAATTTAAATAAAATCCTTTCAATCCTTAACAGCCGACCTATTACTTCACTCAGCGGACCTAGAAACTGAAAATCGCGCAACCTACCTTGCATCGAGCTGAAGAATTTGTCTTCTGCCTTTGATATCTGGGAGACATATTTTTAATGGCAAGTACGTTAGTTTCTTTCGCTCATCTATATATTGAAGCCTTCGTTCCCATTTTTCTCAAACGAACAGAAAGCTTTAAAATCCTTTCAAGCCTTCTATTTTTCTTCTACCAATTCTAATTTATGAAAGCAATTCAGGGCTCGCTCTTTTAGTTTGTTTTCACGAAACCGAGATCGATCTCAAATCCAACTCGTGGTTCCATTTACAACCGCGAGAACCCTTGACGCTCGACCAAGTTGAGGCGCTCGTACAGGAGAATATGGGTTGCTAGGTTTGTTCGGAGATGGCAGAAGGAGAAAGGGGTTATCACGATTTGTTATTTCAGGGGGGTATCTGATTTCGAGCATTAGGGGGTAAGGGGTTTCAAACGCAGAAGGTTATCGGTGAAGTGGAGGAGTACGGTTTTTGATTTGGGTGGTTGTTTTGGAAGCCGACTTTGGTTTCAGAGGGGTTTCTGGGTGGTGTGATGTTGAAGAGGTCGATGCCTAGTGCGAGTGCGATGGGGGTGGTTTGAGAGAGAGTGAACGATGTGAAGTTGGAGGTTGATACTGTGAAGAGGCGACTGAAGCAATGAACTGGAGTGGTGTTCGAAATTGTCTGATGTTGAACCGAGGTGGAACTAGGAAGTTCGATGGTGAGATGTAGGAGTTCGGATCTGTTTTGGGATGATGGATGAAGGTGTTTGCTGAAATGTCAAAGTGGAGAACCATAGTTTTGGGAGCCATTCAGGAAGGTGGAGTTAATCGGCAAGTGGTGTCGCCGGTTAATCGAGGTTCCGAGAAAATAAGGTATACACACCTTTTCGAAATTTAAATACATAAAAGATTAATTCGTTATTTATTTTAAGATGTTTAGTTAACTAAAAATAGTTAATCAATAAATAAATAAAATCATCGTAGGTAAGAAGTAAATTTATTCGAGATGATTCGAGAAAAATTCGTTAGCCGCCAATGCTGAATTTAGATGGATATTCAACAAAGGAAAATCAGGTGAGTAAATCTCACTCACCTTTAGAATTATTTTTATTTCATTAAAAATAATTGTTTGTTGCTCGTGTGAATGTTTTATGGTTGTTTTATATATATTAGTTATTTAGGCTATATATATATATTGGGTTGATTGATTGGTTGGATTCCCGCAGTCTCATTAGCGGATGCCCGCAGTTTCATAGCGGATGATTACCCTATACGCCCCACGCTATGATTAGTGGATGACCTTCTATACCACGATATTCTGCCACGAAGCAGAATGGGTATTATTTATGTGCTAACATCTGTGGATGCAGGAAAACAGGTTGGAGGAATCCAACAGGATTCCTCAAAAATATATTATCTGTTTGTTTGTTGTTTGCTGATTTCATATATTCATATATGATGTGTTAAAAATCAAATGATTGAAAATTGGGTGATTTGATTGTTTAAATATCACTGGGCTAAGTGTTAATTTATTTAAAATATCATGGAAGGATATTTGAGATTTAAAAGGGGAAATTCTATTTTTAAATAGAATTTGAATTTTTAATGAAATAAAAATATAAACTTGTTTTTGAAAACCAGTAGTTTCTTTATAAACGTAGTGTATAAATGGTTTTTTATAACGAAGTTATAAATGAAGTGAAAAGAATTGTCATTGATAAATTCAGAAATAGAAATACGAGTGTGAAATTGGAATTTGAAATGAAATTTCAAAATAGGATGTGAAATGAAATTTTCAAATATATAACTCAAATGAAATTTGAGTATAACATTTGAATTTAAAAGGGAGTTTAAATATTTGAATTTTAAAAGGGGATTAAATATTAGAAATTCAAATAGAAGTTCAAATAGAATTTGAATAGACGAAATTAGAATGAAGAATAGAATTTGAATTCAAGGAATTAAAATAAAATTTGAATTCAAAGGAATTCGAATAAAGAAATTCAAATAGAGATTTGAAATATAGAATTTCAAAGAAGAATTGAATAGATTTGAAATATAGAATTTCAAAGAAGAATTGAATAGGATTTGAAATAGAGAATTTCAAAGAAGAATTCAAATGTGAAATTTGAATAGAGATTGAATGGAATTCAAACATGAAAATTGAATAGAAATTTGAATAGAAATTCAAGTATTGAATTTGAACATGGAATTGAATATAGAAATTCAAATAGAGATTTGAATGTAGAATTTCAAAATAGAATTTGAAATAACCTTTGAAATAGGATTTTCAAAGTAGAATTTGAAATAGAATTTCAAGTAGGATTTCAAATATAGAAAATCCAAATGGTTTTGAAATGGAATTTGAATTCAAGGGAATTCAAATGAATTTGAGTGAAGAAATTCAAATGGTGTTAAAATTTGAGTTTGAATATTAGAATTCAAATGGTGTTAAAAATGAATTTGAATATTAGAATTCAAATGGAGATGGAAAAATGAAATTTGAATATAGGAGATTCAAATTGAATTCAAATAGAATTTAAACTATGGAATTTGAATATTGAATTCAAATGGAATTGAAACTATGGATTTGAATATATTAAAATATATCAGAATGAAGTTGGATTCATTTTAGAGAAGTTTAAAGGTTTTTATATATAAATATAATTAAAACGAACTCGCCGCAGCGCTGCAGTTCGTAAATTGGCGATTCGAACTTCAATCGAGTATACAGGACTCGATTGAAGTCGGAATCCTTTGAAACAAGAAACGTCAGGACCGATTTGATAATAGTTTTCTAATGAAGGAGAAAAACCTGAATTTCGTCGTATATATTTTGAGTTATATCAAAATCAAATTTTCAGAAAAGCAGCGCCAGAATTATTTAAAAACCATAATGGTTTATTTCATTTTATAAAAAGGATTTTAAGCGGAAAAATCCGAATTGTCTATTTAGAAAATTTCAGAGTTGAGTTGTAAAATATATGCGAATTCAAATTGTGTAAATGAATATGATTTTTGAAACAGAAACCAGATTTTGATTTATTGAATAGAATTAACTAAATTGAATAGAAATTAGTTAATGAGATTTCGAAGGGATATTGGGGTTTGAATAAGTAAATTCGATTTGAAAATTTATATTCGAAATAGAAAAGAGAATTAGAATTGAAATTGAAATTCAATTTGGTTGTGAACAAGTTAAAACATTTTGTTTGAACATGTTATGTTCAACAAAGAAGTGAAATAGGCAAATTGACTAATTAAAAGAATAAATGGGCGAAACTGAATTCAAACGATTAGATGATATTGAATTGAATTGAAAACAGGTGAATATGTGTTAAGCAGGTTTGGGATGAAGTATATGAAGTTTATAAATATAGTGCTCGACAAAAAGGTACATGTTTAAATTCATCTATGAGATTTTATGCGCCGTATCGGCAAGCCGCTTGGCTTTTTCTTTTTCTTTTTGATTGAGGAAGATACCGGGAAGCTATTTGAAATTTCCCGATGCTCCCGATACAGGGGAGGTTATGGCGAATTTTTCCGGGAAGAGTTAGAATATTTTTAAGAAATTTGACAATTAGAAATCTATATATCGATATATATAGAATTCGATAAGGAAACGAAATCAAAAATAGAATATTGTAAACAAAAAGGGAAATCTATAAATTAGAAATAGAAAGAAAACCATACACGTGTTTTAGAAATGAATAATTGGGATTTATAGTGTGTTTATTCGAGGTAAGTGGTTTTGCCGTTTTGAAGTTGAGGATGTTTTCAGTTAAGGTCTGAGAGGTAATTTTACCCCAACTTGATTGATTTCATTTTAATGGATAAATAGCGAGATCCAGTCTCGAAGTGAAGTGTTTGAAAAAGAGTTAGTTGAATAAAATATTTTGGGTTGTTGTAACGATGTTTTACACAACATTCGTTTTAAACCCAAGTGATGGAATTTTGGAAATATAACAAGTAAATATTTCCTGAGTATAATTAAAATAGTCGGGATAGAGATAAGTGAATGGAATTGTTCCAATTGCAAATAGAGACATTTTCTAATATATAGAAAATAAAAGGAGTTAATATTTGGAAACGTTTTCCAAATGGCGTAAGAGGCAAGTTGATTATTGAAAATATTTGGTTAACAAATATTGATAGAGAAAATGGAGAAGAAATTTAATTAATGAAATATTAATTAAAGAGCCCAGTGATTTGTTTGATATGTTGGATGAACACTTATTTTTATTCGATAGTTAAATCACAGACTATCGAAGTTTTGACCATCGTTGTCAATATGGAGAGACCGGTTGGATTATTATCCAAAGAACCACTCCGTATCGGCATAAGCGTTGCGAACCAAGTATGCTGAATATATTGAAGACGGAGTAAAGTGCACGGGCTTTTCTATTTATAGAAATAGTGCCTTCGGTTTCGTTCAATCCCAGAACGAACGTAAATGGACGAAGGTCTGACAGAGTATTTCCAATGATCAAATGGGTTGGTCTGTATGAATGTATATGGTTGCAACGGATTTATCCCTTAGCATAATATCCAGAATATTTGTGCAAACTCAACTAGTGATTAACGGATCTGACGATGTGGCATTCAAAGTGATTGTGTTATCAATGAATGGTAAGTATGCGTAGCCTCAGGCCTCAACAACCGGGAAATGACAAAAATCGGGCAGGCAGCATGGCTATGTGGGTCGCACCCATTAGGGTGTATAATCACCTATCTAGAGAAATTCCTTTTGTTTCTAAATCTATCGATTCTGCCCATTCGGGAACGGTGGTTTGAGTCCAACCGTTGGTGATATACATTCGATACACTCAAGCGAAATGAGTGGTCGGTCATGTGTGGGCCGGGTTGCAAGATGTTCTTGTTGAACCCAGTGTATTCGCCTCTAGAGATACACAGGCGGAAGGTGGTTCCATACCTTGTCATGTTGGAAATCCAATCTCCAATAAGCGCCATGCGGTTTTTGATTTTATACTATATATGTGGAGCGTGAGATGCAAGTGTTCTGCTATTTGGTTATTTACTTGATATAGACATTATTATAATATCACTGGATTTTCGTATCAAAGTGTTTTGGGTTATAGTAAGGTAAAAACCGTCCATGTTTATGTGTGGACTGGTCTTACTATTATCTTTTCTTTCGAAAAGGGTTTTGAAAGTTAAACAAGTGGTTGGAGTTTACTCACACCAGTCCCATGACTGACCCAGAGTTTATTTTGTTTTGTTTTCCCTAAACTCTTGGGTGCCCAAATTTGTACGGGCAGTCAAGTAGTCGGGATTTCACAGATCTATTTGAAGGAGCTGGAAGTAGGAGGCTTCACCGGTTAGCTATAGGTTATCATATATTCCGCTGTGGACCTTGTTTGTATCTGGAAACAGGTGTTTATAACTGTTCCAGAAATGACTGTTGTGCTCTGAGGATCGTATGTACATAAAGTTACTGATTTGTATTTCAAAAGCTTATGTTATATAATATATTTTATTCGTTCCGCTGTGAGTTTGTCTTCTTTGTTTTCTTCTATTCTAATATTTCTTTCTTTCCATTCCTCATCCTCTATTTTCTTTCATTAACAATCTGGAATTTTCGACTCTTGAATGGTCGACATAGCGTTATATGTCGATGTTCAAAGTCGAAAATTTTCGGGTCGTTACAGTATCACACATCTGGACAGTAGCCTGTCCTCATATAAAACACAGCGGAATAGTAATATCATACGTCTGAACACCTCCAGCTCGTCTCTTCACAACAGTCGATAACCTGAACCTGTACAACCCGGTCTAACCCGAGCATTTACAAAATACCGGGTCAGTCTGGTGAACCAGAGTGAGATAAACTCGCACAATATAAGGGTAAATCATCCAATCATGATTTTAAAATTCAAAATCCTTTTAAAAGAAAAGGATAATCGTAAGACCAAATCCACACATAAATACGGACGGTTTTTACCTTACGATAACCCAAAACAGTTTGAAACCAATATCTTGTCTGATATTATAATAATGTCTAAACACAAGTAAATAGAAATCTAGTGGAACGCTTGCGTCTCACGCTCCACATATATAGTATACAATCAAAACCCGCAGGTGCTTATTGGATATTGGATTCCGACCTTGACAAGGTATGGGACCACCTGCCGATAGTGTATCTCTAGAGACGAATACACTGGGTTCAACAAGAACGTCTTGCAACCCGGCCCTCACATGACCGACCACTCATTTCGCTTGAGTGTATCGAATGTATATCACCGACGGTTGGGATCAGCAACCGTCTCCCGAAAAGGGACAGCATCGAAACATAGATTTAAGAAGCAAATAGGATTTCCTCTAGATAGGTGATCATACACCCTAATGGGAGCGACCCACATAGCCATGCTGCCTGCCCGATTTTTGTCATTTCCCGGTTGATGAGGCTTGAGGCTTAGATTAGCTTTCGAACATCTGGTCATCATTCACTTTGAATGCCACATCGTCAGATCCGTCAGATATCACTAATTGACGTCCACAAAAATACTCTAGTTGGAAGCTAAGAGAACGGCAACTCCCCGCCAACAACTATCGTACGTTTGAAGAAATCAACGTACGTGACCCTTTGGAAATACTCTGTCAGACATCCGTCCATACACGTCATCCAGGAACAGGACGAGCCGAAGGCACTCTCCTACCGCATCCATATAGGAATCACCCCATGGGTCAGTAGCGAGAAGTCCTTGCAACCCGTTGATTTCAACCACGACAGAATCACAGCTTATCTCTGCTTGCCAGGCAGAGAATATTAGTGGTTATTCCGTTTATGAAAATCCACGGTCTTCAATGCTCCATCTCGATCATCTCCTGATATCTTCACGTATTTGTTGGTCGGAATTGTTTTCGAAGATAAATTCGATCCCGGTCTTTCCATACCAACAATCGCATTGGTCAGATTTGGTAGTCGGTGTTTTAACTATCAAAATATACAGTGTTTCAATCATGACACTCCAATGAGTTCACTGGTTCAGTATTCAGCATCACTTGGCCTTTAAATCAAACTGATTTACTTTTGTTAAATAAAACTTCTAACTCTTTAATATTGAAAATACGATATTTGAATAACTCTAATTCGATTTAACTCTAACGGATTAACTCAAACTGATTAACTCTAACTGGTTAACTCTAATTGATTAACTCGACTTATTTAACTCCTATCGATTAACTAATACTCGACTTAAATCCATTCGTTTGACTCTAGATCACAGCGATCACAATGGTTACGCCTGATTCCCTCAGGAAGCATCATACCGCCGTAGGCTATCTGCAGCCCTGCGAATTACGCTAGCAGTCGTACTAAATGGCACTCATCTTGAAAAAAACTGTGTTTGACTAACTCTAGCTCGATTAACTATATTCAAATTCCCACTTAAATCTTCCTTCCAATCATCTTTTAAATTCGGAAATCCATTAGTTTTAACAAAGAAATTTATAGCACATATGTTATAACAATAGCATTATAATTACTATTTAGATTTACAAAACAACAGCGCTATAATCGCTGTTTAGGTTTACAACCCATTTACTATAGCAAAAGCGCTACAATTGCTATATTAGATTTACAAAACATATATTATAACAACAGCGCTAAAATCGCTGTTTAGATTTTCAAAACATCCCCACTAACGTCTCTTACGATTACCAACTAATACTATCTTCAGATAATCCCGATGTTGTTCAAGTTGGGGTATTTTAATTACCTCTCAGACCTTGATCAACAACGTTCTTATCCTCCGATAAACATAAGTTGTAATCAAAATCAATATTTCATTCTAGTCTCAAACAAATTCCATTTAACTATTGGATTTGGTTATACAACTCTATAACCCAGTTCTTTAACCAGATTCGCTTATTTCCAATCTCCTTTGATTTCATTTCACTTCAATTACTTTTGAAAAGTAATTGTCTAAAATATTATTAATTAAAATAATAATTTATTTCAATCATTAACTACACGAGTAGTTAATTTCTTTAATAACAAAATTAAACGGTAAATCCCTTTTTTAAACCTTGTTTAAATTTAAACAATGTTTATTAAACTATTCAAATCAAAACACATCAATTTTGATAATCAAATTCCAATTCAAACGGTCGATTTAATTAACTCAAACTCGATTATCTCGTTAATCGATTCCAATTAATCCTCACTTTAAATTAATTAAAAATATAATTAATTTAAATAATCCCATTAATTGTTTTCTTTACAAATAATTATCAAAGTTTAATCCTTTGATTCAGTACTTGTTCTCATACTCGTAAATCTGATTAACGTCAGCATTTACTTTATAAAATAAATTAATAAAAATCAAAGTCTTAAATAAATAAAATATTTATTTAATTCCCTATTATAACTTTTATTCAAAATAATATATTCAAAATCCAACTCCAGTTATATAATAAATTTTATAACCTCATCTTTATCGATTCACCTGACGGTGAATCAATATTTATAACACGATTGATTTTATTGGCCATACGCTGCTAAATACTCAACCAATACCGCTCATTGGTTTAAACACAACACAGGTTGAATTCCCAGTCCAAATCAATAATCAAATCAATCAACCAAACAGGACAGTTCATATGTGAAAATATGAAATAATTAATATATTTGAGGAATCCGGTTGGATCCCTCCAACCTGTTCTTCCCTGTATACAAAATGGTTATCTCAAATCAGACTGTTCAGTTTTGTTTAACTGATAAACTAAATAACGACCATTTAACATCAACCATAAGCAATTCAAACAATTCAACCATTTAAACACGTTTATAAATAAACGTGACCAACCAAGGTGAGTTACCTTTATTGGAACCAATCGTTAAAAATAACGATTTGGTATTTCACTGAAATTAAACACAGTTTAATTTCATCAGTTAAATCAACAAACAATTGTATAACTAGTAAACATGCAACCATCAGCAAGCAGAGCACACAAAATAAAAACCCAATTTATATAAAAATATAAATAGGAAAAACTGAGTGAGTTTAACTCACTTGGTTTTCGTTCGTCACTGAAACCGTTCATCTTAATTGAATTAAACTGACGTTTAATTTGATTAAAATTCCAGTAGCTGCCAACTCCGATTACATTGGTTCCATCCGGTTGTGTATGTTGATATGGTTCCGACGTCACTTGATTTGTCGACCTCCGTTGCTGTATGACCAATGTATAACTTTTTACTATGGTATTCACTATTAAATAAAATATTATTGATACCCTAATTATATTATTAATCTAAGTTCTATGTAAACCGTTAAATCATTCTAACAATCGGCCACTTATGTCACGTTATATAATACACGCTGTTCACCTACATTGTTTTTATTTCCTGGTAACGTGAAAAGTATAATAGCATTTTAATATATAAGGCATTATGTTAATTGAACTTCATTGGCATAATCAACTTACTGTTCGTTTCTTTTACCTCCACAGTTTCGAAAATACTCCACCTATACTCAGTGCCCATGCTGCTGCCAACATCCACATCATCGGAACCGCTCCCATCCGAACACCTCCGCTACCACTCTCTCTCTCCTTCTTACGTGAAAAGCACCCATATATATACTCTCCCCTGTTTGCTTCTTACGCAACCCAACGTTATCCATGCACTGCTCCACTTTCTTCATCATCGTTTTTCGTTCTCTATCCCAGTGTACTGCTATGTCCCAGAAACTTGCTTTGTACATCTCGTTTTGCACCCTGCTATCACAACGTGTTTAAAGTTTTAAACATTCAAAAGCCGAAAGTACTTTGTATATGCTGTCTCGGTCCCTTCTTCCACCAATAATTTCAACACCACCGTGCCCTACGTCCTTGACCATTGGATGATCCGACGCCACCAAACCAAGCGGCTACGCTACCTCGCCCCATGCCTCAAACATCACCTCCCCCTCCATGTACAGTAATCCCCGAGATAGACTCGCCCACAGTCACTCCTTCCTCTCGCCATCGTCCTGCCAAGCCAAACCCTCCTCGAACGCATGCTGCTCCCCTCCCTTATTCGTTTTATCCCATTCAGTCCCTTAGTTTTTTTTTCTTTTTCTTTTTTCTTCTTCAAATGTTGGTTTCCGTTTTCATGATGGTAGAGAGAGAAAAAACAAGTTTGGTTCAAAAACAAGGTTTGCTTGGTTTGAGGAAACTCGGTTTTCACCGTTAACTAAGATGAAAAACAAATGGAGGAGCTGTTCTTATATAGCGGAGACACCGTGGGAGCCAAGTCTTCTTAAATAGGGATGCAGGAAAAATGTAGACAACAGCAGAGTAGGGTAGAATTTTTTTTAACTTTGTCGGCACGGTGTCTGTAAATGGCAGACAAGGAAATTTGTTTGAAGTTTTAAACTTGATATTTACGCCCATGTGGGAAATTGCCAAATAGTCTAAGTTGGTTTGAAAGGTCCCTGTGCGTTTAGACTAGACATAGGAATAACACTAGTGTGGCCAGTTTCTTAGTTAGGCGTGTTGAATTCGATATTCAAGACATACACATATAGGTTTATTTTAACGACTTCGTCGTAAAGTATCACATAGAACTAATAATAATCGATTTCTGTTTACTGATAAAAATGCTAATTCTAGTATAAAAAGACATTCCGGATCCAATGGGACAAGTTTCATTGAAATCCGAGGTCGCATGAAAAAATTTCCTTTATAAAACCGGAAATAAACACGCGTTTAATTTTTCCATGATCACTAGATAAGTCAAATCAACTTGAAACCTTGATATCTTGCAATAACTTTTCGATACGAACCCAATGGCACTAGTTTCATCGCATTCTGAAACTTTTTGTCCGATAGGCTGTTTTTACCCCGAACCGCAATACCCCTTTTAACACCAATTTTCCGGTCTCTAAAAATAACCAACTATATACTTATTCTGACTCTAATCGATGATACGAACTCAACGGAACTGGTTTCGTGGCCTAATTCGATCATCTGCCCAAGTTACACTCAAATATCCCTTTATTATATAAATCACGCGCTATAGAAAATGAACGGGCGTTTACGGTTACCGTGGTCACATACGACATCGGTTTTCCACGCCATTCAACACCGTACAATAATTTAACGATACGGTCCCAATGAAACTGATTTCGTCGAAATCTGAGTCCGTTTGCAAAACGACTATTTTAAAGGCCTATAATTAATAACGATTTTCCATAGCGACTATTTCAAAATTTGATTTGGCCATAACTATCAAACTATAACACGAAATCTGGATTTTTCTCTTTCAAATGGAAATTATCATCAATACGGCTCCAACGTGTCTTGTTTCACAGAAATCCGACTTATATCGAATCCTGTATTCTCAGTTGAAGTTCAAAACTTCATTTCACGAACTGCACGCCATTTTCAAGCTCGATTTATATTATATATATAAATTATAACATTCAACTTCGTTTTTAATAACGAATTAAATATTAAATTTCATTATATTCCCAATATGATATTTAAAATAAATAAATTAAATTAAATATTTGATGGCCAAAAATGCGGGTCGTTACATTCTTCCCCCCTTAAAATAATTTCGTCCTCGAAATTGCTAAGGTAAGAAAGAACGTTATAAATCTATTAATTTCCAAATCCAATTTTAGCTTAAATTAGAAACCTATTCAATACTATAAATAAATATTTTCAAAAATATTGAAAATTTCTAACACCTCAAATTTCCGAAAAATTTCGCCAGCACCTCCTCTGTATGGCTCAATCGGTACAACTACAACTCACCTTTCTAGGCCTTCTCCAATCCAAAAGGAAAATAAAACAGCCAAGCGGCTTGCCACACAGGCTCATAAATCTCCAAACCCATATAAAAATAAACGTGTACCTTTTTGTCCGGCATATCATTATATCCTCTCCATCTGCTGCCCTGTCCGCATATACAAATGTATTCCCAAACGAAATTCCACTTTTATCCTCAAGCCCAAATCCTTTACGCGTCCAAGCCAAATACCATTCTTAACTGAATTTCCATCCATTTTCGATTTCAACTCTTAACTTCCCAATCCAATACCATTTCAGATTCCTGTCTCCCAATTCAAATCTGATTCTACTTGATATATTATATCCCGATTCAATTTCCAGTTAATTGGTTTCAATTAAATTCGTATTTGCTTTTTTCTCTATTTAATTTTGTTTTTGTTCAAACAATTTCCCTGGGAGTTTTTAAACAGTTCATCTCTTTCAAAAATCAAATATTCCTTTTCAGGATTCAAAACAACTTGTTTTCTCAAAGCAGTTCAAAAAAAGATTTTTGGTAGTAATTCGTCACTTAGAACTCGAAAATGAACACCGATAATGGCGCGCACATCATCGGAATCTATTTTCCAGTTATCGAAGTGAGTTCAATACTATATCACTTTCACAACCATTTCTAAACACTTCCATTTTGAAATCAGTTCAAAATATCCTTTGCAAGGCTTGTAAAACAATTTAAAAACCTCCCAGGATTTTAAAATTCTCATATATTAAGTCCAATTCCATTTTCAACCACTTGTCCAAATTTCCAAGTTTTAATTTCAATTCTAATTTGAATTCAGATTTAACTCCGCTGATTTTCATATATTTCACTTATATGGATTCCGATTGGTTATATATAACCATTTCAATTATAATCTCATTTGATTATAGTAACAAACAACACATCCAATAATAATATTTCCAACATATATATTTTCTTTATATCAAAATATAATTTGGGTAAAATTATTTCATTTACCATCTTTCAAAACATACTGCGACGGTTTATCGTACTTGAGTGTTTAGAAACCCCTATCGATACAGTGGATCAAACTGATCGATCATAACTCATAAACAACTCAACCAATAAATCTCCACAATATAAAACAATTTTTTTATAAAATCTACAAATACGTTCACTCGCATATATACACTCAACTCAATCTAGGGTATTGCTAACCCCATCTCTACTGAGTCACGCCACAGAGCCAAGGTAATTACTTAACCAATAGCTCTGATACCACTGTAACGAACTGGGATTTTCGACTCCGAAAATCAACATCAAACTACCATGTTGACCATTCAGACATCGAACATTCGAGATCATTAATAGAAAGAAGTTAGAGGGTGAGATAAGAAAGAAAGAAATATTAGAATAGAAGAAGAAGAAGAAGAAGAAACACCACACAGAGTCTCACATCGCAGCGGAACAAAATATAATACAGAAATAATCTTTATTGAAAGCTTCTGGAATACTTACATTTATCAGAGTATCACACATCTGGACAGTAGCCTGTCCTCATATAAAACACAGCGGAATAGTAATATCATACGTCTGAACACCTCCAGCTCGTCTCTTCACAACAGTCGATAACCTGAACCTGTACAACCCGGTCTAACCCGAGCAGTTACAAAATACCGGGTCAGTCTGGTGAACCAGAGTGAGATAAACTCGCACAATATAAGGGTAAATCATCCAATCATGATTTTAAAATTCAAAATCCTTTTAAAAGAAAAGGATAATCGTAAGACCAAATCCACACATAAATACGGACGGTTTTTACCTTACGATAACCCAAAACAGTTTGAAACCAATATCTTGTCTGATATTATAATAATGTCTAAACACAAGTAAATAGAAATCTAGTGGAACGCTTGCATCTCACGCTCCACATATATAGTATACAATCAAAACCCGCAGGTGCTTATTGGATATTGGATTCCGGCCTTGACAAGGTATGGGACCACCTGCCGATAGTGTATCTCTAGAGACGAATACACTGGGTTCAACAAGAACGTCTTGCAACCCGGCCCTCACATGACCGACCACTCATTTCGCTTGAGTGTATCGAATGTATATCACCGACGGTTGGGATCAGCAACTGTCTCCCGAAAAGGGACAGCATCGAAACATAGATTTAAGAAGCAAATAGGATTTCCTCTAGATAGGTGATCATACACCCTAATGGGAGCGACCCACATAGCCATGCTGCCTGCCCGATTTTTGTCATTTCCCAGTTGATGAGGCTTGAGGCTTAGATTAGCTTTTGAACATCTGGTCATCATTCACTTTGAATGCCACATCGTCAGATCCGTCAGATATCACTAATTGACGTCCACAAAAATACTCTAGTTGGAAGCTAAGAGAACGGCAACTCCCCGCCAACAACTATCGTACGTTTGAAGAAATCAACGTACGTGACCCTTTGGAAATACTCTGTCAGACATCCGTCCATACACGTCATCCAGGAACAGGATGAGCCGAAGGCACTCTCCTACCGCATCCATATAGGAATCACCCCATGGGTCAGTAGCGAGAAGTCCTTGCAACCCGTTGATTTCAACCACGACAGAATCACAGCTTATCTCTGCTTGCCAGGCAGAGAATATTAGTGGTTCTTCCGTTTATGAAAATCCACGGTCTTCAATGCTCCATCTCGATCATCTCCTGATATCTTCATGTATTTGTTGGTCGGAATTGTTTTCGAAGATAAATTCGATCCCGGTCTTTCCATACCAACAATCGCATTGGTCAGATTTGATAGTCGGTGTTTTAACTATCAAAATATACAGTGTTTCAATCATGACACTCCAATGAGTTCACTGGTTCAGTATTCAGCATCACTTGGCCTTTAAATCAAACTGATTTACTTTTGTTAAATAAAACTTCTAACTCTTTAATATTGAAAATACGATATTTGAATAACTCTAATTCGATTTAACTCTAACGGATTAACTCAAACTGATTAACTCTAACTGGTTAACTCTAATTGATTAACTCGACTTATTTAACTCCTATCGATTAACTAATACTCGACTTAAATCCATTCGTTTGACTCTAGATCACAGCGATCACAATGGTTACGCCTGATTCCCTCAGGAAACATCCGACCGCCGTAGGCTATCTGCAGCCCTGCGAATTACGCTAGCAGTCGTACTAAATGGCACTCATCTTGAAAAAAACTGTGTTTTACTAACTCTAGCTCGATTAACTATATTCAAATTCCCACTTAAATCTTCCTTCCAATCATCTTTTAAATTCGGAAATCCATTAGTTTTAACAAAGAAATTTATAGCACATATGTTATAACAATAGCATTATAATTACTATTTAGATTTACAAAACAACAACGCTATAATCGCTGTTTAGGTTTACAACCCATTTACTATAGCAAAAGCGCTACAATCGCTATATTAGATTTACAAAACATATATTATAACAACAGCGCTAAAATCGCTGTTTAGATTTTCAAAACATCCCCACTAACGTCTCTTACGATTACCAACTAATACTATCTTCAGATAATCCCGATGTTGTTCAAGTTGGGGTATTTTAATTACCTCTCAGACCTTGATCAACAACGTTCTTATCCTCCGATAAACATAAGTTGTAATCAAAATCAATATTTCATTCTAGTCTCAAACAAATTCCATCTAACTATTGGATTTGGTTATACAACTCTATAATCCAGTTCTTTAACCAGATTCGCTTATTTCCAATCTCCTTTGATTTCATTTCACTTCAATTACTTTTGAAAAGTAATTGTCTAAAATATTATTAATTAAAATAATAATTTATTTCAATCATTAACTACACGAGTAGTTAATTTCTTTAATAACAAAATTAAACGGTAAATCCCTTTTTTAAACTTGTTTAAATTTAAACAATGTTTATTAAACTATTCAAATCAAAACACATCAATTTTGATAATCAAATTCCAATTCAAACGGTCGATTTAATTAACTCAAACTCGATTATCTCGTTAATCGATTCCAATTAATCCTCACTTTAAATTAATTAAAAATATAATTAATTTAAATAATCCCATTAATTGTTTTCTTTACAAATAATTATCAAAGTTTAATCCTTTGATTCATTACTTGTTCTCATACTCGTAAATCTGATTAACGTCAGCATTTACTTTATAAAATAAATTAATAACAATCAAAGTCTTAAATAAATAAAATATTTATTTAATTCCCTATTATAACTTTTATTCAAAATAATATATTCAAAATCCAACTCCAGATATATAATAAATTTTATAACCTCATCTTTATCGATTCACCTGACGGTGAATCAATATTTATAACACGATTGATTTTATTGGCCATACGCTGCTAAATACTCAACCAATACCGCTCATTGGTTTAAACACAACACAGGTTGAATTCCCAGTCCAAATCAATAATCAAATCAATCAACCAAACAGGACAGTTCATATGTGAAAATATGAAATAATTAATATATTTGAGGAATCCGGTTGGATCCCTCCAACCTGTTCTTCCCTGTATACAAAATGGTTATCTCAAATCAGACTGTTCAGTTTTGTTTAACTGATAAACTAAATAACGACCATTTAACATCAACCATAAGCAATTCAAACAATTCAACCATTTAAACACGTTTATAAATAAACGTGACCAACCAAGGTGAGTTACCTTTATTGGAACCAATCGTTAAAAATAACGATTTGGTATTTCACTGAAATTAAACACATTGTAATTTCATCAGTTAAATCAACAAACAATTGTATAACTAGTAAACATGCAACCATCAGCAAGCAGAGCACACAAAATAAAAACCCAATTTATATAAAAATATAAATAGGAAAAACTGAGTGAGTTTAACTCACTTGGTTTTCGTTCGTCACTGAAACCGTTCATCTTAATTGAATTAAACTGACGTTTAATTTGATTAAAATTCCAGTAGCTGCCAACTCCGATTACATTGGTTCCATCCGGTTGTGTATGTTGATATGGTTCCGACGTCACTTGATTTGTCGACCTCCGTTGCTGTATGACCAATGTATAACTTTTTACTATGGTATTCACTATTAAATAAAATATTATTGATACCCTAATTATATTATTAATCTAAGTTCTATGTAAACCGTTAAATCATTCTAACAATCGGCCACTTATGTCACGTTATATAATACACGCTGTTCACCTACATTGTTTTTATTTCCTGGTAACGTGAAAAGTATAATAGCATTTTAATATATAAGGCATTATGTTAATTGAACTTCATTGGCATAATCAACTTACTGTTCGTTTCTTTTACCTCCACAGTTTCGAAAATACTCCACCTATACTCAGTGCCCATGCTGCTGCCAACATCCACATCATCGGAACCGCTCCCATCCGAACACCTCCGCTACCACTCTCTCTCTCCTTCTTACGTGAAAAGCACCCATATATATACTCTCCCCTGTTTGCTTCTTACGCAACCCAACGTTATCCATGCACTGCTCCACTTGCTTCATCATCGTTTTTCGTTCTCTATCCCAGTGTACTGCTATGTCCCAGAAACTTGCTTTGTACATCTCGTTTTGCAACCTGCTATCACAACGTGTTTAAAGTTTTAAACATTCAAAAGCCGAAAGTACTTTGTATATGCTGTCTCGGTCCCTTCTTCCACCAATAATTTCAACACCACCGTGCCCTGCGTCCTTGACCATTGGATGATCCGACGCCACCAAACCAAGCGGCTACGCTACCTCGCCCCATGCCTCAAACATCACCTCCCCCTCCATGTACAGTAATCCCCGAGATAGACTCGCCCACAGTCACTCCTTCCTCTCGCCATCGTCCTGCCAAGCCAAACCCTCCTCGAACGCATGCTGCTCCCCTCCCTTATTCGTTTTATCCCATTCAGTCCCTTAGTTTTTTTTTCTTTTTTTTTCTTCAAATGTTGGTTTCCGTTTTCATGATGGTAGAGAGAGAAAAAACAAGTTTGGTTCAAAAACAAGGTTTGCTTGGTTTGAGGAAACTCGGTTTTCACCGTTAACTGAGATGAAAAACAAATGGAGGAGCTGTTCTTATATAGCGGAGACACCGTGGGAGCCAAGTCTTCTTAAATAGGGATGCAGGAAAAATGTAGACAGCAGCAGAGTAGGGTAGAAATTTTTTTAACTTTGTCGGCACGGTGTCTGTAAATGGCAGACAAGGAAATTTGTTTGAAGTTTTAAACTTGATATTTACGCCCATGTGGGAAATTGCCAAATAGTCTAAGTTGGTTTGAAAGGTCCCTGTGCGTTTAGACTAGACATAGGAATAACACTAGTGTGGCCAGTTTCTTAGTTAGGCGTGTTGAATTCGATATTCAAGACATACACATATAGGTTTATTTTAATGACTTCGTCGTAAAGTATCACATAGAACTAATAATAATCGATTTCTGTTTACTGATAAAAATGCTAATTCTAGTATAAAAAGACATTCCGGATCCAATGGGACAAGTTTCATCGAAATCCGAGGTCGTATGAAAAAATTTCCTTTATAAAACCGGAAATAAACACGCATTTAATTTTTCCATGATCACTAGATAAGTCAAATCAACTTGAAACCTTGATATCTTGCAATAACTTTTCGATACGAACCCAATGGCACTAGTTTCATCGCATTCTGAGACTTTTTGTCCGATAGGCTGTTTTTACCCCGAACCGCAATACCCCTTTTAACACCAATTTTCCGGTCTCTAAAAATAACCAACTATATACTTATTCTGACTCTAATCGATGATACGAACTCAACGGAACTGGTTTCATGGCCTAATTCGATCATCTGCTCAAGTTACACTCAAATATCCCTTTATTATATAAATCACGCGCTATAGAAAATGAACGGGCGTTTACGGTTACCGTGGTCACATACGACATCGGTTTTCCACGCCAATCAACACCGTACAATAATTTAACGATACGGTCCCAATGAAACTGATTTCATCGAAATCAGAGTGCGTTTGCAAAACGACTATTTTAAAGGCCTATAATTAATAACGATTTTCCATAGCGACTATTTCAAAATTGATTTGGCCATAACTATCAAACTATAACACGAAATCTGGATTTTTCTCTTTCAAATGAAAATTATCATCAATACGGCTCCAACGTGCCTTGTTTCACAGAAATCCGACTTATATCGAATCCTGTATTCTCAGTTGAAGTTCAAAACTTCATTTCACGAACTGCACGCCATTTTCAAGCTCGATTTATATTATATATATAAATTATAACATTCAACTTCGTTTTTAATAACGAATTAAGTATTAAATTTCATTATATTCCCAATATGATATTTAAAATAAATAAATTAAATTAAATATTTGACGGCCAAAAATGCGGGTCGTTACACATCCAACTCGCACGCCCGAGCCTCACCAGAAAACGCTGCAAACACCGTGACTTTAAGCACCATTTCCGAGTAGCTTAGGTCACCAGAAACGATCATAGCCGTCCGGAACGTAGATCTCGAGACCCTCTTCAGTGTTTGCTTTAGAACCCTATTTTAATTCGAAACAAATTGGATATAATTTGGGGATGAAATCTCGAAAATCTGGGCCATTGATAAAACTTGTGGCGGCGGGTTCAGAAAGAAAAGGGGGTTAGGGTTTTGCAATAAATGAGGGGGTATATATAGTATATATTAATTATTATTTTATTCTATTATTTCTTTAGATTGAAATTTCGCGTACGAACTCCAAATCAAACCCAACGACTGTCGCTCCTAGCCAAATACCCCCATTCCGAACACAATGGAATATGTTTCGTAAGCCAATTCGACTGTATGAATCAGTTTTTCTTTAAATTAAAATATAAATCAGTATATATTTAATTTAAACGCACATTTTAAATTACCGGGGTCACATACTGACTCTAAAAATTCCAGAAAAATAAATCTAGCTATGTTTTGACGATACGGTCCTAACAAAACAAATTTCGTCGAATTCTGAGTCTGTTTGGAAAATGGCCAATTTCCAGTCGATTAAATTCAAACTGAAATTACCAAACACGTTTTCTTTTTCCATGCTCACATATTAAATTCAAAAATTATGAAAATTGAAACCCAACAATAATATTATATTCCGGATCCAACAAAAGTGGTTTCGTCGAAAACGAAGGTCGTTTGCAAAATGGCTATTTTTAAGGGTTATATATTATATTAAAATATATATAAATTCTACAGCGACTTTTCTGAATTTTAAACTGGACATAACTTTCAGTTTATAAAGTGAAATCTCAGTTTCTTACATTCATTAGAAAGATATGATTAAACAGATTCAGATATTTCTTGTTTCGCTGAAATCCGATTTATTTTAAATCATGTACATTCATTTGAAATTTAAAATCGAATTTTCAAACTACCGCGCCATTTCAGGCTCGTTATAAAATTTAAATAAATTTATATTTTCTAACTTAGATTAAACTAAATTTTTAATCGTTATTATTTAAAATAATCGTTTTCAATATTCGAAATTCATTAAAAATAACTAAAATAAAAATTTTAAACTGGTTCTGAAAATCAGGGTCGTCACAGGTTGTATGTTGATGGACATCAGTCGCATGGCATGAATTGCTTGTGTGGCATGCTAAGATGCAGTGATCAGGGCTTCTGTTGAAAAGCAAAGTCTTGTGGTGATGATCAAAGCACCGCCTGTGTGGCGTAGCTTTGTGTATAACGTGAATTCGCGAGCCTCGCACCCCGGTATGAACCTAAAACGGGAGAGGACATCAGGGAGGGCATGCGTTTCTTCCTAGCTAGGGTGGTGTCAGTGACCTACCAGCCCTGACATTTATATACTTTTCACCTATGTGGTTGTTGCTGTTGCGAGGCGCCTCGGTTTGATCGGACGATCCGGGTCCGATGGAGTCATTCGTTGGCTCGTTTACGCCCCAAAGGGCGGGGAAACGCATTGTTCAGGAATTTTAATCCACATCGGTGGATCGGTCCTGACGATCCAAGGGTCACTCGAGCTCTGATCCTGAGACTCGGGCTAGGCAGTCTCGAATTCGATAAGGACTATCTTTTGCCTTGGTTCATGACAGAAATCCAATTTCCAAATACGACATCGTGCGGTTTTGATTGTATACCTATATATGGCGACATAGTGGTATGGGGCATTAATGCCGTCTATGATTGATAGTTATGATTTGAAACTGTTTTCAAAACATATAAACACTAGCAATAATATCAAATGCCTTTGTTTTATTCGTATCAAGCATATTTGGCCGTTATAAGGTAAAAACTCTATCCTCCGGTTTGCGTTGCATTGTGTGATGGGAACTGAGTCTTATAACGGCTTCATTTTTATAAAAAGCATAGCGATGTTTAAAAGAAAGATTTGTTTTAAAAGCACTGGCAATCCAATGGAGTAAACCCGTTCCACGAAAGTGGCGTGGTCCTGTGATTAGCCAATTATATATGTGTTGAGTGGATTTCTCATACCAGTCCCATGACTGACTCGTAGTTTATTTCACTTTCAAACTCGGGTGCCCCTTTTTCTACACGGGCAGCCTTGTATTCAGGTTTAGCTGGTTCTCTTCTGGATAGCTGGAGCTGAAGATGGATTCTATCATTTATTTCTTTTTATGCTGTTCAGCTCCTATTGTACATATTTTGTTTGTTTTCCGTTGTAGACATTTATGTATAGCTGAACTGTATTTGTACTAAGTAAGATCATGTATACTGTGTAACTCTGATGATTACTTTTATCCAGTATATTCTATTATTCATTATCTGGTGTATTTATTTAATTTTGTTCTGCTATTATATGTTTCTGTGTTATATTCCAAAGATAACCCTTGTTTCCGTCTGAACGGGATTTCGGGTCGTCTCAATATTCTTTCACGAAATTGCGTTCCTAGACGTATTTTATCCTATATCTTACCCAAAGGATACGGAAAGAGTAAGGACACGACTAGATACAACTTTGATTAGGGTCCATATAATACTCATATTATACTTTGATGTATTGTATTATGTATATTGTTATGTGTTTATCACATTTTACTATGAATTCATCTTTGGTACCAAGCCGTAATGCCCCACCCCGAGATACATATTAAAAAAAACATTAACGAGTAATGTCATCTGCTAATATGGATAATAGGGCTGGTTAGGTGTGACCATCCGTAAGTCTTGTATTAAACAAGTATCAGGTATGTCGATATAGTGCTTATTGTTTTTGCTCAAGTGGATCGACATATTTAATTCTCACATAATACAATACTACGGTGGCTAGTGGATAAATCTAGAACAGAATACAACTATAATAAATAATATTGATCACAGAACAACAAACATAGTCATACACACACACACACACACCCCCACCAAGTACAACACAAGTAATATACATAAGTGAATATACGATCTGCAATATATACAACATCAACTCCTATAAAAGAATATGTACATATATCATAGTATGCTACAAAATAACTAGGTAACTAGTCCAAAACTCGCTTAATGATCAAAAATTGATTGTAGTCCAAGAGCAGAAGCTGGATAGACGGGTATCTACACAAATGCTAACGTGAAATGTCTCGATCTAACCTGAGTATGTAATATACGGGTCATTCTAATCCAAATAGTATTATTAGAGCATACAGAGGAATATAGCACCATAAGGGATGACTCTTCTCGAGTAGAAAAAGAGTATGTTTAAGTTGGTACAACATAAGGTATAAGGGTTTCCATCGGTAATATTTTGATTAGCATAAAGGTCAAGCTAACGATGTGTAACAATACAACACATGGAAATAAGATTGAAATTACTACTAAAACATGTAGAACTCATTCAAGAGTTCAAACCATCAAGAAAGAAATCACTACAAATAAACAACAAAATGGCACTCGGGCTATATGTAACGACCCGAATTTTTAACCATTAAGTTTGAACATTTAAAAATTGGTTTTAAATGTTGCATTGGAAATACAAATGGATTTTTATATAGAATTTATTGATTTAATAAATGTAATACAATTTAATTTAATTTATAATTTATTGAAACATTGTAATACGAAAACGTGAATAATTAGATTTTTTGATATAGTATGAATTGGACAATATAAAAGGATTTAGTTAAGTTTAGATTTGAATTATAATACGGAATTCGATAATTAAATGAAGTTCGAATGTATAATTTATATTTAATTAAAAAACGAGCCCGCAACGTCGTGGTAGTTCGTAGTTTTACATTTTGAACTTCAATTGAATATACAAAATCTAATAAATGTCGGAATTCTTTGAAAATAAAATTGTTTGAATCTATTTGATTATAGTTTTCTAATGAAAAAGAAAAATCAAGATTTCATACTATATATTTCGAGTTACGTGAAAATCAAATTTTCAAAAAGTCGCGGTGGAACCGTTTAAAAACCATAATGATTTATTAAATTGAATAAAAGGGTTTTAATAAATTGAATGTCGTTATAACCGGAAATTTAATAAGAATCAAATTGGTTTCTGAATAGCTATATATTCTATCGGAATATAACGGAAGTTGATAGAATTTCGATAATTTAGTTTAATATTGATTTGGCGAAAATTAGAATTTTATATTAATTTAATTAAATTAAAAATAGCCATTCAGAAACAATAACGGATTTCATTGGAACCAATTTCATTGGAACGGTAATGTTAAATTGCTGTATGAAAATAAATTTCAAGGCGATCTGATATCATATGTGATCGCAGTAGTCATAAAAGCGCAACTATTTTGGATAATGATTAATTAAATAAATTTAATTTGATTTGAAAGGAATTGGTTTATAACTTGAGCTAACGGTCAAATTAAGACGCGAGACCTATTCTGTTGAATTTGTATTGATGGTTAGAGTCAGGGTATGTATATAGTTCGTTATTTTTGGAGAGTAGGTAATTTGGTGACTAAGGTAGCGTCGTTTTACGTATAAAATATCATTTCGGAAGAACAATCTTGGAATGCAATGAAACTTGTTCCATTAGATATGTATTAGTAAGATATTATAGGATTGTATCAATCGGACATATCGTTTTGATCGTGCGAATGGTTAACGCTTAGACTTTTACTTAATCGTTTTAATTTAAATAATTGGATTTTGACAATATCTCGCATAGACTTTTGATTTGTCCTATGAAACCTGTTGAGTCGGGAATAAGGGTAATTAGCTAGGATGTCATTTTTGCGCATTGAAAATGAGTTTGGAAAATCGCCTAAAGGAACCGTATTGAAGAAGCTTCGTTCGTTCATCTATTTATACAAACCTTATGTAACATCCCATAAATTCTGAACCAATATAAAAATTTTATTTTAGAAATTTTAATGGATTTTAATAGTTAAAATAATTTATTTTAAGTAATAACGACGGAAAATTTATTTTAATCGAAGTTAAAATGAATAAATTCTATTTTAATTATAAAAGGAGTTAGAAATAGCGCGGTAGTTTGAAAATTGGAATTTGACCTTTGACTGACTGTACAGGATGCAAATTAAATCGAATTTTAGTGAAACCAAAAATATTTAAATCTAGTTAAATATATCTTTCCAACGAATCCGAAAAATTGAAATTTCATAGCGGGAATCAAAAGTTATGCCCAATTTAAAATTCAGAATAGTCGCTGTAGAATTTATATATTTTTTAATATTAAAAATAGCCATTTTTCAAACGACCTCCATTTTTGACGATACCACTTTAGTTGGAACTGGAATGTCAAATTATTGCAAGGTTTCAATTTTCATAATTTTTAGAATTAATATGTGAGCGTGGCAAAAGAAAATGTGTTTTGTCAGTTTCAGTCAAATCAGATCGACTTAAAAATGATCATTTTTCAAACGGTCTCATAATTCGATGAAATTAGTTTTGTTAGAACCGTATCGCCAAAACAAAGTCAGATATAATTTTTCTGAAATTTTTAGAGGTCGTATGTGGCCCCGGTAAATTTAAATGTAAAATTGAATTAATTAAATAAATGATTTATATATTAAATTAAAGAAAAGTGGGTCAAGACGATCAAACGAGCTGGTGGGACCTAGTCAATTGGATCCGGAACGGGGGTATTTGCCTAGGGACAACTTTTGGTGGGCTGAGTTTGGGTCTATAAAGGTTAATGGGCTTATTTTCAATCTGATAAGAATTTAATATTATAATATTATATAAACCTAAATAACTAAACCCTAGACCTAAACATCTATAGCCACCGCCTCCTTTTGAAGTTAATGGCCAGAAATGTCCCAATTTCAATCCCCATTATCTCTCAATCTTTTCAGAAATTCACATAGGTTTTTAAAAAAATATGGAAGAGCGATGTGAGATCTAACTAATGTACGGTGGAGATGGATTTTAGTGTCCTAGATTTCTCGATTTAGGCGCTTAAAGACAACGGCTTTGGAGGTGTTCTCTGGCGTGCATGTGCGTGCGAGTTGGACTAGGTTCCCGATGGAGGTAGAGGAGGTTCTGGGCTTCGAGGAGGCGGTGTTGGATCGGTGGTGATGGCCTCATAAGGGCGTGCGATTTGGAGAGGAAGGGAGGAGGTATAGGTTCGGTTTAGTCGTGGGTTCCAAGAATTGAACGTGGAAGGGGATTAGGTGTTAATTGGTGATTAACAAATAAACTAATTATTTTAATTTAAATTAAATATTATTTAATGTTCGAACTGCCATAAGTTGTTCATATTCAACCAGAATCTGACAAAACGAATTGCGTTACGGTCGTGGTGGAGAATTCTACAGCATGGAACTGGCTAGATCTGAAATGGAGGACTTTGAGATTTTAGACAAAAACTACTGTGAGATTTCTGTTTTAAAATTTATTATTTATTGCAATATGAAATTTATATTTAGTCTACTTAAAATTCATGTTGATGTTGTGTATATAGTTATTTCAGTGTTGATTGTTTTATGTTGATGATGAATTACTGAATTGATTTGTGTTTCATGTTTGTTATTAAATAGATAAAAAAAAACATATCATGTTTGAAAATAAAATAGGTGAAACAAGCTTCACACATTTAGTTAAAATAGAATTAGCATTTTTATTTGCTAAGTTGGATTAGAAATTGTACCAAATAAATTATTCTTTTATTTGTTATTAGGAAGTAAAAATATAAAATACCTTTTTTTATGTTATAAGAATTTATAGTAAGAGGTATACATATAAAATATATTTTATATGCTAATAGAATACATAGGAAATTGTAAAAAAATAAAGTATTCTTTTATTTGTTATTAGAACATATGGAAAGGTATAAACAAATAAAATATCCTTTTATTTGTCATTGGTACATATAGGAAAACATATGTGAATAAATATGTCATGCTTATTAAATTAGAATGGACAAAATAAGACTATCATTTTCATTGTATTTGAATTTGACAATATAAAACTATCATTTTGTTGCAATTGGAGTTGACGAAACAAAATTGTCATTTGTTATTAGATAATTGAATTTAACATTTATGTTAATTAGAAAACTAGATTCAAACAAAATTATTCTTTGTTTATTAGATTATGGCATTTTGTCATTTTAAAAGAATGAACTAAACATATGGGGATTGTTAAAGGGACTCCATTTTTTGTTAAATGGATGACAATTTTCTTATTTTTGATGAATTGTTAAGGGAGGGATAAAATAAGTTAGCCCCCCTTAACGATATAATTAAAAAGTCTAGTACTGTCCCTATAATCCTCTTATACCTGCACATATGCGTACACATGAACTCACACCAGCATTACCCATATACATACAAGTACATAACACATAAGCCTTCCCTAGCAGAGCAAAATTAATGCACACCTACACATAAATGTATAAATTTAAACACATAAGCATAATTCAGACTACATTTGCATGAATTCAAACACTTAAGCATAAGCCAAACCATCACTTATTAACACTTCTTAGTCTAATAAGGTACATGAATAATTAACTTTGCAAATTGCAAATTGCAAAATAAATTTAGAAACAATATACAGTGACCTTCTATAATTCAACTTAAAAGGAAATAACAGTCAGACGAAGATCCACCTCTTTCAACTCCCCCAAATTCAAACAAAGGTCATATAATATGAGTAAATCCAGTTTAAATCATTCATTTTCACTCATATATATATATATATATATATATATATATAAATTTAAAAAAATGATAATTACAATTTCATGCGCCTTCTATTTGGTGATGATATAAATAGCGTAGATGATTCCAAGCAAGTATCCAATGAAAGTCAGTATCAAACATATCCAAAACTCAGCCTGAAATAATGAGGAGTAATTAACAAATTAAAATATACTTAATCACTTCATGTCTAATCAATTAAGGTTACGAGGGACAGTTTAGTCCATGCTTATTTTAAATTAAAATAAAAAAAAATCCTCCCTTAACAATTTTTTTAAGGTGCAGTTCCCTTAAAAATGCCCCCTCCCTTAACCAAAAGTAGAGTCCCTTTAACAATCCCTAAACATATATTTTTGTCATTTAATTAGGAGTAGACAAACATGTTCAATTTTGTCAAATTTAAAGGAATGTAACCAAACATTCATTTCTGTGTCATTTATGAAGAATGAGACAAAAATGTTCACTTTTGTTTATTTAAAAGGATTAGGCAAAGATATACATTTTTATTGAAAATTTGTTTCAATAAAAATATTAAAGATTAAATTATTACATTTATATGTAATATATGTTTCATTAAAAAGAATAGAATTTAAAGATTACAATTTTATGTAATATGGTTTACAATAAAAAGAATTGAAGTGAAAAAAAATCATTATGTTTATTATTGAATTGAAATAGAATTGTCAATATAATAAAAATATCAATTTGTTTATATTACTGAATTGAACTAGAATTGTCAATTCAATAAAAATATCATTTTGCTTACATTATTGAATTGAATTAGAATAGTCAATTCAATAAAAACATCATATAAAAAGTTACATTTTTATTTGCAAATTTAGATGCAAATAAACATAGTATAAAAAATTTCAATTTTTGTTTGCATTTTAGATGGAAATAATAACATGAGATGAAAGATTACCTTTTTGTTTGCATTTTAAATGTAAATAAAAACATTGATTTAAAAGTTGCATTTTTATTTGCATTCTTTGATGCAAATAAATCATGAATTAAAAAGTTACATTTTTATTTGTATTTTAAGTGTGAACAAAAACATAGTTTAAAAAGTTACATTTTTATTTGCATTTTAGATGCAAATAAAAGCATAGTTTACGAAGTTACTTTTTTTATTACATCTAGATGTAAATAAAAGAATAGGATTAAAAGCATCATTTTTACTTTTAGATTATGATAAAGAGAATTCATCTTTGTTGTAACTTTGTTAAATTAAATAAAATGTTTTTATTGTCATCATAGATTATAATAAAATAGATTAGAAATGAAAAATATATTTTTAGTGTCATCTTAGCTTTTAAAAAAAAAGAGTAAATAGAAAGATAAGTTTTATTTGTCCTTTTGTTGCAATACAAAAAGATGCATTCTTGGTTAAACAAGAATGAGACATTTTTAGTTCATTAAAATGATTAAACAAAAAGATACATTTTTATCATTTAAATAGAATGAGACAAAATTATTTAATTTTGTCATTTTAAAAGATTAAGACAAATGTATTCACTTTTGTCATTTTAAATGAATGAGACAAAATATTCATTTTTGTGTCACTAGAAAGAATGAAGCAAAAACATTCAATTTTATCAAATTAAAAAAGGTAAACACAATTTGTCGCCATTATCAATTTACAATAGTTGGAATCCATTTTGTCGCTTTTGTCAAATTACTAAAGTTAAATCCATTTTGTCGCTTTTGTCAAAATTATCATAGTTAAAACAAATTGGTAACTTTTGTCAAACTATAATGGTTTAAACAAAACATTATCACTTTTATCGCATTAGATTTGACAAAATAAATATGTTACTTTCATTTGTTCTGTTGAATTAAAATCGTCAACAAAACAAACACATCACTTATATTTGTTTTGTTGAATTAGAATTGTCAACAAAACAAAGTCATTATCTTTGTTGTTTTATTGAAATAGAGTAGTTAAATCAAAATATAAATTTTGTCAAAATATTCATTTTTGTCAAAATAGATTAGTTAAAGCAAACCATATATTTTTGTCAAAATATATGCTTTTGTCAAGATAAGACTAGTTGAATCAAAATACACATTTTGGACAAATAGCTTAGTTGAACCAAAATAATTATTTCAATCAAAAATATTGACTTTTGTCAAAAATATAATAGTTGAAACAAAAGTTACATTTTGTTAAATATGATGGTTGACAACAAAAATTACATTTTTGTTAAATAAATTTGAATTAAGAAAAAAATTACATTTTTGTTAAATAAAAGAGTTAAACACAAGCTACATTTTTGTTAAATAGGTTTGCGTACAACAACATATCCATTTTGATAAAATAGAATTGTCAGCAAAATGGAACTTCTTATACATTTTGTTGAGATAGAATTTATATGCAAATATAATAATCATTTTTATTTGCATAACGTACAATAGAATTTATATGCAAATATAAAATCATTTTTATTTGCAGACTTACATTAGAATTTATATTCAAATATAAGAATCATATTATTGGTCAAAACTTACATTAGAATGTATAAGTGAGTTAAAGTGACATCTTTATATGTTAATGCATACATTAGAATTTGTATGCAATTTAAAATAAACATTTTTAGGTATTAGGTTATACATTGAAAAACATATACAAATGAGATTATTTCTTTTATGTGTTAAAATTAAGAATAATTACATACAAATAAAGTATAATGAAAATTATCTTTTATTTGTCATCCACAATATTGTCATATAAATAAATTACATTCTATTAGATATTAGAATTGTATAAAGAAATTGTGCGAGTCGAATATATTTTATTTCGGCATTAGGAATAAAATATCATGTTTTGTTCATCATCATCAACATGTTAGCAGTATTAAAATTGGTTAAATTCATTAACCAATTATTTATTTATATGTACTGTTGTTGGCTGAAAACCCTACACGGGTATTGGGATGTTGATTGATATACACTAGTCCCAATATTTATTTGTATGTCAATCGATAGATTGACAGGCTGCGATGAGCGTCATTATCCCATTTTAATGCTCACACAGTTGTGAACTTCACCTTGGATGCTGAATGGATGGTTTGATGATTATTTATCATTTGTTGTCATTTACATACAATGTATGAAATCCATATAACCGAAGTTATATGGTAAATGATTGAGTCTCTTTCCGATTCAAAACATCTTTTACTTAAAGAATATTTTAAATAAAGAGTTTCTTTTAAATAAATAATATTTTTAAAAGATATTGAAATAAAATAATTGGATTTTGGGTTGTCGTGAAGGGCGTCTTAAATAACACTATTCTTAAACCCCGTATGAAAGAATAAATCTTTTAACTAAGATTATTAAAGTTTCAAATTATATTTAGTATTGAAATAAATTGATAAGTGAATTGGGTTTACCGTGAACTGTGTTTTAAACGACATTTGTTCTTTAATCCAATTAACAGTGAAATATGATTGAGAATTTATAAATCTTTTATTAAAGATTAAAAAGAAATTTTCCAAAATCAAGTTTTCTAATTTAATATATTAAATTGGAATTGAATAGAAATTCGATTTGATAATAATCGAGATAGGCTTCTGTAAAAGAAGACTGATACTATATATGGAATTTAAAAGGCTTTTCCGTTATTCCATTTATATTATTAGTCTGATACAGAAATTTATATCGATTTTATATTGGTTTGATTTCTGTGAAAATTCCATATTTTGGAAGATGATTTTGGGTTTATCGTGAACGATGTTTTTAAATAACATTGATTCTTTAACCCAGTTAAAGACAAGTTTAATTTCTTAAAAGTTGAATGACCGTAAAGTAATGATTTTTTGTATTAAAATTAAATTGGAGTTTAATGAATCTTTAAAAAGAAGATTAAAGATTATATTTAAAAGAATTTATCTTTGATAAAATTAATGGGAATCTTTCCCTAATAATATGAATATTTTATTAAAAGAATATTCTGAATTGGAATGAGGCTTATGATGTGTATCTATAGCACTTGAATTTTTGAATATTAATACGCAAGTTATTCGAAATGACTAGGTATAGCCCGTTTTGAATAATTACTACGACGATTAAAGTCAAAGATATTGAAGACTGTGGATGATGACCGACAATCTTCACATCGAATGGACGACTACTGATGCCTGACACAGGGTCGCTCCCAGTAGAGGGTCAAAGTGGTAGTTTGTCCGAACATACTTGTTAATTGTCCGGATATGCGAGCACCTCACTTCCGTATTGGACATACAGGATGAGGAATAAGGTTACTCCGGTTTCGTTTAGACCCAGAACGGACTTGTAAATGGATGTGTGTCTGACATTGGATTTCATTCCATGCAATTAAATTGATCTCTATTTAATATATATCTATGGTGGCGGGGAATTTATTCTCTTGCTTAGCACCCTTCTTCGAGACGCATAAGCTCGAAGGTTATATATTATGAGACGACCCCGAACTCCGTACTGACGGTGGCATGGGTAATCTTTGGAACATAACACATAAACAGATAATAGCATAACAGAATTAAATAAATACACCAGATAATGAACAATAGAATATACTGGATAAACGTAATCATCAGATTTACACAGTATACAGGATCATACTTAGTACAAATACAGTTCAGCTATACATAAATGTCTACAGCGGAAAACAAACATAATATGTACAATAGGAGCTGAACAACATAAAAGGAGATAAATAATAGAATCCATCTTCTGCACCAATATACAGAAAGAGCCTGCTAAAACCTGAATACAAGGCTGCCCGTGTAGAAAAAGGGGCACCCGAGTTTGAAAGTGAAACAAACTACGAGTCAGTCATGGGACTGATATGAGAAATCTACTTAAAACATTTAAAATATGGCTGATTACAGGACCACGCCACTTTCGTGGAACGGGTTTACTCCATCGGATCGCCAGTGTTTTAAAACAAATAGTTCTTTTAAACATTATTACTCTACAGCTAATCCATTTTCCCTGTTCGACACATGTATATATATGCAGAACAAAGCTAATAGTAATAATTCTAGCGAACTAATATTTATTTCATGTAATAACCCGAAAATCTGGGCCAGTTTAAAAATTTTATTTTGGCAATTTTAGCGAATTTAGTATATTTAAAATAGATTATTTTAAATAAAATCAACGGGAAAAATTAGTTTGAATAGAATTCGAACGTATATATTATATACGTCGTCATTAGAATATAAATACTTATATATATTTATAAATAGAATTGAAAATGGCGCGGTAGTTCGATAATTCGATTTCAAACTTCAATTGAATGTACCGGGTGTAAAACAATCCGGATTTTAGTGAAACCAAAAACATTAGGATCTAATTGTGAATATCTTTCCAACGAATTCGAATAATCGAAATTTCATAGCGGGAATCAAAAGATATGTCCAGTTGAAAATTCTGAATAGTCGCTATGGAATTCAGGCCCTTAAAAATAGACATTTTGCAAATGACCTCGGATTTCGACGAAACCAGTTTTGTTGGGTTCGTGATGTCAAGTTATTGCTAGGTTTCAAATTTCATAATTTTTCGAATCAATATGTGAGCGTGGCAAAGGAAAACGTGTTTGACCAGTTTCAGTTGATTTTAATAGACTGGAAATTGGCCATTTTTCAAACGGTCTCAGAATTCGACGAAACTAGTTTTGTTAGGACCGTATCGTCAATACGAAGCCAGAAAATATTTTTCTGGAATTTTTCGAGTTAGTATGTGACCCCAGTAAATTGAAATACGCGTTCAAATTCAATATATAGAGTTATAGGTTGATTTTGACGAAAACTGATCGTAACGGCCGGATTGGCTTATGAAACATATCCCATTGTGTTCAGAATGGGGGTAATTAGCTGGGAGCGTCAGTCGTTGGGTCTCGATAGGAGATTGAATTAAAAAGTTACTTTTTAGATTTAAAAATAAAATTAAATAATTAAATAATTAAATAAATAAAATCCTTTTTCACTTAAACCCCCCCATTCATTTATCTCCCCGTCAGTTAATTAAAAAGAAGGAAAAACCCACGATCCCTTTAAACCATTTCCCCTTTTCCCCTGTCGCCACCACCGTTAGTCGACCTCCGCCACCCAGAAAAGCCGCCGCCGGCCTCCTCGATCTAACCCCCCTCCTCGCGAGTTCGAGAAACCCCCTCTCACCGCCTGCGCGCACCACACGGCCCACCGCGACGCTCCCCCGACCAACCCTAGATCCGCCGCCACCTCAGATCTACTACCCCTGCCTGAGTCGCTGCGAAACCCTCGGCCTTCCTTCCTCTCGTGCTTTCCCCCTCGCCTGTTCCAGCACCTCAGCGCCCAAAACCCACTATTCAGCCTTCCACCGTGAGCCCAGCGCTCAGTCACCACCACTGCCATGTCAGCGCAAAGATGAACACCCCTCAAGTGACGCAAACAACCCCTTCTTCCTCCGATTTACACGGTGAGTGCTTGTAATTTTTATTCGTTGATAAAAATCGGATTTTTATTCATTCTAAAATCTGATTCTTATTCATAGATAGGTTAGGATTTTTTAATTTATAAAAACAAGATTTTATATATATAAGAAGTGCAAACAAAGATTAGATTTTGTGTTGGCAAAAAGGATTCGATTTTTATAGTTAGAAAGACTTGATTTTCATAGACAAAGATTGGATTTTTACATTAGATAAAAGTGAGATTTTTATTCGATATATGGAATATTTTTAACAAAGTAAAAATTCGATTTTTATATATTGAATAGCGAAGTAAAAAAAAATTCGATTTTTATATATTGAATAGCGAAGTAAAAAAATTCGATTTTTATATATTGAATAGCGAAGTAAAAATATGATTTTTAAATATATGAAGTGATTATAAAAATATGATTTTTAAATATATGAAGTGATTATAAAAATATGATTTTTAAATTGAAAGTGAATAAATAAAAATGTGATTTTTATTTTAAAGACATCAGTATATAAAAATGTGATTTTTACATATGTAGTGAAAGCGGACAACAAAAGCGATAAGAGACGAGAACAGTGAAGATTTCCTGCATTAGAAGAGTCAAGATGATTGGATAGCTATATGTGAGAACTTCTCACTCAAATTCTCTTTTTCTAGTTATATATATACTAGGATGCAGACGGTGCTTAGTAGCACCCGACACCCGTCATCCACAGACCATGGATGGCTTGTTTATTAAATTGATTGGTTGTGTAGTTGGTAAGATTATTTGATTTGAATTGAATTATTTGGTGAATTGAAATTGTAACAACCCGTAAAATGCGAGCCAGTTTGAAATTTTTATTTTGGCAATTTTAGCGAATTTTGATTATTTAAAATGAATTATTTTAAATAATATCGACGAGAAATTTATTTTGAATATAATTCGAACGTATATATTATACGCGTCGTCGCTAGAATATAAATATTTATATATAATTATAAATAGAATTGAAAATGGCGCGGTAGTTCGATAATTCGATTTCAAACTTCAATTGAATGTACCGGGTGCAAAACAATCCGGATTTTAGTGAAACCAAAAACATTAGGATCTAATTGAGAGTATCTTTCCAACGAATCCGAAAAATCAAAATTTCATAGCAGGAATCAAAAGATATGTACAGTTGAAAATTCTGAATAGTCGCTATGGAATTCAGGCCCTTAAAAATGGACATTTTGCAAACGACCTCGGATTTCGACGAAACCAGTTTTGTTGGGTCCGTGATGTTAAGTTATTGCTAGATTCCAAATTTCATAATTTTTCGAATCAATATGTGAGCGTGGCAAAGGAAAACGCGTTTGACCAGTTTCAGTTGATTTTAATCGACTGGAAATTGGCCATTTTTCTAACGGTCTCAGAATTCGACGAAATCAGTCTTGTTAGAACCGTGTCGTCCCCACATAGCCAGATTTATTTTTTCGGAATTTTTCGAATCAGTTTGTGGCTCCGGCAAATTAAAATGTACGTTCGAATTGAATATACATAGATTTATATTTTGATTTTGACGAAAAGTGATCGTAACGATCGAACCAGCTTACGATACATATCCCATTGTGTTCGGAATGGGGGTAATTAGCTAGGAGCGACAGTCGTTGGGCCTCGTTTGGGGTTCGAATGTGAAATGCACTTTATAGAATTTAAAAGGACTGAATAATAAAAATATATAAATAATTATAAACACCCCCTCCCTTTTCTTTTGCCAAGTAAACTCCCCCCCCCTCGAAAATTGTTTTCAACGAAGTAAATAAAATAAAAAAAGGGGAAATGGCGATCGACGCTCGCTCCTCCACAGGCGAAATCCGTCGCCACTCCCTCCAGAAGGACCGCCAGTGACGCCGCCAAGGCGCAGCCGCCTCCCCTCCCTCTCGCGCAGTCGCCCCCCTCGAGTCCCACAACCGCGACGCCAGAATCAAAATCGAGCCGCCGATCTGCAGGGACACCCACTTCCGACTTCCGCGGTCTGATGGGGTTGTCCAACGGCGCGTCAATCTTGAACCCTAGGTGACCAGAACAGTTCGACTTCGGTACCAGCCGTTCCAAGAAGATAACAGTGAGTTTTGTACATTATTTTATATAGGAAAAACTGATTATTTTATATAGGAAAAACTGATTATTTTATATAGGAAAAACTGATTTATTTTAAATGATTTATAAACTGATTTTATTTTAATTAGTAAAAACTGATTTTTAGGTGATATAAAAACTGATTTTTATGTGGTAGGAAAATTAAAAATGTGATTTTTAATTAGGGGAAAATACGATTTTTATTTATGAAGAGGAACGATTTTTACCGTGTATAAAGATTGGATTTTTATCGTATAGGAAAGATTAAATTTTTGATATAGAAAAAGATTATACTTTTGAAATAGAAAGGATTATATTTTTGAAGTTAAAGATTAGATCTTTATATATATATAAAAACGTGGAGTGTAAAAATATGATTTTTATATCATAGGGATAATAAAAATATAAATTTTATAATATAGAAAAGTTAAAAATATAATCTTTAGTATATAAAAGATGTAAAAATTTGATTTTTACTTATGTAGTGGATTAAAAATATAATTTTTATCTATATAGCATAGTAGTAAAAATTCGATTTTTATATATTGAATAGCGAACTAAAAACTCGATTTTTATATATTGAATAGCGAACTAAAAATTCGATTTTTATATATTGAATAGCAAAGTAAAAATTCGATTTTTACATATGTAGTGGCTACAGCAACGAAGATGCGATGACGATGAAGATTTCCTGCATTTGAGGTGCCGTGGAGCTAGGATAGCTATATGTGAGAATTTCTCACCTTTCAATTTCATTTCTATTTATATATATATACTAGGATGCAGACGGTGCTTAGTAGCACCCGACACAACCGTCCACAGACCATGGACTTGTTTGTTTGGTTGCATAGCTTAGTTATATGATTTGATTTGAATTTGGTTGTTTGGTGAATTTGATTGATGTGTGAATGGCGTGGGCCTTCACTAGACCGGGGATAAGGCTAGGCCTCGTCCCGTTTCTAGTATCGTGCCGTTATGCCGCCGAAATTTTCTAAAATATGTTAGAAAAATAAAAATATCATTTTATTGTGTAAATGAATAATAGAAATTCATATGTTGGAATAAAATGTTTTATCGTTAAAAATATAATTTTTAACGTGAATATGAATATAGTGAAAGTGAATAAATAAATATTCATTTACAAACCCGATGGTTTGTTTATGTACACCTATTTGAATGACATTGATTGTGACGATAAATTTCACACATCGCCCAACTGCACAAACAAAATATGTGTTTGATTGTTTGAAACCCCACACGGGTGTTGGGATGAAATTTGAAGTTCACTCATCCTGATTGATTAAATATGTCGATCGATTGATTGACAGGCTGTTATAAGCGTTAGATATCTATATTTGATGCTTATACAGTGTAGTGTACTTTGGTTGATGGTTGATTATTTTTCAATGCTATTATACATGTGTTGTATGAAAATCCATATAATTAACGTTATATGGTAATTGATTGGGCCTCATTCCAATTTAGAAAATAAAGAATATTATAAAATAAACGTTCATATGTTGACAGTACTCATTCATTGAGATTGGTCATGTGTTGAACAAAATATTTTAGTAATAAAATTTACACCTTTATCGATATAAAATAAACGTTCATGTGTTGACAGTACTCATTCATTGAGATTGGTCATGTGTTGAACGAAATATTTTAGTAATAAAATTTACACCTTTGTCGATATATAATAAACGTTCATGTGTTGACAGTACTCATTCATTGAGATTGGTCATGTGTTGAACGAAATATTTTGATAATAACAACTATTTTGAAAAAGGAAATATTTGAAATAGAATATTTGTGTAACGACCCAACCTTCGAACACATCTCAAGTTGTGCCATTAATAAGAAAAAGAAATAGAAAGAAGATAAAACACAGAACATCAGAATCTCACAGCGGAATTTTCAAAAAAAAAAAATACTTTATAATGTTACACAACAGTACATAATACATCAGATCATCACATGTCCAGTGATACAACTATTTCATAGTACATCAGTAATTATACATAACCTTCTTGACTAACTGCAGACTTATAATTATACCGTAGATAGGGTTGGTAGACCAGCACACTGATAATCTTCATTCAGCTTCACAAGTTTATCCGAATCCTGATTAACTTGTCTATTCATAACAAGCGTTATGAATACCCAAGAGTTTAAGGGAAAACACAGAAAAATAAACACCGGGTCAGTCAGGGGACTGGTATGAGTAAACAGTTTGAAAACAAATAAAAATATCTCATAAGACTACGCCGTGAAGACGGAACGGGTTTTTACCTTATGAGATCCAAAACACTTTGTATACTTGAAAACAGATATTTTCATAATGTCTAGGTATTTTCACAAATAATTTAGAATTTAGGAAAATGCTTGCATCTCACATTTTCCGATATAGTATACAAATACAAACCGCTTGGCTCTTAGGGAAATTGGATTTCCAACTCTGACAAGGTATGGGACCACCTTCCGCTGATGTACCTCTAGAGGCAAGTACACCTAGGTTCAACAAGAACATCTTGCAACCCGGCCCTCACATGACCGACCACTCATTTCTCTTGAGTGTATCGAATGTATATCACCAATGGTTGTGCGCTGCAACCATCCCCGCATGGGCAGAATCGATAGATTTAGAAACAAAAGGAATCTCTCTAGATAGGTAATACTACACCCTAATGGGAGCGACCCACATAGCCATGCTGCCAGCCCGATTTTTGTCATTTCCTGGGTGTGAGGCTTGAGGCTAGACTACGCTTCCTCATCACTGGTCCATTACTTTGAGTGCCACATCGTCCAGACTTCCCGATCACTAATTGACTTCCTCAAAAATACATTATAGGTATACGGCGAGAGAAACGAATTCCTCTGCCACCATATAATTACGTTTGAAAAGATCAACGTACGTGACCAGTTAGAATTACTTTGTCGGACACTCGTCCATGCAAGTTGTTCTGGGTTTGAACAAACCGAAGGCACTATTCTGAAAACAGAACAGCCCTTGCACAACTCCGTCTTCAATTATCTTCGATAATTTCTGACGCGCATCGTAGAATCAATTCAAAGTGGAATATAGATTCCGGTCTCTTTGAAATGATTAACGAACAAATTTCACTTTAAATTATAATTCTAACAGGATTATAATCTAATCTGTATATACGGTTACAGTCAAACCAAACAGCTCATGATCATCTTGTAAATATATGATATATTGATCATCCTTTCAAAACGGTAAATTTTGCCGTGTGCGTCGCACGGGTTTTCTTCTCGTTTTGTCCGTCATCTCTACAATTGAATTCTTACTTTATTTTCCTCAGAAAAATATTACACATCAGGATTCTTTAGTCTGGTTATCAAAATGACTTAAATTAAGATTTAAAATCAACTTTCATACTTGGTCAAATTTCTCCGTCGATCTTCTATTCATTGATCTTCTTATCTCTCTATACTGATAAAATTCTCATCTTTATTTATCAGTCTAAACGTAGTCAAATTATTTATTCACAGTTCTTGTTTAAAAATACAGAACTGTTCATGATCAGCTCTTTATATCTGGTACTTAGATTTCAGATAAAACTGACTATTTCTAGCTTATATGTCACATACAATTTCTTTACTTTGTTTTGATTTGAATATTTCAAATATTCCATCCGAAAATAGATTTTAATTTAAATTATAAAATAAATTTATAATTTATCTGAAATAACAGCTCCTGTACTGTCTTCCCGTCGTTTGTCAAAATCATCCTCGATCTGTTACTCTGGGACAACTTTCCTTTGTTTTACAGTTAAAATATTTTATTAGAAACTTGTTTCAAATTATCATTTCAATTTAATTTAATTTGAATTACAATTTCTGTATTTATTTCTTAGTTCTTTTGAAAACTGTATTCCTCTGTCCTGATTCACTTTCTCCTTTTAATTTAATTAATTAAAAATTCTATTAACTTCTCTATTAATAAAATTCATTATAACTGAAATTTAAAATCATCATCACTTCTGCATTTCTTGACAACACTCCATCCAATTCTGCTTCACCTTCCTTTCTTCTCGGCTTGTTGCTATAAAATGTTTCTTTTAAAATTCTACTTTGGTTGTTTATAATTTAAATCATAATTAGCACTTAAAACTTGGATTTTTAGTTAACTAATGTTTAGAGAGAATCCTATACCAACCAAAGTACCAATACCCTTTCAGATCGCCCTGTTGCCTGGCCTTGCCATCCACAAATCCTTGCTTATCAACCAAAGTACCATGTTTCCAAAATCAGCCAAAGTACCACGTCTGGCACTCATGAATTTCCACCCTGTTCACTACAAAATACCTTGATCCATCAATGCCCCTTTTTCTTCCTCTTTTGTCAAGGCTGTGCACGTGCACACGTGTCAAGGGACCCACCAGACACCACCGGCCATCGCCACCCACTTCTCTCCGATTCCCGGACGTGCCACCACCCTCAGGTGAACTCCCCGTCGCCCTGAACTAAAAACTGCCGTGCTCCTCCCCTTTCAAGAAAAACACCATCGAAGAAAAACCCCTCCTCCTCCTTCCCACGGTCGCCGGACACCACCACCTCGGCACCACGTCATCACCAGCCCCTGGCGCTTCCAACCCCCCTACACCGCACCACCCTAACGTCCCCTAGACCGAGCAGCTCCGATGAAAAAATGGTGCACTCAAAATAGTATTAAAACCCTATATTCTTTTAATCCACCCAAATTACTCTTTTAAAAATTGAATTGATATTTTTCCTATGATCTACCCCCTGCCATGCTTCTCTAGATCGAACACCACTTCCCCAAGTCAATTGATGTGCCGGAAATTGATCAAAGTTGAATTTCTGGCCATTGTTAAATTCTCAAGATTTTCACACTTAAAAATCTGGATTTCAATTTTAAAAATCCTCTTTTGGTTTACTGATTACGTTTATGTAATCAAACTTTGTTTTAATTCAACTTGAAAATCTACTTTGAAATTGAGCAACAGAGAACAACTGTTGTTTCCTTTTTATATGACAGTAAAGGTTTTTGGCCAAGTTCCATTAATTCCAAAACACTTGACTGAATATATTAAAGTTTTCAATTCATAGTTGGCACCCTGTACTAACCTACTAACATGGAGTTTTCTGATCCATGTTGACTTTGAAGGATTTTGAACAGAAGAATAAAGTCTGGAACTATACAGACAATACTGTTATTCACAATATGGTGTTCAAAACTTTTCCTGGTTTGCTTTACTTTGAATACTTATGTAACCAATGTAAAAGGTTTTCTTTAAACATAGTATACCCCTCATTTAAATCCCCCTTAATTCTATGTCTACTGCACTAACCCAAATCTATAAGTATCCAACCAAATAAGACATTGCATTGGCCGAGTGACAGTAGCCGAAAACCAAAACTTTAAACATAATACCTTAAAGTTTCTACATCTAAACCAGAAATCATTTTATCATTATCAACCAGGCAGACAATACATGATAGTGGACTTGAACAGGATCATAAAAGAACATAAGATCACTTCATGTTCTTAACATAAAACTGCAGTAAACAGAAAATAAAAATGCTGTTTTACTCACCTTAAAAGCTCCCCAAAAACCTTGAATTCCTTTTGCTAAACACTTTTGAACTTGCTGTGTTTGTGTGAGTGAGTTATGTGCATGTATGTAGGTCCTTATATAGTGTGAGAAATGAATAAAATACATGGGGTAATAAATGCTGATGTGAACTTACAAAACAGCTTTCTTGTCTTGTCACTGAAAAACCACACAAACACCTCTTTCTCTCTCAACGTCCTTGCCAACTCTCATCAGTTTTCACATGGTATATTTCAGCCTAGACACTCCCTAAAACCCTAAGCATTGTACCAATGTCTCCCCTTTAGCCTTGACAAAAAAACACACATTAAATGTCCTATGTACCGTCCCTCTTTTTACCAAGCTTTTCTACTATCTTTCCTTTGATTCCAACAAGATTTTGAGATCATGTAGGTGCTAAAAATGTTCAGTTTTAACTGAGTTTTCAAATCCTACTTCTCATACGTCAATACTTGATTTTACAACAATATATTTAAAATGCAAACTTGCCTTGCAAGTGTGGTTAAAAATCTGAAACGTTGTACTATGAAAATACATTGTCATGTGATGAAAACACATAGAAAATCCTTAGAAATATCTATGATATGAACTCTACTAGTATAGGTGAGAAATGATGCTATCACTACATGATTTGGTGATCTTTTTATGTATGTTTTATTGACAACATTGCCAAAGTTTTGAAAAATGAACCAAGACTTGTATTTTCAGAAATCAAGTGAAAAGAAATAAAAGGTTTTAAAAACTAAAAATGTTATCCATTCAAAAATGATGTTGTCATGTGCAAAAATATTTGCCTTAAGGATCCAAGTTGATAGCTAGATCCATAGGTTAGATGAGCTAGATTTTTGACAATACATGAGCTTGTTTCAATGCAAAAATCACATGAGGTCATGAATTTGAAAAGATTAGACAATACAAGTTTGAAATTTTATATGCATAAAAATCAATTATTTTCTTGCATTGATTTTGAGAACAAAAAGGTGATTAACATGTCTTAACCAAGGGGTTTTCTAAAACCATGTTTCAAAGCCTTTGAAAAGAATGAAACAAATATTTGCAAAGTCACAGCATTTAAAATTTGCTATGTAAAAGTGTTATATATCCCATATATGTTAAATAAAATTTAAACAACACTTTAAAATATGCTATCATATAAGAGTAAAATGTAAATATACCTTTTGACATGTTTAGATATCTTGAAGTCTTGAATTAAAAATCGTATCTGAGAATACGTACTCACGATCAAGTATAATCTGTGTTAGTGTCAAAATCTCGGGTCATTACATTCTACCCCCCTTATAAAAATTTCGTCCCCGAAATTTGTAAGTAGTAGATTTGAGTTATCGACTTATACAAATAACCACACATCAAAAATAAAACACACATCAGCAATATCCTATTCAAAACCAAAAATTTCCGTCCAAATCCCCTTTCTAACTCATCGGCCAATTTGCTTAACTCCGTTAAGTATTATTCAAAATCTTTATTCACGTACTTAACGATCTTTATTTTGGAATTCCCAATCTGATTTGACTTCACAAATCGACCAATTCACTTTTGCCCGAGTTCATATCCAATAAATTTTCAAGTCCAGCCTCGATCCCAGGAAATCCAAATTTTAACTCAATTTAAAATTCTAACTTGATTTCCGGTATCAATATGAATGGATATTCTTCTATTTTAATCCAACCATATTAAATTATCTCGTGGCTGACCCTAGTAAATTAACTCCCTTTTATAAGAAAAGAGTAAAGTACCTTCTGAAGCTCCTTCCATTTTCACATCCTCAGAAGTTGACGACTTATCCATCAAAGCGTAGACCTTTGGTTGCTGTGCCTTCTTCAGTGGACAGTCTCTAACCAAGTGTCCCGGCTGATGACAATGGTAGCATGAAATTTTTTTAGGGAATAACGTCACTTGTTCCCTTTGGTTGAGGTTGCTCCGGTTGCTGAGTCTGTTGTGGCTTTTCTGCTGCTGGCTTGGTGCAGAACCTGGCAATATGTCCTTTCTCCAAACAGTTGTGGCATATGGTGTCTTTGAATCGTTCTTTGGCTTTTTCTCCCATCTTAGGTACTCCGTTGTTGTTGTTGTTCCAGTTCGGATTGAATTTCCTCTTGTTTGGATTTTCCCCACTAGATCCTCCTGTTTGTGCTGCTTTTGCAACTGGCTTCTTACCCTCCAGTGCCTCATAACGAACTGCCATATCAACAAGATCAACGAATGGAATCTTGAGATGTCCAATCATCTGAACTTGCAGGCTATCCTTTAATCCTGCTATGAACATTTCATTTTTCTTAAGTGGGGTATTGATCAGTTCTGGCCCGAAACAAGAAAGTGAGTTGAATTTGTTCTCATATTCAGATACTTTCATGTTCCCTTGTTTGAGATCAATAAAATCTCGATACATCCTCGTCTTCCCTGCAGCAGGTAGAAACTGTGCTTCGAAAGCTTCTTTGAACTTTTCCCAAGTGAAATCTTCCTCAAGAACATTTGCAGTTTGAGCGTCCCACCAAATCACTGCAGTTCCTTGAAGTTGCCATGATGCCAAAAGACGTTTATGATCGTCATTCAACTTCAACCCTTTGAAAATCCTTTCACAAGACCTCATCCAAGCTTGAACTTCAGTAAACGACTCAGTTCCCTTGAAAACTTTTCCTCCCAGAGTCGTATACTCCTTACAAATGGTCGCAAAGCTCTTATCCTGTTGAACTGGTGCAACTTCCTCTACTGTTCCCCCTTGGTCTTGGGATCCAACAATATGACCATTAGTAGTGGACGACCCTCTAGCCCGACCTCTTCGTGCACGGGTGCTCATTTTGATCACCTGACTATAACAGGTTATCAATCGAGTCTTGATAGGATATAACTACCTTAGGTATATCATCCAAGTTGTGTTAAATTCATTTTAAATTTTATATAAAAATATGCTCTCTCACACTCACCCAAAGCCTAGGTAATCAGTAACCTAAGCTCTGATACCAACTGTAACGACCCAACCTTCGAACACATCTCAAGTTGTGCCATTAATAAGAAAAAGAAATAGAAAGAAGATAAAACACAGAACATCAGAATCTCACAGCGGAATTTTCAAAAAAAAAAAAAATACTTTATAATGTTACACAACAGTACATAATACATCAGATCATCACATGTCCAGTGATACAACTATTTCATAGTACATCAGTAATTATACATAACCTTCTTGACTAACTGCAGACTTATAATTATACCGTAGATAGGGTTGGTAGACCAGCACACTGATAATCTTCATTCAGCTTCACAAGTTTATCCGAATCCTGATTAACTTGTCTATTCATAACAAGCGTTATGAATACCCAAGAGTTTAAGGGAAAACACAGAAAAATAAACACCGGGTCAGTCAGGGGACTGGTATGAGTAAACAGTTTGAAAACAAATAAAAATATCTCATAAGACTACGCCGTGAAGACGGAACGGGTTTTTACCTTATGAGATCCAAAACACTTTGTATACTTGAAAACAGATATTTTCATAATGTCTAGGTATTTTCACAAATAATTTAGAATTTAGGAAAATGCTTGCATCTCACATTTTCCGATATAGTATACAAATACAAACCGCTTGGCTCTTAGGGAAATTGGATTTCCAACTCTGACAAGGTATGGGACCACCTTCCGCTGATGTACCTCTAGAGGCAAGTACACCTAGGTTCAACAAGAACATCTTGCAACCCGGCCCTCACATGACCGACCACTCATTTCTCTTGAGTGTATCGAATGTATATCACCAATGGTTGTGCGCTGCAACCATCCCCGCATGGGCAGAATCGATAGATTTAGAAACAAAAGGAATCTCTCTAGATAGGTAATACTACACCCTAATGGGAGCGACCCACATAGCCATGCTGCCAGCCCGATTTTTGTCATTTCCTGGGTGTGAGGCTTGAGGCTAGACTACGCTTCCTCATCACTGGTCCATTACTTTGAGTGCCACATCGTCCAGACTTCCCGATCACTAATTGACTTCCTCAAAAATACATTATAGGTATACGGCGAGAGAAACGAATTCCTCTGCCACCATATAATTACGTTTGAAAAGATCAACGTACGTGACCAGTTAGAATTACTTTGTCGGACACTCGTCCATGCAAGTTGTTCTGGGTTTGAACAAACCGAAGGCACTATTCTGAAAACAGAACAGCCCTTGCACAACTCCGTCTTCAATTATCTTCGATAATTTCTGACGCGCATCGTAGAATCAATTCAAAGTGGAATATAGATTCCGGTCTCTTTGAAATGATTAACGAACAAATTTCACTTTAAATTATAATTCTAACAGGATTATAATCTAATCTGTATATACGGTTACAGTCAAACCAAACAGCTCATGATCATCTTGTAAATATATGATATATTGATCATCCTTTCAAAACGGTAAATTTTGCCGTGTGCGTCGCACGGGTTTTCTTCTCGTTTTGTCCGTCATCTCTACAATTGAATTCTTACTTTATTTTCCTCAGAAAAATATTACACATCAGGATTCTTTAGTCTGGTTATCAAAATGACTTAAATTAAGATTTAAAATCAACTTTCATACTTGGTCAAATTTCTCCGTCGATCTTCTATTCATTGATCTTCTTATCTCTCTATACTGATAAAATTCTCATCTTTATTTATCAGTCTAAACGTAGTCAAATTATTTATTCACAGTTCTTGTTTAAAAATACAGAACTGTTCATGATCAGCTCTTTATATCTGGTACTTAGATTTCAGATAAAACTGACTATTTCTAGCTTATATGTCACATACAATTTCTTTACTTTGTTTTGATTTGAATATTTCAAATATTCCATCCGAAAATAGATTTTAATTTAAATTATAAAATAAATTTATAATTTATCTGAAATAACAGCTCCTGTACTGTCTTCCCGTCGTTTGTCAAAATCATCCTCGATCTGTTACTCTGGGACAACTTTCCTTTGTTTTACAGTTAAAATATTTTATTAGAAACTTGTTTCAAATTATCATTTCAATTTAATTTAATTTGAATTACAATTTCTGTATTTATTTCTTAGTTCTTTTGAAAACTGTATTCCTCTGTCCTGATTCACTTTCTCCTTTTAATTTAATTAATTAAAAATTCTATTAACTTCTCTATTAATAAAATTCATTATAACTGAAATTTAAAATCATCATCACTTCTGCATTTCTTGACAACACTCCATCCAATTCTGCTTCACCTTCCTTTCTTCTCGGCTTGTTGCTATAAAATGTTTCTTTTAAAATTCTACTTTGGTTGTTTATAATTTAAATCATAATTAGCACTTAAAACTTGGATTTTTAGTTAACTAATGTTTAGAGAGAATCCTATACCAACCAAAGTACCAATACCCTTTCAGATCGCCCTGTTGCCTGGCCTTGCCATCCACAAATCCTTGCTTATCAACCAAAGTACCATGTTTCCAAAATCAGCCAAAGTACCACGTCTGGCACTCATGAATTTCCACCCTGTTCACTACAAAATACCTTGATCCATCAATGCCCCTTTTTCTTCCTCTTTTGTCAAGGCTGTGCACGTGCACACGTGTCAAGGGACCCACCAGACACCACCGGCCATCGCCACCCACTTCTCTCCGATTCCCGGACGTGCCACCACCCTCAGGTGAACTCCCCGTCGCCCTGAACTAAAAACTGCCGTGCTCCTCCCCTTTCAAGAAAAACACCATCGAAGAAAAACCCCTCCTCCTCCTTCCCACGGTCGCCGGACACCACCACCTCGGCACCACGTCATCACCAGCCCCTGGCGCTTCCAACCCCCCTACACCGCACCACCCTAACGTCCCCTAGACCGAGCAGCTCCGATGAAAAAATGGTGCACTCAAAATAGTATTAAAACCCTATATTCTTTTAATCCACCCAAATTACTCTTTTAAAAATTGAATTGATATTTTTCCTATGATCTACCCCCTGCCATGCTTCTCTAGATCGAACACCACTTCCCCAAGTCAATTGATGTGCCGGAAATTGATCAAAGTTGAATTTCTGGCCATTGTTAAATTCTCAAGATTTTCACACTTAAAAATCTGGATTTCAATTTTAAAAATCCTCTTTTGGTTTACTGATTACGTTTATGTAATCAAACTTTGTTTTAATTCAACTTGAAAATCTACTTTGAAATTGAGCAACAGAGAACAACTGTTGTTTCCTTTTTATATGACAGTAAAGGTTTTTGGCCAAGTTCCATTAATTCCAAAACACTTGACTGAATATATTAAAGTTTTCAATTCATAGTTGGCACCCTGTACTAACCTACTAACATGGAGTTTTCTGATCCATGTTGACTTTGAAGGATTTTGAACAGAAGAATAAAGTCTGGAACTATACAGACAATACTGTTATTCACAATATGGTGTTCAAAACTTTTCCTGGTTTGCTTTACTTTGAATACTTATGTAACCAATGTAAAAGGTTTTCTTTAAACATAGTATACCCCTCATTTAAATCCCCCTTAATTCTATGTCTACTGCACTAACCCAAATCTATAAGTATCCAACCAAATAAGACATTGCATTGGCCGAGTGACAGTAGCCGAAAACCAAAACTTTAAACATAATACCTTAAAGTTTCTACATCTAAACCAGAAATCATTTTATCATTATCAACCAGGCAGACAATACATGATAGTGGACTTGAACAGGATCATAAAAGAACATAAGATCACTTCATGTTCTTAACATAAAACTGCAGTAAACAGAAAATAAAAATGCTGTTTTACTCACCTTAAAAGCTCCCCAAAAACCTTGAATTCCTTTTGCTAAACACTTTTGAACTTGCTGTGTTTGTGTGAGTGAGTTATGTGCATGTATGTAGGTCCTTATATAGTGTGAGAAATGAATAAAATACATGGGGTAATAAATGCTGATGTGAACTTACAAAACAGCTTTCTTGTCTTGTCACTGAAAAACCACACAAACACCTCTTTCTCTCTCAACGTCCTTGCCAACTCTCATCAGTTTTCACATGGTATATTTCAGCCTAGACACTCCCTAAAACCCTAAGCATTGTACCAATGTCTCCCCTTTAGCCTTGACAAAAAAACACACATTAAATGTCCTATGTACCGTCCCTCTTTTTACCAAGCTTTTCTACTATCTTTCCTTTGATTCCAACAAGATTTTGAGATCATGTAGGTGCTAAAAATGTTCAGTTTTAACTGAGTTTTCAAATCCTACTTCTCATACGTCAATACTTGATTTTACAACAATATATTTAAAATGCAAACTTGCCTTGCAAGTGTGGTTAAAAATCTGAAACGTTGTACTATGAAAATACATTGTCATGTGATGAAAACACATAGAAAATCCTTAGAAATATCTATGATATGAACTCTACTAGTATAGGTGAGAAATGATGCTATCACTACATGATTTGGTGATCTTTTTATGTATGTTTTATTGACAACATTGCCAAAGTTTTGAAAAATGAACCAAGACTTGTATTTTCAGAAATCAAGTGAAAAGAAATAAAAGGTTTTAAAAACTAAAAATGTTATCCATTCAAAAATGATGTTGTCATGTGCAAAAATATTTGCCTTAAGGATCCAAGTTGATAGCTAGATCCATAGGTTAGATGAGCTAGATTTTTGACAATACATGAGCTTGTTTCAATGCAAAAATCACATGAGGTCATGAATTTGAAAAGATTAGACAATACAAGTTTGAAATTTTATATGCATAAAAATCAATTATTTTCTTGCATTGATTTTGAGAACAAAAAGGTGATTAACATGTCTTAACCAAGGGGTTTTCTAAAACCATGTTTCAAAGCCTTTGAAAAGAATGAAACAAATATTTGCAAAGTCACAGCATTTAAAATTTGCTATGTAAAAGTGTTATATATCCCATATATGTTAAATAAAATTTAAACAACACTTTAAAATATGCTATCATATAAGAGTAAAATGTAAATATACCTTTTGACATGTTTAGATATCTTGAAGTCTTGAATTAAAAATCGTATCTGAGAATACGTACTCACGATCAAGTATAATCTGTGTTAGTGTCAAAATCTCGGGTCATTACAATTTGAAAATAGAAATTTATGAAGCCGTGTTGATTAGATTGACGCCATTTTGACGTGAACGAGATTTATATCGATTAAAACGATTTCGAAATGAATTGAATTGAAAACGATTTCGAAATGAATTGAATTGAAAACGATTTCGAAATTAATTGAATTGAAAACGATTTCGAAATGAATTGAATTGAAAACGATTTCGAAATGAATTGAATTGAAAACGATTTCGAAATGAATTGAATTGAAAACGATTTCGAAATGAATTGAATTGAAAATGATTTCGAAATGAATTGAATTGAAAACGATTTCGAAATGAATTGAATTGAAAACGATTTCGAAATGAATTGAATTGAAAACGAATTCAAATTGAATTGAAAGTGAATTGAAATGAATTGAAATGAATTCAAATTGAATTGAAATTTGAATTGAATAGAAATGAATTTTAAAACGAATTTATAAAGAAGAATTCAATTTTGATTTAAATTGAAAAGAAAGTTGAAATTGCTTTTGAAACGATTTTAAAAACTATTTATATAATTCGTTTTAAATAGAAATCGACGAAATATATATTATATATATAATATAATGGCCTAAATAGAACGCGCCGCGCCGCGGCAGTTCGCGAATTTCGACCATTTATTTCAAACGGACATTACGGGAGATCCGACCGTCGGATTCTCCTAAAACCGGAACCGTTGGGTTCGTATCGAAAAGAGCTTTCTAACGAATATTAGAAATTCAAAATCTAACGGTTGGATTTGGAGATACGTCCAAATCAAATTCGAAAAAGGTCGCTGTAAGTGCAGTTCGATGGCCATTGTTGGAAATCGACTGTACGGGCCTTGATAAAATTATTAAAAATAGTAATAATTTGTGTAAAATCATAAGAAATGATTTAGAAAGGATTGGGATGAAAAACACCATATTTGAAAACATAAAAATAAATTTTTATCGAAATGAACTAGTTTTGAACTAGAAATATAATTCTATTTATTTTTAAATAAATAAATTGAATTTGGAAAGGGTTTTAAAAATAACCAGAATTTCCAATGATTGCATTGGAGTGGATTTGAATCGAAATTGTCTTCGGAATATTTCGATGTCAGAATTCGTGATTATACAGATGTTGTTACGGAAATTTGAAAGATATATTTATATCGTTATTTCCAATACGACATTTGTTAATCGTAGAATTTGATATTGAATATAAGCCGATATATTTTCTATTCAGAGCCTTATATTGAATATCAAATGTGATTGGGGTTTGTCGTGAATGGTGTCTTCACTAACACTGTTCTTGAACCCAGTTGAGAAAAGATTAAATCTTTTTATTTAGATTTAATGAAGTGTACCAATTAAATAATGTTTAATTGGAATTGAATAGATATTGATTTTTGGGTTTATCGTGGACAGTGTTTTAAATAACACTCGTTCTTTAACCCGATCATTAATGAAATGTGATTTTGGGTTGTCGTGAACGGTATCTTCAATAATACAGTTCTTAGACCTAAAGGAGTTAAGAAAATCAGAAACTAACTGGAGATTAGTTAAGTTGAGTAGTTTCCGAGGTATTGATCTGATGTTGGTTTCGGCCTTCGGGATTAATACTTAGGGAATTGCTCACTTGCTAATTTACAATTAGGGACTGATCGAAATGGGATGTGATTTTGGGTTTATCGTGAACCGTGTTTTAAATGACACTGATTCTTTAACCCAGTCACAGATTAAAACTAAGTGGAGTTTTAATGAATCTTTAATTAGATTGAAATAATCGAAATGGAGTATCACCAGTTTTGCTCCAGGCGATAGTTAAATCTTTAATTAGATTTGAACGTGAAATGGTAATTGAATTTACCGATAACACTGTGGTGTTAGATATGAAGTATTACCAGTTTTACTTCATGGGATAAATAGGTTGGGATTGGGAAATTAAAACCAATGATTACTTCGGTAAGGTTCGTTAATCTCGACTAGTTGAATCGGAATTCAAAAGAAGAATAAATTCAAGGAATTTATCCTGGATAAAATTAATGGGAACCTTTCCCTATGAATATGAAATCAGAAACTAACTGTCGGTTAGCTAAGCAGAATGGTTTTCTGGATATTGATCTGATGTTGGTTTCGGCCTTCGGGGTTAATATTTGGGGAATTATTCTCTTGATTAATTTACGGTTAGTGACTGATGAATTGGAATGAGGCGTATGTTGTGTTTGTGTAACACTTATTTAAAATATACGCGAGTTATTCGGGAAGACCGGGTTTATCCCATTCTGAATAACTGATACGACGATAAGTCGAAGATGAAGACGGCGGTTGAAGACCGGAAGTCTTCACGTCGTTTGGGTGATAACTGATGATCTTGATTGGGCTGTACACCCAAGAAGATGGAAACAGTTGGTGATCGTCCAGACGTACTTGGAAATCGATGGATATGCGGGGTACTAGGTGCCTCCGGTTTCGTTCAGACCCAGAACGGACTTGTAAATGGACTGTGTGTCTGACATTGGATTTTAGTCTGTGTGGTTGATTTCTATTAAATATATATCTGTTTGGCGGCGGAGAATTTATTCTCTTGCTTAACGCCCTTCTCTGAGACGTATGAGCTCAGGGGTTATATATTGATGGATATCAAACGCATGGAGTGAATTGCCTGTGTGGCATGCCTAAGTGGCAATTGATCGAGGCTTCTGTTGAAAAGCAAAGTCTTGTGGTGATGATCAAAGCACGGCCTTTGTGGCGTAGCTTTGTGTAACGTTTACCTCGCGAGTTTCACACCCGGTATGAACCAAAAAGGGAGACGGACCTCAGGGAGGACTTGCGTTTCTTTCTAGCTAGAAGTGGCGTCAGTGGTTTTACACGCCCTGACGAGTTTGACTTATGTGGTTGTTGCTGTTGCGAGGCGCCTCGGTTATATCGGTTTCGGCCGATGCATTCTGGTCGGCTGACGGACCAGACTTACACCCCATAGGGTGGGGAGACGTAGTGTTCAGGCATAATAATCCACATCGGTGGACCGGCCCTGACGATCCAAGGCTTGCCTGCGCGCTTGCCTGAGGGGCGGGCTAGAGCGTCTCGAATCGGTTGAGGACTATCTTTTGCCTCGGTTCATAGACGGAAATCCAATTTCCAAATACGTGACATTTGCGGTTTTATTTGTAGAGTCTAGTATGGCGACATAGTGGGATGGGGCGCTCATGCCGCCTATGATTGATACTTATGATTTGAAGTTGTTTTATACACTATGCACTTATAATAGTATCAAATGATTTGTTTTAAACGTATCAAGCATTCTTTGGCTGTTATAAGGGAAAACCCTATCCCCCGGCTTGCGTTTGCATTGTGTGATAGGACCTGGGTCTTATAACAGCTTCATTTTTCTTTATTTAGCATTGTGCTGTTTGTTTTATGCACTGGTATTCTTGGGAGGAAACCCGTTCCGTGTTATACGGCGTGGTCCCTTGATTTACCTAACTTTTAAAATAAAGAATAATAACTGTTTTAGTTCTCACACCAGTCCCATGACTGACCTGGAGTTTATTGTTTTGACCTAAACTCTGGGTGCCCTTATTTTGACACGGGCAGCTAGTAGTTTTGGTTTTGCAGATTTATATTCACAGGATCCTGGTTTACAGCTGGAACGATATCCGGAAAGCTTTGTATCCGTATATCTCCTTCTAGTTGTGTATTGTATTATTTTCCGCTGCTATGTAATTTAAATCTCTGATATTTCTGTGTAATATTCTTTTATACTCTGTATATTCTTGTATTCTGATGCACTGTTGTAATATACAGTGAAATGTTCTTTTATATGTGTTCTGTTGTGGTTTGTTCTCGAACTATCCGCCGCTTTCCTTTACGGGGAAGTTACGGGTTTTCACATTTGGTATCAGAGCTTTGGTTTACAAAGCTCAGAGAACAAGACACATTAGAACCTTACGAAAGAATTCATCAGATATTGGATTAGTAATATCCAATGGGAATGACTCGTTAGAGATGGGATCAGAAGTATCCTAGAACGAGTGTGAAGAGTAGTGTTTTTAATAAATAAAAGTGAAAACAAACTTTGTTTGAAAATTTAAATCAATTATTCGTATTTGATTATTTATTTATATTGATGTGGACAGTCCAGTATATAAAGATTTTGCGTATACGTCTGATCTGCGTGTATTCGAAATTTTAATATACTGGATAGATATAGAATTACACTCTAGTCGCCCGGAGGTGATTTTGATGATGGAGCTCCATCATTAGAATTTATATTCGAGTGACGAACGTGTAATATCTATATATTTCCTATTGACTGGTGTGAGAACCAAAATTAGATAGGGCCTATTGTTGTGATTTGGCATCAAAAATCTGATTTTTGACTATGTATCAAAATTATGAATTTGAAACTCTAATTCACTAATTGATTGATGTTTGTGTTGCTTGTTTAATTGTTTGCTAATTTTGAACCATCATGCCTAATAGCATCAAATATTGAATTGTATTGAAAATTGGTCGCATTTGCTTGCATATACATATATATCATTGAACAGGTCATGGCAAGGAGGCTAGAGCAGAGAATAAAATTTGTTTGCCCGACAAATAGGTACATGTTTACTACATAATTTACTGTTTTGTTTGGGTGATGATGATTTTATGAGCCTATTGGCTAGCCGCTTGGCTTTTTCTTTTTCTTTTTGAGATCTGAAGGACCGGGGAAGCTATTTGAAATTCCCCGATGCTCCCATTGCAGGGGAGGTTATGGAGAAATTTTTCAAAAATTTAGGGTGTTAGCCAAATTTTTGAAATTTTGAAAATTCTCAGAAACCAAAGTGTTGGAGAAAGGAAGCCAGATCGAGCGTAGAGTTGATTAATCAAACCACTTTCGACTTTGTTCCTTTTCGGGGACGAAAAGTTTTAAGTGGGGGAGATTGTAACAACCCGTAAAATGCAAGCCAGTTTGAAATTTTTATTTTGGCAATTTTAGCGAATTTTGATTATTTAAAATGAATTATTTTAAATAATATCGACGAGAAATTTATTTTGAATATAATTCGAACGTATATATTATACGCGTCGTCACTAGAATATAAATATTTATATATAATTATAAATAGAATTGAAAATGGCGCGGTAGTTCGATAATTCGATTTCAAACTTCAATTGAATGTACCGGGTGCAAAACAATCCGGATTTTAGTGAAACCAAAAACATTAGGATCTAATTGAGAGTATCTTTCCAACGAATCCGAAAAATCAAAATTTCAGAGCAGGAATCAAAAGATATGTCCAGTTGAAAATTCTGAATAGTCGCTATGGAATTCAGGCCCTTAAAAATGGACATTTTGCAAACGACCTCGGATTTCGACGAAACCAGTTTTGTTGGGTCCGTGATGTTAAGTTATTGCTAGATTCCAAATTTCATAATTTTTCGAATCAATATGTGAGCGTGGCAAAGGAAAACGCGTTTGACCAGTTTCAGTTAATTTTAATCGACTGGAAATTGGCCATTTTTCTAACGGTCTCAGAATTCGACGAAATCAGTCTTGTTAGAACCGTGTCGTCCCCACATAGCCAGATTTATTTTTCCGGAATTTTTCGAATCAGTTTGTGGCTCCGGCAAATTAAAATGTACGTTCGAATTGAATATACATAGATTTATATTTTGATTTTGACGAAAAGTGATCGTAACGATCGAACCAGCTTACGATACATATCCCATTGTGTTCGGAATGGGGGTAATTAGCTAGGAGCGACAGTCGTTGGGCCTCGTTTGGGGTTCGAATGTGAAATGCACTTTATAGAATTTAAAAGGACTGAATAATAAAAATATATAAATAATTATAAACACCCCCTCCTTTTTCTTTTGCCAAGTAATCTCCCCCCCCCTCGAAAATTGTTTTCAACGAAGTAAATAAAATAAAAAAAGGGGAAATGGCGATCGACGCTCGCTCCTCCACAGGCGAAATCCGTCGCCACTCCCTCCAGAAGGACCGCCAGTGACGCCGCCAAGGCGCAGCCGCCTCCCCTCCCTCTCGCGCAGTCGCCCCCCTCGAGTCCCACAACCGCGACGCCAGAATCAAAATCGTGCCGCCGATCTGCAGGGACACCCACTTCCGACTTCCGCGGTCTGATGGGGTTGTCCAACGGCGCGTCAATCTTGAACCCTAGGTGACCAGAACAGTTCGACTTCGGTACCAGCCGTTCCAAGAAGATAACAGTGAGTTTTGTACATTATTTTATATAGGAAAAACTGATTATTTTATATAGGAAAAACTGATTATTTTATATAGGAAAAACTGATTTATTTTAAATGATTTATAAACTGATTTTATTTTAATTAGTAAAAACTGATTTTTAGGTGATATAAAAACTGATTTTTATGTGGTAGGAAAATTAAAAATGTGATTTTTAATTAGGGGAAAATACGATTTTTATTTATGAAGAGGAACGATTTTTACCGTGTATAAAGATTGGATTTTTATCGTATAGGAAAGATTAAATTTTTGATATAGAAAAAGATTATACTTTTGAAATAGAAAGGATTATATTTTTGAAGTTAAAGATTAGATCTTTATATATATATAAAAACGTGGAGTGTAAAAATATGATTTTTATATCATAGGGATAATAAAAATATAAATTTTATAATATAGAAAAGTTAAAAATATAATCTTTAGTATATAAAAGATGTAAAAATTTGATTTTTACTTATGTAGTGGATTAAAAATATAATTTTTATCTATATAGCATAGTAGTAAAAATTCGATTTTTATATATTGAATAGCGAACTAAAAATTCGATTTTTATATATTGAATAGCGAACTAAAAATTCGATTTTTATATATTGAATAGCAAAGTAAAAATTCGATTTTTACATATGTAGTGGCTACAGCAACGAAGATGCGATGACGATGAAGATTTCCTGCATTTGAGGTGCCGTGGAGCTAGGATAGCTATATGTGAGAATTTCTCACCTTTCAATTTCATTTCTATTTATATATATATATATACTAGGATGCAGACGGTGCTTAGTAGCACCCGACACAACCGTCCACAGACCACGGACTTGTTTGTTTGGTTGCATAGCTTTGTTGGATCTAGATTAACCCTAGAGGGGGGGTGAATAGGGTTTATCCCAGTTTATAACTAAATTTAAAATCTAACGGTATACACAAATCACAGAATATAGCAGAAACAAAAATTCAGAAAATAAATCACACACAGATATACCCAGCTTCGGCAGACTCTGCCTACTGCTGCATTCACTAAGGTTTCTACTAGGTGTTAATAACAGATCCCGCTTACAGACTCTGTAAACTCGCACTCCCTGCTCCTGTACTAACCCTACGCTCAAAACCCTAGACTGGTCGATGTCCCCTCGACCAGATTTCCCCTGATTACGACCCTGTAACCAGTAACCCAGATTTTACAGACTCTGTGAACTGTCAGTCAATACCCTGACTGAATCCCTAGAATTTTACAGACTCTGGAAACTGTTTAGACGGTTAACAACAAAAATTTAAAAACAATACAAAAAGAAAAAAAAAAGAAACCCTAGTTTAAAACAAAATTTCCCTTATATTGTGAACTAGGGTTAGTCTAAACCCATGTTGGTCGGCCCGCTCCTCATTTCTTTTTGCTCGATGCTTTGTTTCTGGAAAACTGGAAATGGCAGCTTGAGATTACGATCTAGGGTTTACAGAATTCTCTGATTTCTCAAATCAAATCGATGGCTTTCGGGAATCGATGAAAAATGATTCTCAAGTTGCTTCAATCTCTGGCGCCTTCTTCTTCTTTTGATTTGAGAAAAGTGGCAATCGAAACTCTTGTAAGAAATATGAGTTTTCTGATTTTGTTCCTTTGAGTGAAATTGTTGCTTGTGGTTTCGATAAGCATTTGCCTGTGATGATGTGGTTATTATATAGGATTTGAACGTCCTAAAAATTCTCTGATTTCATTAAAGATGGCTTGACTGATTTTGTGCTTTCCTCGATTGAGTTTTTTCATAACGTCGGCTTTAATGAATTTGGATGATTTGTGGGTTTCCACTTTTGGCTGTCCCTTGCGTGAATCACTCGAATGGCTTGATCAATGGAATTCAAATTTTCTGTGAATATCCTTGCGTGGATTATTTCTGATTGAAATTGCCTTGAATAAAAAAGGATATTAACACCTCTGTCATTTCTGGATAAATTAGCTGCCACTTTTTCCTCTTTTGAAAATAAAACTCTCGGCTTTGAATTGTTATGGCAATTCAGAAAACAAATTAATCACTTGCCAATGTATGATTGATTTCTGCAATTCGTCTGTGGATATCTGGGATTAAAACTTGCCCATTTTACTTCAATTTAAAAACTGGAATGATTTCTTGTATTCACACCATGATTTCCGGAAACATTACAAACTGTTTAGAGAACTTCCCATATATGATTAAACTGATTTGAATCAGCCTTGAATAATTTGTGAATGCATAATCACTTGCCTTGATTTAAAAACAGGAAAGGGGTGATAAATTCTTGCCGAAAACATTGTTCAAAACAGGAACTTTTGAAAGAGACTTTAACCAAAAATTTGCTCGGGTTTATTCATTAAGTTTTTGGCTTTTCTGAATTGTTGTATCACCATGTAAGAATGAACAAAATGCTCCACCATGAATGCTTATGTATCTCGCATGCAGTTTTGACTTGTCCTTGCTTTTTGCACATTCACCATGCAAGACTGCTTTGCCATGTTTGAGCCATTGAAAATGCTGTCTCACTTATGCAATTTGCCATGACTTTGTTCTTGAACAATTTTGCTTGTATAAGCAGACTGACATGCATTTAACCATACTGCTTGAATACTAATGTTGTTTTGATACTTAACTTTATTATACATGCATGTAAATGCTGGCTTGTGATTTTTGATTATGCCTCGACCATGTTGAATTTGCTGAAATTCTTGTGAAAAGAAAATGCATCATTCTGCCTTGTTACACCGTTTTGAGCTACTTCGACAAAGCTGGCTTGACTGTAACCATTTGAGATGTTTTCTTATGACATATGATATGTCCAGTTCACCATATTTATGTTTGTTCGACACATGAACTTGGTTTGTCTGCTTATCACACTTGAAGTATATTTTCACTGCTCCATTTGTATATGTGCAAGACAGTTTGCATTTTGAAAACTCCAACCATGGTAGACATGTAGAATTGCTTGTCATTACTGCTCCATTCTAGATGCTCTTGAGCTTTTCTTGTTTATGCTGTTATGTTCAAGTATGCTCGAACATGAAGCATGCTGCTGAAATAAGTTTGTCTCTCTGAATTTGTTTACACCACCTTTGGACAAACATGAAACTTTTCTTGAATATTAACTGTCTTGACATTTAATCATGCTCCAGTTATGATATGTTGCTCGACCAAATATACTCGAAATCTGGTTTGTTTCTTGTATGCACCATACATTTTTTCCATGATCACCCATACATGTTTGCAGTTGCACTCACCATTTAGTTTGAACTATGCCATATCATTTGGGTTGCATGTCGACACCTGATTTTAGTTGCACTGAGTTGAGATGGTCCACGTGACAACTCCTCGGTCGCACACTGATCGACGAGGCAGTGCACACGTGTATGAATATGCACGTGTGTACATGCAGCCATCAGACGAGTTTTCCTGTCCCTGCACTGAGTATGTGTATATACATACACATGTATGTGTATACATGTATGTGCGCGTGCTACATTCACATATCAGATCAAGTCATGAAAAATGATGAGAAACACACCGAAATTCTGAGGCAAATACAATTTAAAATAAATTCATATTTGCATCTGCATTCAGTTTCATTTCTATTGCAGTGTACTATGTGTGTGTTTTTCATATGACAGGTAAGCATGACGGTGACTGGACTGACAGTGAAGATGCTGTGAAGACAGAAGACTGAAGACAAGAACAGTGTGAGAAAGTGTATATGTATACGAGTCTGTATAAAAGAATGAATGAGTGAAATTGTGACTGAAAGATAGAGTGTTGTAGTGGAGAACACTGTATATGGAATTTTATTTGATATGTAATACAGTGATGTACAAATAGTGGAGTTAAAAAAAAATTGTACTGTTTGAATATAAAATATTATATTTAAATAAAATACTGTGTGAATATTTAAATTTCTGTACAGTCGTATTTTACTTAAATATAAATATTATATTCCAGTCTGTGATTTACAATAACAGTACAATATCAAACACATTAAAATAATATTTATTTGGTTGTTATCATCAAACAAAAATCATATAATTGTGTATACAACACCGTTATATACAACAATCTCCCCCTTTTGATGATGACAAACAAATAAAAGATTTTGTATACAATAGATGTGTTTGACAGTGAATATTGAACTCCCCCTATTTATTAGCGCCCCCTACAATAGACAACTCCCCCTATAACTGTGCATGAGTGAAATGTATGAATAATAATAAATTTTCAAAATTAAAAATATTTTTAAAATATTCACTCATAAATCAAAATCCCTATCCATTCTCCCCCTTTTGTTATCATCAAAAGGATACAGAGTTTAAAATACAGATGAAAAACGACTAAAAATATAATTTCAGCTTAAGAAGAAGAACAGCCATCATAAATCTCAATCAGTCAAAAAAAAAATCATAATAAACTAAGAACTGGTGGCATATTTCACATTGTAGAGAATGACGGATTTACGATGAATTTTATAAAAAATGGAGAGAGTTTTAAAAATATGAATATTTTCCGATTACTTCCAAAGGAATTTTATAAAATTGAGCTTAAAAAAAATGATGGATTTGGACTATAATAAATAATTCAATTTAAATGACAAAATCGAATAGTCTCAAAATCCCAATAGCTATCAATCAACAAATCATAATACATCATAAGATTTCAACACATTTCACAGATTAGAAGGATGGATTGATAGGCTGGTTTTTATACACCAAGGAGAATTTCATATTAATTTCAATTTATAGCACCTTTTTTTTTTATTTAAGAGCACACTGACCACGCATAACCAGAACTTGGATTTTTAAATGAAGTCAGTCGCAGCTTAAATTATAAGTTGTCTCTTAACCATACATGACCAGAACTTGGATTTTTAAATGAGGTTAGTGACACACTTACGTATTAATTAAATATTTATCGTTTTTAGCTTTAAATAGAAAAACTCCTCGGTATATACAACCAATATGAATGATAGAGATGTGGTGGGTACAGAAATGGACTGTGAAATCAATTTCTAAATTAATTATATTATGAAATATGACCAACTGTACAGGGATCATTGAAAATTCTCAATTTCACTAATTTTGAATAATAACATAATCACAATTCCATCACAAATATTTTCATTGTTTATTCAAAAAAAAATTTAAAACAAAATAAACTCTCCACATTAATATAAAAGACATGATGGATGGGAGAATGATGATAGATAAATGAAGATGGTCGTGAAATAATAACCAATTCAAAGATATTATAATTAATGTTCAACCATCAAGAAATTCTAAATAAAATCTCCTCTTGTTGTGAAATATATTGCAGTCATAATTCATCACAATTCCAAAATCTGTTAATTATTTTGATGAATTATAAATACAATTCAATATGGATATTGATTTCAATTTTTGTATGAATAAAAAATAAATAATCTTAAAATTGAAAATTAATTACAAGAGAAATATGAAGAGCTATAGAGGACAAGAGGGATAAAAAAAATATATACATGATGAGAATAAGAAAAAAGAATTCAGCACTTCCTAATCTGATACCACTTGTAGCCTCTATTAACTAGGAATTTTAACATGATACTGAACAAGAATGTCATAGACAAAAGAATTATTAAGTACCAAGCCCAAACAGATGAGATAATAGATTATGCACATGTATCAGAGCAGCAAGCATGTGATTCCAGAACAAACATTCTTCAAAACAGTATCAGATCAACACAGAACACAGTTTCAAACCATACTTGTCAAGATGATGTTTCTGAAGGTCACAAAATATGATTCACGATCCAAGATTAAAAATACCATTTATTTTAAATAATTTGAAGAAATATGAAAATATCAGGATTTAATAAATCAATCACACCAATTTATAAATTTTTGAATTGAGATATGTGTGAGATTTAATAAATCAATAATTTCAAATGATTTTAAACAAACAAATATTTAAATCATATAATCATGAAATAACAAAGAAATTCACGACCGGATTTTCAAAGAATTTTCACAAGAATTTTCTGACATGTATAAGAGAAATTTCAGATCATTTACATCAAATTTGAAAGGTAATCATGATCCAGAAAATTAATAATTTATTTGAAATCACTTGAATCAATGTCAAGTTTGAGATATAATGAATCATTCACACAAGATCGATAATTTCAAATTTAAGAGGTATGTGAGATTCAAAATATCAAGAATTTCAGATGATTTCAAACAAACCAATTTCAACCATAATAATCATGAATATAAGATGGATTTCAAGATGTATCACTGAGATTCTAGACAATTTACAATATTCAAGCCGATCTGAAAATTTCTGAAATTATCACAACTGATAAATAACAGAGTGTACTGTAATGAGTATAATATTTTCAGCGTTTCCAAAATGAATTGGAAGAAACTCAAAACAGCATAAGCGTGTGAAATTTCATTAATTATTCAGATCTAAAAAAAATTTAGAATTCTAATTAATAGTGTTCAAGATATGATATGAATGCATCAACACTGTTATGAATTCAACAATCAGAAACTAAACTTCAAAACAATTGTAGATATTTACAAGTTTAAATACAAGGTCTGGAAATGATTAAAATATCAGAATTATATTCAACTAAGGCAAATTTCCAGAAAATATGAATTCTACAATTGGAAGTTAATGAAGCCCAGAAGAAGTTACAGTGATGTGACAGTGAAAAATTAAAACAGAAGAGATAAAGTAAATACACAGAGGGGGATAGTAGGAGAAGTAAACAAAAATAAAAAAAGAGAATATTTACAAAGATGAGTTTAGAGATCATACCAGAATCCAATGTAAAACAGAATCTCTAACTCAACAAATCCTGGCTGGAGGAACTGTGAATGATACAGAAGTATAAATCAACTTGATTTCACATTTCTTTTTGCACGGCAGTTCCTCAGCCTCCACTGGTACCTAACAGTTCAAGGAATCAAGTGGTCTAAAAAAATTAGTAAAACCACTCACAGTTGTATTCATACGTTTTGGTACCCAGACTTGCTTATACAACAAACCATTAGAATTAACTTTTGTACCCTTAGGAACCCAAATCGATTTGAATTTAACAAAACCTGTTTTATTTCCATTTGAGATCCAAAATGGTTTGTTATAAAACAAATCATCATCTCGATTGTGATTTACAAATCCTTTGAAGTTTTCATAGTTAAAATTTTCAAAACAAACATTTCTAAAGTGATTTGAGGGATTTTTAAAATCACAAGAATTTTGATTTCTAAAAACATCGTTTTTCCCGAATCCAAGACCAGATTTATTTCCACTATAAACTTGGTTTTGTAACAGCATATTCAACGATTTTTCCCCATTGGAAAATTTACACAATGTTGATTCTAATCGTTGAATTTTAGATTTCAGATCGCTATTTTCTTTTAATAAATTTGAGCAATTATTTATAGCGATCATCTGTTCAGCATTGGTCTGTTTCGAAACTAAATTCTCATTTTCAAGCGATCTAATTTTGGCTTGGGATTCGGAAATTTCAAGTTCAAATCGTTTTTGCTTTTCAGACTCAAACTTCTTGGATTTTTCAATCTCATTTTCAAGTTCCTTCAAAATCAAACCACTTTTCACCAAATTTTCATTTTCAGCAATTTCAAATTTGGAATATATATCAGCCTTAAAAATCTCAAATTCCTCTTGTAAAAAATTGTTCAACCTTGACAACTCAATCTTGTTTTCTTTCAAGATCAGAATTTCCTTTTCAAACATTTGAATATTTTTACTAAGATGAACAAGATTGGTTTTCAATTTTAAACAATTTTTGCAATCTGAATTAGAAGAATTTTTAAGATGTTCAAGTTGTGATTCCAAATCATCAATTTTGCTGGTCAAACCAAGATTTTTAGATTTTAGAGATTTGTTTTTAGATTTGAGTTTATCAACAGATTTAGCTAAATCAGTGCACATATAAACCAAATCTTCGTATGTGAGATTTTCAGTTTCAGCATCTGTTGATTCTCCATCGTTTGATCCATCTGTTTCTCCTTTTAAGCACAGATCTGAATTTGAGTTGACATTCTGGGGTTTTTAGCAGTCGTCAGTTTTTCCATAGAGCTTGTTGAGAGTTCTCCAGACATCCTGCGCAGTCAAACAATGGGATACGTGAATAAACTGTTCTGTATTGAGATAATCAAATATGATATTCATAGCACGAGAATCGAAAACAATGTTTCTATTATCAGACATATCACTCCCATTGATAATAGTATCCCAACATTTAATATTAACAGATTTTAAATAGAATTCTATTTCGGATTTCCAGTTTGAAAAATCTGTTCCATCGAAAATAGTTGGAGATGAACTGGACTGACTCTCAAAAGACTGACAACAAGGATTCACCATTACTCTAGAGTTAAACACAAATACCTGCTCTGATACCACTTGTTCTCGCTTTCTCGAGGATTTTAATGACACCCCGGTGGCAAACAAAGGTACCTCAGAGACTGGTTTCACGTCCTGCCGCTCGACATGGACAACCACCCACGGACATGTAGGGATAAGAGTCACTACTTCGCCACTAGATCATAGAGCGAGAACTCCCTATCATGTTGTAACCTTATACCAGCTCTGATACCACTGTTGGATCTAGATTAACCCTAGAGGGGGGGTGAATAGGGTTTATCACAGTTTATAACTAAATTTAAAATCTAACGGTATACACAAATCACAGAATATAGCAGAAACAAAAATGCAGAAAATAAATCACACACAGATATACCCAGCTTCGGCAGACTCTGCCTACTGCTGCATTCACTAAGGTTTCTACTAGGTGTTAATAACAGATCCCGCTTACAGACTCTGTAAACTCGCACTCCCTGCTCCTGTACTAACCCTACGCTCAAAACCCTAGACTGGTCGATGTCCCCTCGACCAGATTTCCCCTGATTACGACCCTGTAACCAGTAACCCAGATTTTACAGACTCTGTGAACTGTCAGTCAATACCCTGACTGAATCCCTAGAATTTTACAGACTCTGGAAACTGTTTAGACGGTTTACAACAAAAATTTAAAAACAATACAAAAAGAAAAAAAAGAAACCCTAGTTTAAAACAAAATTTCCCTTATATTGTGAACTAGGGTTAGTCTAAACCCATGTTGGTCGGCCCGCTCCTCATTTCTTTTTGCTCGATGCTTTGTTTCTGGAAAACTGGAAATGGCGGCTTGAGATTACGATCTAGGGTTTACAGAATTCTCTGATTTCTCAAATCAAATCGATGGCTTTCGGGAATCGATGAAAAATGATTCTCAAGTTGCTTCAATCTCTGGCGCCTTCTTCTTCTTTTGATTTGAGAAAAGTGGCAATCGAAACTCTTGTAAGAAATATGAGTTTTCTGATTTTGTTCCTTTGAGTGAAATTGTTGCTTGTGGTTTCGATAAGCATTTGCCTGTGATGATGTGGTTATTATATAGGATTTGAACGTCCTAAAAATTTTCTGATTTCATTAAAGATGGCTTGACTGATTTTGTGCTTTCCTCGATTGAGTTTTTTGATAACGTCGGCTTTAATGAATTTGGATGATTTGTGGGTTTCCACTTTTGGCTGTCCCTTGCGTGAATCACTCGAATGGCTTGATCAATGGAATTCAATTTTTCTGTGAATATCCTTGCGTGGATTATTTCTGATTGAAATTGCCTTGAATAAAAAAGGCTATTAACACCTCTGTCATTTCTGGATAAATTAGCTGCCACTTTTTCCTCTTTTGAAAATAAAACTCTCGGCTTTGAATTGTTATGGCAATTCAGAAAACAAATTAATCACTTGCCAATGTATGATTGATTTCTGCAATTCGTCTGTGGATATCTGGGATTAAAACTTGCCCATTTTACTTCAATTTAAAAACTGGAATGATTTCTTGTATTCACACCATGATTTCCGGAAACATTACGAACTGTTTAGAGAACTTCCCATATATGATTAAACTGATTTGAATCAGCCTTGAATAATTTGTGAATGCATAATCACTTTCCTTGATTTAAAAACAGGAAAGGGGTGATAAATTCTTGCCGAAAACATTGTTCAAAACAGGAACTTTTGAAAGAGACTTTAACCAAAAATTTGCTCGGGTTTATTCATTAAGTTTTTGGCTTTTCTGAATTATTGTATCACCATGTAAGAATGAACAAAATGCTCCACCATGAATGCTTATGTATCTCGCATGCAGTTTTGACTTGTCCTTGCTTTTTGCACATTCACCATGCAAGACTGCTTTGCCATGTTTGAGCCATTGAAAATGCTGTCTCACTTATGCAATTTGCCATGACTTTGTTCTTGAACAATTTTGCTTGTATAAGCAGACTGATCATGCATTTAACCATACTGCTTGAATACTAATGTTGTTTTGATACTTAACTTTATTATACATGCATGTAAATGCTGGCTTGTGATTTTTGATTATGCCTCGACCATGTTGAATTTGCTGAAATTCTTGTGAAAAGAAAATGCATCATTCTGCCTTGTTACACCGTTTTGAGCTACTTCGACAAAGCTGGCTTGACTGTAACCATTTGAGATGTTTTCTTATGACATATGATATGTCCAGTTCACCATATTTATGTTTGTTCGACACATGAACTTGGTTTGTCTGCTTATCACACTTGAAGTATATTTTCACTGCTCCATTTGTATATGTGCAAGACAGTTTGCATTTTGAAAACTCCAACCATGGTAGACATGTAGAATTGCTTGTCATTACTGCTCCATTCTAGATGCTCTTGAGCTTTTCTTGTTTATGCTGTTATGTTCATGTATGCTCGAACATGAAGCATGCTGCTGAAATAAGTTTGTCTCTCTGAATTTGTTTACACCACCTTTGGACAAACATGAAACTTTTCTTGAATATTAACTGTCTTGACATTTAATCATGCTCCAGTTATGATATGTTGCTCGACCAAATATACTCGAAATCTGGTTTGTTTCTTGTATGCACCATACATTTTTTCCATGATCACCCATACATGTTTGCAGTTGCACTCACCACTTAGTTTGAACTATGCCATATCATTTGGGTTGCATGTCGACACCTGATTTTAGTTGCACTGAGTTGAGATGGTCCACGTGACAACTCCTCGGTCGCACACTGATCGACGAGGCAGTGCACACGTGTATGAATATGCACGTGTGTACATGCAGCCATCAGACGAGTTTTCCTGTCCCTGCACTGAGTATGTGTATATACATACACATGTATGTGTATACATGTATGTGCGCGTGCTACATTCACATATCAGATCAAGTCATGAAAAATGATGAGAAACACACCGAAATTCTGAGGCAAATACAATTTAAAATAAATTCATATTTGCATCTGCATTCAGTTTCATTTCTATTGCAGTGTACTGTGTGTGTGTTTTTCATATGACAGGTAAGCATGACGGTGACTGGACTGACAGTGAAGATGCTGTGAAGACAGAAGACTGAAGACAAGAACAGTGTGAGAAAGTGTATATGTATACGAGTCTGTATAAAAGAATGAATGAGTGAAATTGTGACTGAAAGATAGAGTGTTGTAGTGGAGAACACTGTATATGGAATTTTATTTGATATGTAATACAGTGATGTACAAATAGTGGAGTTAAAAAAAAATTGTACTGTTTGAATATAAAATATTATATTTAAATAAAATACTGTGTGAATATTTAAATTTCTGTACAGTCGTATTTTACTTAAATATAAATATTATATTCCAGTCTGTGATTTACAATAACAGTACAATATCAAACACATTAAAATAATATTTATTTGGTTGTTATCATCAAACAAAAATCATATAATTGTGTATACAACACCGTTATATACAACAAGCTTAGTTATATGATTTGATTTGAATTTGGTTGTTTGGTGAATTTGATTGATGTGTGAATGGCGTGGGCCTTCACTAGACCGGGGATAAGGCTAGGCCTCGTCCCGTTTCTAGTATCGTGCCGTTATGCCGCCGAAATTTTCTAAAATATGTTAGAAAAATAAAAATATCATTTTATTGTGTAAATGAATAATAGAAATTCATATGTTGGAATAAAATGTTTTATCATTAAAAATATAATTTTTAACGTGAATATGAATATAGTGAAAGTGAATAAATAAATATTCATTTACAAACCCGATGGTTTGTTTATGTACACCTATTTGAATGACATTGATTGGGACGATAAATTTCACACATCGCCCAACTGCACAAACAAAATATGTGTTTGATTGTTTGAAACCCCACACGGGTGTTGGGATGAAATTTGAAGTTCACTCATCCTGATTGATTAAATATGTCGATCGATTGATTGACAGGCTGTTATAAGCGTTAGATATCTATATTTGATGCTTATACAGTGTAGTGTACTTTGGTTGATGGTTGATTATTTTTCAATGCTATTATACATGTGTTGTATGAAAATCCATATAGTTAACGTTATATGGTAATTGATTGGGCCTCATTCCAATTTAGAAAATAAAGAATATTATAAAATAAACGTTCATGTGTTGATAGTACTCATTCATTGAGATTGGTCATGTGTTGAACGAAATATTTTAGTAATAAAATTTACACCTTTATCGATATAAAATAAACGTTCTTGTGTTGATAGTACTCATTCATTGAGATTGGTCATGTGTTGAACGAAATATTTTAGTAATAAAATTTACACCTTTATCGATATAAAATAAACGTTCATGTGTTGACAGTACTCATTCATTGAGATTGGTCATGTGTTGAACGAAATATTTTGATAATAACAACTATTTTGAAAAAGGAAATATTTGAAATAGAATATTTGAAAATAGAAATTTATGAAGCCGTGTTGATTAGATTGACGCCATTTTGACGTGAACGAGATTTATATCGATTAAAACGATTTCGAAATGAATTGAATTGAAAACGATTTCGAAATGAATTGAATTGAAAACGATTTCGAAATGAATTGAATTGAAAACGATTTCGAAATGAATTGAATTGAAAACGATTTCGAAATGAATTGAATTGAAAACGATTTCGAAATGAATTGAATTGAAAACGATTTTGAAATGAATTGAATTGAAAACGAATTCAAATTGAATTGAAAGTGAATTGAAATGAATTCAAATTGAATTGAAATTTGAATTGAATAGAAATGAATTTTAAAACGAATTTATAAAGAAGAATTCAATTTTGATTTAAATTGAAAAGAAAGTTGAAATTGCTTTTGAAACGATTTTAAAAACTATTTATATAATTCGTTTTAAATAGAAATTGACGAAATATATATTATATATATTATATATATAATATAATGGCCTGAATAGAACGCGCCGCGCCGTGGTAGTTCGCGAATTTCGACCATTTATTTCAAACGGACATTACGGGAGATCCGACCGTCGGATTCTCCTAAAACCGGAACCGTTGGGTTCGTATCGAAAAGAGCTTTCTAACGAATATTAGAAATTCAAAATCTAACGGTTGGATTTGGAGATACATCCAAATCAAATTCGAAAAAGGTCGATGTAAGTGCAGTTCGATGGCCATTGTTGGAAATCGACTGTACGGGCCTTGATAAAATTATTAAAAATAGTAATAATTTGTGTAAAATCATAAGAAATGATTTAGAAAGGATTGGGATGAAAAACTCCATATTTGAAAAGATAAAAATAAATTTTTATCGAAATGAACTAGTTTTGAACTAGAAATATAATTCTATTTATTTTTAAATAAATAAATTGAATTTGGAAAGGGTTTTAAAAATAACCAGAATTTCCAATGATTGCATTGGAGTGGATTTGAATCGAAATTGTCTTCGGAATATTTCGATGTCAGAATTCGTGATTATACAGATGTTGTTACGGAAATTTGAAAGATATATTTATATCGTTATTTCCAATACGACATTTGTTAATCGTAGAATTTGATATTGAATATAAGCCGATATATTTTCTATTCAGAGCCTTATATTGAATATCAAATGTGATTTGGGTTTGTCGTGAATGGTGTCTTCACTAACACTGTTCTTGAACCCAGTTGAGAAAAAATTAAATCTTTTTATTTAGATTTAATGAAGTGTACCAATTAAATAATGTTTAATTGGAATTGAATAGATATTGATTTTTGGGTTTATCGTGGACAGTGTTTTAAATAACACTCGTTCTTTAACCCGATCATTAATGAAATGTGATTTTGGGTTGTCGTGAACGGTATCTTCAATAATACAGTTCTTAGACCTAAAGGAGTTAAGAAAATCAGAAACTAACTGGAGATTAGTTAAGTTGAGTAGTTTCCGAGGTATTGATCTGATGTTGGTTTCGGCCTTCGGGATTAATACTTAGGGAATTGCTCACTTGCTAATTTACAATTAGGGACTGATCGAAATGGGATGTGATTTTGGGTTTATCGTGAACCGTGTTTTAAATGACACTGATTCTTTAACCCAGTCACAGATTAAAACTAAGTGGAGTTTTAATGAATCTTTAATTAGATTGAAATAATCGAAATGGAGTATCACCAGTTTTGCTCCAGGCGATAGTTAAATCTTTAATTAGATTTGAACGTGAAATGGTAATTGAATTTACCGATAACACTGTGGTGTTAGATATGAAGTATTACCAGTTTTACTTCATGGGATAAATAGGTTGGGATTGGGAAATTAAAACCAACGATTACTTCGGTAAGGTTCGTTAATCTCGACTAGTTGAATCGGAATTCAAAAGAAGAATAAATTCAAGGAATTTATCTTAGATAAAATTAATGGGAACCTTTCCCTATGAATATGAAATCAGAAACTAACTGTCGGTTAGCTAAGCAGAATGGTTTTCTGGATATTGATCTGATGTTGGTTTCGGCCTTCGGGGTTAATATTTGGGGAATTATTCTCTTGATTAATTTACGGTTAGTGACTGATGAATTGGAATGAGGCGTATGTTGTGTTTATGTAACACTTATTTAAAATATACGCGAGTTATTCGGGAAGACCGGGTTTATCCCATTCTGAATAACTGATACGACGATAAGTCGAAGATGAAGACGGCGGTTGAAGACCGGAAGTCTTCACGTCGTTTGGGTGATAACTGATGATCTTGATTGGGCTGTACACCCAAGAAGATGGAAACAGTTGGTGATCGTCCAGACATACTTGGAAATCGATGGATATGCGGGGTACTAGGTGCCTCCGGTTTCGTTCAGACCCAGAACGGACTTGTAAGTGGACTGTGTGTCTGACATTGGATTTTAGTCTGTGTGGTTGATTTCTATTAAATATATATCTGTTTGGCGGCGGAGAATTTATTCTCTTGCTTAACGCCCTTCTCTGAGACGTACGAGCTCAGGGGTTATATATTGATGGATATCAAACGCATGGAGTGAATTGCCTGTGTGGCATGCCTAAGTGGCAATTGATCGAGGCTTCTGTTGAAAAGCAAAGTCTTGTGGTGATGATCAAAGCACGGCCTTTGTGGCGTAGCTTTGTGTAACGTTTACCTCGCGAGTTTCACACCCGGTATGAACCAAAAACGGGAGACGGACCTCAGGGAGGACTTGCGTTTCTTTCTAGCTAGAAGTGGCGTCAGTGGTTTTACACGCCCTGACGAGTTTGACTTATGTGGTTGTTGTTGTTGCGAGGCGCCTCGGTTATATCGGTTTCGGCCGATGCATTCTGGTCGGCTGACGGACCAGACTTACACCCCATAGGGTGGGGAGACGTAGTGTTCAGGCATAATAATCCACATCGGTGGACCGGCCCTGACGATCCAAGGCTTGCCTGCGCGCTTGCCTGAGGGGCGGGCTAGAGCATCTCGAATCGGTTGAGGACTATCTTTTGCCTCGGTTCATAGACGAAAATCCAATTTCCAAATACGTGACATTTGCGGTTTTATTTGTAGAGTCTAGTATGGCGACATAGTGGGATGGGGCGCTCATGCCGCCTATGATTGATACTTATGATTTGAAGTTGTTTTATACACTATGCACTTATAATAGTATCAAATGATTTGTTTTAAACGTATCAAGCATTCTTTGGCTGTTATAAGGGAAAACCCTATCCCCCGGCTTGCGTTTGCATTGTGTGATAGGACCTGGGTCTTATAACAGCTTCATTTTTCTTTATTTAGCATTGCGCTGTTTGTTTTATGCACTGGTATTCTTGGGAGGAAACCCGTTCCGTGTTATACGGCGTGGTCCCTTGATTTACCTAACTTTTAAAATAAAGAATAATAACTGTTTTAGTTCTCACACCAGTCCCATGACTGACCTGGAGTTTATTGTTTTGACCTAAACTCTGGGTGCCCTTATTTTGACACGGGCAGCTAGTAGTTTTGGTTTTGCAGATTTATATTCACAGGATCCTGGTTTACAGTTGGAACGATATCCGGAAAGCTTTGTATCCGTATATCTCCTTCTAGTTGTGTATTGTATTATTTTCCGCTGCTATGTAATTTAAATCTCTGATATTTCTGTGTAATATTCTTTTATACTCTGTATATTCTTGTATTCTGATGCACTGTTGTAATATACAGTGAAATGTTCTTTTATATGTGTTCTGTTGTGGTTTGTTCTCGAACTATCCGCCGCTTTCCTTTACGGGGAAGTTACGGGTTTTCACAGAAATTGATTTGATTGATGTGTGAATGGCGTGGGCCTTCACTAGACCGGGGATAAGGCTAGGCCTCGTCCCGTTTCTAGTATCGTGCCGTTATGCCGCCGAAATTTTCTAAAATAAGTTAGAAAATAAAAATATCATTTTATTTAAAGAATGAACTGAATAGAAATTCATATGTTAGAATAAAATGTTTTATCGTTAAAATATAATTTTTAACGTGAATGTGAATAAATAAATATTCATTTACAAACCGGACGGTTTGTTTATGTACACCTATTTGAATGACATTGATTGGGACGATAAATTTTACACATCGCCCAACTGCACAAATAAAATATGGGTTTGATTGTTTGAAACCCCACACGGGTGTTAGGATGAAATTTGAAGTTCACTCATCCTGATTGATTAAATATGTCGATCGATTGATTGACAGGCTGTTATAAGCGTTAGATATTTATATTTGATGCTTATACAGTGTAGTGCACTTTGGTTGACGGTTGATTATTTTTCAAAGCTATTATATACATGTGATGTATGAAAATCCATATAATTAACGTTATATGGTAATTGATTGGGCCTCATTCCAATTTGAAAAATAAAGAATAATATAAAATAAAGGTTCATGTGTTGACAGTACTCATCCATTGAGATTGGTCATGTGTTGAACGAAATATTTTGATAACAACAGCTATTTTGAAAAAGAAATATTTGAAATAGAATATTTGAAAATAGAAATTTATGAAGCCGTGTTGATTAGATTGACGCCATTTTGACGTGAACGATATTTATATCGATTTTATTCATTTCGAAATGAATTGAATTGAAAACGATTTCGAAATGAATTGAATTGAAAACGATTTCGAAATGAATTGAATTGAAAACGATTTCGAAATGAATTGAATTGAAAACGATTTCGAAATGAATTGAATTGAAAACGATTTCGAAATGAATTGAATTGAAAACGATTTCGAAATGAATTGAATTGAAAACGATTTCGAAATGAATTTTATTGAAAACGATTTCGAAATGAATTGAATTGAAAACGATTTCGAAATGAATTGAATTGAAAACGATTTCGAAATGAATTGAATTGAAAACGATTTCGAAATGAATTGAATTGAAAACGATTTCGAAATGGATTGAATTGAAATGGAAGTTGAAATTGCTTTTGAAACGAATTCTAAAACTATTTATATAATTCGTTTTAAATAAGAAATCGACGAAATATATATTACATATATTATATATATAATATAATGGCCTGAATAGAACGCGCCGCGCCACGACAGTTCGTGAATTTCGACCATTTATTTCAAACGGACATTACGGGAGATCCGACCGTCGGATTCTCCTAAAACCGGAACCGTTGGGTTCGTATCGAAAAGAGCTTTCTAACGAATGTGAGAAATTAGAAATCTAACGGTTGGATTTGGAATTATGTCCAAATCAAATTTGAAAAAGGTCGCTGCAAGTGCAGTTCGATGGCCATTGGTGGAAACCGACTGTACGGGCCTTGATAAAATTATTAAAAATAGTAATAATTTGTGTAGAATCATAAGAAATGATTTGTGAAGATTTGGGATGAAAAAGTCCATATTTGAAAAGATAAAAATAGATTTTTATCGAAATGAACTAGTTTTGAACTAGAATTATAATTCTATTTATTTTTAAATAAATAAATTGAATTTGAAATGGTTTTGAAAATAACCAGAATTTCCAATGATTGCATTGGAATGGATTTGAATCGAAATTGTCTTCGGAATATTTCGATGTTGGATTTCGCGATGATACAGATATTGTTATGGGAATTTGAAAGATATATATATATATCGTTATTTCCAATACGATATTTGTTAGTCATAGAATTTGATATTGAATATAAGCCGGTATATTTTCTATTCAGAGCCTTGTGTTTAATATCAAATGTGATTTGGGTTTGTCGTGAATGGTGTCTTCACTAACACTGTTCTTGAATCCAGTTGAGAAAAGATTAAATCTTTTTATTTAGATTTAATGAAGTGTACCAATTAAACAATATTTAATTGGAATTGAATTGATATTGGTTCTTGGGTTTATCGTGAATGGTGTTTTAAATAACACTCGTTCTTTAACCCGATAATTAATGGAATGTGATTTTGGGTTTATCGTGAACCGTGTTTTAAAGGACACTGATTCTTTAACCCAGTCACAGATTAAAACTAAGTGGAGTTTTAATGAATCTTTAATTAGATTGAAAAGATTGAGAATGGAGTATCACCAGTTTTGCTCCAGGCGATAGTTAAATCTTTAATTAGATTTTAACGTGTAATGGTAATTGAATTTACCGATAACACCGTGGTGTTAGATATGAAGTATAACCAGTTTTACTTCATGGGATGAATAGGTTGGGATTGGGAAATAAAATAAATAATTACTTCGGTGTGGTTCGCTAATTCCGACTAGTTTGAATTGATATTCAAAGGAGATTAAAGAATAAATTTAAAGAATTTATCTTGGATAAAATTAATGGGAACTTTTCCCAAAGTATAGGAATATTTGAATAAAAGAATATTCTGAATTGGAATGAGGCGTATGTTGTGTTTGTGTAACACTTATTTAAAATATACGTGAGTTATTCGGAAAGACCGGGTTTATCCCATTCTGAATAACTGATACGACGATAAGTCGAAGATGAAGACGGTGGTCGAAGACCGGAAGTCTTCACGTCGTTTGGGTGATTACCGATGATCTTGATTGGGCTGTACACCCAAGAAGATGGAAACAGTTAGTGATCGTCCAGACGTACTTGGAGATCGATGGATATGCGGGGTACTAGGTGCCTCCGGTTTCGTTCAGACCCAGAACGGACTTGTAAATGGACTGTGTGTCTGACATTGGATTTTAGTCCGTGTGGTTGATCTCTATTAAATATATATCTGTTTGGCGGCGGAGAATTTATTCTCTTGCTTAACGCCCTTCTCTGAGACGTACGAGCTCAGGGGTTATATATTGATGGATATCAAACTCATGGAGTGAATTGCCTGTGTGGCATGCCTAAGTGGCAATTGATCGAGGCTTCTGTTGAAAAGCAAAGTCTTGTGGTGATGATCAAAGCAAGGCCTTTGTGGCGTAGCTTTGTGTAACGTTTACTTCGCGTGTTTCACACTCGGTATGAACCAAAAACGGGAGAGGACGTCAGGGAGGGCATGCGTTTCTTTCTAGCTAGAAGTGGCGTCAGTGGTTTTACACGCCCTGACGAGTTTGACTTATGTGGTTGTTGCTGTTGCGAGGCGCCTCGGATTGATCGGTCGTTCTCGAACCGATGGAGTCATTTAGTTGGCTCATTTACGCCCCAAAGGGCGGGGAAACGCATGTTCAGGCATTTTAATCCACATCGGTGGACCGGCCCTGAGGATCCAAAGGCTTGACAGAGTACTTGCCTGAGGCTCGGGCTAGACAGTCTCGAAGTCGGTGAGGACTATCTTTTGCCTCGGTTCATAGACGGAAATCCAATTTCCAAATACGTGACATTTGCGGTTTTATTTGTAAACTTATATATATGGCGACATAGTGTTATGGGGCATTCATGCCGCCTATGATTGATACTTATGATTTGAAGTTGTTTTATACACTATGCACTTATAGTAGTATCAAATGATTTGTTTTAAACGTACTAAGCATGTTTGGCTATTATAAGGGAAAACCCTATCCTCGGCTGCGTTGCATTGTGTGATAGGACCTGGGTCTTATAATAGCTTCATTTTTCTTTATTTAGCATTGCGCTGTTTGTTTTATGCACCGGTATTCTTGGGAGGAAACCCGTTCCGTGTTATACGGCGTGGTCCCTTGATTTACCTGACTTTAAAATAAAGAATTAATAACTGTTTTAGTTCTCACACCAGTCACATGACTGACCTGGAGTTTATTGTTTTAACCTAAACTCTGGGTGCCCTTATTTTGACACGGGCAGCTAGTAGTTTCGGTTTTGCAGATTTATATTCACAGGATCTTGGTTTACAGCTGGAATGATATCCGGAAAGCTTTGTATCCGTATATCTCTTCTAGTTGTGTATTGTATTATTTTCCGCTGCTATGTATTTAAATGTAATTTAAATCTCTGATATTTCAGTGTAATATATATTCATTTATACTCTGTATATTCTTGTAATCTGATGTATTGTTGTAATAACAATGAAATGTTCTTCCGTCTGCGTTCTGTTGTGGCTTGTTCTCGAACTATCCGCTCTTTCCTTTACGGGGAAGTTGAGGGTTTTCACAGTTGGTATCAGAGCTTTGGTTTACAAAGCTCAGAGAACAAGACACATTAGAACCATACGAAAGAATTCATCAGAAATTGGATTAGTAATATCCAACGAGAATGACTCGTTAGAGATAGGATCAGTAGAGTCCTAGAACGAGTGTGAATAGTATATTTTTCAAATGAAAACAATTTTTGTTTTGAAAATTTAAATCAATTATTCGTATTTGATTATCTATTTATATTGAGTTGGACAGTCCAGTATATAAAGATTTTGCGTATACGTCTGATCCACGTGTATTTGAAATTTTAATATACTGGATAGATATAGAGTCACATTCTAGACACCCGGGGATAATTCTGATGATGTGGCCACATCATCAGTATTTATATTCGTGTTTCGAAGGTGTGATTTTCTATATATTTCCATTAGACTGGTGTGAGAACCAAAACTAATATAGCTAGAATTCATTGTTGTGATTTGGCATCAAAAACATGATTTTCTTTATATGTATCAAAATTATGAATTTGAAACGTTAATCCACTAATTGATTGATGTTTGTGTTGTTTGTTCATTTGTTTGCTAATTTTGAACCATTATGCCTAATTGAACCAAATATTGAATTATATTGAAAATTGGTCGCATTTGTTTGCATATACATATATATCATTGAACAGGTCATAGCAAGGAGGCTAGAGCAGAGAATAAAATTTGTTTGCCCGACAAATAGGTACATGTTTACTACATAATTTACTGCTTTGTTTGGGTGATGATGATTTTATGAGCCTATTGGCTAGCCGCTTGGCCTTTTCTTTTTCTTTTTGAGATCTGAAGGACCGGGGAAGCTATTTGAGATTCCCCGATGCTCCCGATGCAGGGGAGGTTATGGCGAAATTTTTCGAAAATTTAGGGTGTTAGCCAAATTTTTGAAATTTTGAAAATTCTCAGAAACTAAAGAGTTGGAGAATGGAAGCCAGATCGAGCGTAGAGCTGATTGATCAAACCACTTTCGACTTTGTTCCTTTTCGAGGACGAAAAGTTTTAAGTGGGGGAGATTGTAATAACCCGAAAATCTGGGCCAGTTTAAAATTTTTATTTTGGCAATTTTAGCGAATTTAGTATATTTAAAATAGCTTATTTTAAATAAAATCAACGGGAAAAATTAGTTTGAATAGAATTCGAACGTATATATTATATACGTCGTCGTTAGAATATAAATATTTATATATATTTATAAATAGAATTGAAAATGGCGCGGTAGTTCGATAATTCGATTTCAAACTTCAATTGAATGTACCGGGTGTAAAACAATCCGGATTTTAGTGAAACCAAAAACATTAGGATCTAATTGTGAATATCTTTCCAACGAATTCGAATAATCGAAATTTCATAGCGGGAATCAAAAGATATGTCCAGTTGAAAATTCTGAATAGTCGCTATGGAATTCAGGCCCTTAAAAATAGACATTTTGCAAACGACCTCGGATTTCGACGAAACCAGTTTTGTTGGGTTCGTGATGTCAAGTTATTGCTAGGTTTCAAATTTCATAATTTTTCGAATCAATATGTGAGCGTGGCAAAGGAAAACGTGTTTGACCAGTTTTAGTTGATTTTAATCGACTGGAAATTGGCCATTTTTCAAACGGTCTCAGAATTCGACGAAACTTGTTTTGTTAGGACCGTATCGTCAATACGAAGCCAGAAAATATTTTTCTGGAATTTTTCGAGTTAGTATGTGACCCCAGTAAATTGAAATACGCGTTCAAATTCAATATATAGAGTTATAGGTTGATTTTGACGAAAACTGATCGTAACGGCCGGATTGGCTTATGAAACATATCCCATTGTGTTCGGAATGGGGGTAATTAGCTGGGAGCGTCAGTCGTTAGGTCTCGATAGGAGATTGAATTAAAAAGTTACTTTTTAGATTTAAAAATAAAATTAAATAATTAAATAAATAAAATCCTTTTTCACTTAAACCCCCCCATTCCTTTATCTCCCCGTCAGTTAATTAAAAAGAAGGAAAAACCCACGATCCCTTTAAACCATTGCCCCTTTTCCCCTGTCGCCACCACCGTTAGTCGACCTCCGCCACCCAGAAAAGCCGCCGCCGGCCTCCTCGATCTAACCCCCCTCCTCGCGAGTTCGAGAAACCCCCTCTCACCGCCTGCGCGCAGCACACGGCCCACCGCGACGCTCGCCCGGCCAACCCTAGATCCGCCGCCACCTCAGATCTGCTACCCCTGCCTGAGTCGCTGCGAAACCCCCGGCCTTCCTTCCTCTCGTGCTCTCCCCCTCGCCTGTTCCAGCACCTCAGCGCCCAAAACCCACTGTTCAGCCTTCCACCGCGAGCCCAACGCTCAGTCACCACCACTGCCATGTCAGCGCAAAGATGAACTCCCCTCCAGTGACGCAAACAACCCCTTCTTCCTCCGATTTACACGGTGAGTGCTTGTAATTTTTATTCGTTGATAAAAATCGGATTTTTATTCATTCTAAAATCTGATTCTTATTGTAACAACCCGTAAAATGCGAGCCAGTTTGAAATTTTTATTTTGGCAATTTTAGCGAATTCTGATTATTTAACATGAATTATTTTAAATAATATCGACGAGAAATTTATTTTGAATATAATTCGAACGTATATATTATACGCGTCGTCGTTAGAATATAAATATTTATATATAATTATAAATAGAATTGAAAATGGCGCGGTAGTTCGATAATTCGATTTCAAACTTCAATTGAATGTACCGGGTGCAAAACAATCCGGATTTTAGTGAAACCAAAAATAATGGAATCTAATAGTGAATATCTTTCCAACGAATCCGAAAAATCAAGATTTCATATCGGGAATCAAAAGATATGTCCAGTTGAAAATTCTGAATAGTCGCTATGGAATTCAGGCCCTTAAAAATGGACATTTTGCAAATGACCTCGGATTTCGACGAAACCACTTTTGTTGGGTCCGTGATGTCAAACTTTTGCTAGGTTTCAAATTTCATAATTTTTCGAATCAATATGTGAGCGTGGCAAAGGAAAACGCGTTTGACCTGTTTCAGTTGATTTTAATCGACTGGAAAATGACCATTTTTCAAACGGTCTCAGAATTCGACGAAACTAGTTTTGTTAGGACCGTATCGTCAATACGAAGCTAGAAAATATTTTTCTGGAATTTTTCTAGTTAGTATGTGACCCCGGTAATTTGAAATGTGCGTTTAAAATTCAATATAGTGATTTAAATGAAAATTCAAAAGGAAACTGATTGTAACGATCAAATCAGCTTGCGATACATATCCCATTGTGTTCGGAATGGGGGTGAAACGCTATGGGCGACAGGCGGTGGGCCTCGTTTCGAGGTCATATGTGAAAGTCAACCTTTTTGCGAAATTTAATAATTAAATAATAAAGAATAAAAAAAAAATATATACTTTACCCCCTTTTTCTTCCTTCTGCCCCCCCCCCCCCCCGATTTCATTAATCAGTAAACAAAACAAAAAAAAAAAAAAAAAAAAAGGAAGAAGACCATGGTGCCCTAAAACCCGTCGAGACCCCATCGCCTCCACCCTACATCCGCCGCCGCCCCCTTCATGCCGCCATCGACGAACTCCGCTTCCTCCACCCCCTTCCTCTGTGAAACCTCGCGCCCCCATTGGTTCGATTGAATCCCTCTGCCCTAAATCGGACCACCTGACTGCGAGCCACCCGCTGCCCACACCAATCGCCGACCGCTTCCTTTCGCCTCCCCCTGTCGTTCATGCACCACCGTGGAAGGGCCCCCCTCACGAACATTCGTCCCCCTCCCACATCGGTGGCTGTAAGTTTTCAATTTTTTTTTCTTTCTTTTCTCTTTCATTCATCTGTTTGATTTTTAAAAAAAACTGAAAACTCGTTTATTTTAATTTGAAAAACTGTTGTTTTTTTTTTATTAAAACTGACTTTATTAGATTTTTAAACTGATTTTAAAAAGATATAAAAAACTGATTTTTAACAAAAGTAAAAACTGATTTTTAGAAAAAAGGTTTGAACTTTAAAAATGAATTTACTTTGAAATAAAAATTCGATTTTTATATATTGAACTTTGAAATAAAAATTCGATTTTTATATATTGAACTTTGAAATAAAAATTCGATTTTTATATATTGAACTTTGAAATAAAAATTCGATTTTTATATATTGAACTTTGAAATAAAAATTCGATTTTTATATATTGAACTTTGAAGTAAAAACTCGATTTTTACATATGTAGTGAAAGCGGACAACGAAGGTGACAATAAGGCGAAACGACGAAGACTTCTGCAAAGGAAGAGCCGTGGAGCTAGGATAGCTATATGTGAGGATTTCTCACTCTTCAATTTCTTTTTATAATTTTATATATGTGTTGAAAGTGAAAGTGAATTGCTATATATAAATATCTATATATATATATATATATATATATACGCCCCTCGTCCACAAACCATGGACGATATTTATTGGTTGAAATTGTTGTGAAAATTGATTGATAGCGAAGTGAAATAAAATATATATGAAAAGTGAAATATATATATATAGCAAAGTGAAAATATCGAATATATGAAAAGTGAAATTTATATATATAGCGAAGTGAAAATATCGAATAAATTGAAAGTGAAAATATTCGAATTGAAAACAATGTATATGAAATATTCGAATTGAAAACGATATATATATATATATGAAATGAAAACGATGCATATGAAATATTCGAATTGAATTGAATAGAAAACGAATTCGAATTGAATTGAATAGAAAACGAATTCGAATTGAATTGAATAGAAAACGAATTCGAATTGAATCGAATAGAAAACGAATTCGAATTGAATTGAATAGAAAACGAATTCGAATTGAATTGAATAGAAAACGAATTCGAATTGAATTGAATAGAAAATGAATTCGAATTGAATTGAATAGAAAACGAATTCGAATTGAATTGAATAGAAAATGAATTCGAAATGAATTGAATTGAAAACGAATTCGAATTGAATTGAAATTTGAATTGAATAGAAATGAATTTTAAAACGAATCTATAAAGAAGAATTCAATTGTGATTTGAATTGAAAAGGAAGTTGAAAATGTTTTTGAAACGAATTCAAAACTATTTATATAATTCGTTTTAAATAGAAATCGACGAAATATATATTATATATATATTATATATATAATAAATGGCCTGAATAGAACGCGCCGCGCTGCGGCAGTTCGCGAATTTCGACCATTGACTTCGAACGGACATTACGGGAGATCCGACCGTCGGATTCTCCTGAAATCAGAACCGTTGGGTTCGTATCGAAAAGAGCTTTCTAAGGAATATTAGAAATTTGAAATCTAACGGTTGGATTTGGAGATACGTCCAAATCAAATTCGGAAAAGGTCGCTGTAAGTGCAGTTCGATGGCCATTGATGGAAATCGACCGTACAGGCCTTGATAAAATTATTAAAAATAGTAATAATTTGTGTAAAATCATAAGAAATGATTTGGGAAGAATTGGGATGAAAAACTCCATATTTGAAAAGATAAAAATAGATTTTTATCGAAATGAACTAGTTTTGAACTAGGATTATAATTCTATTTATTTTTAAATAAATAAATTGAATTCGAAAAGGGTTTTAAAAATAACCAAAATTCCAATGATTGCATTGGAGTGGATTTGAATCGAAATTGTCTTCGGAATATTTCGATGTTGGGATTCGTGATTATACAGGTGTTGTTATGGAAATTTGAAAGATATATATATTTATATCGTTATTTCCCATACGACATCTGTTAGTCGTAGAACTCGATATTGAATATAAGCCGATATATTTTCTATTCAGAGCCTTGTATTGAATATCGAATGTGATTTGGGTTTGTCGTGAATGGTGTCTTCACTAACACTGTTCTTGAACCCAGTTGAGAAAAGATTAAATCTTTTTATTTAGATTTAATGAAGTGTACCAATTAAATAATATTTAATTGGAATTGAATTGATATTGATTTTTGGGTTTATCGTGAACAGTGTTTTAAATAACACTCGTTCTTTAACCCGATAATTAATGGAATGATTTTTGGGTTTATCGTGAACAGTGTTTTTAAATAACACTCGTTCTTTAACCCGATAATTAATGGAATGTGACTTTGGGTTTATCGCGAACCGTGTTTTTAGATGACACTGATTCTTTAACCCAGTCACAGATTAAAACTAAGTGGAGTTTTAATGAATCTTTAATTAGATTGAAAAGATCGAGAATGGAGTATCACCAGTTTTGCTCCAGGCGATAGTTAAATCTTTAATTAGATTTGAACGTGAAATTTAGAAACTAACTGTCGGTTAGCCAAGCAGAATGGTTTTCTGGATATTGATCTGATGTTGGTTTCGGCCTTCGGGGTTAATATTTGGGGAATTATTCTCTTGATTAATTTACGGTTAGTGACTAATGAATTGGAATGAGGCGTATGTTAAATTTGATTGATTGATGGTTTGGATTGTGCTCGACCAGTTTATGAGCAGAATATGCTTTTACATTTAGCATTGGGTTGGGTTGAAAATATCTGTGTGCTAACGCCTTGTGAAAGACTTCACGATTTGACGATAAGGTGTTTAGCGATGTTGTGTTCATTTCAAATTTAACGAATGATTGTGAAATGATATTTTTCTTAAGTGAAAAAAAATGTATTCCCGATTTTGGACAGGGAATGTTTTATAAAAAATGTTTTATAAAACAGAAAGGATTTCGAGGCCCAAAACCCGATGATTTCTAAAGTGATTTAGAAATGTATTATATGATACATTGTGATTATTATGTTGTGAAATGATTTTCCCTACTTCGGGATATGAAATGATTTAGTATGTGGCTAAAGATTCGGGTAACCCTGAGACTAAAAGTATGGGTGAGAGGGCGGTGTATGCTCTCCTGAGTGGGAGGTGCATCGTCGGTGTAGCCTACTCCTATGTGGGGTAGGTGCACATATATATATCGAGTTGCGAGGTGCGTACCCTTTGCCTTGTCGATGGGGAGCACGATATTTGGTTGCATACTTGTTTGTATGCATTGTTATGTTTTGGAATTCACATTTCCAAATGATTTGATTTGAGATCCCGAAGTGAAATCTACTTTGATATAGAAAGTTAGATATGTATTTCAAATGATTTGAAATAAGAAATCGGGAATAAAATCCAAAGGAATAATTTCTGTAAATTGAATTGGATTTGGAAAATCTAAGTGTGGTGATTAATCTAAATGGGTAGATAGGGATATTGCATGTTGATTGATGCATAGTAGATCCATATATCTATATTGATTGTTGTTTATACACTGGCTTTCATGGGGGTAAACCCGTTCCGCGAAAGTGGCGTGGTCCCGTGATTTGCCTTATTTTTAAACAAGTTTAACAACTGTTTTTGAGTTCTCACACCAGTCCCATGACTGACCTGTAGTTTGCTTTTCCCTTGCGAACTCGGGTGCCCCTATTTTCCACACGGGCAGTCGAGTAGTTTTATTTTGCAGATGTTTTGAGCAGGATTCTGGATTGAAGCTTTAAGCTGTGTCCAGGCATTTACAGTCTTCCGCTGTGTAGTTTATATTTCCGCTGTGCACTGTTTTACATTTATGTAAATTTATCTTCCGCTGTGTATTATATTTCGATATACTCTGATATTCTGTACTCTGATGTAACATTATTATGATGTTTATTGAAGTCTTCTGTTATTTGTTCTGATGTGTTGTATACCCAAAGTTAGCGTATACGGGATTCGAACGGTCTTGGTCGGTTTAGCGATCGATTAGGTCCGGGCGAAATCCGTGTCGTTACAACGTGGTATCAGAGCTTTGGTTAAACTCAAATCTTTGGGGTACAACTCGTTAGAACTGAACAAAAGACTCATCAGAGGTAGGATTAGTAATGTCCTATAAAAGAATCCTCATTAGAGATAGAATCAGTAGCATTCTAGAATGAGTGTCTCGTTAGAGATGGGGTTAGAAATGCCCTAGAATGAGTCGAGAGTTATTTGTTTATAAATAACGTATCTGTGATTATATATATAATCTGATTTTAGAAAATATGATTTTAAATATATAAAATTATATATTTGAAAATATAATCAACTAATTGATTGATGTTTGTGTGGTTTGTTTATTTGGTTGCTAAATTTTAACCATTTTGCCTAATTCAACCAAATATTGAATTGTATTGGAATTTGGTCGCATCTGCTTGCATATACATGTATATCATTGAACAGGTCATAGCAAGGAGGCTAGAGCCAGAGAATAAAATTTGTTTGCCCGACAAATAGGTACATGTTTACTACATAATTTCCTGTTTTGTTTGGGTGATGATGATTTTGTGAGCCTATTGGCTAGCCGCTTGGCTTTTTCTTTTTCTTTTTGAGATCTGAAGGACCGGGGAAGCTATTTGAAATTCCCCGATGCTCCCGGTGCAGGGGAGGTTATGGCGAAATTTTTCAAAAATTTAGGGTGTTAGCCAAATTTTTGAAATTTTGAAAATTCTCAGAAACTAAAGAGTTGGAGAATAGAAGCCAGATCGAGCGTAGAGTTGGATAATCAAACCACTTTCGACTTTGTTCCTTTTCGGGGACGAAAAGTTTTAAGTGGGGGAGATTGTAACAACCCGTAAAATGCGAGCCAGTTTGAAATTTTTATTTTGGCAATTTTAGCGAATTCTGATTATTTAACATGAATTATTTTAAATAATATCGACGAGAAATTTATTTTGAATATAATTCGAACGTATATATTATACGCGTCGTCGTTAGAATATAAATATTTATATATAATTATAAATAGAATTGAAAATGGCGCGGTAGTTCGATAATTCGATTTCAAACTTCAATTGAATGTACCGGGTGCAAAACAATCCGGATTTTAGTGAAACCAAAAATAATGGAATCTAATAGTGAATATCTTTCCAACGAATCCGAAAAATCAAGATTTCATATCGGGAATCAAAAGATATGTCCAGTTGAAAATTCTGAATAGTCGCTATGGAATTCAGGCCCTTAAAAATGGACATTTTGCAAATGACCTCGGATTTCGACGAAACCACTTTTGTTGGGTCCGTGATGTCAAACTTTTGCTAGGTTTCAAATTTCATAATTTTTCGAATCAATATGTGAGCGTGGCAAAGGAAAACGCGTTTGACCTGTTTCAGTTGATTTTAATCGACTGGAAAATGACCATTTTTCAAACGGTCTCAGAATTCGACGAAACTAGTTTTGTTAGGACCGTATCGTCAATACGAAGCTAGAAAATATTTTTCTGGAATTTTTCTAGTTAGTATGTGACCCCGGTAATTTGAAATGTGCGTTTAAAATTCAATATAGTGATTTAAATGAAAATTCAAAAGGAAACTGATTGTAACGATCAAATCAGCTTGCGATACATATCCCATTGTGTTCGGAATGGGGGTGAAACGCTATGGGCGACAGGCGGTGGGCCTCGTTTCGAGGTCATATGTGAAAGTCAACCTTTTTGCGAAATTTAATAATTAAATAATAAAGAATAAAAAAAAAAATATACTTTACCCCCTTTTTCTTCCTTCTGCCCCCCCCCCCCCCGATTTCATTAATCAGTAAACAAAACAAAAAAAAAAAAAAAAAAAAAGGAAGAAGACCATGGTGCCCTAAAACCCGTCGAGACCCCATCGCCTCCACCCTACATCCGCCGCCGCCCCCTTCATGCCGCCATCGACGAACTCCGCTTCCTCCACCCCCTTCCTCTGTGAAACCTCGCGCCCCCATTGGTTCGATTGAATCCCTCTGCCCTAAATCGGACCACCTGACTGCGAGCCACCCGCTGCCCACACCAATCGCCGACCGCTTCCTTTCGCCTCCCCCTGTCGTTCATGCACCACCGTGGAAGGGCCCCCCTCACGAACATTCGTCCCCCTCCCACATCGGTGGCTGTAAGTTTTCAATTTTTTTTTCTTTCTTTTCTCTTTCATTCATCTGTTTGATTTTTAAAAAAAACTGAAAACTCGTTTATTTTAATTTGAAAAACTGTTGTTTTTTTTTATTAAAACTGACTTTATTAGATTTTTAAACTGATTTTAAAAAGATATAAAAAACTGATTTTTAACAAAAGTAAAAACTGATTTTTAGAAAAAAGGTTTGAACTTTAAAAATGAATTTACTTTGAAATAAAAATTCGATTTTTATATATTGAACTTTGAAATAAAAATTCGATTTTTATATATTGAACTTTGAAATAAAAATTCGATTTTTATATATTGAACTTTGAAATAAAAATTCGATTTTTATATATTGAACTTTGAAATAAAAATTCGATTTTTATATATTGAACTTTGAAGTAAAAACTCGATTTTTACATATGTAGTGAAAGCGGACAACGAAGGTGACAATAAGGCGAAACGACGAAGACTTCTGCAAAGGAAGAGCCGTGGAGCTAGGATAGCTATATGTGAGGATTTCTCACTCTTCAATTTCTTTTTATAATTTTATATATGTGTTGAAAGTGAAAGTGAATTGCTATATATAAATATCTATATATATATATATATATATATATATATATATATATATATATATATATACGCCCCTCGTCCACAAACCATGGACGATATTTATTGGTTGAAATTGTTGTGAAAATTGATTGATAGCGAAGTGAAATAAAATATATATGAAAAGTGAAATATATATATATAGCAAAGTGAAAATATCGAATATATGAAAAGTGAAATTTATATATATAGCGAAGTGAAAATATCGAATAAATTGAAAGTGAAAATATTCGAATTGAAAACAATGTATATGAAATATTCGAATTGAAAACGATATATATATATATATGAAATGAAAACGATGCATATGAAATATTCGAATTGAATTGAATAGAAAACGAATTCGAATTGAATTGAATAGAAAACGAATTCGAATTGAATTGAATAGAAAACGAATTCGAATTGAATCGAACAGAAAACGAATTCGAATTGAATTGAATAGAAAACGAATTCGAATTGAATTGAATAGAAAACGAATTCGAATTGAATTGAATAGAAAATGAATTCGAATTGAATTGAATAGAAAACGAATTCGAATTGAATTGAATAGAAAATGAATTCGAAATGAATTGAATTGAAAACGAATTCGAATTGAATTGAAATTTGAATTGAATAGAAATGAATTTTAAAACGAATCTATAAAGAAGAATTCAATTGTGATTTGAATTGAAAAGGAAGTTGAAAATGTTTTTGAAACGAATTCAAAACTATTTGTATAATTCGTTTTAAATAGAAATCGACGAAATATATATTATATATATATTATATATATAATAAATGGCCTGAATAGAACGCGCCGCGCTGCGGCAGTTCGCGAATTTCGACCATTGACTTCGAACGGACATTACGGGAGATCCGACCGTCGGATTCTCCTGAAATCAGAACCGTTGGGTTCGTATCGAAAAGAGCTTTCTAAGGAATATTAGAAATTTGAAATCTAACGGTTGGATTTGGAGATACGTCCAAATCAAATTCGGAAAAGGTCGCTGTAAGTGCAGTTCGATGGCCATTGATGGAAATCGACCGTACAGGCCTTGATAAAATTATTAAAAATAGTAATAATTTGTGTAAAATCATAAGAAATGATTTGGGAAGAATTGGGATGAAAAACTCCATATTTGAAAAGATAAAAATAGATTTTTATCGAAATGAACTAGTTTTGAACTAGGATTATAATTCTATTTATTTTTAAATAAATAAATTGAATTCGAAAAGGGTTTTAAAAATAACCAAAATTCCAATGATTGCATTGGAGTGGATTTGAATCGAAATTGTCTTCGGAATATTTCGATGTTGGGATTCGTGATTATACAGGTGTTGTTATGGAAATTTGAAAGATATATATATTTATATCGTTATTTCCCATACGACATCTGTTAGTCGTAGAACTCGATATTGAATATAAGCCGATATATTTTCTATTCAGAGCCTTGTATTGAATATCGAATGTGATTTGGGTTTGTCGTGAATGGTGTCTTCACTAACACTGTTCTTGAACCCAGTTGAGAAAAGATTAAATCTTTTTATTTAGATTTAATGAAGTGTACCAATTAAATAATATTTAATTGGAATTGAATTGATATTGATTTTTGGGTTTATCGTGAACAGTGTTTTAAATAACACTCGTTCTTTAACCCGATAATTAATGGAATGATTTTTGGGTTTATCGTGAACAGTGTTTTTAAATAACACTCGTTCTTTAACCCGATAATTAATGGAATGTGACTTTGGGTTTATCGCGAACCGTGTTTTTAGATGACACTGATTCTTTAACCCAGTCACAGATTAAAACTAAGTGGAGTTTTAATGAATCTTTAATTAGATTGAAAAGATCGAGAATGGAGTATCACCAGTTTTGCTCCAGGCGATAGTTAAATCTTTAATTAGATTTGAACGTGAAATTTAGAAACTAACTGTCGGTTAGCCAAGCAGAATGGTTTTCTGGATATTGATCTGATGTTGGTTTCGGCCTTCGGGGTTAATATTTGGGGAATTATTCTCTTGATTAATTTACGGTTAGTGACTAATGAATTGGAATGAGGCGTATGTTAAATTTGATTGATTGATGGTTTGGATTGTGCTCGACCAGTTTATGAGCAGAATATGCTTTTACATTTAGCATTGGGTTGGGTTGAAAATATCTGTGTGCTAACGCCTTGTGAAAGACTTCACGATTTGACGATAAGGTGTTTAGCGATGTTGTGTTCATTTCAAATTTAACGAATGATTGTGAAATGATATTTTTCTTAAGTGAAAAAAAATGTATTCCCGATTTTGGACAGGGAATGTTTTATAAAAAATGTTTTATAAAACAGAAAGGATTTCGAGGCCCAAAACCCGATGATTTCTAAAGTGATTTAGAAATGTATTATATGATACATTGTGATTATTATGTTGTGAAATGATTTTCCCTACTTCGGGATATGAAATGATTTAGTATGTGGCTAAAGATTCGGGTAACCCTGAGACTAAAAGTATGGGTGAGAGGGCGGTGTATGCTCTCCTGAGTGGGAGGTGCATCGTCGGTGTAGCCTACTCCTATGTGGGGTAGGTGCACATATATATATCGAGTTGCGAGGTGCGTACCCTTTGCCTTGTCGATGGGGAGCACGATATTTGGTTGCATACTTGTTTGTATGCATTGTTATGTTTTGGAATTCACATTTCCAAATGATTTGATTTGAGATCCCGAAGTGAAATCTACTTTGATATAGAAAGTTAGATATGTATTTCAAATGATTTGAAATAAGAAATCGGGAATAAAATCCAAAGGAATAATTTCTGTAAATTGAATTGGATTTGGAAAATCTAAGTGTGGTGATTAATCTAAATGGGTAGATAGGGATATTGCATGTTGATTGATGCATAGTAGATCCATATATCTATATTGATTGTTGTTTATACACTGGCTTTCATGGGGGTAAACCCGTTCCGCGAAAGTGGCGTGGTCCCGTGATTTGCCTTATTTTTAAACAAGTTTAACAACTGTTTTTGAGTTCTCACACCAGTCCCATGACTGACCTGTAGTTTGCTTTTCCCTTGCGAACTCGGGTGCCCCTATTTTCCACACGGGCAGTCGAGTAGTTTTATTTTGCAGATGTTTTGAGCAGGATTCTGGATTGAAGCTTTAAGCTGTGTCCAGGCATTTACAGTCTTCCGCTGTGTAGTTTATATTTCCGCTGTGCACTGTTTTACATTTATGTAAATTTATCTTCCGCTGTGTATTATATTTCGATATACTCTGATATTCTGTACTCTGATGTAACATTATTATGATGTTTATTGAAGTCTTCTGTTATTTGTTCTGATGTGTTGTATACCCAAAGTTAGCGTATACGGGATTCGAACGGTCTTGGTCGGTTTAGCGATCGATTAGGTCCGGGCGAAATCCGTGTCGTTACACTTATTCATAGATAGGTTAGGATTTTTTAATTTATAAAAACAAGATTTTATATATATAAGAAGTGCAAACAAAGATTAGATTTTGTGTTGGCAAAAAGGATTCGATTTTTATAGTTAGAAAGACTTGATTTTCATAGACAAAGATTGGATTTTTACATTAGATAAAAGTGAGATTTTTATTCGATATATGGAATATTTTTAACAAAGTAAAAATTCGATTTTTATATATTGAATAGCGAAGTAAAAAAAAAATTCGATTTTTATATATTGAATAGCGAAGTAAAAAAATTCGATTTTTATATATTGAATAGCGAAGTAAAAATATGATTTTTAAATATATGAAGTGATTATAAAAATATGATTTTTAAATATATGAAGTGATTATAAAAATATGATTTTTAAATTGAAAGTGAATAAATAAAAATGTGATTTTTATTTTAAAGACATCAGTATATAAAAATGTGATTTTTACATATGTAGTGAAAGCGGACAACAAAAGCGATAAGAGACGAGAACAGTGAAGATTTCCTGCATTAGAAGAGTCAAGATGATTGGATAGCTATATGTGAGAACTTCTCACTCAAATTCTCTTTTTCTAGTTATATATATATACTAGGATGCAGACGGTGCTTAGTAGCACCCGACACCCGTCATCCACAGACCATGGATGGCTTGTTTGTTAAATTGATTGGTTGTGTAGTTGGTTAGATTATTTGATTTGAATTGAATTATTTGGTGAATTGAAATTGATTTGATTGATGTGTGAATGGCGTGGGCCTTCACTAGACCGGGGATAAGGCTAGGCCTCGTCCCGTTTCTAGTATCGTGCCGTTATGCCGCCGAAATTTTCTAAAATAAGTTAGAAAATAAAAATATCATTTTATTTAAAGAATGAACTGAATAGAAATTCATATGTTAGAATAAAATGTTTTATCGTTAAAATATAATTTTTAACGTGAATGTGAATAAATAAATATTCATTTACAAACCGGACGGTTTGTTTATGTACACCTATTTGAATGACATTGATTGGGACGATAAATTTTACACATCGCCCAACTGCACAAATAAAATATGGGTTTGATTGTTTGAAACCCCACACGGGTGTTAGGATGAAATTTGAAGTTGACTCATCCTGATTGATTAAATATGTCGATCGATTGATTGACAGGCTGTTATAAGCGTTAGATATTTATATTTGATGCTTATACAGTGTAGTGCACTTTGGTTGACGGTTGATTATTTTTCAAAGCTATTATATACATGTGATGTATGAAAATACATATAATTAACGTTATATGGTAATTGATTGGGCCTCATTCCAATTTGAAAAATAAAGAATAATATAAAATAAAGGTTCATGTGTTGACAGTACTCATCCATTGAGATTGGTCATGTGTTGAACGAAATATTTTGATAACAACAGCTATTTTGAAAAAGAAATATTTGAAATAGAATATTTGAAAATAGAAATTTATGAAGCCGTGTTGATTAGATTGACGCCATTTTGACGTGAACGATATTTATATCGATTTTATTCATTTCGAAATGAATTGAATTGAAAACGATTTCGAAATGAATTGAATTGAAAACGATTTCGAAATGAATTGAATTGAAAACGATTTCGAAATGAATTGAATTGAAAACGATTTCGAAATGAATTGAATTGAAAACGATTTCGAAATGAATTGAATTGAAAACGATTTCGAAATGAATTGAATTGAAAAAGATTTCGAAATGAATTGAATTGAAAACGATTTCGAAATGAATTGAATTGAAAACGATTTCGAAATGAATTGAATTGAAAACGATTTCGAAATGAATTTTATTGAAAACGATTTCGAAATGAATTGAATTGAAAACGATTTCGAAATGAATTGAATTGAAAACGATTTCAAAATGAATTGAATTGAAAACGATTTCGAAATGAATTGAATTGAAAACGATTTCGAAATGGATTGAATTGAAATGGAAGTTGAAATTGCTTTTGAAACGAATTCTAAAACTATTTATATAATTCGTTTTAAATAAGAAATCGACGAAATATATATTATATATATTATATATATAATATAATGGCCTGAATAGAACGCGCCGCGCCACGACAGTTCGTGAATTTCGACCATTTATTTCAAACGGACATTACGGGAGATCCGACCGTCGGATTCTCCTAAAACCGGAACCGTTGGGTTCGTATCGAAAAGAGCTTTCTAACGAATGTGAGAAATTAGAAATCTAACGGTTGGATTTGGAATTATGTCCAAATCAAATTTGGAAAAGGTCGCTGTAAGTGCAGTTCGATGGCCATTGGTGGAAACCGACTGTACGGGCCTTGATAAAATTATTAAAAATAGTAATAATTTGTGTAAAATCATAAGAAATGATTTGTGAAGATTTGGGATGAAAAACTCCATATTTGAAAAGATAAAAATAGATTTTTATCGAAATGAACTAGTTTTGAACTAGAATTATAATTCTATTTATTTTTAAATAAATAAATTGAATTTGAAATGGTTTTGAAAATAACCAGAATTTCCAATGATTGCATTGGAATGGATTTGAATCGAAATTGTCTTCGGAATATTTCGATGTTGGATTTCGCGATGATACAGATATTGTTATGGGAATTTGAAAGATATATATATATCGTTATTTCCAATACGATATTTGTTAGTCATAGAATTTGATATTGAATATAAGCCGGTATATTTTCTATTCAGAGCCTTGTGTTTAATATCAAATGTGATTTGGGTTTGTCGTGAATGGTGTCTTCACTAACACTGTTCTTGAATCCAGTTGAGAAAAGATTAAATCTTTTTATTTAGATTTAATGAAGTGTACCAATTAAACAATATTTAATTGGAATTGAATTGATATTGGTTCTTGGGTTTATCGTGAATGGTGTTTTAAATAACACTCGTTCTTTAACCCGATAATTAATGGAATGTGATTTTGGGTTTATCGTGAACCGTGTTTTAAAGGACACTGATTCTTTAACCCAGTCACAGATTAAAACTAAGTGGAGTTTTAATGAATCTTTAATTAGATTGAAAAGATTGAGAATGGAGTATCACCAGTTTTGCTCCAGGCGATAGTTAAATCTTTAATTAGATTTGAACGTGTAATGGTAATTGAATTTACCGATAACACCGTGGTGTTAGATATGAAGTATAACCAGTTTTACTTCATGGGATGAATAGGTTGGGATTGGGAAATAAAATAAATAATTACTTCGGTGTGGTTCGCTAATTCCGACTAGTTTGAATTGATATTCAAAGGAGATTAAAGAATAAATTTAAAGAATTTATCTTGGATAAAATTAATGGGAACTTTTCCCAAAGTATAGGAATATTTGAATAAAAGAATATTCTGAATTGGAATGAGGCGTATGTTGTGTTTGTGTAACACTTATTTAAAATATACGTGAGTTATTCGGAAAGACCGGGTTTATCCCATTCTGAATAACTTATACGACGATAAGTCGAAGATGAAGACGGTGGTCGAAGACCGGAAGTCTTCACGTCGTTTGGGTGATTACCGATGATCTTGATTGGGCTGTACACCCAAGAAGATGGAAACAGTTAGTGATCGTCCAGACGTACTTGGAGATCGATGGATATGCGGGGTACTAGGTGCCTCCGGTTTCGTTCAGACCCAGAACGGACTTGTAAATGGACTGTGTGTCTGACATTGGATTTTAGTCCGTGTGGTTGATCTCTATTAAATATATATCTGTTTGGCGGCGGAGAATTTATTCTCTTGCTTAACGCCCTTCTCTGAGACGTACGAGCTCAGGGGTTATATATTGATGGATATCAAACTCATGGAGTGAACTGCCTGTGTGGCATGCCTAAGTGGCAATTGATCGAGGCTTCTGTTGAAAAGCAAAGTCTTGTGGTGATGATCAAAGCAAGGCCTTTGTGGCGTAGTTTTGTGTAACGTTTACTTCGCGTGTTTCACACCCGGTATGAACCAAAAACGGGAGAGGACGTCAGGGAGGGCATGCGTTTCTTTCTAGCTAGAAGTGGCGTCAGTGGTTTTACACGCCCTGACGAGTTTGACTTATGTGGTTGTTGCTGTTGCGAGGCGCCTCGGATTGATCGGTCGTTCTAGAACCGATGGAGTCATTTAGTTGGCTCATTTACGCCCCAAAGGGCGGGGAAACGCATGTTCAGGCATTTTAATCCACATCGGTGGACCGGCCCTGAGGATCCAAAGGCTTGACAGAGTACTTGCCTGAGGCTCGGGCTAGACAGTCTCGAAGTCGGTGAGGACTATCTTTTGCCTCGGTTCATAGACGGAAATCCAATTTCCAAATACGTGACATTTGCGGTTTTATTTGTAAACTTTTATATATGGCGACATAGTGTTATGGGGCATTCATGCCGCCTATGATTGATACTTATGATTTGAAGTTGTTTTATACACTATGCACTTATAGTAGTATCAAATGATTTGTTTTAAACGTACTAAGCATGTTTGGCTATTATAAGGGAAAACCCTATCCTCGGCTGCGTTGCATTGTGTGATAGGACCTGGGTCTTATAATAGCTTCATTTTTCTTTATTTAGCATTGCGCTGTTTGTTTTATGCACCGGTATTCTTGGGAGGAAACCCGTTCCGTGTTATACGGCGTGGTCCCTTGATTTACCTGACTTTAAAATAAAGAATTAATAACTGTTTTAGTTCTCACACCAGTCACATGACTGACCTGGAGTTTATTGTTTTAACCTAAACTCTGGGTGCCCTTATTTTGACACGGGCAGCTAGTAGTTTCGGTTTTGCAGAATTATATTCACAGGATCTTGGTTTACAGCTGGAACGATATCCGGAAAGCTTTGTATCCGTATATCTCTTCTAGTTGCGTATTGTATTATTTTCCGCTGCTATGTATTTAAATGTAATTTAAATCTCTGATATTTCAGTGTAATATATATTCATTTATACTCTGTATATTCTTGTAATCTGATGTATTGTTGTAATAACAATGAAATGTTCTTCCGTCTGCGTTCTGTTGTGGCTTGTTCTCGAACTATCCGCTCTTTCCTTTACGGGGAAGTTGAGGGTTTTCACAGTTGGTATCAGAGCTTTGGTTTACAAAGCTCAGAGAACAAGACACATTAGAACCATACGAAAGAATTCATCAGAAATTGGATTAGTAATATCCAACGAGAATGACTCGTTAGAGATAGGATCAGTAGAGTCCTAGAACGAGTGTGAATAGTATATTTTTCAAATGAAAACAATTTTTGTTTTGAAAATTTAAATCAATTATTCGTATTTGATTATCTATTTATATTGAGTTGGACAGTCCAGTATATAAAGATTTTGCGTATACGTCTGATCCACGTGTATTTGAAATTTTAATATACTGGATAGATATAGAGTCACATTCTAGACACCCGGGGATAATTCTGATGATGTGGCCACATCATCAGTATTATATTCGTGTTTCGAAGGTGTGATTTTCTATATATTTCCATTAGACTGGTGTGAGAACCAAAACTAATATAGCTAGAATTCATTGTTGTGATTTGGCATCAAAAACATGATTTTCTTTATATGTATCAAAATTATGAATTTGAAACGTTAATCCACTAATTGATTGATGTTTGTGTTGTTTGTTCATTTGTTTGCTAATTTTGAACCATTATGCCTAATTGAACCAAATATTGAATTATATTGAAAATTGGTCGCATTTGTTTGCATATACATATATATCATTGAACAGGTCATAGCAAGGAGGCTAGAGCAGAGAATAAAATTTGTTTGCCCGACAAATAGGTACATGTTTACTACATAATTTACTGCTTTGTTTGGGTGATGATGATTTTATGAGCCTATTGGCTAGCCGCTTGGCCTTTTCTTTTTCTTTTTGAGATCTGAAGGACCGGGGAAGCTATTTGAGATTCCCCGATGCTCCCGGTGCAGGGGAGGTTATGGCGAAATTTTTCGAAAATTTAGGGTGTTAGCCAAATTTTTGAAATTTTGAAAATTCTCAGAAACTAAAGAGTTGGAGAATGGAAGCCAGATCGAGCGTAGAGCTGATTGATCAAACCACTTTCGACTTTGTTCCTTTTCGAGGACGAAAAGTTTTAAGTGGGGGAGATTGTAATAACCCGAAAATCTGGGCCAGTTTAAAATTTTTATTTTGGCAATTTTAGCGAATTTAGTATATTTAAAATAGCTTATTTTAAATAAAATCAACGGGAAAAATTAGTTTGAATAGAATTCGAACGTATATATTATATACGTCGTCGTTAGAATATAAATATTTATATATATTTATAAATAGAATTGAAAATGGCGCGGTAGTTCGATAATTCGATTTCAAACTTCAATTGAATGTACCGGGTGTAAAACAATCCGGATTTTAGTGAAACCAAAAACATTAGGATCTAATTGTGAATATCTTTCCAACGAATTCGAATAATCGGAATTTCATAGCGGGAATCAAAAGATATGTCCAGTTGAAAATTCTGAATAGTCGCTATGGAATTCAGGCCCTTAAAAATAGACATTTTGCAAACGACCTCGGATTTCGACGAAACCAGTTTTGTTGGGTTCGTGATGTCAAGTTATTGCTAGGTTTCAAATTTCATAATTTTTCGAATCAATATGTGAGCGTGGCAAAGGAAAACGTGTTTGACCAGTTTTAGTTGATTTTAATCGACTGGAAATTGGCCATTTTTCAAACGGTCTCAGAATTCGACGAAACTTGTTTTGTTAGGACCGTATCGTCAATACGAAGCCAGAAAATATTTTTCTGGAATTTTTCGAGTTAGTATGTGACCCCAGTAAATTGAAATACGCATTCAAATTCAATATATAGAGTTATAGGTTGATTTTGACGAAAACTGATCGTAACGGCCGGATTGGCTTATGAAACATATCCCATTGTGTTCGGAATGGGGGTAATTAGCTGGGAGCGTCAGTCGTTAGGTCTCGATAGGAGATTGAATTAAAAAGTTACTTTTTAGATTTAAAAATAAAATTAAATAATTAAATAAATAAAATCCTTTTTCACTTAAACCCCCCCATTCATTTATCTCCCCGTCAGTTAATTAAAAAGAAGGAAAAACCCACGATCCCTTTAAACCATTGCCCCTTTTCCCCTGTCGCCACCACCGTTAGTCGACCTCCGCCACCCAGAAAAGCCGCCGCCGGCCTCCTCGATCTAACCCCCCTCCTCGCGAGTTCGAGAAACCCCCTCTCACCGCCTGCGCGCAGCACACGGCCCACCGCGACGCTCGCCCGGCCAACCCTAGATCCGCCGCCACCTCAGATCTGCTACCCCTGCCTGAGTCGCTGCGAAACCCCCGGCCTTCCTTCCTCTCGTGCTCTCCCCCTCGCCTGTTCCAGCACCTTAGCGCCCAAAACCCACTGTTCAGCCTTCCACCGCGAGCCCAACGCTCAGTCACCACCACTGCCATGTCAGCGCAAAGATGAACTCCCCTCCAGTGACGCAAACAACCCCTTCTTCCTCCGATTTACACGGTGAGTGCTTGTAATTTTTATTCGTTGATAAAAATCGGATTTTTATTCATTCTAAAATCTGATTCTTATTCATAGATAGGTTAGGATTTTTTAATTTATAAAAACAAGATTTTATATATATAAGAAGTGCAAACAAAGATTAGATTTTGTGTTGGCAAAAAGGATTCGATTTTTATAGTTAGAAAGACTTGATTTTCATAGACAAAGATTGGATTTTTACATTAGATAAAACTGAGATTTTTATTCGATATATGGAATATTTTTAACAAAGTAAAAATTCGATTTTTATATATTGAATAGCGAAGTAAAAAAAAATTCGATTTTTATATATTGAATAGCGAAGTAAAAAAATTCGATTTTTATATATTGAATAGCGAAGTAAAAATATGATTTTTAAATATATGAAGTGATTATAAAAATATGATTTTTAAATATATGAAGTGATTATAAAAATATGATTTTTAAATTGAAAGTGAATAAATAAAAATGTGATTTTTATTTTAAAGACATCAGTATATAAAAATGTGATTTTTACGTATGTAGTGAAAGCGGACAACAAAAGCGATAAGAGACGAGAACAGTGAAGATTTCCTGCATTAGAAGAGTCAAGATGATTGGATAGCTATATGTGAGAACTTCTCACTCAAATTCTCTTTTTCTAGTTATATATATATACTAGGATGCAGACGGTGCTTAGTAGCACCCGACACCCGTCATCCACAGACCATGGATGGCTTGTTTGTTAAATTGATTGGTTGTGTAGTTGGTTAGATTATTTGATTTGAATTGAATTATTTGGTGAATTGAAATTGATTTGATTGATGTGTGAATGGCGTGGGCCTTCACTAGACCGGGGATAAGGCTAGGCCTCGTCCCGTTTCTAGTATCGTGCCGTTATGCCGCCGAAATTTTCTAAAATAAGTTAGAAAATAAAAATATCATTTTATTTAAAGAATGAACTGAATAGAAATTCATATGTTAGAATAAAATGTTTTATCGTTAAAATATAATTTTTTACGTGAATGTGAATAAATAAATATTCATTTACAAACCGGACGGTTTGTTTATGTACACCTATTTGAATGACATTGATTGGGACGATAAATTTTACACATCGCCCAACTGCACAAATAAAATATGGGTTTGATTGTTTGAAACCCCACACGGGTGTTAGGATGAAATTTGAAGTTCACTCATCTTGATTGATTAAATATGTTGATCGATTGATTGACAGGCTGTTATAAGCGTTAGATATTTATATTTGATGCTTATACAGTGTAGTGCACTTTGGTTGATGGTTGATTATTTTTCTAAGCTATTATATACATGTGATGTATAAAAATACATATAATTAACGTTATATGGTAATTGATTGGGCCTCATTCCAATTTGAAAAATAAAGAATAATATAAAATAAAGGTTCATGTGTTGACAGTACTCATCCATTGAGATTGGTCATGTGTTGAACGAAATATTTTGATAACAACAGCTATTTTGAAAAAGAAATATTTGAAATAGAATATTTGAAAATAGAAATTTATGAAGCCGTGTTGATTAGATTGACGCCATTTTGACGTGAACGATATTTATATCGATTTTATTCATTTCGAAATGAATTGAATAGAAAACGATTTCGAAATGAATTGAATTGAAAACGATTTCGAAATGAATTGAATTGAAAACGATTTCGAAATGAATTGAATTGAAAACGATTTCGAAATGAATTGAATTGAAAACGATTTCGAAATGAATTGAATTGAAAACGATTTCGAAATGAATTGTATTGAAAACAATTTCGAAATGAATTGAATTGAAAACGATTTCGAAATGAATTGAATTGAAAACGATTTCGAAATGAATTGAATTGAAAACGATTTCGAAATGAATTGAATTGAAAACGATTTCGAAATGAATTGAATTGAAAACGATTTCGAAATGAATTGAATTGAAAACGATTTCGAAATGAATTGAATTGAAAACGATTTCGAAATGAATTGAATTGAAAACGATTTCGAAATGAATTGAATTGAAAACGATTTCGAAATGAATTGAATTGAAAACGATTTCGAAATGAATTGAATTGAAATGGAAGTTGAAATTGCTTTTGAAACGAATTCTAAAACTATTTATATAATTCATTTTAAATAAGAAATCGACGAAATATATATTATATATATTATATATATAATATAATGGCCTGAATAGAACGCGCCGCGCCGCGACAGTTCGTGAATTTCGACCATTTATTTCAAACGGACATTAAGGGAGATCCGACCGTCGGATTCTCCTAAAACCGGAACCGTTGGGTTCGTATCGAAAAGAGCTTTCTAACGAATGTGAGAAATTAGAAATCTAACGGTTGGATTTGGAATTATGTCCAAATCAAAATTGAAAAAGGTCGCTGTAAGTGTAGTTCGATGGCCATTGGTGGAAATCGACTGTACGGGCCTTGATAAAATTATTAAAAATAGTAATAATTTGTGTAAAATCATAAGAAATGATTTGTGAAGATTTGGGATGAAAAACTCCATATTTGAAAAGATAAAAATAGATTTTTATCGAAATGAACTAGTTTTGAACTAGAATTATAATTCTATTTATTTTTAAATAAATAAATTGAATTTGAAATGGTTTTGAAAATAACCAGAATTTCCAATGATTGCATTGGAATGGATTTGAATCGAAATTGTCTTCGGAATATTTCGATGTTGGATTTAGCGATGATACAGATATTGTTATGGGAATTTGAAAGATATATATATATCGTTATTTCCAATACGATATTTGTTAGTCATAGAATTTGATATTGAATATAAGCCGGTATATTTTCTATTCAGAGCCTTGTGTTTAATATCAAATGTGATTTGGGTTTGTCGTGAATGGTGTCTTCACTAACACTGTTCTTGAATCCAGTTGAGAAAAGATTAAATCTTTTTATTTAGATTTAATGAAGTGTACCAATTAAACAATATTTAATTGGAATTGAATTGATATTGGTTCTTGGGTTTATCGTGAATGGTGTTTTAAATAACACTCGTTCTTTAACCCGATAATTAATGGAATGTGATTTTGGGTTTATCGTGAACCGTGTTTTAAAGGACACTGATTCTTTAACCCAGTCACAGATTAAAACTAAGTGGAGTTTTAATGAATCTTTAATTAGATTGAAAAGATTGAGAATGGAGTATCACCAGTTTTGCTCCAGGCGATAGTTAAATCTTTAATTAGATTTGAACGTGTAATGGTAATTGAATTTACCGATAACACCGTGGTGTTAGATATGAAGTATAACCAGTTTTACTTCATGGGATGAATAGGTTGGGATTGGGAAATAAAATAAATGATTACTTCGGTGTGGTTCGCTAATTCCGACTAGTTTGAATTGATATTCAAAGGAGATTAAAGAATAAATTTAAAGAATTTATCTTGGATAAAATTAATGGGAACTTTTCCCAAAGTATAGGAATATTTGAATAAAAGAATATTCTGAATTGGAATGAGGCGTATGTTGTGTTTGTGTAACACTTATTTAAAATATACGTGAGTTATTCGGAAAGACCGGGTTTATCCCATTCTGAATAACTGATACGACGATAAGTCGAAGATGAAGACGGTGGTCGAAGACCGGAAGTCTTCACGTCGTTTGGGTGATTACCGATGATCTTGATTGGGCTGTACACCCAAGAAGATGGAAACAGTTAGTGATCGTCCAGACGTACTTGGAGATCGATGGATATGCGGGGTACTAGGTGCCTCCGGTTTCGTTCAGACCCAGAACGGACTTGTAAATGGACTGTGTGTCTGACATTGGATTTTAGTCCGTGTGGTTGATCTCTATTAAATATATATCTGTTTGGCGGCGGAGAATTTATTCTCTTGCTTAACGCCCTTCTCTGAGACGTACGAGCTCAGGGGTTATATATTGATGGATATCAAACTCATGGAGTGAATTGCCTGTGTGGCATGCCTAAGTGGCAATTGATCGAGGCTTCTGTTGAAAAGCAAAGTCTTATGGTGATGATCAAAGCAAGGCCTTTGTGGCGTAGCTTTGTGTAACGTTTACTTCGCGTGTTTCACACCCGGTATGAACCAAAAACGGGAGAGGACGTCAGGGAGGGCATGCATTTCTTTCTAGCTAGAAGTGGCGTCAGTGGTTTTACACGCCCTGACGAGTTTGACTTATGTGGTTGTTGCTGTTGCGAGGCGCCTCGGATTGATCGGTCGTTCTCGAACCGATGGAGTCATTTAGTTGGCTCATTTACGCCCCAAAGGGCGGGGAAACGCATGTTCAGGCATTTTAATCCACATCAGTGGACCGGCCCTGAGGATCCAAAGGCTTGACAGAGTACTTGCCTGAGGCTCGGGCTAGACAGTCTCGAAGTCGGTGAGGACTATCTTTTGCCTCGGTTCATAGACGGAAATCCAATTTCCAAATACGTGACATTTGCGGTTTTATTTGTAAACTTATATATATGGCGACATAGTGTTATGGGGCATTCATGCCGCCTATGATTGATACTTATGATTTGAAGTTGTTTTATACACTATGCACTTATAGTAGTATCAAATGATTTGTTTTAAACGTACTAAGCATGTTTGGCTATTATAAGGGAAAACCCTATCCTCGGCTGCGTTGCATTGTGTGATAGGACCTGGGTCTTATAATAGCTTCATTTTTCTTTATTTAGCATTGCGCTGTTTGTTTTATGCACCGGTATTCTTGGGAGGAAACCCGTTCCATGTTATACGGCGTGGTCCCTTGATTTACCTGACTTTAAAATAAAGAATTAATAACTGTTTTAGTTCTCACACCAGTCACATGACTGACCTGGAGTTTATTGTTTTAACCTAAACTCTGGGTGCCCTTATTTTGACACGGGCAGCTAGTAGTTTCGGTTTTGCAGATTTATATTCACAGGATCTTGGTTTACAGCTGGAACGATATCCGGAAAGCTTTGTATCCGTATATCTCTTCTAGTTGTGTATTGTATTATTTTCCGCTGCTATGTATTTAAATGTAATTTAAATCTCTGATATTTCTGTGTAATATATATTCATTTATACTCTGTATATTCTTGTAATCTGATGTATTGTTGTAATAACAATGAAATGTTCTTCCGTCTGCGTTCTGTTGTGGCTTGTTCTCGAATTATCCGCTCTTTCCTTTACGGGGAAGTTGAGGGTTTTCACATTTCAACACGTGTGTATTTTTATCATAGCGTATACATGATAAAAGTAATATTTTTATCTTCAAAAATATTTATTCAACATGTGGATTTTTTTAACACTTCATATTCACAATAAAATGTAATTTTTATTATTTAATCAATTTTTTTAAAATACAAATAACATTCAACACATGAATTTCAATTCAACGAATGAATTCCAATCCAACACATGAATGTTCTCTACAGTTTGTATATATATATATATAAATGTAATTTTTATCATTAAAGCTATTTATTTAAAATTCGAATAACATTCAACACATGAATTTCAATTCAACGAATGAATTTCAATTCAACACATGAATATCCTTTACAGTTTGTATATATATAAAAATGTGATTTTTATCGTTAAAGCAATTTATTTAAAATTCGAATAACATTCAACACATGAATTTCAATTCAACGAATGAATTTCAATTCAACGAATGAATTTCAATTCAACACATGAATATTCTGTATAGTTTGTATATATATAAAAATGTGATTTTTATCGTTCAATCTATTTATTTAAAATTCGAATAACATTCAACACATGAATTTTCAATTCAACGAATGAATTTCAATTCAACACATGAATATCCTTTCCAGTTTGTATATATATATATATATATATATGTGATTTTTATCGTTAAAGCTATTTATTTAAAATTCGAATAACATTCAATACATGAATTTCAATTCAACGAATGAATTTCAATTCAACACATGAATATCCTTTTACAGTTTGTATATATATAAAAATGTGATTTTTATCGTTAAAGCTATTTATTTAAAATTCGAATAACATTCAACACATGAATTTCAATTCAACGAATGAATTTCAATTCAACACATGAATATTGGTTTCAACATATCAAAATAATTTCAACAAATGAAAATTATTCTAACACATGAATATTTCAGAAAATTTCGGCAGCATAACGACAGGGTAGTTAAAACCGGGACCGTCCCTAGTACGGCTCCTCGCTCTACCTAAAAACCTCGCGGTTTTTGACAATGGGGAATCATGCATCTAGTTCGCACGCAGGTGGCATGTTTTATTTTCATTTCCATAATTCTACTCTAATTTGTTTCAACCACAAGAGGGTATTTTTCAACCACAAAGGTATTTTTCAACCACAATATCAACCACAAACAATTATTTCCAACCATTCGTCATACTATATAATTTCACGCCAATCACAAGCAATAAATATCGTCCATGGTCTGTGGACGAGGGGAGTATGTATGTATGTATATATATATATTATTTCTATATTTCACTTGCATTTAAACACAGTTCAAAGCATATATGTTTCATACAACGCTTATATAATTTATACATCGCTAATATAACTTATACATCACATGTACATGAGGTATACAATGCGTATATAATTTACACTTCGCTTATATAATTTATACAACACGATTCTGTTCACACAATTTAATTTAGATTCCTCACATTGGTTTTTGAAGTTCTAAAAATCGTAGGTAGACCAGAAAAATCCTCGGTCTCTGCTAGATGGTAGAGAGCCTCCTTGCGGTCCCGATGTTTCCTGTTTCATCGAATTTCGTCAAAACACTAAAAAGATATGATTTTTCAAAGTTTTGCAACACTTAAAAGTGTTATTTTCATTTCAGAAGTTTCAAAGCCGATACCTTTGCCAAACCTTCGAAACTAGGTTTTAATTTCACGATCGATCTGTGAAGTATTGTCACGATCAGATGCTGCTACGTCGAAGAGCTTCGAACAGGGTCTCCAGTGCCGGTGGTGGCACCCAACTCGGTGCTCCCTGCGATGCACGGCGGTGCTCCAAAGACGATGACTTCCTCGCAGAAATTCGACACGAATAGCAACCTATTTTTGACGAGGGTTGGATGGATTGATAGAGGAGGGGAAGATGAACAGAAAAGCTAACTGGAGGGGGCGGTGAAAACTCGCGTGGCGGCGGCGATCGGTCCTGGAAGCTCTGAATGGGTTTCCGTCGTTCGTGGTAGGGGTTTGACCAGAAAATTAGAAGTGAGAGAAAATAAAGGGCTTTGACCTATTATATTTAAATTTTAAATTCCAAAAATATCCTTTTGAACAAACGAACACCAATTTCAACCCAACGACTGTCGCCCCTAGCTAAATACCCTCATCCCGGACACAATGGGATATGTTTCGTTGGCCAGTTCGACTGTTACAGTCAGTTATTTTTCAAATTAAAGTATAAAACATTTAATATTCAATTTGAACGTACATTTTAGTTTGCCAGGGCCACAAACTGATTTGAAAAATTCCAGAAAAATAAATCTAGCTATGTTTTGACGATGCGGTCCCAAGAAAACTAGTTTCGTCGAATTCTGAGATCGTATGCAAAAAGACCATTTTCAGATCGACCCATTTTAACAGAAATTGACCAACCACCTTTTCCTTTGCCCCGCTCACATGCTAGCTTCAAAAATTATGAAATTAGAAACCTAGCAATAGTTTGACATCCCGGATCCAACAAAAGTGGTTTCGTCGAATTCAGAGGTCGTATGCAAAATGTCTATTTTCAAGGGCTATATATTCTATATAACGACTTTTCTGAAAATTCATTTGGCCATAACTTTTGACTCCCGCTATGAAACTTAGATTTTTACGATTCGTTAGAAAGGTATTCGTAAACAGATTTAAATATTTTTGGTTTCACTAAAATCTGTTATATTTTCCACCCGGTACAGTCAGTCATAGTTTGAATTCAAATTTTCAAACTGCCACACTATTTCCAATACATTATTTTATTAAAATATTCTATTTCAATTGTTTAAATTCTTCGACAATAACTGTGACGGCAAGGAATTTCGCTCGGTCCGAACCAGTCGCTAAACCGATCCAGGCCGTTCGAAACGCCCTATCGTTTGAGAACACGACAAAACAGAACGCATACAGAAGAACATTTCATTGTATATTACAACAATGCATCAGATTACAAGAATATACAGAGTATAAAAGAATATTACACAGAAATATCGGAGATTTAAATTATATTTAAATACATAGCAGCGGAAAATAATACAATACACAACTAGAAGAGATATACGGATACAAAGCTTTCCGGATATCATTCCAGCTGTAAACCAGGATCCTGTGAATATAAATCTGCAAAAACCGAAACTACTAGCTGCCCGTGTCAAAATAAGGGCACCCAGAGTTTAGGTTAAAACAATAAACTCCAGGTCAGTCATGTGACTGGTGTGAGAACTAAAACAATTAATCTTTATTTTAAAGTTAGGCAAATCAAGGGACCACGCCGTATAACACGGAACGGGTTTCCTCCCAAGAATACCAGTGCATAAAACAAACAGCGCAATGCTAAATAAAGAAAAATGAAGCTGTTATAAGACCCAGGTCCTATCACACAATGCAACGCAAGCCGGGGGATAGGGTTTTCCCTTATAACAGCCAAAGAATGCTTGATACGTTTAAAACAAATCATTTGATACTATTATAAGTGCATAGTGTATAAAACAACTTCAAATCATAAGTATCAATCATAGGCGGCATGAATGGCCCATAACACTATGTCGCCATATATAAGTTTACAATCAAAACCGCAAATGTCGTATTGGAAGTTGGGTTATCATTTATGGTATGAACCGAGGCTAGGGGCAAGATCCTCTACCGATTCGAGACGCTCTAGTCCGTGTCTCAGGAACAGCCGCAACTGCCCCATGGATCGTCAGGGCCGGTCCACCGATGTGGATTATTATGCCTGAACACTACGTTTCCCCGCCCTTTGGGGCGTAAGCCTGGCCCGTCAGCCGACCAGAAGCATCGGCCGAAACCGATATCACGAGGCGCCTCGCTTTTCAGCAAGTAATAATAAGTAACATCCACATGAGTCAAACTCGTCAGCCAGTTCAAGCACTGACGCCACTCATAACTAGAAAGAAACGTAGGTCCTCCCTGATGTCCGTCTCCCGTTTTTGATTCATACCGGGTGTGATACTCGCGAATCAACGTTACACAAAGCTATGCCACAAAGGCCGTGCTTCGATCATCAACCACAAGACTTTGCTTTTCAACAGAAGCCTTGATCATTTGCCTCTTAGCATGCCACACAGGCAATTCACTCCATGCGATTGATATCCATCAATATATAACCCCTGAGCTCGTACGTCTCAGAGAAGGGCGTTAAGCAAGAGAATAAATTCTCCGCCGCCAAACAGATATATATTTAATAGAGATCAATCACACGGACTAAAATCCAATATCAGACACACAGTCCATTTACAAGTCCGTTCTGGGTCTGAACGAAACCGGAGGCACCTAGTACCTCGCATATCCATCGATCTCCAAGTACGTCTGGACGATCACCAACTGTTTCCATCTTCTTGGGTGTACAGCCCAATCAAGATCATCAGTTATCACCCAAACGACGTGAAGACCTCCGGTCTTCGACCATCGTCTTCATCTTCGACTTATCGTCGTATCAGTTATTCAGAATGGGATAAACCCGGACTTCCCGAATAACTCGCGTATATTTTAAATAAGTGTTACACAAACACAACATACGCCTCATTCCAATTCATCAGTCACTAACCATAAATTAATCAAGAGAATAATTTCCCAAATATTAACCCCGAAGGCCGAAACCAACATCAGATCAATATCCAGAAAACCATTCTACTTGGCTAACCGACAGTTAGTTTCTAAATTTCACATTCGTGGGAAAGGTTCCCATTAATTTTATCCAAGATAAATTCCTTGAATTTATTCTTTATTCTATTTTTTTTTTTTTTGAATCTCAATTCAAACTAGTCGGGATTAGCGAACCTTACCGAAGTAATCATTTGTTTTAATTTCCCAATCCCAACCTATTCATCCCATGAAGTAAAACTGGTAATACTTCATATTTAACATCACGGTGTTATCGGTAAATTCAATTACCATTTCACGTTCAAATCTAATTAAAGATTTAACTATCGCCTGGAGCAAAACTGGTGATACTCCATTTTCGATCATTTCAATCTAATTAAAGATTCATTAAAACTCCGCTTAGTTTTAATCTTCGACTGGGCTAAAGAATCAGTGTCATTTAAAACACGGTTCACGATAAACCCAAAATCACATTCCATTAATTGTCGGGTTAAAGAACGAGTGTTATTTAAAACACTGTCCGCGATAAACCCAAAAATCAATATCGATTTATTCCAATTAAATATTATTTAATTGGTACACTTCATTAAATCTAAATAAAAAGATTTAATCTTTTCTCAACTGGGTTCAAGAACAGTGTTAGTGAAGACACCATTCACGACAAACCCAAATCACATTCGATATTCAATACAAGGCTCTGAATAGAAAATATATCGGCTTATATTCAATATCGAATTCTACGACTAACAAATGTCGTATTGGAAATAACGATATAAATATATATCTTTCAAATTTCCATAACAACACCTGTATAATCACGAATTCCAACATCGAAATATTCCGAAGACAATTTCGATTCAAATCCACTCCAATGCAATCATTGGATATTCTGGTTATTTTTAAAACCCTTTTTAAATTCAATTTATTTATTTAAAAATAAATAGAATTATATTTCTAGTTCAAAACTAGTTCATTTCGATAAAAATCTATTTTTATCTTTTCAAATATGGAGTTTTTCATCCCAAATCTTCACAAATCATTTCTTATGATTTTACACAAATTATTACTATTTTTAATAATTTTATCAAGGCCCGTACAGTCGATTTCCATCAATGGCCATCGAACTGCACTTACAGCGACCTTTTTCGAATTTGATTTGGACATATCTCCAAATCCAACCGTTAGATTTCAAATTTCTAATATTCGTTAGAAAGCTCTTTTCGATACGAACCCAACGGTTCCGGTTTTAGGAGAATCCGACGGTCGGATCTCCCGTAATGTCCGTTTGAAATAAATGGTCGAAATTCACGAACTGTCGCGGCGCTGCGCGTTCTATTCAGGCCATTATATTATATATATAATATATATAATATATATTTCGTCGATTTCTATTTAAAACGAATTATATAAATAGTTTTAAAATCGTTTCAAAAGCAATTTCAACTTTCTTTTCAATTCAAATCAAAATTGAATTCTTCTTTATAAATTCGTTTTAAAATTCATTTCTATTCAATTCAAATTTCAATTCAATTTGAATTCATTTCAATTCACTTTCAATTCTATTTGAATCGTTTTCAATTTAATTCATTTCGAAATCGTTTTCAATTCAATTCATTTCGAAATCGTTTTCAATTCATTTCATTTCGAAATCGTTTTCAATTCAATTCATTTCGAAATCGTTTTCAATTCAATTCATTTCGAAATCGTTTTAATCGATATAAATATCGTTCACGTCAAAATGGCGTCAATCTAATCAACACGGCTTCATAAATTTCTATTTTCAAATATTTTATTTCAAATATTTCTTTTTTTAAAATAGTTGTTATTATCAAAATATTTCGTTCAACACATGACCAATCTCAATGGATGAGTACTGTCAACACATGAACCTTTATTTTATATTGATAAAGATGTAAATTTTATTACTAAAATATTTCGTTCAACACATGACCAATCTCAATGGATGAGTACTGTCAACACATGAACCTTTATTTTATAATATTCTTTATTTTTCAAATTGGAATGAGGCCCAACCAATTACCATATAAAGTTAATTATATGGATTTTCATACATCACATGTATATCATAGCATTGAAAAATAATCAACCATCAACCAAAGTGCACTACACTGTATAAGCATCAAATATAGATATTCAACGCTTATAACAGCCTGTCAATCAATCGATCGACATATTTAATCAATCAGGATGAGTGAACTTCAAATTTCATCCCAACACCCGTGTGGGGTTTTCAAACAATCAAACAAAGATTTTATTTGTGCAGTTGGGCGATGTGTAAAATTTATCGTCCCAATCAATGTCCTTCAAATAGGTGTGCATAAACAAACCGTCTGGTTCATAAATGAATATTTTATTTATTCACAATCCCGTTAAAAATTATATTTTTAACGATAAAAACATTTTATTTCCACATATGAATTTCTATTATTCATTTACACAATAAAATGATATTTTTATTTTCTAACATATTTTAGAAAATTTCGGCGGCATAACGGCACGATACTAGAAACGGGACGAGGCCTAGCCTTATCCCCGGTCTAGTGAAGGCCCACGCCATTCACACATCAATCAAAATCACCAAACAACCAATTTCAAATCACATCATATAACTAATATATGCAACCAAACAAACAAGTCCATGGTCTGTGGACGATTGTGTCGGGTGCTACTAAGCACCGTCTGCATCCTAGTATATATATATATAACTAGAATAAGAAATTGAAAGGTGAGAAATTCTCACAGATAGCTATCCTAGCTCCACGGCACTTCATCGATAGAAATCTTCATCGCTATCGCATCTTCGTCATCTTCGTTGCCCGGATCCTCTACATATGTAAAAATCGAATTTTTAGTTCAAAGTTCAATATATAAAAATCGAATTTTTAGTTCAAAGTTCAATATATAAAAATCGAATTTTTAGTTCAAAGTTCAATATATAAAAATCGAACTTTTACTTCGCTATTCAATATATAAAAATCATATTTTTACCTAGCTATTCCATATATAAAAATCTGATTTTTCTTTCTTTTTAAATTTATAATCTCCTTCTATTTTAAATCTTAAAATAAATTAGTTTATAAATCATTTTAAAAATCAGTTTTTAATACTTTTAAAATCAGTTTTAACACTTTTTAAAATCCAGTTTTTTAATACTTTTTAAAATCAGTTTTTAACACTTTTTAAAATCAGTTTTTAATACTTTTAAAATCAGTTTTAACACTTTTTAAAATCTGTTTTCAAAAACCAGTTTAGTTTTTAAACCTTTTAAAATCTGTTTTCAAAAATCAGTTTAGTTTTTAAACCTTTTAAAATTTGTTTTTAAAATTCAGTTTAAAGTTCTAAAAAAAACTCAGTTTTAAGTTACATAAAAATAAACTAAACGAAAAAAACTTACAGGGGGGGGTTTCGCCGTTCGTCGGAGCTGGCTTCGGGGGAGGGCGGGCGTCGACTTCGGCGGCAGGAGGAGCAGGGTGGGGTCTCGACTTCGCGGCGGCGCAGGGGAAAAGGGTGCGCGGGGCTCGGTGTCACAGGCGAGAGGGGAAGAGGGGCGGGGGGTTAATCGATGAGGCGCGGTGGTCCTCCGATGGTGGCGGCGGTTTTCGCAGTCGCCTTCCCCCCCTTTTTTTTTTCTTTGATTTTGATTCTGTCGATTGAACGGGGGGGCGGGGGGGGGGCAGAGGGAAATAAGGGGGAGAAAGGAATTTTTTATTTTATTTTATTATTTAATTATTTAATTCAATCTAAAGTTGACTTTTACATACGATCCCTGAACGAGGTCCACCGCCTGTCGTCCATAGCGTTTTACCCCCATTCCGAACACAATGGGATATGTATCGTAGGCTGATTCGGCTGTTACAATCAGTTTCCGTTGAATTAACATTTAAATCACTATATTGAATTTTAAACGTACATTTCAAATTACCGGGGTCACATACTAACTAGAAAAATTCCCGAAAAATATTTTCTAGCTTCGTATTGACGGTACGGCCCTAACAAAACTAGTTTCGTCGAATTCCGAGACCGTTAGAAAAATGGCCAATTTCCAGTCGATTAAAAACAACTGAAACTGGTCAAACGCGTTTTCCTTTGCCACGCTCACATATTGATTCCAAAAATTATGAAATTTGAAACCTAGCAATAACTTCACATCCCGGACCCAACAAAACTGGTTTCGTCGAAATCCGAGGTCGTTTGCAAAATGTCCATTTTTAAGGGCCTGAATTCCATAGCGACTATTCAGAATTTTCAACTGGACATATCTTTTGATTCCCGCTACGAACTTTTGATTTTTCGGATTCGTTGGAAAGATATTCACTATTAGATTCCATTATTTTTGGTTTCACTAAAATCCGGATTGTTTTGCACCCGGTACATTCAATTGAAGTTTGAAATCGAATTATCGAACTACCGCGTCATTTTCAATTCTATTTATAATTATATATAAATATTTATATTCTAACGACGACGTATATAATATATACGTTCTAATTCCATTCAAAATAAATTTCTCGTTGATTTTATTTAAAATAATTCATTTTAAATAATCAAAATTCGCTAAAATTGCCAAAATAAAAATTTTAAACTGGCCCAGATTTTACGGGTTGTTACAATCTCCCCCACTTAAAACTTTTCGTCCCCGAAAAGGAACAAAGTCGAAAGTGGTTTGATTAATCAACTCTACGCTCGATCAGGCTTCCATTCTCCCACTCTTTAGTTTCTGAGAATTTTCAAAATTTCAAAAATTTGGCTAACACCCTAAATTTTCGAAAAATTTCGCCATAACCTCCCCTGCACCGGGAGCATCGGGGAATTTCAAATAGCTTCCCCGGTCCTTCAGATCTCAAAAAGAAAAAGAAAAAGCCAAGCGGCTAGCCAATAGGCTCACAAAATCATCATCACCTAAACAAAACAGTAAATTATGTAGTAAACATGTACCTATTTGTCGGGCAAACAAATTTTATTCTCTGGCTCTAGCCTCCTTGCTATGACCTGTTCAATATATATATGCATATGCAAGCAATTGCGACCAATTTCCATACAATTCATTATTTGGTTCAATTAGGCATAATGGTTCAAAATTATCAAACAAATAAACAAACAACACAAACATCAATCCATTAGTGAATTAGAGTTTCAAATGCATAACTTTGATATATAGTCAAAAATCAGATTTTTGATGCCAAATCACAACAATAGGCCCTATCTAATTTTGGTTCTCACACCAGTCTAATGGAAATATATAGATATTACACGTTCGTCACTCGAATATAAATTCTGATGATGATATATCAATCATCAGAATCACTCCCGGGCGACTAGAGCGTAATTCTATATCCATCCAGTATATTAAAATCTCGAATACACGCGGATCAGACGTATACGCAAAATCTATATATACTGGATTGTCCAACTCAATATTAATAGATAATCAGATACGAATAATTGATTTAAATTTTCAAACCAAAAATTTGTTTTCATTTGAAAAATATACTCTTCACACTCGTTCTAGGATACTACTGATCCCATCTCTAACGAGTCATTCCCATTGGATTTTACTAATCCAATATCTGATGAATTCTTTCGTAGGGTTCTAATGTGCCTTGTTCTCTGAGCTTTGTAAACCAAAGCTCTGATACCAACTGTGACGGCAAGGAATTTCGCTCGGTCCGAACCAGTCGCTAAACCGATCCAGGCCGTTCGAAACGCCCTATCGTTTGAGAACACGACAAAACAGAACGCATACAGAAGAACATTTCATTGTATATTACAACAATGCATCAGATTACAAGAATATACAGAGTATAAAAGAATATTACACAGAAATATCGGAGATTTAAATTATATTTAAATACATAGCAGCGGAAAATAATACAATACACAACTAGAAGAGATATACGGATACAAAGCTTTCCGGATATCATTCCAGTTGTAAACCAGGATCCTGTGAATATAAATCTGCAAAAACCGAAACTACTAGCTGCCCGTGTCAAAATAAGGGCACCCAGAGTTTAGGTTAAAACAATAAACTCCAGGTCAGTCATGTGACTGGTGTGAGAACTAAAACAATTAATCTTTATTTTAAAGTTAGGCAAATCAAGGGACCACGCCGTATAACACGGAACGGGTTTCCTCCCAAGAATACCAGTGCATAAAACAAACAGCGCAATGCTAAATAAAGAAAAATGAAGCTGTTATAAGACCCAGGTCCTATCACACAATGCAACGCAAGCCGGGGGATAGGGTTTTCCCTTATAACAGCCAAAGAATGCTTGATACGTTTAAAACAAATCATTTGATACTATTATAAGTGCATAGTGTATAAAACAACTTCAAATCATAAGTATCAATCATAGGCGGCATGAATGGCCCATAACACTATGTCGCCATATATAAGTTTACAATCAAAACCGCAAATGTCGTATTGGAAGTTGGGTTATCATTTATGGTATGAACCGAGGCTAGGGGCAAGATCCTCTACCGATTCGAGACGCTCTAGTCCGTGTCTCAGGAACAGCCGCAACTGCCCCATGGATCGTCAGGGCCGGTCCACCGATGTGGATTATTATGCCTGAACACTACGTTTCCCCGCCCTTTGGGGCGTAAGCCTGGCCCGTCAGCCGACCAGAAGCATCGGCCGAAACCGATATCACGAGGCGCCTCGCTTTTCAGCAAGTAATAATAAGTAACATCCACATGAGTCAAACTCGTCAGCCAGTTCAAGCACTGACGCCACTCATAACTAGAAAGAAACGTAGGTCCTCCCTGATGTCCGTCTCCCGTTTTTGATTCATACCGGGTGTGATACTCGCGAATCAACGTTACACAAAGCTACGCCACAAAGGCCGTGCTTCGATCATCAACCACAAGACTTTGCTTTTCAACAGAAGCCTTGATCATTTGCCTCTTAGCATGCCACACAGGCAATTCACTCCATGCGATTGATATCCATCAATATATAACCCCTGAGCTCGTACGTCTCAGAGAAGGGCGTTAAGCAAGAGAATAAATTCTCCGCCGCCAAACAGATATATATTTAATAGAGATCAATCACACGGACTAAAATCCAATATCAGACACACAGTCCATTTACAAGTCCGTTCTGGGTCTGAACGAAACCGGAGGCACCTAGTACCTCGCATATCCATCGATCTCCAAGTACGTCTGGACGATCACCAACTGTTTCCATCTTCTTGGGTGTACAGCCCAATCAAGATCATCAGTTATCACCCAAACGACGTGAAGACCTCCGGTCTTCGACCATCGTCTTCATCTTCGACTTATCGTCGTATCAGTTATTCAGAATGGGATAAACCCGGACTTCCCGAATAACTCGCGTATATTTTAAATAAGTGTTACACAAACACAACATACGCCTCATTCCAATTCATCAGTCACTAACCATAAATTAATCAAGAGAATAATTTCCCAAATATTAACCCCGAAGGCCGAAACCAACATCAGATCAATATCCAGAAAACCATTCTACTTGGCTAACCGACAGTTAGTTTCTAAATTTCACATTCGTGGGAAATGTTCCCATTAATTTTATCCAAGATAAATTCCTTGAATTTATTCTTTATTCTATTTTTTTTTTTTTTTTGAATCTCAATTCAAACTAGTCGGGATTAGCGAACCTTACCGAAGTAATCATTTGTTTTAATTTCCCAATCCCAACCTATTCATCCCATGAAGTAAAACTGGTAATACTTCATATCTAACATCACGGTGTTATCGGTAAATTCAATTACCATTTCACGTTCAAATCTAATTAAAGATTTAACTATCGCCTGGAGCAAAACTGGTGATACTCCATTTTCGATCATTTCAATCTAATTAAAGATTCATTAAAACTCCGCTTAGTTTTAATCTTCGACTGGGCTAAAGAATCAGTGTCATTTAAAACACGGTTCACGATAAACCCAAAATCACATTCCATTAATTGTCGGGTTAAAGAACGAGTGTTATTTAAAACACTGTCCGCGATAAACCCAAAAATCAATATCGATTTATTCCAATTAAATATTATTTAATTGGTACACTTCATTAAATCTAAATAAAAAGATTTAATCTTTTCTCAACTGGGTTCAAGAACAGTGTTAGTGAAGACACCATTCACGACAAACCCAAATCACATTCGATATTCAATACAAGGCTCTGAATAGAAAATATATCGGCTTATATTCAATATCGAATTCTACGACTAACAAATGTCGTATTGGAAATAACGATATAAATATATATCTTTCAAATTTCCATAACAACACCTGTATAATCACGAATTCCAACATCGAAATATTCCGAAGACAATTTCGATTCAAATCCACTCCAATGCAATCATTGGATATTCTGGTTATTTTTAAAACCCTTTTTAAATTCAATTTATTTATTTAAAAATAAATAGAATTATATTTCTAGTTCAAAACTAGTTCATTTCGATAAAAATCTATTTTTATCTTTTCAAATATGGAGTTTTTCATCCTAAATCTTCACAAATCATTTCTTATGATTTTACACAAATTATTACTATTTTTAATAATTTTATCAAGGCCCGTACAGTCGATTTCCATCAATGGCCATCGAACTGCACTTACAGCGACCTTTTTCGAATTTGATTTGGACATATCTCCAAATCCAACCGTTAGATTTCAAATTTCTAATATTCGTTAGAAAGCTCTTTTCGATACGAACCCAACGGTTCCGGTTTTAGGAGAATCCGACGGTCGGATCTCCCGTAATGCCCGTTTGAAATAAATGGTCGAAATTCACGAACTGTCGCGGCGCGGCGCGTTCTATTCAGGCCATTATATTATATATATAATATATATAATATATATTTCGTCGATTTCTATTTAAAACGAATTATATAAATAGTTTTAAAATCGTTTCAAAAGCAATTTCAACTTTCTTTTCAATTCAAATCAAAATTGAATTCTTCTTTATAAATTCGTTTTAAAATTCATTTCTATTCAATTCAATTTGAATTCATTTCAATTCACTTTCAATTCTATTTGAATCGTTTTCAATTTAATTCATTTCGAAATCGTTTTCAATTCAATTCATTTCGAAATCGTTTTCAATTCATTTCATTTCGAAATCGTTTTCAATTCAATTCATTTCGAAATCGTTTTCAATTCAATTCATTTCGAAATCGTTTTAATCGATATAAATATCGTTCACGTCAAAATGGCGTCAATCTAATCAACACGGCTTCATAAATTTCTATTTTCAAATATTTTATTTCAAATATTTCTTTTTTAAAATAGTTGTTATTATCAAAATATTTCGTTCAACACATGACCAATCTCAATGGATGAGTACTGTCAACACATGAACCTTTATTTTATATTGATAAAGATGTAAATTTTATTACTAAAATATTTCGTTCAACACATGACCAATCTCAATGGATGAGTACTGTCAACACATGAACCTTTATTTTATAATATTCTTTATTTTTCAAATTGGAATGAGGCCCAACCAATTACCATATAAAGTTAATTATATGGATTTTCATACATCACATGTATATCATAGCATTGAAAAATAATCAACCATCAACCAAAGTGCACTACACTGTATAAGCATCAAATATAGATATTCAACGCTTATAACAGCCTGTCAATCAATCGATCGACATATTTAATCAATCAGGATGAGTGAACTTCAAATTTCATCCCAACACCCGTGTGGGGTTTTCAAACAATCAAACAAAGATTTTATTTGTGCAGTTGGGCGATGTGTAAAATTTATCGTCCCAATCAATGTCCTTCAAATAGGTGTGCATAAACAAACCGTCTGGTTCATAAATGAATATTTTATTTATTCACAATCCCGTTAAAAATTATATTTTTAACGATAAAAACATTTTATTTCCACATATGAATTTCTATTATTCATTTACACAATAAAATGATATTTTTATTTTCTAACATATTTTAGAAAATTTCGGCGGCATAACGGCACGATACTAGAAACGGGACGAGGCCTAGCCTTATCCCCGGTCTAGTGAAGGCCCACGCCATTCACACATCAATCAAAATCACCAAACAACCAATTTCAAATCACATCATATAACTAATATATGCAACCAAACAAACAAGTCCATGGTCTGTGGACGATTGTGTCGGGTGCTACTAAGCACCGTCTGCATCCTAGTATATATATATATAACTAGAATAAGAAATTGAAAGGTGAGAAATTCTCACAGATAGCTATCCTAGCTCCACGGCACTTCATCGATAGAAATCTTCATCGCTATCGCATCTTCGTCATCTTCGTTGCCCGGATCCTCTACATATGTAAAAATCGAATTTTTAGTTCAAAGTTCAATATATAAAAATCGAATTTTTAGTTCAAAGTTCAATATATAAAAATCGAATTTTTAGTTCAAAGTTCAATATATAAAAATCGAACTTTTACTTCGCTATTCAATATATAAAAATCATATTTTTACCTAGCTATTCCATATATAAAAATCTGATTTTTCTTTCTTTTTAAATTTATAATCTCCTTCTATTTTAAATCTTAAAATAAATTAGTTTATAAATCATTTTAAAAATCAGTTTTTAATACTTTTAAAATCAGTTTTAACACTTTTTAAAATCGAGTTTTTTAATACTTTTTAAAATCAGTTTTTAACACTTTTTAAAATCAGTTTTTAATACTTTTAAAATCAGTTTTAACACTTTTTAAAATCTGTTTTCAAAAACCAGTTTAGTTTTTAAACCTTTTAAAATCTGTTTTCAAAAATCAGTTTAGTTTTTAAACCTTTTAAAATTTGTTTTTAAAATTCAGTTTAAAGTTCTAAAAAAAAACTCAGTTTTAAGTTACATAAAAATAAACTAAACGAAAAAAACTTACAGGGGGGGGTTTCGCCGTTCGTCGGAGCTGGCTTCGGGGGAGGGCGGGCGTCGACTTCGGCGGCAGGAGGAGCAGGGTGGGGTCTCGACTTCGCGGCGGCGCAGGGGAAAAGGGGGCGCGGGGCTCGGTGTCACAGGCGAGAGGGGAAGAGGGGCGGGGGGTTAATCGATGAGGCGCGGTGGTCCTCCGATGGTGGCGGCGGTTTTCGCAGTCGCCTTCCCCCCCTTTTTTTTTCTTTGATTTTGATTCTGTCGATTGAACGGGGGGGCGGGGGGGGGGGGGGGGGCAGAGGGAAATAAGGGGGAGAAAGGAATTTTTTATTTTATTTTATTATTTAATTATTTAATTCAATCTAAAGTTGACTTTTACATACGATCCCTGAACGAGGTCCACCGCCTGTCGTCCATAGCGTTTTACCCCCATTCCGAACACAATGGGATATGTATCGTAGGCTGATTCGGCTGTTACAATCAGTTTCCGTTGAATTAACATTTAAATCACTATATTGAATTTTAAACGTACATTTCAAATTACCGGGGTCACATACTAACTAGAAAAATTCCCGAAAAATATTTTCTAGCTTCGTATTGACGGTACGGCCCTAACAAAACTAGTTTCGTCGAATTCCGAGACCGTTAGAAAAATGGCCAATTTCCAGTCGATTAAAAACAACTGAAACTGGTCAAACGCGTTTTCCTTTGCCACGCTCACATATTGATTCCAAAAATTATGAAATTTGAAACCTAGCAATAACTTCACATCCCGGACCCAACAAAACTGGTTTCGTCGAAATCCGAGGTCGTTTGCAAAATGTCCATTTTTAAGGGCCTGAATTCCATAGCGACTATTCAGAATTTTCAACTGGACATATCTTTTGATTCCCGCTACGAACTTTTGATTTTTCGGATTCGTTGGAAAGATATTCACTATTAGATTCCATTATTTTTGGTTTCACTAAAATCCGGATTGTTTTGCACCCGGTACATTCAATTGAAGTTTGAAATCGAATTATCGAACTACCGCGTCATTTTCAATTCTATTTATAATTATATATAAATATTTATATTCTAACGACGACGTATATAATATATACGTTCTAATTCCATTCAAAATAAATTTCTCGTTGATTTTATTTAAAATAATTCATTTTAAATAATCAAAATTCGCTAAAATTGCCAAAATAAAAATTTTAAACTGGCCCAGATTTTACGGGTTGTTACAATAACCAATTTATAAAATTTTAAATTGGTTCACATTTTCTGGGTTTAGTAGCACCCGAACAACAGGGTCCACCGAGCTGGCCCACTCACCCACGCGCGCGAAGCTCTCTCCTAGCCTTTCATCGCTGCGAAGGCCGATCATCCTCTAGCTTCACGGATTTCGCGAAATTCCCAACCCTAGTTTCGAACCAAACAAAGAGGTAACGGTTTATATATATTAAACTATATTATAGCATTTTCAAAGCGCTACCGTTTATGATTTCACTGTAAAAATCATATCTTTTTCGTTTGTTGACAAAATTCAGTGAAACAAGAGACAGTGGACTCGTGTGGACGTCTTCTACATTCTAGAAGAGACCGCATATTTTTCTGAGCCTTCTGCTATTTTTGGTGGAGTGGAACCCAATGTGAGATTTCTAATTTATAAACGATATGGAAAACGACGATGTATAAATTATATAGTCGATGTATGGGTTATATAAGCGTTGTATACCTCATGTATAAGCGTTGTATAAGTTGTACGTTCGATGTATAAGTTATATATGCGTTGTAAAAATTATATATGTGTTGAAATAGAAGTGAAATGCTTATATAAACTATATATATATACGCCCCTCGTCCACAAACCATGGACGATATTTATTGGTTGTGATTGGTGTGAAAATTGGTTGATTACGAATGGTTGATTAGAATTGTTTGTGGTTGAAATTGATTGATTGTGGTTGAAAAATACCCGTTTATGGTTGAGAAATATTTGGTTGAAACCACATAGGATTAGTTTGTGGAAATGAAAAAATATATATACATGCCGCCTGCGTGCGAACTAGATGCATGATTCCCCATTGTCAAAAGCTGCGAGGCTTTAAGGTAGAGCGAGGAGCCGTACTAGGGACGGTCCAGGTTTTAACTACCCTGCCGTTATGCTACCGAAATTTTGAATAATATTCATGTGTTGGAATTATTTTCATGTGTTGAAATTATATTCGTGTGTTGAATAGAAATTCATGTATTGAATGACATTCATGTTTTGAAATAAATTTTTTTGCAATAAAAATCACCTTTTATCTATATATATAAACTATAGAAAACCTTCATGTGTTGAATCGAAATTCATTCGTTGAATAGAAATTCATGTGTTGAATGGTATTCGTGTTTTAAATATAAAAATCACCTTTTTAACTATATATATAAACTATAGAAAACCTTCATGTGTTGAATTGAAATTCATTCATTTAATAGAAATTCATGTGTTGAATGGTATTCGTGTTTTAAATATAAAAATCACCTTTTTAACTATATATATAAACTATAGAAAACCTTCATGTGTTGAATCGAAATTCATTCGTTGAATAGAAATTCATGTGTCGAATGGTATTCGTGTTTTAAATATAAAAATCACCTTTTTAACTATATATATAAACTATAGAAAACCTTTATGTGTTGAATCGAAATTCATTCGTTGAATAGAAATTCATGTGTTGAATGGTATTCATATTTTGAAAGAAATTGTTTTATAATAAAAATCCTATTTTTATTACCTATATGAACTATATAAAATAATCTCGTTTCGAAATAAATTGTTTTATAATAAAAATCATATTTTTATTACCTATATGAACTATATAAAATAATCGTGTTTTGAAATAAATTGTTTTACAATAAAAATCACATTTTTACTGTACACAGGAGTTGTTAAAAATAGTGATGTGTCGAAGTGAATGTTTGTTGGATAAAAATATAATTTTTATCAAATGTATGAAAAGAATATAGCTTTGAAATCGAAGAATCGATATATATATATAATTAAAATATATCGAATAACGAAGCTGTAGTTCATATTTTGATACCGTGATTTCAAACGATTAGTGCGAGAGATCCGACCATGGGATTTTCCCGAAACCGCAACCGTTGGGTTGGCTTTGGAAATATCTTTCCAAAGGCACCAACTTTGTAAAAATCCAACGGTTGGATTGTCTGGAATGGTTAATTCAAATCTGAAGAAAAACAGCGCCAGAATCGATTATATTTATATATACATATATATATATATAAATATACTTATATTAAATCGAATAACGACGCTGCAGTTCATATTTTGAAATCGAAACTTCAAACGATTGTACTGGGAGATCCGACTGTCGGATTTTCCCAAAACTGGAACCGTTGGATTCGTTTTGAAAAGATCTTTCTAATGATATAATTTTTGTGAAGATCCAACGGTTAGATTTTAAGATATGTGTAAATCAAATTTGGAGAAAAACAGCGCCACGGCCGCGTTATGGCCCGAAGCGTCGTTTTGAATAAATTGGCTATTTTAAAATAAATAAAAATAGCGATAAATCATTATAAAATATTATAAACGATATGGATGTGAAATTTAGAAATTAACTGAAGGTTAGCTAAGTCGAATGTTTTCCTGGATTTTGATCTGATGTTGGTTTCGGCCATCGGGGTTAATATTTGGGAAATCGTTCTCTTACTGATTGACGGTTAGTGACTAATGAATTGAAATGATGCGTATGTAGTGTTTGTGTAGCACGTGTTTATTATATACGCGAGTTGCTCAGAAAGACCGGGTTTATCCCATTCTGAATAACTGAATCGACGATAAGAAATCGAAGATGAAGACGGTGGTTGAAAACCAGAAATCTTCACCTCGTTTGGATGGTAACCGATGTCCTGATTGGGAGGCATCCCGAAATATGGATAATAAGTGGTGATCGTCCCAACGTACGTGGAGGACGTTGGGTTTGCGAGGTATATAGTGCCTCCGGTTTCGTTCAGACCCAGAACGGACTTGCAAATGGACTGTGTGTCTGACATTGGAATTCATTCTATGTGAATGATAGCCATCAGTTACATGGCGTGAATTGCCTGTGTGGCATGCTAATATGCAGTGATCAGGGCTTCTGTTGAAAAGCAAAGTCTTATGGTGATGATCAAAGCACCGCCAGTGTGGCGTAGCTTTGTGTATAATGTGAATTCGCGAACCTCACACCCCGGTATGAACCAGAAACGGGAGAGGACATCAGGGAGGGCCTGCGTTTCTTTCTATCTAGGAGTGGTGTCAGTGTTTTTACACGGCCTGACATTTTACTTATGTGAATGATAGATAGTGAGGCGCCTCAGTTTTATCGGTCGATCCGAGACCGATGGAGTCATTCGTTGGCTCATTTACGCCCCATAGGGCGGGGAAACGTAGTGTTCAGGCATAATAATCCACATCGATGGACCGGTCCTGACGATCCAAGGCTTGCCTGCGCGCTTGCCTGAGACTCGGGCTAAACAGTCTCGAATTTAGTAAGGACTATCTTTTGCCTTGGTTCATGACGGAAATTCAATTTCCAAATACGACATCATGCGGTTTTGATTGTATATACATATATGGAGACATGATATATGGTACCCATGTCGTCTATGATTGATGGTTATGATTCGAAATTGTTTTTGAAACATGTAAACACTAGTAATAATATCAATTGCTTTTGTTTTATTCGTATCAACCATATTTTGGCCATTATAAGGTAAAACTCTATCCTTCGGTTTGCGTTGCACTGTGTGATGGGAACTGAGTCTTATAATGGCTTCATTTTTATAAAAAGCACTGCGATGTTTAAAAGAATGATTTGTTTTAAAGCACTGGCAATCCAATGGAGTAAACCCGTTCCACGAAAGTGGCGTGGTCCTGTGATTAGCCATATTTTGAATGTGTTGAGTAGATTTCTCATACCAGTCCCATGACTGACTTGTAGTTTGTTTCACTTTCAAACTCGGGTGCCACTTTTTCCACACGGGTAGCCTTCTATTCAGGCTTTAGCTGGCTTTCTCTGGATAGCTGGAGATGAAGATGGATTCTATCATTTATCTCTTTTTATGCTGTTCAGCTCCTATTGTACATATTATGTTTGTTTCCGCTGTAGACATTTATGTATAGCTGAACTGTATTTGTACTAAGTATGATCCTGTATACTGTGTAACTCTGATGATTATGTTCATCCAGTGTATTATTTGTTCATTATCTGGTGTATTTATTTAATTCTGTTCTACTGTTATCTGTTTATGTGTTATATTCCAAAGATTACCCTTGCCACCGTCAGTACAGGGTTTGGGGTCGTCACACGATAGGTTTTCATTCAAATTAAAATGTAAATCAATATATATTTAATTTAAATGTACATTTTAATTTACTGGGGCCACATACTGACTCTAAAAATTTCCAAAAAATAAATCTAGCTATGTTTTGACGATACCGTCCTAACAAAACTAATTTCATCTAATTCTGAGTTCGTTTGAAAAATGGGATTTTTCTGGTCGATCCAATTCAAACAGAAATTGAACAACCACATTTAAATTTACCACGCTCACATATTAATTTTAAAAATTATGAAAATTGAAATCTAGCCATATTTTGACATTACAAATCCAACAAAAGTGGTTTCGTCGAAAACAAAGGTCGTTTGCAAAATGGCTATTTTTAAGGGCTATATATTATATTAATATATATATAAATTCCACAACGACTTTTCTAAATTTTAAACTGGACATAACTTTCAGTTTATAAAGTGAAATCTTAGTTTCTTACATTCGTTAGAAAGATATGATTAAACAGATTCAAATATTTTTGGTTTTACTGAAATTCGATTTATTTTGAATCCTGTACATTCATTTGAAATTTAAAATCGAATTTTCAAACTACCGCACCATTCCAGGGTCGTTATATAATTAAAATAAATTTATACGTTCTAACTTCGATTAAACTAAATTTTTAGTCGTTATTATTAAAAATAATCATTTGAAATATTAAAAATTCATTAAAATAACTAAAATAAAAATTTTAAACTAGTTTTGAAAATTAGGGTCGTCACAATCTCCCCCACTTAAAACTTTTCGTCCTCGAAAAGGAACGAAGCCGAAAGTCATTTAACCAACCAACTCAACTTCCATTCTAGCTTTCATTCTTCAACTTTTCAGTTTATAAGAACTTCCCAACTTCTCAAATATTTGGCTAACACCCTAAATTTTCGAAAAATTTCGCCATAACCTCCTTTGTACAGCCCTATCGGTAAAACCATAACTAGCCTCACAGCGACCTCATCAATCCAAAAGAAAATGAAAAAGCCAAGCGGCTAGCCAATCGGCTCATAAAATCATCAAATCCCATTCAATATAGTAAACATTTACCTATTGGTCGGGCGCACAATTTTATTCCTCTTCTTAGCTTTCATGTTATGACCTGCTCAATATATATACATGTATATGTATGCAATTCCAATCAATTTTCACTTTAGTTCAATATTATATTCTATTTGGCTAATTTTACCCTTTTTCATATTGGTGTTATCATTCCAATATTTTATTAACTAACTTAATAATCACACATCACAACAAGCAATCAATATTTTTAACTAGCTTTTCAAAACATATAACTTTTGTATATGCTAAAAAAATCATATTTTCAATGCCAAGTCACAAACATTAAACTCTAACTAAGTTTTGGTTCTCAAGCTTTGTAAACCAAAGCTTTTCCATTAAATCATTGTTAAAAGACTAATAAATTCCAAATCAGAATTTCACTGTTAATCGGGTTTGAAGAACTTAAGTCATTTAAAACAATGTTCACAATCAACCCAAAACCAATTTCCACTTAATTCAAATTATATTTATTAACTGAAAAAAATCTTAAAACTTTAGTAAAAAGATTTATTCTTTTCTCAAATGGGTTCAAGAACAGTTATTTAAGACATCATTCACGACAACCAAAAATCCAATTTGTTATTTAAACTGTTGGATTTTTTATTTTTATTTTATACGACTTATTTCAACTATATTAGAATTTTATATAAGCTAGTATTTCGTTTTATCTATACTTATTCTCAACATATTTGAAATTTACATACTTACTCATTTCAATTTCTATATATGTTAATACTTTAATTTCATCTACATCTTATGCTCTATATGTTTTTTAATTAACTTGCTTAAATATTATTGTAAATTTTCTTAAGCTTATCTTTGACATTTTATTCAATCAGAGTCTATGTCGATTTTCCTTTATTCATAACTAACCAAATTTATAATTTATTGTTAATTCACATTATTTCACAACTTATAGACTTTAGTTCCTTTGTTATTTACGTTAGTTTATAAATTTATTACTATGAAATGGCTTGTTACTTAATTTCTTAAGTTTATACATTACTTAAGACTCGTTTCCTTTTTGATACAATTCTATTCAAGTTTACAATTATCTTAGGAGGTTACAATTTTAGTTATTACCAATCCTTTGCAAATATTCCATCCATTTGTTAATCGTTTCAGAACATTAACAAATTAAAATAAAATTATAACCACTTGATTTACCTTTATAAACATTTCTATGGTTCAAATTTATTTATTTATTTTTGAACATCTTTACATTTCTTTATCTTCATAACATTTCTATGATTCACATATCATTTTGGAACATGTTATTCATTTAAATTTCATTTGTAATATTTCATTACATATTTATATACTCTTAAACTTTTCATTTAGCCAGGTTTGTATATATTACAAATTAAATTTAGTATTTACCGATTTACTTTATATTATCAAAGTAACATGAGTATTTGTTTCCATTTTACTTAACATTTTCATACTTCATGTTTTAATTTTATAATATTATATTATATTTTCATTAATATTCCTCTTATTCATTTATGGTATTTCTTTATTCACCTATTCAAAATTTCATTTGATATTAATACTGTAACACCCCGTATTTTCTATGAACGTATAAGTAACAAATCAGAGAATAATTAATTACAAAAATAAGAATCAAGGGAAACGGGTTACGCCATTGCGTTCGTCTTGGAATTCTTCTTGAAATAGAGTCCGAGTTTGCGGAAAACGGATACCGTATGAAGAAGATATGGACGAACAAAGTTTGGTGGCTATAGAGGAAAAAAAAGTTTGCACTGGCGCACTTGGGAAGTGCGCCAGTACAAATTTACATTGGCGCACTTCCAAAGTGCACCCAGGCCGAGAGGAAACCTACACAGCTTTCTGGTTTGACCCTGGCTGGCCTGGTCGGGTTCTGGTCGAATTTCTGAGCTCTGCTGTGTCACTAGGGCTAACTTGTCACTTTCTGGTTGGTTTCTCTTGAGATGGATGGCCTTGATTAACCCTAGCTTCATCGACGGCTCTAATTAGTTTGAAACCCTACATAAACAGCCCCCTAGCCCCCTTCTCTTTACACCATTCTTCTCTAACTTTATGCTACACAATTTCATTCCTATACTCTGCCTCCGTTCTTATTAAATAAAATAATGGCGTCGTTACTTTGCTGGAATCAAAACTTGGACTGATGCATCTTCTTCCAACCTGAATAGAATTAAAAGCTAAATTAAATCTCAAATCAAAGTCTAGACCTACAACAACAATTAAAGAGGAGTAATTCAGCATTTCTGCGTCAACAACAGTTTATTTCCTTTCTTAAACCACGAAAGGCAAGTACAGTTATTTTCCGCTATAAACGTTAATTATGATTGTGACATGAATTGTAGATCTGAATTTGAGGTTATGTCTGTTCTATTTTGTTTAGATCTATCTTATTCTGTATCTCTTTCTTCTTTCTGTTCTATAGCCAGGCTACCACGAGCCTAAGCCAAATCTCATAAGTGATTACCGCATGAACGCTAAAATGTTTGGGACAAATATGAATGATACATAATTGGATAGGACTGATTTGAGGACATGACATAAAATCTGAGGCATATAATTGAACATGTGGTATATTTAACATATGACTTGAGACTGAGGCATAAAATATATTGGACTTATGACTTGGGATTCGGGGCGTAGATTTAACTATGAAACTAATTTAGATACATAGTACATGTTGTAATCTAGATCTGTAGTTAATTTGAAAAATAAACATATGTTAGATCTAGACCTATTCATACTAGGTATGAAAATCTGTGATTTGGGAGAAGGGGAATTATAGGACAATTTGAAACTTGGGGGCATAATGCATGTTTTAAATCAAGGTCTGATGTTAGAGTTTAAAGATAGTTTACAACATGTTATGCATGAATGATAATGCATATAGAGAACATACTACATGTTATAGTTTAAAAATCTAGATTTTTGGGACATATTCTTTTATGTAAAAATTCATGACTTGAAAAAAAGAATGTGTGACTTAGGCGTAGAGACCTATACGAAAACAGGATAACTATTAGTGTGAATGCGCCTAAAAAGGGTTTTTGGACATCTGGCATCATAGGCTATATTTTGGCATAATTCATATTGTTAATCGTGATTTATGGAGAATATTCTATACTATGTAATGTTTAACTAAAAATTAAGAGCAAGATGTGGTATTATGAATTATGACCATGATTTGGCAAGTGAGTTTAGGCTAAATTTATGATTAGGCAAAAGATGATATATATATATAATCTGCTAAATCTGTTATCTGCTAAATCTGTTATATTGCCTAATCCGCTAGTTCTGTTATATTGCCTAAACTGCTAATTATATTGAATTGCCTAATCTACTGATTATGTTAAATTGCCTTATCTGCTAAATCTGCTAAATAGCCTAATCTGCAAGATCTGTTATCTGTTTAATTTGTTGAATGACGTAATCTGTTGGAACTGAAATTCTGAAATTTGAAGTATGTGAATCTGTAGGCTCGATTTAAAATTGAGCAAAACTTGTTAATAGAACCTCGAATAATCTACTGTAACTTGTACAGAAGTTTAATCTGTTAAATAAACAGAATTAGTCGGATATCTGAAAAATCTGTATTAGAATGAATTACCTATGACACGAGGTTAGACTCTGTTTGCGGTAGAAGCCTGCCCGGAACCAATCGGTTTAACCAGCGACCGAAAAACTGTCAGTCTAATGTGAGAGGTCATAGGCATAACTAAAATATGCTTAGACACGAGGTTAGGTCTGGCTTGTGGAAGAAGTCTGCCCGGAACCGCCCGGCATATCCAGCGGCCACAAGCTACCGACCTAATGTGAGAGGTCTGTGCATTAATATTTAATTAATGCAAATCTGGGATAAATATGATGTCTAAAACGTGTTGGGTGGATAGGGTTGAACCAATTGGACTAATGAATTTAACAAAACCGTTTCGTGAATCTGTAGGCCCAATTACAAAGATAGACAAATCTGTAAATTTGTTAAATCCGTACATCTGATCCGTTAGTCTAAAAACTTGTCTGATCTGTGAACTAGTTGATCTGAACTCTGTATGTCTGAACTTGTAAACAAATTAATCTGGAGTCTGTTAGTCTGGGGACACAAGGTTAGGAGGGGAATTACTTGTGTCATCTGTTGTTTGGGACCCATAATAGTCAATAACCCTTTCTGGTATCAAAACTTTGACCCAACAGTAGGTAGGGTCCGGGCACGCTTACTGAACTAATTATAAGTGGTTCATTCTGATAATGGCGAGGGGTGTTGATGGTGCGTTCCAACTGGGTCATGTGCGTGCATGGATCCCGGTCTGCCTCTGAGGATGTAAGACGCCGTGACATCTGTAAATAGGCCTGTGCCAATTGGTTGTCACTTTAGGGAGTGATACACCCTATTGTGGAGCCGACACAGGGTATTTATGTTTAGGGAGCCGATCGCTTGTGGTAGGGTTTTAGGGTACACTCAGTTCTGTCTGTTTCTGTTGGTATCGTCTGTTTCTATTGGGTGGCAACACCTATCTGCGTGGTACCGTCTGTTCGGGAGGTAAAGACCCATTTACTAGTGTACACCTAATTCTAACATTCTGTTTCCGTAGGGATTATTCTGTTTCCGTTTCTGTCTCTGTTCGGGTGGTAAAGGCCCATTACTAGCATTTTGTTTCTGTACTTTCTGTTCGGGTGGTAAAGGCCCATTATTAGCATTATGTTCCTGTACCTTCTGTTAGGGTGGTAACGGCCCATTATTCTGTTTCTGTTTCTGTTTAGACATTAGGGTAACACCTAATCCTGTTATACTAGTATTAGTGCAGAGAAGTGAAAAGTAATATCATCATGTTTCTTCTGTTTAACCTAAGTATATCTGTTATTCCTGTTTCCTGTTATCTCTCATCCAGTTTTATTTGCATGCCATGACATTATTATCTGTTCATAACTGAAAGTCACTGGACTTGCCAGACATTATGTCTGACCCTTGTTGTTTTGCCTCTTTTCTTCCGCCCCCCAGGTTTTTCAAGGAGGGAATACTCTAGCTTGATCCGGATCTTTCTTCCTACTTGGAGTGCTTGAATTGATTAAAGTATGGCTTGTCTTTTTCTGGCATCTTTGGTGGGGATTATGATTTTAAAGTTTTGTACTCTGATGGCTTTTGAACAAGGCTGATATATATGTACTTGAGTTTTTGATAAAGTTGTAACCAAATTGATTTCTGTCCGCTGCAATAAAGTTATAAAGTTTTTCAAGTGTTACTTTAATATATGTCTTGTAATATTCTGTTCTGTTTACTAAAATGCTCCATCAAAGTTAAGGCATTCCCTTTGTGAGAGACCTTAACGGAGGTGGGATGTTACACTTGGTATCAGAGCTGAAGGTTACCAGATTTGGGTAAAGTTTTTTTTTGAAAATTATTTTCAAAAAGGTTTTAAAAGGAAGTATTTTCAAAAGTAAAGTTTATTTTGAAAAACATAATCCCCAAAAGCCAGAAATCTTTCTTCCGGTTCTTTGTTTCGAATCCCTTCCTCTTTCCCTTTTTAATCTCTTCTTCCGCGTATAGGTGTTTTTTTACTAAGATACGTAAGAACTTCCGTACGGTGGGCGGAAAATCGCTTCATGGGATTGATACGGTTATCAAAACTAGAAGGAAGGGGAGGACTTGTTGGTACCTTTGAGGTAGGAAAATTTCTGAGAAGGTTTAGCTTCCTTATCTGAATAGTAAGAAGAACTCGTTCTGATTCTAGCATTTTGATTCTGTAGTTAAATCTCTGCACTTTAATACTAGTCTTGTTTCTGATCACGCTATAGTCTCAAACCCCATAAGGGTTACGACTCATCTGTTTGTGATAGGCTTGGTTTTGAGGGCATCTGTATTAGGCGTTAAGATGACTGTGACGCATACATTTCGGGTTTTTTTGGGATATGGTTAGGCTTTCTCAAGCTTAGTTTCCTAAAAATCATTTGATAATCTGATCTGCACCAGTAGTTTGTAAGTATCTTGATATTTCTAAAAAGGTTAGGGTTTTTTACTCGAAGCGTGAAGTAGATTTCCAGTTTGGCATTGTTTAATGGGAGTAATTCACTGGGTGTCAATCTGATGTTGATTTCGGTCTTCGGGGTTGATACTTAGGGAATTATTTTCTTAACCGATGTCTAATAGGAACAGAGCTCTTATTTTAATCGTACTTGCTTCTATCACTCAGTTGTGTCCTATCGATCGAGTCTTCGACCTTTAGGTAGAAACTATTGGGTGTAAACATGTGTTTGAGACATGTTATGTTTGATGGTTGCAAGTGGATGCAAGTGGTTGCTAGTGGCTGCTCGTGGATGCATATACACACACACACACACTAGGCACTAGATCGGCTCTACTGCATATGGATGTGTGTGCATTTTTTTTAATCCTTATGAATGCAAAATGGTTGACTCAGCACATGGATGTTGCATATGAATGGATGGTTGTGCACCCATATAGAAATAATATGTATCAAATAGGAAAACTGCATACATGTTGGACTCATGGCACCGACATAATTCGCATTAAGGAGGCCAACTGAATCAGTGGACCGCCTGATCTTTGCATTAGATAAGGAACATATACACACACTTTTGCATATGTTCATACAACATTAGAAGTCTTCTAAGGACAATGGATGCTTGTGGATGATGGTTGAGTAGATGGATGATTAGATGGTAGGACACATTCTTCTTAACTTGAAGATTTCGGGGATGAAATCCTTTAAGGAGGGGAGAATGTAACACCCCGTATTTTCTGTGAACGTATAAGTAACAAATCAGAGAATAATTAATTACAAAAATAAGAATCAAGGGAAATGGGTTACGCCATTGCGTTCGTCTTGGAATTCTGCTTGAAATAGAGTCCGAGTTTGCGGAAAACGGATATCGTATGAAGAAGATATGGACGAACAAAGTTTGGTGGCCAAAGAGGAAAAAAAGTTTGCACTGGCGCACTTGGGAAGTGCGCCAGTACAAATTTACATTGGCGCACTTCCCAAGTGCGCCCATGCCGAGACGAAACCTGCACAGCTTTCTGGTTTGACCCCGGCTGGCCTAGTCGGGTTCTGGTCGAATTTCTGAGCTCTGCTGTGTCACCAGGGCTAACTTGTCACTTTCTGATTGGTTTCTCTTGAGATGGATGGCCTTAATTAACCCTAGCTTCATCGACGGCTCTAATTAGTTTGAAACCCTTTATAAACAGCCCCTTAGCCCCCTTCTCTTTACACCATTCTTCTCTAACCTTATGCTACACAATTTCATTCCTATATTCTGCCTCCGTTCTTATTAAATAAAATAATGGCGTCATTACTCTGCTGGAATCAAAACTTGGACTGATGCATCTTCTTCCAACCTGAATAGAATTAAAAGTTATATCAAATCTCAAATCAATGTCTAGACCTACAACAACAATTAAAGAGGAGTAATTCAGCATTTCTGCGTTAACAACAGTTTATTTCCTTTCTTAAACCACGAAAGGCAAGTACAGTAATTTTCCGCTATAAACGTTAATTATGATTGTGACATGAATTGTAAATCTGAATTTGAGGTTATGTCTGTTCTATTCTGTTTAGATCTATCTTATTCTGTATCTCTTTCTTCTTTCTGTTCTATAGCCAGGCTACCACGAGCCTGAGCCAAATCTCATAAGTGATTACCGCATGAACGCTAAAATGTTTGGGACAAATATGAATGATGCATAATTGGACAGGACTGATTTGAGGACATGACATAAAATCTGAGGCATATAATTGGACATGTGGCATATTTAACATATGACTTGAGACTGAGGCATAAAATATATTGGACTTATGACTTGGAATTCGGGGCGTAGATTTAACCATGAAACTAATTTAGATACATAGTACATGTTGTAATCTAGATCTGTAGTTAATTTGAGAAATAAACATATGTTAGATCTAGACCTGTTCATACTAGGTATGAAAATCTATGATTTGGGAGAAGGGGAATTATAGGACAACTTGAAACTTGGGGGCATAATGCATGTTTTAAATCAAGGTCTGATGTTAGAGTTTAAAGATAGTTTACAACATGTTATGCATGAATGATAATGCATATAGAGAACATACTACATGTTATATTTTAAAAATCTAGATTTTTGGGACATATCTTTTATGTAAAAATTCATGACTTGAAAAAAAGAATGTGTGACTTAGGCGTAGAGACCTATACAAAAACAGGATAACTATTAGTGTGAATGCGCCTAAAAATGGTTTTTGGACATCTGGCATCATAGGCTATAATTTGGCATAATTCATATTGTTTATCGTGATTTATGGAGAATATTCTGTACTGTGTAATGTTTAACTAAAAATTAAGAGCAAGATGTGGTATTATGAATTATGACCACGATTTGGCAAGTGAGTTTAGGCTAAATTTATGATTAGGCAAAAGATGATATATATATAATCTGCTAAATCTGTTATATTGCCTAATCCGCTAGTTCTGTTATATTGCCTAAACTGCTAATTAGATTGAATTGCCTAATCTACTGATTATGTTATATTTCCTTATCTGCTAAATAGCCTAATCTGCAAGATCTGTTATCTGTTTAATTTGTTGAATGACGTAATCTGTTGGAACTGAAATGCTGAAATTTGAAGTATGTGAATCTGTAGGCTCGATTTAAAATTGAGCAAAACTTGTTAATAGAACCTCGAATAATCTGCTGTAACTTGTACAGAAGTTTAATCTGTTAAATAAACAGAATTAGTTGGATATCTGAAAAATCTGTATTAGAATGAATTACCTATGACACGAGGTTAGACTCTGTTTGCGGTAGAAGCCTGCCCGGAACCAACCGGCTTAACCAGCGACCGCAAAACTGTCAGTCTAATGTGAGAGGTCGTAGGCATAACTAAAATATGCTTAGACATGAGGTTAGGTCTGGCTTGTGGCAGAAGTCTGCCCGGAACCGCCCGGAATATCCAGCGGCCACAAGCTACCGACCTAATGTGAGAGGTCTGTGCATTAATATTTAATTAATGCAAATCTGGGATAAATATGATGTCTAAAACGTGTTGGGTGGATAGGGTTGAACCAATTTGACTAATGAATTTAACAAACCCGTTTCGTGAATCTGTAGGCCCAATTACAAAGATAGACAAATCTGTAAATCTGTTAAATCCGTACATCTGATCCGTTAGTCTGAAAACTTGTCTGATCTGTGAACTAGTTGATCTGAACTCTGTATGTCTGAACTTGTAAACAAATTAATCTGGAGTCTGTTAGTCTGGGGACACAAGGTTAGGAGGGGAATTACTTGTGTCATCTGTTGTTTGGGGCCCATAATAGTCAGTAACCCTTTATGGTATCAAAACTTTGACCCGACAGTAGGTAGGGTCCGGGAACGCTTACTGAACTAATTATAAGTGGTTCATTCTGATAATGGCGAGGGGTGTTGATGGTGCGTTCCAACCGGGTCATGTGCATGCATGGATCCCATTCTACCTCTGAGGATGTAAGACGCCGTGACATCTGTAAATAGGCATGTGCCAATTGGTTGTCACTTTAGGGAGTGATACACCCTATTGTGGAGCCGACACAGGGTATTTATGTTTAGGGAGCCGATCGCTTGGGGTAGGGTTTTAGGGTACACTCAGTTCTGTTTGTTTCTGTTGGTACCGTCTGTTTCTGTTGGGTGGCAACACCTATCTACGTGGTACCGTCTGTTCGGGAGGTAAAGGCCCATTTACTAGTGTACACCTTATTCTAACATTCTGTTTCCGTAGGGATTATTCTGTTTCCATTTCTGTCTCTGTTCGGGTGGTAATGGCTAATTACTAGCATTCTGTTTCTATACTTTCTGTTCGGGTGGTAAAGGCCCATTATTAGCATTATGTTCCTGTACCTTCTGTTAGGGTGGTAAAGGCCCATTATTCTGTTTCTGTTAAGACATTAGGGCAACACCTAATCCTGTTATACTAGTATTAGTGCGGAGAAGTGAAAAGTAATATCATCATGTTTCTTCTGTTTAACCTAAGTATATCTGTTATTCCTGTTTCCTGTTATCTCTCATCCAGTTTTATTTGCATGCCATGACATTATTATCTGTTCATAACTGAAAGTCACTGGACTTGCCAGATTTTATGTCTGACCCTTGTTGTTTCGCCTCTTTTCTTCCGTTCCCCCCCCCAGGTTTTCAAGGAGGGAATACTCTAGCTTGATCCGGATCTTTCTTCCTACTTGGAGTGCTTGAAGTGCTTAAAGTATGGCTTGTCTTTTTCTGGCATCTTTGGTGGGGATTATTATTTTAAAGTTTTGTACTCTGATGGCTTTTGAACAAGGCTGATATATATGTACTTGAGTTTTCGATAAAGTTGTAACCAAATTGATTTCTGTCCGCTGCAATAAAGTTATAAAGTTTTTCAAGTATTATTTTTATATCTGTCTTGTAATATTCTGTTCTGTTTACTAAAATGCTCCATCAAAGTTAAGGCATTCCCTTTGTGAGTGACCTTAACGGAGGTGGGGTGTTACAAATACCGACAATTATTTATTTCATTGATTATCAACAAGGAGAGTAATTTGTATAAATGGAGGCATGAGAATCTTAAATACCAATTTCTTTTCAAAGAATTTTGAAATACTATATACTATATATATTTTTTATATGAAAATATACTCAAGATTTCAAATTAAAATTATTTCAAAAATGAATATGTATCAATGCTACCAAGTGGTCGTCCCCACTTTGAGACACGAAAATGAAAGTCGATGACTATGATCATCACATCACCCAAATTTTTTTCTAAGTAGCAAAATAGAGTACTTAACCAATTTCTATTTAAATATCCTTCAAATATTACTACTATTATTTTTTCCAAAACCTTGAAAACATTTACAAATCATCGGAATTTAAAGATCTCCTATTCTCCATTTAAATTCATTTGGTTTACAGTTAATTATAAATGATCGATTTATTGTTATAGCAATAGGTTAAGAGTATTGACTAATTTACCATCAAATTTCAAAATTATTTATCTTACATATATAAAATATATATGAAAACAATATTGTGTTAGAATGCCTTGTTCAAGTGTTTTGAAATCCCATTAGGTAACACTTGTACCACGCATCAACTAGAACTCCGAACTCAACTCAATAAGCCAAACAACACAATATAAAACCATTTTTATATCAAAAGTACAAGTATGCTCTCTCGTATATATATACACTCTGAACTCATTCTAAGGTGTTACTAACCCTATCTCTAATGAGTACATCCCAATAGAGCCAAGGTTTTACTGTTAAACCTTAAGCTCTGATACCAACTGTAATGACTCGGAAATCCGTACCTTTTGAATCGACAATAATCCAAACATGTCTAACTCAAAACTGTACGTATTTACAGATTGTTAAATGACGATCCACATCTTTGACCGTTATAGTCAAAAATATAGATAATTAAGGGGATTAATTTAGAATTAGAAAGAAAGAGGAAAACAAGCACAGAATCTCGCAATGAAATGAACAAAATATAATAATCAAATAACAGTTCATGAAGCTATTTAAAATAAACATTTGATCATTTTACAACATTTATCAGAGTTTTACATTTATATACATAGCTGATAATACAGAGTAATGCAACATAATAGTAGTGGAATACAGTAGTAATAATAGTATACCGTCTTCGTCTTCATCCTTCAGAAGATAACCTTTGAAACTGGGATGCTCAAGTCTGACCTGAGCGTAATAGCGTGAAAATAAAACAAGCTCGGATCAGGCAAAAATATTCTCATCTAAGTCAAATCAACATCATATGAACATGCACACACATAACTCAAGAGATGTTACGGGAATTTCCATATCCTAAGGATCCGTCAACCTAGATACTATATAATATAATTTCGCTATTATAATAGTGTCTATTCACAAATACTTGTCAGAAAAATAGTGTAAGCGATGTTACATTGATTACCCTTACACAGTTACAAGCACACGGTCTATGCAGGTCCTATAACACAACCAGTAGAACGTCGGTAGCCGGTGAGTCCCCTATAGACCTATGCCAATATCAAAATCGTAGTTGTCCCGCATAAGGATAAACGTATGACAAGGCACATGAGGCAATACCCAAGGTAGTATGCTACCAGTTTTCCTGATCCAGATTGGTGGTTACCCCTAACGGCCCACCGTATACATCCACCCCATAACAAATCAAAATGAAATACATCCCATTAAGGGTGCGCACCAACAAAACAACAACAACTGAATAGTAATAGTATGGACCCGAAGCCCAGGAAAATCGAAGAGATGATGTATACTAAGAGGTAGTCAAGCCTCATTTGGTCTGGCACGGCTCCTGTTTTAGTCATTTCAAATCGACACAAGTGTCGGGGTCATCCATTTTCGTTCACTTTCTTCTAATCTAGTAGTCGCCTCCAAATTCATCCTACTTCATTTTAGGAACTCCACCGCGTACATAGTTATTAAAGTGGTTCCAACATTGACAGAGTGTATGTCAATAAGAGGCCGCAGTCTCTTTAACAACAAAACGTCATGTTACACACCGATTGGTATTTTTATATTTCAAAAGTGAATCGTTATGATATCAAAATATCATATTCAATTAAACAAATTTCATTTTAAAATATCATATTATTTTAATCATAATAATATTTACTTTCAAAATTCATGTTCACTTTGAGATAAATTTCAAATTCAATAATTTGTTATAACTTCAACTAACCACATTTCATTCGAGTCATTCAATTTACTTCAAAAATAGTTTTGAATTCATTTCTGATTTTAACATCAAAATGATCATAATTACTTTTAAATCATAGGTTTAAATGTAAACACTTTTCACTTCTAAAACAATTTGTAAGTTTGAAATAGTTTGGGGTTTAAATAATTTTTTTTATTAGTTGTAAATAATTTTGGGAGATTTGGAATAGCTTGGAAATCAAAACAGTTTGAGTGTTGGAAATGGTTTTACGTATATTAAAATATATATATATATATATATATTTAATAAAATAAACTACTTATATATATATAAAGAATATGTTTTTGAAAAAAAAAATTATATAAAGCACTCCATATATCAAAGGAATAAATTTCATAAAATAGTTTATATATAAATTTGTTTGTATAGAAATAATTTCAAATCAACTGTTTCTTTTCATTTTCAATAAATATGAACCTAAGTTCAAATTTCAAAACAAACCAAATCGATTTCCAATATCCAGTCCAAATCGATTCCCAAAAATCAAATTCATTTGAGAACAATCCCATTTTAAAGGATAACTTCCAATTTCGAAATATTATTTGAATCTATTCGATTCAAACCAAATCCGAGTTCAAGTTCATAATATTTGTTTAAATCATTTAATTCGAATTTAATTTCAATGTTTAAATAAAGATATAAACCTTTGAAATAATTTAAATTATAATCAATTTTAGTTCAAATTTAAAATAAATTTTTTAGATTATTTCAATTCGAATTTAATTTCAAAGTTTAAATAAAGATTCAAACCTTTGAAATAATTTAAATTATAATCAATTTTAGTTCAAATTTCAAGTAACGAATTTTAGATCATTTCAATTCAAATTTAAATTCAAAGTTTAAATAAAGATTTAAACCTTTTAAATAATTTAAATTATAATCAATTTTAGTTCAAATTTCAAATAACAAATTTTAGATCATTTCAATTCGAATTTAATTTCAAAGTTTAAATAAAGATTTAGAACTTTGAAATAATTTATATTATAATCAATTTTAGTTCACATTTCGAATAACAATTTTAGATCATTTCAATTTGAATTAAATTTCAAAGTTTAAATAAAGATTTAAACCTTTGAAATAATTTAAATTATAATCAATTTTAGTTCAAATTTCAAATAACAATTTTAGATCATTTCAATTTGAATTAAATTTCAAAGTTTAAATAAAGATTTAAACCTTTGAAATAATTCAATTTTATAATCAATTTTAGTTCAAATTTCAAATAAAAATTTTAGATCATTTCAATTTGAATTAAATTTCAAAGTTTAAATAAAGATTTAAACCTTTGAATTAATTCAATTTCAACATTTCAGTATAATTCAATTTCGACGGTTCAATGTAATTCAATTTCGACATATCGACTTCAAATTCAAATTCCAATCAATAATTCAATTTAAATAATTTTAATTTATTTTCTTTACACAGAATCACTTATTTAAATCGGTTTCACAAATTCTAAAACTTATAGATTTAACCAATCCGGTGTCCGTATAATAATTCTCTATCCTTTAGCCCAATGATCAGTTATTTCAATTTATTTACTTTTAATTTCAGGGAATGGACATATATCATTTCAATCCAAACGTCAAATGTCATAGGTATACATCATTTCAGCCTATTTCTTAATTTATTCGAAATTACAGTTTATGATGATGCCCGCAACATTCAAGGTGATAACACTGATATAAAAATATAAATAAATATCCATACAGTTCAATATATCCATAAATAAACATCCATCTTAGCCATCAAACAAAACAGTTCAATTTTCAATAATTAACTGATTATACATGTCGGGGTTTAACTAGCAATTTAATTCAAAAAAATAAACTAACTCTCAAATTTATTTCTAACAGTTCAAATTTGATGTCCATTTAAAAATAGAAATCAACAAACAAATAATCAAATCAATCACAGAATTTAATTTCACAAAAATGTGAATATTTTGGCAATGTGAGTAAAACTCACTTTGACCGGTTTTTGATATCGTTGAATAACGATTATTTTAACTGAACTAAACTGCGCATTCAATTCATTCGAAAATTTTAGCTAGCTCCTACCACAATTCCGTCAGTTCCATCGCGTAGCCTCCGTCGCTGCGAATCCAACGCACTTCGTTTCGCGAAAATCTGATTCAGTTTGAACGAGTTATGGCCATTAATATATTGAACACTTTAATAATTAATTAAATAATTAATTAGTTTAATTAACCACTTAAACAATTTCTAGGCCGCTCACTTCTTTAATTTCCCATAACCCTATTCATCTTCATCATTCGTTGTGAACAAAAGGAACCCAAAATGTCGCCTCCTGTAAACCATCGTTCACCTCCGCCTCGACCACCGGAGGTCGATCCAATGGTGGCGCCACATAGCCCAGTCCGCCTTCTTCCTCCTCCAGCCTTGGTGGTGATTCCGACCACCCCCTTGCTCCCCTATTTCAGTTCAACGCAGCCCCCTTTTGTCCTTGATTTCAGCGCCTGCATCTAACCATAAAACATCACAACCGTTCATCTCGTAGCCCTCTCCAAACCCTACCATTTTTCCTTAGAAAGCTTCAAATTTTATTGCATGGATTTATCAGAAATTCAAGAGGAAGTGGGAGCGATTATGAGCATCGATTTCAATTTAAAGCGGCAGCTCTGAATGATAACTAGTGTTTGGAGAATTTAGGGGGGTATATATATAGTATTTTAGTAATATTTTTTTATTCTATTATTTCTTTAAATTGAAATTTCACGTACGACCACCAAGTCAAACCCATTGACTGTCGCACCTAGCTAAATACTCCCATTCCGAACATAATAGGATATGTCCCGTAAGCCAACTCGATTGTTTCGATAGGTTTTCATTTAAATTAAAATATAAATCAATATATATTTAATTTAAACGTACATTATAATTTCCCGGGGCCACATACTAACTCTAAAAATTCCCGAAAAATAAATCTAGCTATTTTTTGACGATACGGTCCTAATAAAACTAATTTCGTCGAATTCTGAGTCCGTTTGGAAAATGGGCTTTTTCTGGTCGATCCAACTCAAACTGAACAACCACGTTTAAATTTAACACGCTCACATATTAATTTCAAAAATTATGAAAATTGAAATCTAGCAATAATTTGACATTCCGAATCCAACAAAAGTGGTTTTGTCGAAAACAAAGGTCGTTTGCAAAATGGCTATTTCTAAGAGCTATATATTATATTAAAATATATATAAATTCCACAGCGACTTTTCTAAATTTTAAAATGGACATAACTTTCAGTTTATAAAGTGAAATCTCAGTTTCTTACATTCGTTAAAAAGATATGATTAAACATATTCAAATATTTTCGGTTTTACTGAAATTCTATTTATTTTGAATCCGGTACATTCATTTGAAATTTAAAATCGAATTTTCAAACTACCGCACCATTCCAGGCTCGTTATATAATTAAAATAAATTTATACGTTCTAACTTCGATTAAACTAAATTTTTAGTCGTTATTATTTAAAATAATCATTTTAAATATTAAAAATTCATTATAATAACTAAAATAAAAATTTTAAATTGGTTCTGAAAATTAGGGTCGTCACATTTACATATACAATAAAATAAGATAATTTTATTGTATGAACATTTCTAACAATGTCTATGTACAAATAAAAATGAATTTTATTGTATGAACCTTTCTGACGAATTCTATGTTTACATATACAATAAAAAAGATAATTTTATTATATGAACATTTCTAATAAATTCAATGTTTACATATTATGACGACCCCAAACCCCGTTCCACGGTGGCGAGGGTAATCTTTGGAATATAACACGTAAACAGATCACAGCAGAATAGAAATAAATAAATACACCAGATGATGTACAAATAATACACTGGATAAACATAATCATCAGAGTTACACAGTATATAGGATCCTACTTAGTACAAAATACAGTTCAGTTTTACATAAATGTCTGCAACGGAATCAAAACATAATGTACAATAGGAGCTGAACAGCATAAAAAGAAAGAAAGGATAGAATCCATCTTCAGCTCCAGCTATCCAGAATGAGCCTGCTAAAACCTGAATACAAGGCTGCCCATGTAGAAATAGGGGCACCCGAGTTTGCAAGTACGAGTTAGTCATGGGACTGGTATGAGAAATCGATTTAACATATTTTACAATAAGGCCAATCACAGGACCACGCCGCTAACGTGGAACGGGTTTACTCCATTGGATTGCCAGTGCTTTAAACAAGTAAATCTTTTGAACATCGCGATGCTTTTTATAAAAATGAAGCCATTACAAGACTCAGTTCCCATCACACAATGCAACGCAAACCGAAGGATAAAATTTTACCTTATATTGGCCAAAATATGCTTGATACGAATAAAACAAATCATTTGATATTATTACAAGTGTTTATATATTTCAAAAACAATTTCAATCATAAATATCAATCATAGACCACATGGGTACCATATATCATGTCGCCGTATATTGGTATACAATCAAAACCGCACGATGTCGTATTTGGAAATTGGATTTCCGTCATGAACCAAGGCAAGGGATCGTCCGACTCTCTAGCCCGAGCCTCAGGATCCAGACTCAGGTAGGCCCTTGGATCGTCAGGGCCGGTCCACACAAAGTGGATTAAAATGACTGAACATTGTGTTTCTGTCACGACCTAAATTTCCGGTATCCTTTGAGCTGACCAAACAACACTAATCCAACCCAAATGATACTAGAAACCCAGATGCCAATAGAAAGAATTTAGAGGATGAGATAAGAAAGAAAGAAATTTTAGAATAGAAGAAATAGGAAGAAGAAAACACAACACAAATCAGAGTCTCACATCGCAGCGGAACAAAATATAATATAGAAATATTCTTTATTGAGATCTTGAAAATATACTTACAACATCAGAGTACACCAATTCACTTGGACAGTTATAACAACTTGTCCTCATATACATCACACAGTGGAATATACTAAATATAATCATACGTCTGGACTCTTCCAGCATGTCTCCATACTTTGCAGCATCCGATAAGCTGGACCTGTACAACCCGGGCTAACCCGAGCATTACAAATACCGGGTCAGTCTGGTGAACCAGAGTGAGAATAACTCGCACAGTTTAAGGGGAATCATCCAACTTGATTTTTAAGTTCAAATTTCTTTCGAAAGAAAAGGATAATAGTAAGACCAGCCCACACATAAACACAGACGGTTTTTACCTAACTATAACCCAAAACTGTTTTGAAATCATATCTTGTTCTGATATATAATAGTGTCTAAATACAAATAAATAACAGTCTAGCGGAACGCTTGCATCTTACGCTCCACCTATATAGTATACAATTAAAAACCGTAGGCGCTTATCGGAGATTGGATTCCGACTATGACAAGGTATGGGACCACCTGCCGATAGTGTATCTCTAGAGGCAAATACACTGGGTTCAACAAGAACGTCTTGCAACCCGGCCCACACATGACCGACCACTCATTTCGCTTGAATGTATCGAATGTATATCACCGACAGTTGGGATCAGCAACCGCCTCCCGAAATGGGACAGCATCGATAGATTAAAGAAGCAAAAAGAATTTCTCTAGATAGGTGATTATACATCCTAATGGGAGCGACCCACATAGCCATGCTGCCTGCCCGATTTTTGTCATTTCCCGGTTGATGAGGCTTGAGGCTACGTTTACTTATCAGCACATCACTTTGAATGCCACATCGTTAGATCCGTCAAATCACTAATTGACGTCCTCAAAAATACACTGACATGTTTGAAGAAATCAATGTACGTGACCATCTGGAAATACTCTGTCAGACACTCGTCCATACAAGTCATCCAGGAATAGGATGAACCGAAGGTACCCTCCTACTACATCATAGGAATCACCCTATGAATTGGGAGCGAGTGGTCCTTGCAAATCCATAGATTTCAACCATGACAGAATCACAGTCTATAAACCCCTGGTAGCTAGCCAGAGGAATTCGACAGCAATCCTTCTGCTTACGAAGATCCACGGTCTTCAATGCTCCATCTCGACCATCTTCTGAACGTCTTCAATGTTAACGTATTTATTGGTCGGAATGGTCTTCGAATCTAAATTCGATCCCGGTCTTTTCGAACCAATAATCGATTTGGCCAGATTTTTGATAGTCGGTGATTTAACTATCAAAATAACAATCATCATCCATAGAAAAATCAAATGGATTCAATTGTTCAGAATACATCATCACTTGCCCTTTTCAGTTTAACAGTTGTTAATCACACTTCTAAATCTTTCAACGTTTAGAATATCGCTTTCTCAATTCTTATCTTCAAATCCATTTACTCAACTTAAAATTCTTTGAATCATAGTTTATAATATTTTCCCTGAAAATATTATTTTTAATCTTCTCAACCAACTTCGTTTCTAAACTAATATCATCCCTGGATAATCGTGAAATCGTTTAAGTTGGGGTATTTTATTTACCTCTCAGACCTTGAGTCGAGAACCCTCTTATCTTCAAAATAGATAGAAGTTTATTAACGAAATCTCATTCTATCACTTTTTCCTCATTACTTATATTTAATTTCGAATCCAATTTAATTAACCATTTATCTTAGTTTTGATTTAAATAACTACATTTCACATCTAAAATACTTATCTTTAGATATTGTCGTTAATTCTTTACTTTGAAAATCAACTTCCATCCACTTATGTTTTTGTTTGATCTTAACTCATATCAAATTTTGTGTGAAACTTTCCTTTCCCTTGGAATTCCTTTCATGATATAAATCAAGGTTCTAACTCATATGGATATGAGTAAAACTTACTTAAAATTCCTTTGAAAGTTATAAACAAGGTCTTATTCAACTTAAATTCCTTTACCACTATTTCCCTTTCACCCTATTTATTTTCAAATATGATTCACTTTTAAGAGTTAAAAAAAATCTCGACTCGATATATCGAAAGCAACTTGGTTTCATATGAAAACACCACTATACATTCAAATCTTATCTATCAAGTCGCTTTATGAATTCCCATTCATACCATACTTAGAAATCTCATTACGGTTCAACTTCTCGTTAATCATCTAACATCTTTACATCAAATAGTTTACTTCAATACAATAATTAATCTTTCTTAAAAAATATATTTTTAAATGATCCTTATTTCAATAGTCATGAATAATCCAATAATGGTTTATAAAAATCAATACAAGTCCAAGTCGTCGACTTGGTTATCTCAATCAAGGTTACTTTGTTAGCCATCTCTACTTAGTTATTTCTTTTAAATTAAGAAACACAATTGATTTAACAATTTCATTTGATTTAATTAACAATCTAATTAAATAGTCTCATTAAATTTTTTATTTTAAAACGGTTAATTCAACTCTTAACTATTTTGTTAATTGTTGCCCACTTGTTTACAAAACTTCTCAATCTACGAGTCTCGCTTTATATACTCGTTCTATACTTACAAGATGAAAATAATTATTTATTTCCTTTAATAACTTCATTTAAAAAAAATCCATATAAAATAGATTTCAAATCTGTCTTTAGTTATAAAACAAATTTTATAATTTTCCATTGGATTTACCAGATGGTGTAACGACCCGGGAAAAGAGCGACCTTGGTTATCCGATATATAACACCTATCGAACAATCAAAAGTCGAAATTACCGGATAGTCCAAGAAAGAAATTAGAGGGTGATGATAGATAAGATAGAAAATTAGAACAGAAGAAGAAGAAGAACACAACAACATCAGAGTAACACGAATCTCACAGCGGAACGAATAAAATATAATAGACAACATATCTTGAAATCAAAGTAGTATATGTATATCATACCATTATCAGAGTACAACACTTTCATCACAGCGGAATAATCAATAGCTAGAAAAATCTTGAAGCCTCCTGCTCCAAGCTCTTCAAGCATACCTGTAAATCCTGACTACTTGACTGCCCGTACAAATTTGGGCACCCAAGAGTTTAGGGGAAACAAAACAAAATAAAACTCTGGGTCAGTCATGGGACTGGTGTGAGTAAACTCCAATCATTTGGTTTAACTTTTCAAAATCCTTTTCAAAAGAAAAGATAATCGTAAGACCAATCCACTCATAAATACGGATGGCTTTTACCTTACGATAACCCAAAACACTTTGGAAATCATATATTATCTGATATTATGATAATGTCTAATCACAAGTAATTAAAATCTAGTAGAACGCTTTCATCTCACGCTCTACATATATAATATACAATCAAACTCGCAGGCACTTATTGGAGATTGGATTCCAACTTGACAAGGTATGGGACCACCTTCCGAACGCGTATCTCTAGAGGCAAATACACTGGGTTCAACAAGAACATCTTGCAACCCGGCCCACACATGACCGACCACTCATTTCGCTTGAGTGTATCGAATGTATATCACCAACGGTTGGGATCAGCAACCGTCTCCCGATAAGGGACAGCATCGATAGATTTAAGAACAAAAGGAATTTCTCTAGATATGTGATCATACATCCTAATGGGTGCGACCCACATAGCCATGCTGCCTGCCCGATTTTTGTCATTTCCCGGTGGATGAGGCTTGAGGTCATAACGTATCTTTTGACAGATCCCACCTCCATTACTTTGAATGCCACATCGTCATACCCGCCAAATCACAAATTGATTTCACCAAAAATACCACGGGTATACAGCTAAGAGAAACGAATTCCTCCACCACCAAACGTAAGTACGTTTGAAGAGATCAACTTACGCGATCCTTTGAATATACTCTGTCAGACATTCGTCCATTCACGTTTGTCCTGGGACTGGACAAACCGAAGGCACTATTCTGTAAATAGGATAGCCCTTGCATAACTCCGTCTTTAATATATTCAGCATACTTGATTCGCAACGCTTATGCCAATACGGAGTGGTTCTCTGGATAATAATCCGACCGGTCTCTCCATATTAACAACGTTAAAATGGTCAAAACTTTAATAGTTGGTGATTTAACTATCAATTAAAAACATGTCGGTGTGCAAACAACGATATTATTTCCAGATGGAAATTCTATCGATCAATCATCATTCATCATCAAATTATCATAAATTTACCCTTTTCCTTATTCTTGTTTTCCTATATTTCTTATTTACTATATTTAGAAAATATACGTTATTAACAATGGAAAACAATTCCATTTATCATTTTCTATATTCAGAAAACATTTCTAATTTTCATTTGGAAGACATTTCCAAATCTCCTTCATTGGGTTTAAACTGATGTTTGAATAAACATCGCTATGCCAACACCAACCATTTCGCTCATTAACTAAATTCACTTAACCCCTTTCACTCTCAAACCTTATCCACTTCTTAGTTAAAAACGAAGTCAATCAAGTTGGGGTATAATTACCTCTCAGACCTTAACTGAACAACATTTCTAACTTCGAAATAGACAATGTTCAAACATTACTCTTTAAGAAACTTCCTTGCGAACTCTCGGATTCTATTTATGAATCCACTTCCTTTACTGAATCATTTGATTATAACTGTAAATGTTATAATTCCATGCTTTCAAAATATGTTAACTTAAATATATTTCCATATCTTAATTTGGATAAATAAACAACCAACTACTTTATTAACAGATAATTAAAACTTGATTTGAAATGGAAAGTAAACATAACTTCCCTTGATTCGATATAATCGAATTTCCATGTATGATTCACTCTCGAATAATCACTATCCGATAATTCTCTTTCGAATAAACTATATTTGATTCCCCTGTTCGAATAACTAATATTCGATAATCCTTTTCTTCGAATAACTAATATTCGAAAAATCTCACTTCGAATAAACCATATTCGATAATTCTCTCCTTCGAATAACTATATTCGATTTAACACACTTCGAACGAACTATATTCGATTACTCTTCTCGAATAAACTATATTCGATAACTCTACTTCGAATAGGTGATATTCGATTAATTCCCTTTTTGACTAACCCTACTTAATTTACTAATACTCGACTAACTCGACTTAATTAACTTCTATTGATTAATTACTATTTGATTTAACACCATTTGCTTGACTCTAGATCGCAGCGATCACAATGGTTACGCCTGATTCCCTCAGGAAACATCCGACCGCCGTAGGCTATCTGCAGCCCTACGAATTACGCTAGCAGTCGTGCTAAATGGAAATTCATCCTTAAATAACTTTGTCTATTTTTAACTCTATCTCGAATAATTAGATTCGATCAATTCTAATTGAGTAACTAATATTCAATTAACCCTTATTCGATTACTATATTTGAATAACTCTAGTTCGATTTGACTCAAAACGATTAACTCTAACTGATTAACTCTAACTGGTTAATTCTAACTGAATAACTCTAACTGGATAACTCTAACTGAATAACTCTAACTGAATAACTCTAACTAACTAACTCTATCTGTTTAACTTTACGGTTTAACTCTGACAGTTTAACCTCAACGGTTTAACTCTAACAGTTTAACTCCAACTGTTTAACTCTAACAGTTTAACTCCAACTGTTTAACTCTACAGTTTAACTCCAACTGTTTAACTCTAACAGTTTAACTTCAACGGTTTAACTCTAACAGTTTAACTCCAACTGTTTAACTCTAACAGTTTAACTCCAACTGTTTAACTCTACAGTTTAACTCCAACTGTTTAACTCTAGTTGATTAACTCTTTTGAATTAATCCCTTTGACTTTTCTCTTTTGAATAATTCCTTTGGAATAATTCCTTTGAATTACTTCCCTTGAATAGATTCTTTTTCTATTCGTTTACTCAACAAATAACCATTCTCTTTTCGCTTCTATTTATTTAACAAATAAATATTCCCTTTAACTTTTCTATTTATTCAACAAATAAATATTTCTTTTAAATTTTCTATTTATTTAACAAATAATTACTTCTGTCAACTTTTCTTTATTCCCTACATGAATATTCCCTTTTCAATTCCATTTGTAAATACTTTTACGAATGTTTCCCTTTTTATTTCTATTTGTAATCGTTTCACAAATATTTCCCTTCTATTTGATTTCACCAATATTTTCCCTTCTATTTGATTTCACCAATATTTGTTTTTTTACAAATGCTTTGATTCTATAATCATTTTCTCTCATGAAATTCTCTTCCTTTTATATATAAAATCTATTGATTTTATATAAATAATTTATTTTCAAAATAAACTTTGAAAATCCCTTTTCACTTTCTAGTATCACTTATGGTATAAAAATACCAAATCAAAAGGTTCAATCATCATCCAAACACACAGGTTCAACAACAAATGATATAACACATCATATATCAGAATATATGAAAAACGGTAAATAAATGTTGAGGAATCCAGTTGGATTCCTCCGACCTGTTTCCCTGCATCCACAGATGTTACACAATATAATTCACATCAATTTCATTTCAATATGAGGTATTCTGATAAACAAAATCAACATCGGTTAACGATATATATAACTATATCGGTATTTTCAATCAATTGACTAGCAGTTCAACCAAACAATCAACACTCAGCAATTCAACCAATAATTATCAGTTCTAAAAATACTTTATAAAAATATAAAGTGCTCAGAGTTAGTGAGATTTACTCACCTTGGACGGTTTATCGTTGAATAACGATAATCGGTCATTGATTTGGTTCAGACGTTAAATTTCACCATAAATCCAAACGAGCTCCAATCCACTTGCGGTCAGTTCCATTGCGTAGTGCTCGTCCATACGATCCCAACGGATCCTGTTTCGTTAAATTTCGTTAATGTATGCAAAAGTTATGCTATTTACAATATTTACCTAATTTAAATGATTATATATTTAATTAAATTAATTAATTTATTTTTATCTTAATTAATTTCTAATTGCGTTATTAGCCAAATTACCTTTCCAGCCCTTCTAAAAAATCCTACTTTCCCATCTCTAGCCATATCCAATTTTTTTTAAAATTGAAAAATCATTTTAATATTAATTAAATTTAATTTTCAAATAAAATATTTAAAAATATTCATTTAATTATAACTTAAAAATTTTAACCCGGATCAAAAATCTGCTTCCACTCATTTTAAAGTATTTTTCGATAAGAATCCGACGGTCCTTGTTTCGTGGAAATCCGACTTGTTTTGAAAAAGTTATAAGCTTTTAAAATTTATGGTTAAAAATTACGAAAATGCCCCTGGTCTGTTTTAAATTCAAATTAAATTCAAATTAAATTTTAAATTTAAATTTAAATTTAAATTAATCATCCCATCCGTCGGATCAGTTAGGGATAGCCAGGGAGAGCAGGAAACTATATTTTCCAAACTTAAGCCTTAGACACTATCCTCTCTGTCACCCTTAGAATGTTCTGTTATTTATTTTTACAAATTTTATTTTAATTATAATATATATATATATATATATATATATATATATTACGCAAATAAATAAATAAATAAATATTATTTAAAAACTTACCCCGCGAAGCCCAAGCCTCTGCCTAAGAGTCCCTAGCTCCCCGTCTTGCCCTCCTTTCTCCCTTCCTTCCCTTTTCCCTATTTCCTAATATTTTATTATTATTTCTGCCATTGCCAAAGCTTGAAAGAGGAGGAGGAGAAGTGAGTTTAAAATGAAGGGGGGGGGCTATTTATAGCCGAAGGAGTCACATGGATTGCTGAGGTGGCGCGAATCCAACGGTCGAAAATGGATGGCTAGGATTAATCCTTAAATTAATTAAATTATAAATAAATTTAATAATTTATGAATAGTAAAGTGTGTTTTCTCAACCCTATTCGGACGTTAATTTGACTTACTTATTGATACCTTATCCGAAATCTTTTTCAACCATGTTGTTCAATCTTTCTTGCTCTTCAATACTATATAAAAATATATCAATTTTGAATTATTTTGAACTTTCAAATAATTTAAATTCAAATTCAAATTCAGAATAGTGTTTTGTGTTAGTTTCAACACCTTCCGGTCTCATGTAGGAGTATCAAACGATAACGGTTTTCAGAAATTCTTCCACCATCTGGTCCGGTTTTTAACGTACTTCAATCCTATGTATTCAAATCAAAAATCGGAGTTCGTTTAGATTTTCAAATAATTTATTTAAATTTTGTTTCCTTAATAACTTTTTATATCCGTTATAGGATTTTCCCAAATTTCATATATAGCTAATATCCTATGTTTAGAATTTTCCTGGATAGGTCTCAGGTTCCAGTTTTGCCGTTAGCATTAGCAAATTTCAATTACCGTCAAAATTTAGTTCAAATTTTGGCCTTTTATTTTTTTCTTTTCAACATACAGATGCCATTTTTGACGTAACTTGGTTGGTTATCTAATTTCATCATTTCGGATTTAATGAAACTGATTTCATCGAAATCCGAGTTCGTTAGCTACTACATCCTTTGTAAACGTACTATTTTAAATTAAAAATTTATCCTTTTATACTGTCAGTTCACATTATATTGCAGATCCACTAAATTTCTACCATTTCGGAATAAAATAAAATATTCAAAATTATTGAAATTAAACCATTTAGAATTCCAAAATAAATAAAAAACATTTTTAAATAATAACTAAATGGTCAAAAAATCTGGGCCGTTACAGATGGTAAATCAATTTCTAAAAACGATTCATTTACAGACCATCTGCCGATAACTACTCAACCAATATCACCCATTGGCTAATATCAACAATTTTTGAATTGGGTTTCAATAATCAACAATTAATCAACTGGTTAACAGTACATGTAAATAAACAATATATTTGAGGAATCCGATTGGATTCCTCCAACCTGTCCGTCCCTGCATCACAATGGGTTACCTCAATTTCAACACGATAAACAGTTCAACTAATAACAGTCAATAAACAATTTGTAACGACCATTCAAGCATCAAATGATTTGTTTAGTACGTTTATTATTATAAACGTAACCAACAAGGTAAGTTACCTTGTTTGGAATTTAGTCGTTAAAAATAACGATTAAATTCGATTAAATTAAACAAACGCTTAATTTAATCCATGAATATTAAAATTTCAGCACACATGTAAACAGTCATCCAATTATCAACCATTAGAAAATATTGCACACAAAATAAAACCCAGTTTATATAAAATATAAACGGGGTAAACTGAGTGAGTTAAACTCACCTTGAATTGCATTCGTTGAAACTGTTCGGTCACAGTTAAATTAAACAGTCGTTTAATTTAACTGTAAATTTCGGCCGTCTCCTTTTATGTCCAACCTAGCTTCAAAATGTTATGCTTATTAGTGCGGACTGGACATCACTTGCTTTATCCATTTCCATCACTGTATAACATAGTTATATATTAAATACGTTACTCACCTATTTAAATAATATTATCAGACTTAAATAACATTTTATTCAATCCTAATTACTAATCAACGTTTAATATAGTTAAGGTTGGAATGTTGTAAACTGGATTGGTCACATATAAATATACCCAGGCGGCCATGATATACATATCATGCATTGTATAAATTAATATTATTTACTAAGGCATGTTTGCTTTCGGTTAGGCAAACTCGACCACGTCAAACTTAGTTAACATGACACCGTTAACTTTATTTTATTAGGCGTACTAATGATGATCAAGCCCAATAAAAATGTAGTTAGTGATGTTTAAAACTCTATACCAGCATGTTAAAATACTATTCATTGTAATGTAGATCGGCATTTTTATATTAATCTAACTAAACATCAGTTTAATACTAACCGTTATTTTCAATATTAATACAAACGTTGGCCACTTTAATATATATATTATTTACTAGCATATCATTAATGCTTTATACATTATACTTAGGCAAAACTAACGGTGACTGTTCTATTTATATACTTAATATTAGGCACTATAAGCTATAGGCTACGCCCTTTACACGTATGCTGTATAAGTTAACACCTATATATTTAATTAAAGATCATTACTTGTGTTAGTTAAAAACTTGATTAGACACTAACCTAAACGTGATTAGTCATAGTATATTTAGATTAAGCATTTGTAATATGAATTAGAAAAATACTGTTTATGTTTCTTCACCCGTTATGAAAGCTTCCTCTCTTCACCGTTCATATGTTCACCGCTGTCCACCGTCACACGTCAAAAATGAAAGCAGCCCCTTCTTTTCAAAACTTCCCAACTTCACTTCTTTTTGGTTAAAACAGATGCCCTCCTTCCTTCTATTCCCCATCGGATAAACACGAGCCCATGCAACGTTCACTGTTGTTCACTTCACTGGTGTTTTCACCTCACCGAAACACAGAGCACCCAGTCCCACTTCTTTTATTTCGGTTTTACTCTTTCTTTTATTTCTCCTGCTAAGAGACGAGACTCCCCATGCAGCACCCTTACTTCAACCGCACACTCCAGGTCCACCCCATGAACCTATCCGCCATTTGCCTCACCAACATCCAACGTGTTCTCATCATACCTATCAACATTCACCTCGTCTCTCTCCCCACTGCTACTATACCCCGTCCTACTGCACCGTACGTGCTCCACACAACTTCCAAACAACGAACTTCCAGTGCCAACCGCTACTTCAAACGTGAATGCTCCCGATCAGGTATACATAGATTAAAGACCAAGGCCAATGCAACGGGTTGCAGCGATGTTTGTGAATGGAAATTCCATTTCCTATTGATAACAGTGGCCTGCTTCGGTTATTTGGGGACAAAGATGAGAAGGAAAGAAGATAGAGGAAAACGCTGGTTCCTTTGGGGTTTTGAGGAGCTGTTGTATTTAAAGGAGAGAAATACGTGGTTCTCAAGTTTACGTGATGAGCACGGTGTAAAAAAACATTTTTGATGGAGTACCTTGGTCGGCAAGGTTTGTATAAAATGAAAAGAAATCATATAGGTAGGATATGTAGGCCTGCGCACTGAGTTGTATATTTCATAGGTGGCTGTTGTAGTGTTTTCACGTCATAGGCCAGGGTAGCTGATGTTTCCTTTAATTAGGCATGTGAAATGCTTAGTTTGTGTCGGTGGAAAGGAAAAATTAAAAGGCTGTCTATCTCCATTTTGGTCAGCAGAAACAACTAGAGTGAGACGACCCCAAACCCCGTACTGACGGCGGCAAGGGTAATCCTTGGAATATAACACATAAACAGATAATAGCAGAACAGAAATAGATAAATACACCAGATAATTTACAATAGAATATACTGGATAAACGTAATCATCAGAGTTACACAGTATACAAGATCATACTTAGTACAAATACAGTTCAGCTATACATAAATGTCTACAGCGGAAAAACAAACATAATGTACAATAGGAGTTGAACAACATAAAAAGAGATAAATGATAGAATCCATCTTCAGCTCCAGCTATCCAGAGAAAGCCAGCTAAACCTGAATACAAGGCTACCCATGTAGAAAAAGGGGCACCCGAGTTTGAAAGTGAAACAAACTACGAGTCAGTCATGGGACTGGTATGAGAAATCTACTCAACACAGTTAAAATATGGCTAATCACAGGATCACGCCACTTTCGTGGAACGAGTTTACTCCATTGTATTGCCAGTGCTTTAAAACAGATAAATATTTTAAACATCGCAATGCTTTTTATAAAAATGAAGACATTATAAGACTCAGTTCCCATCACACAATGCAACGCAAACCGGAGGATAAAGTTTTACCTTATAATAGCCAAAATATGCTTGATACGAATAAAACAAAAGGATTTGATATTATTACTAGTGTTTACATGTTTCAAAAACAATTTCGAATCATAACTATCAATCATAGACGGCATGTGTACCATATATCATGTCGCCATATATATATATATATATATATATATATATATACAATCAAAACCGCACGATGTCGTATTTGGAAATTGGATTTCCGTCATGAACCGAGGCAAGGGATCGTCCTCACCGAATTCGAGATGCTCTAGCCCGCCCCTCAGGCAAGCGCGCAGGCAAGCCTTGGATCGTCAGGGCCGGTCCACCGATGTGGATTATTATGCCTGAACACTGCGTTTCCCCGCCCTATGGGGCGTAAATGAGCCAACGAATGGCTCCTTCGGCTTCACATACTCACCGGTATATCCGAGGCGCCTCGCAACAGCAACAACCACAAAAGTAAAATGTCAGGCCATGTAAAAACACTGACACAACCTCTAGCTAGAAAGAAACGCAGGCCCTCCCTGATGTCCTCTCCCGTTTCTGGTTCATACCGGGGTATGAGGCTCGCGAATTCACGTTATACACAAAGCTACGCCACACAGGCAGTGCTTTGATCATCAATCACAAGACTTTGCTTTTCAACAGAAGCCATGTTCACTGCATCTTAGCATGCCACACCGGCAATTCACCCCATGCAACTGATGGTTATCAATCGCACAGAATGAATTCCAATGTCAGACACACAGTCCATTTGCAAGTCCGTTCTGGGTCTGAACGAAACCGGAGGCACTAAATACCTCGCATATCCATCGATCCCCACGTACGTCTGGACGATCACCACTCATTATCCATATTTCGGGATGCCTCCCAATCAGGACCTCAGTTACCATCCAAACGAGGTGAAGATCGGTCTTCAACCCCCGTCTTCATCTTCGACTTCTTATCGTCGATTCAGTTATTCAGAATGGGATAAACCCGGTCTTTTTGAGAAACTCGCGTATATAATAAACAAGTGCAACACTAACATACATACGCATCATTTCAATTCATTAGTCACTAACCGTCAATCAGTAAGAGAACGATTTCCCAAATATTCACCCCGAAGGCCGAAACCAACATCAGATCAACACCCAGGAAACCATTCGACTTAGCCAACCTTCAGTTAGTTTCAAAATTTTGCATTCATATCGTTTATAACATTTTATAATGATTTATCGCTATTTTTATTTATTTTAAAATAGCCAATTTATTAAAAACGACGCTTCAGGCCATAACGCGGCCGTAGGGCTGTTTTTCTTCAGATTTGATTTACACATATCCGAAAATCTAACTGTTGGATCTTCACAAAATTTACATCATTAGAAAGATCTTTTGAAAACGAATCCAACGGTTCCATTTTCGGGAAAATCCGACGGTCGGATCTCCCGGTATAATCGTTTGATGTTTCGATTTCAAAATACGAACTGCAGCGTCGTTATTCGATTATATATAATTATATTTTCATATATATATAAATATAATTGATTCTGGCGCTGTTTGTCTTTAGATTTGAATTAAACATTTCAGACAATCTAACCGTTGGATCTTTACAAAGTTGGTGCCGTTGGAAAGATATTTCCAAAGCGAACCCAACGGTTGCGGTTTCGGGAAAATCCGATGGTCGGATCTCCCGCACTAATTGTTTGAAATCACGGTTTCAAAATACGAACTGCAGCTTCGTTATTCGATATATTTTAATTCTATTTATATATATATATCGATTCTTCGATTCCAAAGCTATATTCTTTTCTTACATTTGATAAAAATTATATTTTTATCTAACTGTCTTCTATTTCAACACTTCACTATTTTTAACAATTCATGTATATAATAAAAATGTGATTTTTAATGTAAAACAATTTATTTCAAAACTCGACTATTTTATATAGTTAATATAGGTGATAGAAATAGGATTTTTATTATAAAACCATTTATTTCAAAACAAGATTATTTTATATAGTTCATATTAATGATAAAAATAGGATTTTTATTATGAAACAATTTCTTTCAAAATATGAATACCATTCAACACATGAATTTCAATTCAACGAATGAATATCGATTCAACACATGAAGGTTTTCTATAGTTTATATATATAGATAAAAAGGTGATTTTTATATTTAAAACACGAATACCATTCAACATATGAATTTCAATTCAACGAATGAATTTCGATTCAACACATGAAGGTTTTCTATAGTTTGTATATATATATAAAAGGTGAATTTATATTTAAAACGCGAATACCATTCAACACATGAATTTCAATTCAATGAATGAATTTCGATTCAACACATGAAGATTTTCTATAGTTTGTATATATATATATAAAAGGGTAATTTTTATATTTAAAACACGAATACCATTCAACACATGAATTTCAATTCAACGAATGAATTTCGATTCAACACATGAAGGTTTTCTATAGTTTGTATATATATATAAAAAGGGTGATTTTTATATTTAAAACACGAATACCATTCAACACATGAATTTCAATTCAACGAATGAATTTCTATTCAACACATGAAGGTTTTCTATTCAACAGACGAATATAGTTTCATCACAGGAAAATAATTCTAACACATGATTATTATCCAAAATTTCGGCAGCATAACGGCAGAGTAGTTAAAACCGGGACCGTCCCTAGTACGGCTCCTCGCTCTACCTTTAAGCCTCGCAGCTTTTGACAATGGGGAATCATGCATCTAGTTCGCACGCAGGCGACATGTATATTTTTTCATTTCCACAAACTAATCCTATGTGGTTTCAACCAAATATTTCTCAACCAGAAATGGGTATTTTTCAACCACAATCAATCAATTTCAATCAACCATTCGCTATCAATCAATTTTCACACCAATCACAACCAATAAATGTCGTCCATGGTTTGTGGGCGAGGGGCGTATATATATATATTTATATAGCATTTCACTTCTATTTCAACACATATATAATTTTTACAACGCATATATAACTTATACATCGAACGTACAACTTATACAATGCTTATACAAGAGGTGTACAACGCTTATATAACTCATACATCGACTATATAATTTATACATCATCGTTTTCCATATTGTTTATAATTTAGAAATCTCACATTGGGTTCCACTCCACCAAAAATAGCAGAAGGCTCAGAAAAATATGCGGTCTCTTCTAGAATGCAGAAGGCGTCCACACGAGTCCACTGTCTCTTGTTTCACTGAATTTCGTCAAGAAACAAAAAAGATATGATTTTTAGAAGTTTGCAACACTTAAAAGTGTTTAAATCAATTTAAATAATACACAGCCGATTACCTCAGCAAATCGTTCGAAACTAGGGTTGAAATTTTCTCCCAATCCGTGAAGCTAGAGGACGATCGGCCTTCGCAGCGTCGAAGGGCTAGGAGAGAGCTTCGCGCGCGTGGGGGAGTGGGCCAGCTCGGTGGCCTGAGGAAGCCTCGGCGGCAGAAAGAAGTCGTCGATTTCGACGAGGTGGTTCTCCTCGTACAGGTGACGGTGGCGAATGTACCTGGTACTGATTTGAAGCCCTCAAAGAGTTCTTCAAAGAGTTCAACAGTGGTGAGGTTATAGATGCGTAGATAGATCGGAAAATGGCTGGGAAGCGGGGAACTGGAGTCGCCGTTCGCGATCTAGGGAGAGAGAGAATATCGAGGGGGGGTTCTGACATGGACCAGTGATATTTTTTTTATTTATAAAGTTTTAAAAATCCGAAAATACCCCTTGTCACACACGAACACCAACTCAAACCCAACAAGTGTCGTCCCTAGCGTTTTACCCCCGTTCCGAACACAATGGAATATGTTTCGTAGGCCCATTCGACTGTTTCAGTCAGTTTTCATTCAGATTAAAATATAAAACATTCAATGTTTGATTTGAACGTACATTTCAATTTGCCAGGGCCACAAACTGATTCGAAAAATTCCAGAAAAATAAATCCAGCTATGTTTTGACTATACGGTCCCAACAAAACTAGTTTCGTCGAATTCTGAGACCGTTTGCAAAAAGGCTCATTTCCGGTCGATCCAATTTAACTGTAATTGACCAAAACATGTTTTCCTTTGCTACGCTCACATACTAACTTCAAAAATTATGAAATTTGAAACCTAGCAATAACTTCACATCTCGGATCCAACAAAAGTGGTTTCGTCGAATTCCGAGGTCGTATGCAAAATGGCCATTTTCATGGGCTATATAAATTCCATAGCGACCTTTCTGAAAATTCATTTGGCCATAACTTTTGCTTTCCACTATGAAAATTCGATTTTTCAGATTCGTTAGAAAGGTATCCACTAACAGATTTAAATATTTTTGGTTTCACTCAAATCTGTTTTGTTTTGCACCAGGTACATTCAATTGAAGTTTGAATTCAAATTTTGAAACTACTGCGCCATTTCAGGCCTTGTTTATAATTAGAATCAATTATATTCATTTTCAAACGTTGATTCAAACTCACTTTTCATTGCTATTATTTAAAATATTTATTTTAAATATTTAAAATCCACTATTTTAGCCCATTTAAAAATTTTAAATTGGTTCAGATTTTCCGGGTCGTTACAATCTCCCCCACTTAAAACTTTTCGTCCCCGAAAAGGAACAAAGTCAAAAGTGGTTTGATTAATCAACTCTATGTTCAATCTGGCTTCCATTCTCCAACTTTTCAGTTTCTTAGAATTTTCAAATTCTTCAAAAATTTGGCTAACACCCGGAATTTTCGAAAAATTTCGCCATAACCTTCTTTGTACGGGGAGTGGTTTGGAAATTTATTGGGCCATATTAGGTACCCAAAAAATCCTAATAAGCATACACATATTTATAGTGATATATTCTGGTGTTTACAGGGGCGCGTGTATAGATAATAACTCCAGAGAATAAATTCTCGTCACCCTGTCAAAGCCTGAGGGAGTGTGTATTTTAATTGCTCCAGAGGATAAATCTTCGTCACCTCGTCCCAAGTGGGAAATAAATTGTCCATTTGTCGTATCTAATAACTAGAGAGACGTGATTATTGTCAACTCCAGACCCGTGTGGGGTTTTTATTAATCTGACAATTTATCGTTACATTTTTATATGGTCATATCAGTCATTAGTTCAACCTGTAAAATATAGTCATTGCCATATAAGCCTCTTGCTCGTATGGTAAATCTTCCACCTCGTCACACAAGCTCCAAATGCTTATGTGGTATATGATGAAGTATACCTATCTTCAGAAGTATGCCATGCAGTGCAGTTAAAAATTAATTGTTACTATCCTATGGCGATGTTTATTATTTCACACAGAACAACCAGCACTCCGCATCCAATGGCATTCGCAGGAGTTGATATAATAATATTTCGCATCCAACTCTTTAAGGTTCACCTATTTGTCGGGCACGCAAATAAAATCTTTACTCAACAGCTAATCCATTTACCTGTTCAAACATATATATGCACAAGTATATATTTCTATCTATTTTTAAATCAGTTCAATGTGTGATTTAAATGAATAAATTCTACCATTATTCTATTATTAATTAAATTAACTATCGTTTTAATAGTTTTAATTAGTCAAATCTAATATCACACAACACAAACAATCAATCAAATTATTTTTAACTTTTTCAAAAAAAATTACTAATCAATTTCTATACTCTTTTTTAAAATCATTCAGACTATAGAATTTAAAATGCACAACCATGGAAAGAAAATAATAATAGAGTAGAGGACTAATTGGTAATGCAAAGTATGGTAAATGTACGTTGCACCGGAGTCAATCAGAGATATCTACTCGACACTTAGGATAGGCTTTCTGAATGCTCTCCTCAGTTTCCCAAGTACAATCTCGCAGATCTCCACTCCATTGCACTTTGACTAAGTGAACCTTCTTGTTCCTCAGCTCTTTGGTTTCTTTGCCGATAATCTTGAGCGGCTCTATTTTCACAGCTAATTCTGGTGTAATTTCAATATCCTGTTGAGCTGCTTCTTCCACGATCAAGTCTGGATCATGAATGTGCTTTTGAAGTTGAGATATGTGAAATACATCATGTACTCCCGGTAACCAATCAGGCAATTTAACCCTATAAGCGAGAGTCCCAATCCGTTCAAGAATAGGAAACAGACCATTGAATTTGGGGCCCAATTTCCCTATTTTACCGAACCGGATAACTCCTCTCATTGGCGATACTTTCAAATATACATAGTCGCCAACAGCAAATGATATATCTCTTCTTCTCCTATCGGCATAGCTCTTTTGTCGGCTTTGAGTGGCAAGTAATCGTTTCTTAACGAAATCGACTTTATCGACAGCTTCTCGGAACATATCAGGCCCAAACACAAGTCTATTACCGGGTTCGACCCAACAAGCAGGAGATCGGCATGGTCTACCATACAGTGCTTCGAATGGCGACATTGTCAGGCTTGCCTGGTAGTTGTTGTTATATGAGAATTCAGTCAAATGCAGATGGTCTTCCCATGATCCACCGAAATCTAGAACACAAGCCCGCAATAGATCTTCTAGTATATGATTCACCCTCTCAGTCTGACCGTCTGTCTGAGGATGATAAGCGGTGCTCAAGTTCAGCTTCGTTCCCAGCTCGACTTGAAATTCCTCCCAGAATTTGCTAGTGAATATTGGATCTCTATCACTAACTATATTGATCGGCACTCCGTGTAGTCTAACAATTTCCTTGAAGTAAATCTGCGCCAGACTCTGAGCAGTTCTGTTTGATCTGACAGGTATGAAATAGGCGGTCTTCGTGAAGCGATCTACGATCACCTAAATACTGTCATTTCCTTTTTTGGTTCTGGTCAGACCATCTATGAAGTCCATGGAAATATGTTCCCACTTCCAACCAGGAACGTCTAGCGGTTGCAATAATCCAGCCAGTTTCTGTTGGTCGCTTTTGACTAGCTGGCAAGTAGGGCATCGGCTAACATATAAAGAAATGTCCCTCTTCATCGACTTCCACCAGAAAGTGCGTTTGATGTCGTTATACATTTTGCTTACTCCTAGATGGATACTAAGTTTTGACTTGTGGCATCCATCCAGTACTTCCTTTCGGAGCTCAGCAATGTTAGGAACACAGATTCGACCTTAAGCCTTAGAATCCCCTCATTATCAACTTGAAAACTCGAGGGCTCGCCTTTCTGAATTATCTCTCTGATCTTCTGAATGAAGTGATCATCCTTCTGAAGAGCAGATATTTTATCTATCAATGAAGTCGTGATGATAAAACTGGCGATCGTTTCATTATTTTGGCTTAACGCATCGGCCACGACATTGGCTTTCCCTGGAGTGTATATAATCTCAAAATCGTATGCTGCAAGGAACTCTAGCCAACGTTGCTACCTTAGATTCAAGTATTTCTGGGTGAACAGATACTTTAACGACTGGTGATCTGTAAACAGTTCAAATCTCTCACCAAGAAGATAGTGTCTCCAGATTTTCAAGGCGAATACTATAGCCAGTAACTCAAGATCATGAGTTATGTAATTTTTCTCGTGTGGCTTCAGCTGACGGCTAGCATAAGCAATCACTTGAACTCTTTGCATTAACACTGCGCCAAGGCCTTCTCTAGAAGCATCTGTCCAGACTTTCAAATCCTGATTGCCATCGATGATGGTTAACACTGGAGCTATCGTTAATCTTAACTTTAGCTCTTCAAAAGCTTCTTCACATTCTGGAGTCCATTTGAATTTTGAGTGCTTCTTTGTAAGCTTCGTTAAGTGACCAGATATCTTCGAAAAGTTTTTAACGAACTTCCGGTAATAACTAGCCAATCTGAGAAAACTACGGACTTCTGTAGGAGTACTAGGCTATTTCCAATTTTGAATAGCTATGATTTTACTTGGATCCATAGCAATTCCTTCTTTCGATACGACGTGGCCCAGAAATTTCACTTCATCTTGCCAGAATATGCATTTGGACAGTTTGGCTTTCAATACATTCCGTCTTAGAATTTCTAGAACCTATTCCAGATGCTTTTCATGTTCGGCCTTTGATTTAGAGAAGATTAGAATATCGTCAATAAAAACCAAAACAAATTTATTCAAAAACCCTCTGAACTCTCTATTCATCAAATCGACGAAGTAAGCCGGAGCGTTACATAAGCCGAACGGCATTACTAACCACTCGTAGAATACGTCTGAACCTCTGAGTGTTGTCATTGGAACACACTCTTCGGCAATTCGAAGCTGATGGAAGCCTGTAGCTAGGTCCATCCTTGAAAATACTTGTGCTCCATTCAGATGATCCAATAAATCATCGATTCGCGGCAATGGATATTTGTTCTTTATCGTCTTCTTGTTCAAATCGCGATAATCCACACATAGCCATGGAGTACCGTCAGATTTTGGGACAAACACCACTGCTGCACCCCAATCAGAGAAACTAGGCCTGATCAGACCCTTCCATACAAGCTGTCTTATTTGATTGTCTAATTCCTCTTTCTCTTTCAAGGATATTCTTCGAATAGCGTGAACTACTGGCCTTGCATTTGGAATTAAAGCAATTTTGAAATCTATTTCTCTCTGCGGAGGTAATCGAACAACTTCTTCAAACACATCCGCATAGTTCTTGACGACAGGAATGTCTTTGATGAGGTCAGGAATATTCTCTGTGACTTTAGGGATATTTTCTATTTGAGCAGGAGAAACATCCAAAGCTGCCCAGAAGTCTTTTCTATTAGAATTTTGGCCTTCACAGGGAATGGTTATATAATTCCCTGATTTAATCTTTGCCCTAACAACTCTCTCGGCGCATCTAACCTCAGCTTTATATTTGGTTAGCCAATCCAATCCCAGAATAAGATCGAATTCAGTAAAATTCATGACGATAGAGATAGTAGGGAATTTATAGTAGGAAAAAGAGACAGGTACTGCACAAAACCCAACTGAGATCGATGGAACCCCCAACCGGATTTTGGACAGTCACTGGTTCTTTGAGCTTCCTTAATTTCAAGTCCAACTTCTTGACCGCATTTTTGGCAATAAAGCTTCTTGACGCGCCTGTGTCAAACAATACTTTGACTGGAATGTTTTTGACCGTAAGCGTGCCTTCTAAAATGTCAGATCTTCCCTGACTAGCTGAGGGTGCTGAAGTTTCTGCCACTTCATTTACTTGAACCACATTGGTCTTTTTCAAAATCCAGCAGTCTCTCTTTATATGACCAGCTTGATGACATAGGTTGCACTCTCGATTCACTTGAAACTTGTTCGTGGATTTAGATTCATCCTTTCTTCGTTTGTTCGAAGCTTTACAACTTATCGCCAAATGCCCTTGCCTATTGCAGCTTGAGCATGTGGCAGTTATTACCGGTTCTTTCTCAGATCTAGTCCTTTTTCTCTTGGCACTGGGCTTCTTACTGACCTCAGGCTTGTCAGTCACAGACTCCACTTTGTTACTCGAACTGACTTCCTCTTCGTCGTGCAACATACCTTTCTTATGGAGATCTTCATACTGATAAGCCATATAAATCATTTCTGAAAAAGGAAGCTTCACATTTCTCATCACACTATTCTGATATTTTCTTTGCAGGCCATGAATAAATATCATATTCTTCTTCTTTGGATCTTGAACCAGATGAGGAGCAAAGTGAGAGAGTTTATTGAATTTCTTATGATATTTCGGGATGGTCATATAAACTTGTATCAGATAAGAGAATTCATCGCATAACTGCTCAGTTGCTTCGGCAGGAGTAAATCTTTCTAAGAAAATCACTTTGAATCTATCCCAGGTGATATCACCTTCTAAATTATCTTTAATAACTGAATCCCACCAAAACAAAGCTTCTTCTTTGAGTGCCCAAGATGCTAGTAATCTTTTCTGGTCATCTCTCAGCTTTAAACCCTCAAAGATTTTCTCTGCAGAACGGATCCAAGCTTGTGTTTCCATAATGGACTCTTTGCCTAAGAATGGCGATCCACCCAGATTTCGAAATCTCTTGAATAGAACTTCTATATCTGATTCTGCCTGTGGGAGCACAACTGGCTCATTAGCTGGTCGAGCCATATGATTATTTATTCTGTTCCTGTCACTCATTTTCCAGTGCGTCTGCAATTAGCAGACAAAGTGTCACGTCAACAGAAAAGACATTTCAAAATATAGAGACAAATACTTCAAATGTAAATGTGTCTATCGAGGTGTAATTTCATTCTGCTTTACTCATACCAGGATATTACTAATCCTATCTGTATTGAGTTACTCGTCCTTGAACACTACTGGTTCTATTTCTGACGAGTTTGTTAATATGTTATATTCCAGAACTAAGCTTAACCAAAGCTCTGATACCAAATGAGATGACCCCAAACCCCGTACTGACGGCGGCAAGGGTAATCCTTGGAATATAACACAAAAACATATAATAGCAGAACAGAAATAGATAAATACACCAGATAATTCACAATAGAATATACTGGATAAATGTAATCATCAGAGTTACACAGTATACAGGATCATACTTAGTACAAATACAGTTCAGCTATACATAAATGTCTACAGCGGAAAAACAAACATAATGTACAATAGGAGATGAACAGCATAAAAAGAGATAAATGATAGAATCCATCTTCAGCTCCAGCTATCCAGAGAAAGCCAGCTAAACCTGAATACAAGGCTGCCCGTGTAGAAAAAGGGGCACCCGAATTTGAAAGTGAAACAAACTACGAGACAGTCATGGGACTGGTATGAGAAATCTACTCAACACAGTTAAAATATGGCTAATCACAGGACCACGCCACTTTCGTAGAACGGGTTTACTCCATTGGATTGCCAGTGCTTAAAACAGATAAATCTTTTAAACATCGCAATGCTTTTTATAAAAATGAAGCCATTATAAGGCTCAGTTCCCATCACACAATGCAACGCAAACCGGAGGATAGATTTTTACCTTATAATAGCCAAAATATGCTTGATACGAATAAAACAAAAGCATTTGATATTATTACTAGTGTTTACATGTTTCAAAAACAATTTCGAATCATAACTATCAATCATAGACGACATGGGTACCATATATCATATCGCCATATATATATATATATATATATATATATATATAATCAAAACCGCACGATGTCGTATTTGGAAATTGGATTTCCGTCATGAACCGAGGCAAGGGATCGTCCTCACTGAATTCGAGATGCTCTAGCCCGCCCCTCAGGCAAGCACGCAGGCAAGGCTTGGATCGTCAGGGCCGGTCCACCGATGTGGATTATTATGCCTGAACACTGCGTTTCCCCGCCCTATGGGGCGTAAATGAGCCAACGAATGGCTCCTTCGGCTTCACATAGTCACCAGTATATCCAAGGCGCCTCGCAATAGCAACAACCACATAAGTAAAATGTCAGGCCGTGTAAAAACACCGACACAACCTCTAGCTAGAAAGAAATGCAGGCCCTCCCTGATGTCCTCTCCCGTTTCTGGTTCATACCGGGGTGTGAGGCTCGCGAATTCACGTTATACACAAAGCTACGCCACACAGGCGGTGCTTTGATCATCAATCACAAGACTTTGCTTTTCAACAAAAGCCCTGTTCATTGCATCTTAGCATGCCACACCGGCAATTCACCCCATGCAACTGATGGTTATCAATCGCACAGAATGAATTCCAATGTCAGACACACAGTCCATTTGCAAGTCCGTTCTGGGTCTGAACGAAACCGGAGGCACTAAATACCTCGCACATCCATCGATCCCCATCTACGTCTAGACGATCACCACTCATTATCCATATTTCGGGATGCCTCCCAATCAGGACCTCAGTTACCATCCAAACGAGGTGAAGATCGGTCTTCAACCCCTGTCTTCATCTTTGACTTCTTATCGTTGATTAAGTTATTCAGAATGGGATAAACTCGGTCTTTCTTAGCAACTCGCATATATAATAAACAAGTGCAACACTAACATACATACGCATCATTTCAATTCATTAGTCACTAACCGTCAATCAGTTTGAGAACGATTTCCCAAATATTAACCCCAAAGGCCGAAACCAACATCAGATCAACACCCAGGAAACCATTCGACTTAACCAACCTTCAGTTAGTTTCTAAATTTCACATCCATATCGTTTATAATATTTTATAACGATTTATCGCTATTTTTATTTATTTTAAAATAGCCAATTTATTCAAAACGACGCTTTGGTCCATAACATGACCGTGGCGCTGTTTTTCTTCAGATTTGATTTACACATATCCGAAAATCTAACCGTTGGATCTTCACAAAATTTACATCATTAGAAAGATCTTTTCAAAACGAATCCAACGGTTCCAGTCTCGGGAAAATCCGACGGTCGGATCTTCCGGTATAATCGTTTGAAATTTCAATTTCAAAATACGAACTGCAGCGTCGTTATTCGATTATATATAATTATATTTATATATATATATATAATCGATTCTGGCGCTGTTTTTCTTCAGATTTGAATTAAACATTCTAGACAATCCAGCCGTTGGATCTTTACAAAGTTGGTGCCGTTGGAAAGATATTTCCAAAGCGAACCCAACGGTTGCGGTTTCGGGAAGATCCGATGGTCGGATCTCCTGCACTAATCGTTTGAAATCACGGTTTCAAAATACGAACTGCAGCTTTGTTATTCGATATATTTTAATTCTATTTATATATATATATATATATATCAATTCTTCGATTCCAAAGCTATATTCTTTTCATACATTTGATAAAAATTATATTTTTATCTAACTGTCTTCTATTTCAAAACTTCACTATTTTTAACAATTCATGTATATAATAAAAATGTGATTTTTAATGTAAAACAATTTATTTCAAAACTAGACTATTTTATATAGTTAATATAGGTGATAGAAATAGGATTTTTATTTTAAAACCATTTATTTCAAAATAAGATTATTTTATATAGTTCATATTGATGATAAAAATAGGATTTCTATTGTGAAACAATTTCTTTCAAAATATGAATACCATTCAACACATGAATTTCAATTCAACGAATGAATCGATTCAACACATGAAGGTTTTCTATATTTTGTATATATATATATATATATATATATATATATATATATAAAAGGGTGATTTTTATATTTAAAAACACGAATACCATTCAACACATGAATTTCAATTCAACGAATGAATTTCGATTCAACACATGAAGGTTTTCTATAGTTTGTATATATATATAAGGGTAATTTTTATATTTAAAACACGAATACCATTCAACACATGAATTTCAATTCAACGAATGAATTTCGATTCAACACATGAAGGTTTTCTATAGTTTGTATATATATAAAAAAGGGTGATTTTTATATTTAAAACACCAATACCATTCAACACATGAATTTCAGTTCAACGAATGAATTTGTAACAACCCGAAAATCTGGGCCAGTTTAAAATTTTTATTTTGGCAATTTTAGCGAATTTTGATTATTTAAAATAGATTATTTTAAATAAAAACGACGAAAATTTATTTTGAATATAATTCGAACGTATATATTATATACGTCGTTGTTAGAATATAAATAATTATATATATAATTATATAAGGAATTGAAAATGGCGCGGTAGTTCGATAATTCGATTTCAAACTTCAATTGAATGTACCGGGTGCAAAACAATCCGGATTTTAGTGAAACCAAAAATAATAGGATCTAATTGAGGATATCTTTCCAACGAATCTGAAAAATCGAAATTTCATAGCGGGAATCAAAAGATATGTCCAGTTGAAGATTCTGAATAGTCGCTATGGAATTCAGGCACTTAAAAATAGACATTTTGCAAATGACCTCGGATTTCGACGAAACCACTTTTGTTGGATCCGCGATGTTAAATTATTGCGAGATTCCAAATTTCATAATTTTTCGAATTAATATGCGAGCGTGGCAAAGGAAAACATGTTTGACCAGTTTCAGTTGATTTTAGTCGACTGGAAAATGGCCATTTTTCCAATGGTCTCAGAATTCGACGAAACAAGTTTCGTTAGGACCGTATCGTCGATACGAAGCCAGAAAATATTTTTCTGGAATTTTTCGAGTCCGTATGTGACCCCAGTAAATTGAAATGCGCGTTCAAATTTAATATATAGAGTTATATGTTGATTTTGACGAAAACTGGTCGAAACGATCAAATCATCTTGCGATACATATCCCATTGTGTTCGGAATGGGGGTAATTAGCTATGGACGACAGGCGGTGGGCCTCGTTTAGAGGTCGTATGTAAAAGTCAACTTTTTGGGATTATAAATAAATAAATAAAATAAAATCCTTTCCTCTCCTCTCCTTTATCTCTCTCTGCCCCCCCCCCCCCCCCGTTGAAATTCATTTCAGTTCGCGAATAAAAAAAACAAATGAAGGGCGACGGGGGGGGGGGGGACCGCCGCTTCCACTTCACCCCCCCCCCCCTCTAATAGCGCCGCCGCCCTCCGCCTAGACCTAACCCCCCTTACCTCGCGGCGCCACCTCCGAACCCCCCTTCCACCTCGGCCTCGCAGACCCCCCCTCTTCGATCAACGCAACACAGCCCCCCCCTCCCTCCATCTTCTACGTCGAAGCCCCCCTGCCCTGTAGCCGCCACCACCAGGACCCGCGACCCCCCTCCCTCCTCCAGTTTTCATCTGTAAGTTTTTATTTTTACTTTATTTTATTCTTTTCTTTTTTCCTTTTCTGCTTTTACTTTAAATTCGATTTTAGTTAAGTTAGGATTTTTAAAATAGAAAGTTAGAATTTTTATAAAGGAAAAACCATATTTTTTCATATTGAAAAAATGATATTTTTCATATTGAAAAGGCGATATTTTTAATATTGAAAAGGCGATATTTTTAATATTGAAAAGGCGATATTTTTATACGATGAAGAGTTATATTTTTATACAACGAAGAGTTATATTTTTATAACATGAAAGTTTATATTTTTAATAACAAAGAGATTATATTGTAAGTATAGTAAAAGAAATGATTTTTATATTATAGAAGTATAAAAGAAATGATTTTTATATATTGAATAGCGAAATAAAAATTCGATTTTTATATATTGAATAGCAATATAAAAATGTGATTTTTATATATGTAGTGGCTACGGGCAACGAAAGTGACAAAAGGCGAGAATGGCGATGATTTCTCTAAATAAAGTGTCGTGGAGTTGGAATAGCTATTGGTGAGAATTTCTCACTCAAAATTTCTTTTTCTAGTTATATATATATACTAGGATGCAGACGGTGTTTAGTAGCACCCGACACAATCGTCCACAGACCATGGACTTGTTTGTTTAGTTGTGTAGTTGATTAGATTATTGGGTTTGAATTGAACTGTTTGGTGAGATGGAATAGATTTGATTGATGTGTGAATGGCGTGGGCCTTCACTAAACCGGGGATAAGGCTAGGCCTCGTCCCGTTTCTAGTATCGTGCCGTTATGCCGCCGAAATTTTCTAAAATAAGTTAGAAGAATAAAAATATCATTTTATTGTGTAAATGAACTAAATAGAAATTAAAGTGTTGAAAGAAAATAAAATATTTATATAGTTAAAAATACTTTATCATTAAAAATGTAATTTTTAACGTGAATGTGAATAAATAAATATTTATAAACAAATCGGCCGATTTGTTTATATACACTGATTTAACTGATATTGATTGGGTCGATAAATTTTACACATCGCCCAACTACACAAATAAAATCAGTGTTTGATTGTTTGAAAACCCCACACGGGTATTGGGATAAAATACAGAATACACTAATCCCAATAATTAGTTGTATGTCGATCGATTGATTGACAGGCTGTTATAAGCGTTAGATATCTATATTTGATGCTTATACAGTGTAGTGCACTTTGGATGATGGTTGATTATTTATCGTTGCTATTATATGCATGTGTTGTATGGAATCCATATAGTTAACGCTATACGGTAATTGATTGGGCCTTATTCCAATTTAGAAAATAAAGAATACTATAAAGTAAAGGCTCATGTGTTGGCTGTACTCATCCGTTGAGATTAGTCATGTGTTGAACGAAATATTTTAACAATAAAATTTACATCTTTATCATATATAAAATATATTAAACAACAAAAAGAGTCACACGTGGACAGTACTCATTCGTTGAGATTAGTCGTGTGTTGACAAAAATATAGATTCATTTGTTGAATAGAATAATGGAATTATTGAAATATATAAAGCCGTATTGATAGAGATGCGCTATTTTAACGCGAACGATGTTTATATCGATTATATACGTTATTATGGAATTTGATTTGAATTGAATATATAACGAATTTGATTTGAATTGAATAGAAAACCAATTTGAATTGAATCGAATAGAAAACCAATTTGAATTGAATCGAATAGAAAACCAATTTGAATTGAATCGAATAGAAAACCAATTTGAATTGAATCGAATAGAAAACCAATTTGATTTGAATCGAATAGAAAACCAATTTGAATTTGATTTGAATAGAAAACCAATTTGAATTTGATTTGAATAGAAAACGAATTGAATTTGATTTGAATAGAAAACGAATTGAATTTGATTTGAATAGAAAACGAATTTGATTTGATTTGAATAGAAAACGAATTTGATTTGATTTGAATAGAAAACGAATTTGATTTGAATTGGATAGAAAACGAATTTGATTTGAATTGAATAGAAAACGAATTTGAATTGAATTGAAAAGAAAACGAATTCAAATCTAATTGAATTGAAAAGAAAATGAATTCGAATCGAATTAAAATCAATTTGAATTGAAATCAAATAGAAATGAAAGTAAAAAGGATTTACAATAGGAAATTCAATTTTGATTTGAATTTGAAATAAAGGTTGAAATTGTTTTTGAAACGAATTCAAAACTATTTATAAAATTCATTTAAATAGGAATCGATGAAATATATATTAAATATATTATATATATAATATAATGGCCTGAATAGAACGCGTCGCGCCGCGGCAGTTCGTGAATTTAGACCCGTTATTTCAAACGAACATTACGGGAGATCCGGCCGTCGGATTCTCCTAAAACCGGAACCGTTGGGTTCGTATCGAAAGGAGCTTTCTAACGAATATTAGAAATTTGAAATCTAACGGTTGGATTAGGAGATACGTCCAAATCAAATTTTGAAAAGGTCGCTGTAAGTGCAGTTCGATGGCCATTGAAGGAAATCGACTGTACAGGCCTTGATAGAATTATAAAAAATAGTAATAATTTGTGTAAAATCATAAGAAATGATTTGGGAAAAATTGGGATGAAATACTCCATATTTGAAAAGATAAAAATAGATTTTTATCGAAATGAACTAGTTTTGAACTAAAATTAGAACCCATTTATTTTTAAATAAATAAATTGGATTTGAAATGGGTTTTAAATAGAATTGATTTGTGGGTTTATCGTGAAGGGTGTTTTAAATGACACTTGTTCTTTAACCCGATGATAAATAGAATGTGATTTGGGTTTGCATGAACTGTGTTTTGAATGACATTAGTTATTTAACCCAGAAAAAGGAGTTTTAATGAATCTGCAATAAGATTGAAATGTGAATTGATAATTTAAATTATCAAATTTGGAAAATGTGCGAGAATGGAGTATCACCAGTTTTGCCCCAAGCGATAGTTAAGTCTTTAATTAGATTTGAATGTGGAATGGTAACAAATTTTACCGATAACACCGTGGTGTTAGATATGGTGTATTACCAGTTTTGCTTCATGGGATGAATAGGTTGGGATTGGGAAATAAAGTAAATAATTACTTCGGTGTGGTTCGCTAATCTCGACTAGTTTGGAAAAACCATAATTTGGTTTGAAATGACATCCAAAGGAAGATTAAAGGATAAATTTTAAAGAATTTATCTTGGATAAAATTAATGGGAACCTTTCCCTAAAAATGTGGAATTCAGAAATTAGCTGTAGGTTAGCTAAGAAGAATGGTTTCCTGGGTATTGATCTGATGTTGGTTTCGGCCTTCGGGGTTAATATTTGGGAAATTGTTCTCTTGTTGATTTACGGTTAGTTACTAATGAATTGGAATGAGGCGTATGTTGTGTTTGTGTAACATTAGTTTTAATATACGCGGGTTGTTCGGAAAGGCCGGGTTTATACCCATTCTGAATAACCGATTCGACGATAAGTTGAAGATGAAGACGGTGGTCGAAGACAGGAAGTCTTCACATCATTTGGATAATTACTGACGATCCTGATTGGGCTGTACACCTAAGAGGATGGAAATAGTTGGTGGTCGTCCAGACGTACTTGGAGATCAATGGATACGCGAGGAAAGTGCCTCCGGTTTCATTCAGACCCAAAACGAACTTGTAAATGGATTGGGTGTCTAACATTGGATTTTATTCTGTGTTGATTGATTTCTGTTAAATATATATCTGTTTGGCGGCGGAGAATTTATTCTCTTGCTTAACGCCCTTCTCTGAGACGTACGAGCTTAGAGGTTATATATCGATAGATATTAATCGCATGGCATGAATTTCCTGTGTGGCACGCTGAGTTGCATGGATCAAGGCTTCTGTTGAAAAGCAAAGTCTTGTTGTTGATGATCAAAGCACGGCCTACGTGGCAGCTTTGTGTATAGCGTGAATTTGCGAGCCTCACACCTCGGTATGAGATAAAAACGGGATAAGGACTGCAGGGAGAGCACGACGTTTCTTTCTAGCTTTGGTGGTGTCAGTGACTTACCAGCCCTGACATTTATATACTTTTCACCTATGTGGTTGTTGGATGAGGCGCCTCGATTTTAGGTCTGTAAGGACCGGGAAACGTGTGTTCAGGAATACTAATCCTCAAACGTAAGAGAGGACCGGCCCTGAAGCATCCAGGGGTTACCCAGAGTGTGTAGTCCCGAGGCATTTGCTAGAGTGTCTCGAAGCGGAGAGGAGCTTGCCCCTTGCCTTGACTCATGACGGGAATCCAATTTCCAATACGAGTTATTTCGGCTTTATTTGTAGAGCCTAGTATGGCGACATAGTAGCATGGGATGCTATGCCGTCTATGATTGATATTTATGATTGAAATTGTTTTGACACTATACACTTATTATAGTATCAAATGATTTGTTTTTAAACGTACCAAGCATGTTTGGCTGTTATAAGGTAAAACCCTATCCTCCGGCTTGCGTTGCACTGTGTGATGGGACCTGGGTCTTATAATAGCTTCATTTTTCGAAAAAGCATTGCGTTGTCTTTTCTATGCACTAGTATTCTTGGGAGGAAACCCGTTCCGTGTTATACGGCGTGGTCCCTTGAATTACTCTCTTTCAAAGTAAAGTTTTAAATAACTGTTTTAGTTCTCACACCAGTCACATGACTGACCTGGAGTTTATTGTTTTAACCTAAACTCTGGGTGCCTCTATTTTCGACACGGGCAGCTAGTAGTTTTGGTTTTGCAGATTTATATTCACAGGATCCTGGTTTACAGCTGGAATGATATCCGGAAAGCTCTGTATCCTTATATCACCTTCAGTTGTGCTTTGTATTATTTTTCCGCTGCTATGTAATTTATTGTAATCTCTGATATTTATCGAATGTAATTTATTCATTCATACTCTGTATATTCTTGTATTCTGATGGAATTGTTGTAATAAACAATGAAATGTTCTTCCGTCTGCGTTCTTTTATGTGTTGTTCTCAAAGTATCCGCTCTTTCCTTCACGGGGAAGTTACGGGTTCTCACAGTGGTATCAGAGCTTTGGTTTACAGAGCTCGAGAACAAGACACATTAGAACCATACGAAAGAATTCATCAGATATTGGATTTGTAATATCCAATTAGAATTACTCGTTAGAGATAGGATCAGTAGTATCCTAGAACGAGTGTGAAGAGTATATTTTTCAAATGAAAACAATTTTGTTTTAAAATTTAAATCACTTTATACGTATTTGAATATTTATTTATTTTGAATTTGGACAATCCGATATATAAAGATTTTGCCTATACGCGTCATGAACGTATATTCGAAGTTTTAATATACTGGATAGGTATAGAATCACATTCTAGATATCCGGGATGATGTTGATAATGATCATGGCATCATCAATATTTATGTTCGTGTTTCGAAGGTGTGATATCTATATATTTCCATTAGACTGGTGTGAGAACCAAAACCAATATAGCTAAAATACATTGTTGTGAATTGGCATCAAAAACAAGATTTTCAGTATATATATCAAAATTATGAATTTGAAACGTTAAATTCAGTAATTGATTGATGTTTGTGTTGTTTGTTTATTTGTTTGATGATTTTGAACCATTATGCCTAATCGAATCAAATATTGAATATTATTGAAAATTGGTCACATTTGCTTGCATATACAAGTACTTACATTGAACAGGTCATAGCAAGGAGGCTAGAGCAGAGAATAAAATTTGTTTGCCCGACAAATAGGTACATGTTTACTATAATTTACTGTTTTGTTTGGGTGATGATGATTTTATGAGCCGATTGGCTAGCCGGTTGGCTTTTTCTTTTTCTTTTTAAGATCAGAAAGCCAATATGGCAATTTCTAGATTTTACCGTGGCTCCCGGTGCAGGGGAGGTTATAGCGAAATTTTTCGAAAATTTAGGGTGTTAGCCAAATTTTTGAAAATTCTCAGAAACTGAAAAGTTGGAGAATGGAAGCCAGATCGAACAAAGAGCTGATTAATCAAACCACTTTCGACTTTGTTCCTTTTCGGGGATGAAAAGTTTTAAGTGGGGGAGATTGTAACAACCCGAAAATCTGGGCCAGTTTAAAATTTTTATTTTGGCAATTTTAGCGAATTTTGATTATTTAAAATAGATTATTTTAAATAAAAACGACGAAAATTTGTTTTGAATATAATTCGAATGTATATATTATATACGTCTTCGTTAGAATATAAATAATTATATATATAATTATATAAGGAATTGAAAATGGCGCGGTAGTTCGATAATTCGATTTCAAACTTCAATTGAATGTACCGGGTGCAAAACAATCCGGATTTTAGTGAAACCAAAAATAATAGGATCTAATTGAGGATATATTTCCAACGATTCCGAAAAATCGAAATTTCGTAGCGGGAATCAAAAGATATGTCCAGTTGAAGATTCTGAATAGTCGCTATGGAATTCAGGCCCTTAAAAATAGACATTTTGCAAACGACCTCGGATTTCGACGAAACCACTTTTGTTGGATCTGCGATGTTAAATTATTGCGAAATTCCAAATTTCATAATTTTTCGAATTAATATGTGAGCGTGGCAAAGGAAAACGCGTTTGACCAGTTTCAGTTGATTTTAGTCGTCTGGAAAATGGCCATTTTTCAAATGGTCTCAAAATTTGACGAAACTAGTTTTGTTAGGACCGTATCGTCGATACGAAGCTAGAAAATATTTTTCTGGAATTTTTCGAGTTTGTATGTGACCCCAGTAAATTGAAATGCGCGTTCAAATTCAATATATAGAGTTATATGTTGATTTTGACGAAAACTGATCGAAACGATCAAATCAGCTTGCGATACATATCCCATTGTGCTCGGAATGGGGGTAATTAGCTTTGGACGACAGGCGGTGGGCCTCGTTTAGAGGTCGTATGTAAAAGTCAACTTTTTGGGATTATAAATAAATAAAATAAAATCCTTTCCTCTCCTCTCCTTTATCTCTCTCTGCCCCCCCTCCCCCGTTGAAATTCATTTTAGTTCGCAAATAAAAAATAAACAAAAAACGAAGGGCCAGGGGGGGGGGGGCGACCGCCGCTTCCACTTCACCGCCCCCCTCTAATCGACCCGCCGCCCTCCGCCTAGACCCGACCCCCTCTTACCTCAAGGCGCCACCTCCGAACCCCCCTTCCACCTCGGCCTTGCAGACCCCCCCCCCCCTCTTCGATCGACGCGACACAGCCCCCTCCATCTTCTCCGTCGAAGCCCCCCTGCCCTGTAGCCGCCACCACCAGGACCCGTGACCCCCCTCCCTCCTCCAGTTTTCATCTGTAAGTTTTTATTTTTACTTTATTTTATTCTTTTCTTTTTTCCTTTTCGACTTTTACTTTAAATTCGATTTTAGTTAAGTTAGGATTTTTAAAATAGAAAGTTAGAATTTTTATAAAGGAAAAACTATATTTTTTCATATTGAAAAAACGATATTTTTCATATTGAAAAGGCGATATTTTTAATATTGAAAAGGCGATATTTTTAATATTGAAAAGGCGATATTTTTAATATTGAAAAGGCGATATTTTTATACGATGAAGAGTTATATTTTTATACAACGAAGAGTTATATTTTTATAACATGAAAGTTTATATTTTTAATAACAAAGAGATTATATTGTTAGTATAGTAAAAGAAATGATTTTTATATTATAGAAGTATAATAGAAATGATTTTTATATGTTGAATAGCAAAATAAAAATTCGATTTTTATATATTGAATAGCAATATAAAAATGTGATTTTTATATATGTAGTGGCTACGGGCAACGAATGTGACAAAAGGCGAGAATGGCGATGATTTCTCTAAATGAAGTGTCGTGGAGTTGGAATAGCTATTGGTGAGAATTTCTCACTCAAAATTTCTTTTTCTAGTTATATATATATATACTAGGATGCAGACGGTGTTTAGTAACACCCGACACAATCGTCCACAGACCATGGACTTGTTTGTTTGGTTGTGTAGTTGGTTAGATTATTGGGTTTGAATTGAATTGTTTGGTGAGATGGAATGGATTTGATTGATGTGTGAATGGCGTGGGCCTTCACTAGACCGGGGATAAGGCTAGGCCTCGTCCCGTTTCAAGTATCGTGCCGTTATGCCGCCGAAATTTTCTAAAATAAGTTAGAAGAATAAAAATATCATTTTATTGTGTAAATGAACTGAATAGAAATTAATGTGTTGAAAGAAAATAAAATATTTATATAGTTAAAAATACTTTATCGTTAAAAATGTAATTTTTAACATGAATGTGAATAAATAAATATTTATAAACAAATCGGCCGATTTGTTTATATACACTGATTTGACTGATATTGATTGGGTCGATAAATTTTACACATCGCCCAACTGCACAAATAAAATCTGTGTTTGATTGTTTGAAAACCCCACACGGGTATTGGGATAAAATACAGAATACACTAATCCCAATAATTAGTTGTATGTCGATCGATTGATTGACAGGCTGTTATAAGCGTTAGATATCTATATTTGATGCTTATACAGTGTAGTGCACTTTGGATGATGGTTGATTATTTATTGTTGCTATTATATGCATGTGTTGTATGGAATCCATATAGTTAACGCTATATGGTAATTGATTGGGCCTCATTCCAATTTAGAAAATAAAGAATACTATAAAGTAAAGGCTCATGTGTTGGCTGTACTCATCCGTTGAGATTAGTCATGTGTTGAACGAAATATTTTAACAATAAAATTTACATCTTTATCATATATAAAATATATTAAACAACAAAAAGAGTCACACGTGGACAGTACTCATTCGTTGAGATTAGTCGTGTGTTGACAAAAATATAGATTCATTTGTTGAATAGAATAATGGAATTATTGAAATATATAAAGCCGTATTGATAGAGATACGCTATTTTGACGCGAACGATATTTATATCGATTATATACGTTTTTATGGAATTTGATTTGAATTGAATATATAACGAATTTGAATTGAATAGAAAACCAATTTGAATTGAATCGAATAGAAAACCAATTTGAATTGAATCGAATAGAAAACCAATTTGAATTGAATCGAATAGAAAACCAATTTTAATTGAATCGAATAGAAAACCAATTTTAATTGAATGGAATAGAAAACCAATTTGAATTGAATCGAATAGAAAACCAATTTGAATTTGATTTGAATAGAAAACGAATTGAATTTGATTTGAATAGAAAACGAATTGAATTTGAATAGAAAACGAATTTGATTTGATTTGAATAGAAAACGAATTTGATTTGATTTGAATAGAAAACAAATTTGATTTGAATTGGATAGGAAAACGAATTTGATTTGAATTGAATAGAAATCGAATTTGAATTGAATGGAAAAGAAAACGAATTCAAATCGAATTGAATTGAAAAGAAAATGAATTCGAATCGAATTAAAATCGATTTGAATTGAAATCAAAACGAAATGAAAGTAAAAAGGATTTACAATAGGAAATTCAATTTTGATTTGAATTTGAAATAAAGGTTGAAATTGTTTTTGAAACGAATTCAAAACTATTTATAAAATTCGTTTAAATAGGAATCGACGAAATATATATTAAATATTTTTTATATATAATATAATGGCCTGAATAGAACGCGCCGCGCCGCGGCAGTTCGTGAATTTCGACCATTTATTTCAAACGGACATTACGGGAGATCCGACCGTCGGATTCTCCTAAAACCGGAACCGTTGGGTTCGTATCGAAAGGAGCTTTCTAACGAATATTAGAAATTTGAAATCTAACGGTTGGATTTGGAGATACGTCCAAATCAAATTTGGAAAAGGTCGATGTAAGTGCAGTTCGATGGGCGTTGAAGGAAATCGACTGTACGGGCCTTGATAGAATTATAAAAAATAGTAATAATTTGTGTAAAATCATAAGAAATGATTTGGGAAAAATTGGGATGAAAAACTCCATATTTGAAAAGATAAAAATAGATTTTTATCGAAATGAACTAGTTTTGAACTAAAATTAGAACCCATTTATTTTTAAATAAATAAATTGGATTTGAAATGGGTTTTAAATAAAATTGATTTGTGGGTTTATCGTGAAGGGTGTTTTAAATGACACTTGTTCTTTAACCCGATGATAAATAGAATGTGATTTAGGTTTGTCGTGAACTGTGTTTTGAATGACATTAGTTCTTTAACCCAGAAAAAGGAGTTTTAATGAATCTGCAATAAGATTGAAATGTGAATTGATAATTTAAATTATCAAATTTGGAAAATGAGCGAGAATGGAGTATCACCAGCTTTGCTCCAAGCGATAGTTAAATCTTTAATTAGATTTGAACATGGAATGGTAATAAATTTTACCAATAACACCGTGGTGTTAGATATGGAGTATTACCAGTTTTGCTTCATGGGATGAATAGGTTGGGATTGGGAAATAAAATAAATAATTACTTCGGTGTGGTTCGCTAATCTCGACTAGTTTGGAAAAACCATTATTTGGTTTGAAATGACATCCAAAGGAAGATTAAAGGATAAATTCTAAAGAATTTATCTTGGATAAAATTAATGGGAACCTTTCCCTAAAAATGTGGAATTTAGAAACTAGCTGTAGGTTAGCTAAGAAGAATGGTTTCCTGGGTATTGATCTGATGTTGATTTCGGCCTTCGGGGTTAATGTTTGGGAAATTGTTCTCTTGTTGATTTACGGTTAGTGACTAATGAATTGGAATGAGGCGTATGTTGTGTTTGTGTAACATTAGTTTTAATATACGCGGGTTGTTCGGAAAGGTCGGGTTTATACCCATTCTGAATAACCGATTCGACGATAAGTCGAAGATGAAGACGGTGGTCGAAGACCGGAAGTCTTCACATTGTTTGGATAATTGCTGACGATCTTGATTGGGCTGTACACCCAAGAGGATGGAAATAGTTGGTGGGCTGTGTACCTGGTACTGATTTGAAGCCCTCGAAGAGTTCTTCAAAAAGTTCAACAATGGTGAGGCCTATAGATGCGTGGATTGATCGGAAAATGGCTGGGAAGCGGGGAACTGGAGTCACCGTTCGTGATCTGGGGAGAGAGAATATCGGGGGGGGGGTTCCTGACGTGGACCAGTAATATTTTTTTATTTATAAAGTTTTAAAAATCCGAAAATACCCCTTGTCACACATGAACACCAATTCAAACCCAACGACTGTCGTCCCTAGCGTTTTACCCCCATTCCGAACACAATGGAATATGTTTCGTAGGCCCATTCGACTGTCTCAATCAGTTTTCATTCAGATTAAAATATAAAACATTCAATATTTGATTTGAACGTACATTTCAATTTGCCAGGGCCACAAACTGATTCGAAAAATTCTAGAAAAATAAATCCAGCTATGTATTGACGATACGGTCCCAACAAACTAGTTTCATCGAATTCTGAGACCGTTTGCAAAAAGGCCCATTTCTGGTCGATCCAATTTAACTATAATTGACCAAAACACGTTTTCCTTTGCTACGCTCACATACTAGCTTCAAAAATTATGAAATTTGAAACCTAGCAATAACTTCACATCCTGGAACCAACAAAAGTGGTTTCGTCGAATTCTGAGGTCGTATGCAAAATGGCCATTTTCACGGGCTATATAAATTCCATAGCGACCTTTTTGAAAATTCATTTGGCCATAACTTTTGCTTTTCGCTATGAAACTTCGATTTTTCAGATTCATTAGTAAGGTATCCACTAACAGATTTAAATATTTTTGGTTTCACTCAAATCCGTTTTGTTTTGCACCCGGTACAGTCAGTTGAAGTTTGAATTCAAATTTTGAAACTACTGCGCCATTTCAGGCCTTGTTTATAATTAGAATTAATTATATTCATTTTCAAACGTCGATTCAAACTCACTTTTCATTGCTATTATTTAAAATATTTATTTTAAATATTTAAAATCCACTATTTTAGCCAATTTAAAACTTTTAAATTGGTTTAGATTTTCCGGGTCGTTACATACAGTCTGCATATGATTTGGAACGAATGGCTATGTGTATTCTTTTCAATAGGGTGTTCATCCATGAAAATATTAGACGGCTTATTTCGTACATTATGTTGGAAGGAGGATAAAGAGGATTGTATGTGTATATACATGTTTACTGGTATGTGAATACATAGGGAAAGATGAATTATCGAGTAGAGTGTTGGTTAGGATTCGTAGATAATGCGTATATTTGTCATGACTTTTTCCTTGAACTAAGAATAATTGATGTATATTCTTATTTATAAAAGTTACTTTGATTCAATGCCTTTTTTTATATGGTACTGTATAATTCTATAGATTTATAAACTGCTACAGACAGAAGTGGAGATACAGTTGTGTTCAGCGAGGTGCCACAGTCCCAAAAATATAATAATATCGGTAGGTTAACTCATATTGTGAAACCACAAAATACTGATACAGGGTGCAAAATACTTCAAATAAAAAGTTGCATATTTAACTTATTAAAAATTACAGTAAAATTCTAAAAATTAAATTAACACTATGTCTCAAAAGAATCTTGTCTAAATTTGAAACCAGTATGCAGTTATTTCAAATAAACTATTACGGCCGATGAACGATTCTATAGCGACTATTGGAAATTTTAATCTGGACATATCTTACCATCCATAATATGAAATCTCCATCTTTCTCTTTCATTAGAAAAGTATAATCAAATTGATTCAAACGTTTCTTGTTTCACAGAATTCCAACTTCAAACGTATTCTGTATATTCAATTAAAGTTCAGATCGAAAATTATGAACTGTCGCGTCGTTTTCGAGCTCGTTTTAATTATATTATGAATTATATGTTTTAGAATTCGATTTTATAAAATAAATTCGATATAAAATATGCTAATATCGCCAAATCAATATTTAGACAGATTTTATATATTCGTAAACATCGTTCAAAAATCGGGGACGTTACAGTTTCCCCACCCTATGAGGTGTAAACTAGTCATATACCGACCAAACCATCGGCCCAGGAGCGACCGATAAAACCAAGGCACCTCGCTATCCATCATCCACGTAAGTAAAATTCCCGGGCGTGTAAAACCCAAAACACCACTCCTAGCTAGAAAGAAACGCAGGTCCTCCCTGAGGTCCTCTCCCGTTTCTGGCTCATACCGGGGTGTGAGGCTCGCGAAACAATGCTAGACACAAAGCTAGTTATTTAAAGCCCTGCTTTGATCATCAACCATGAAGTTCTGCTTTTCAACAAAGCTTTGATCACTACATCTCTGTATGCTACGTTGTCAATCTACAACGTCACACACACATCCATTTACAAGTCCGTTCTAGGTCTAAACGGAACCGGAGGATCTTTATTCCTCGCACATCCGAACGATCAACAAGTACGTCCAGACAACCACCACTGTAACCCCTTCAGGGTAGCAACTCCCATCCAAGGCATCAGTAGCCATCCTTCCGACCTGAAGATCACCGGTCTTGCACCGTCTTCATATCTTGGACTTCTAACCGTCGATCAATTATTTGAAATGAGAATTAACTCGGCCTTTTCAAATAATCCACATATATTTAGAATTAAAATCAGTTCATTTCAATGGCTAAATTATTTGACATCCATAATTCAGTTCGTTAATGTAATTTTCACGTCAAACACATTCAACCATCAAATATCCAATAAACCGAGTAAATTCAGTTTATTTCCATTCCATATCGTTTATAATATTTTATAACGATTTATCGCTATTTTTATTCATTTAAAAATAGCCAATTTATATAAACGACGCTTCAGGCCATAACGTGGCCATGGCACTGTTTTTCTCTAAATTTGATTTACACATATTTGAAAATCTAACTGTTGGATCTTTACAAATTTTATATCATTAGAAAGATCTTTTCAAAACGAATCCAACGGTTCTAATTTTGGGAAAATCCGACGGTAGGAGCTCCCGGTACAATCATTTGAAATTACGATTTCAAAATACAAACTGCAGCGTCGTTATTCGATTTATTTTAATTATATATATATAATCCATTCTGGCGCTGTTTTCATTCAGATTTGAATTAAACATTCCAGACAATCCAACCGTTGGATCTTTGCAAAGTTGGTGTCGTTGGAAAGATATTTCCAAAGCGAACCTAATGGTTTCGGAAAAATCCGATGGTCGGATCTCCCGCAATAATCGTTTGAAATCACGGTTTCAAAATATGAACTGCAGCTTCGTTATTCGATTTATTTTAATTATATTTTTATATATATAAATATAATTCGTTCTTCAATTACAAAACATTTCATTTCATATATGTGATAAAAATGATATTTTTATCTAACAGATAATTATTTCAACACATGACTATTTTTAACACTTCAAAAATATCATAAAAATGTGATTTTTATGGTCAAAACAATTTATTTCAAACACGATTATTTTATATACTTCATATAGATGATAAAAATGTGATTTTTATTGTTCAAACAATTTATTTCAAAAATGAAGATTTTTAGCAATTCATATATATTATAAAAATGTGATTTTTATTTGTAAAACAATTTATTTCAAAAATGAATATTTTCTATACTTCGTACATACAATAAGTGTTATTTTTATCGTTCAAACCATTTCATTCATTCGATAAAAATGTTATTTTTATCATTCAAACCATTTTATTTCATTCATTCGATAAATATGTTATTTTTTTATCGTTCAAACCATTTTATTTCCTTTATTCGATAAAAATGTTATTTTTATCCTTCAAACCATTTTATTTCATTCACTCGATAAAAATGTTATTTTTATCCTTCAAACCAATTTATTTCATTCATTCGATAAAAATGTTATTTTTATCCTTCAAACCATTTATTTCATTCATTCGATAAAAATGTTATTTTTATCCTTCAAACCATTTATTTCATAAATGAATAATTTCCCAACACATGAATGTATTTCAATACATGAATATAAATCAAACACAGAAATATTTCAGAAAATTTTGACAGCATAACGGTAGGGTAGTTAAAACCGACACCGTTCCGAGTACGGCTCCTCGCTCTGCCTTAAAGCCTCGCAGATTTTGACAATGGGGATTTCAATATCTAGTTCGTACGCAGGCAAATTTTCCCATATATTAATCCTATTGGGATTTCAACCACAATCAATCATTTCCAATCAACCATTCATGATATTCAACCAAATTTCACATCAACCAAAATCCAAACAATATCACAACCAATATATAACGTCCATGGTCTATGGACGAGGGGAGTGTGTATATATACAGATATTCGTATATAAATATATTTCGATTTCATTTCAATTTCATTCAATGCATATATGATATCTACAACGCATATATAACTTATAAATCAAACATACAACTTATACAACGCTTATACATGAGGTGTACAACGCTTAAATAACTCATACATCGACTATATAATTTATACGTCATCATTTCCATATCGTTTATAAATCAGAAATCTCATATTGGGTTCCACTCCTCCGAAATTGTAGAAGGCTCAGAAAAATATTCGGTCCCTTCTAAAATGTAGAAGACGTCCTCACGTTCCCGGTGTCTCTTGTTTCACTGGATTTCGACCAAATAACAAAAGGATACGATTTTTATTCGATAATCATAGTTTGCGACGGTCTTAGAGTGTTAAAATCAGTTTTAAAATAAGCACCGTACCTTTTCTCGTTTGATTCAAACTAGGGTTTGGTTTTTACTTCCAATATGTACATCGATTGAAGGATCAGGCTACACCACGATGGAGTGCTCCGACTCGCACGCAGGTTGATGGTGGTGGGACCCAGCTCAATGCGGCGATGGGGGTGGAAATCTGTTCGATGCTGTCGAACTTTGCAGGCTCGATTTGAGCCCAATACACCACGAGGGAGTGCGAGCTCACATGGATTTGAAGTGGGGACTTCGATCTTAAAAAACCTCCAAAGGAACCCAGGGTTTTGATGCATGGATTCAGAGAAAACGAGGAGAGAAGTTTAGAGCAATAGCCGCCGTCGTTTTTGAAGGTAGCGTGTTTGAACGATGAATGAAGTGGATTTCTATTAGGCAAGGGTTTTTAATAATTATTTTTAATTTATTTAAATCTGAAAATACCCTTCATTTCGTACGAACTCCAATCCAAATCCAACGACTGTCGCCCTAGCTAAATACCCCCATTCCGAACGCGGATATGTTTTGTAGACCTATTCGACTGTTTCAGTCAGATTTACCTTCAAATTAAAATATAAAACATTCAATATTTGATTTGAACATACATTTCAATTTGCCGGGGCCACAAACTGATCCCAAAAATTCCAAAAATAAATAAATCTAGCTATGTTTTAACGATAAGGTCCCAAAATACTAGTTTCATCGAATTCTGAGACCGTTTGAAAAATGGTCATTTTCTGGTCGATCCAATTTAACTAAAATCAACCAAACACATTTTCCTTTGCCACGCTCACACATTAACTTCAAAAATTATGGAATTTGAAACCTAGCAATAATTTGACATCCCGGATCCAACAAAAGTGGTTTCGTCAAAAACAGAGGTTGCTTGCAAAATGGCTATTTTCAAGGGCTATATAAACTCTATAGCGACCTTTCTGAAAATTCATTTGGCCATAACTTTTGATTCCCGCTATGAAACTTCGATTTTTCAGATTCGTTAGAAAGATATTCATAAATAGATTTAAATATTTTTGGTTTCACTAAAATCCTTTTTATTTTGCACTCGGTACAGTCAGTCAAAGTTTGAATTCAAAATTTGAAACTACCGCACCATTTCAGGTCTTGTTTATAATTAATATATATATATATATTTTTTCAAACATCGATTCAAATAGACTTTTCGTCGTTATTATTTAAAATAATTTATTTTAAATATTCAAAATCCACTGAAATAGCCAAATTAAAAAAATTTAATTGGTTCTGATTTTCCGAGTTGTTACACATATACAATAAAAAAGATAATTTATTGTATGAACATTTCTAACAAATTCTATATTTACATATACAATAAAAAAGATAATTTTATTGTATGAACATTTCTAACAATTTCTATGTTTACATATACAATAAAAAAGATAATTTTATTATATGAACATTTCTAATAATGTTTATGTACAAATAAAAAGGAATTTTATTGTGTGAACATTTCTAACAATTTCTATGTACAAATAAAAAGGAATTTTATTGTATACACATTTTCTATGATTAACATGTACAGTAAAAAAGAATATTTTTATTGTATAACAAATTCTAACAAATCCTATTATTTCCATGTACAATAAAAAGAATATTTTTTTATTGTATAACAAATTCTAAAAAAATTCTTTTATTAACATGTACAATAAAAAGATTATTTTTATTGTTTAAAATATTCTAACAAATTCAATTAATAACATGTACGATAAAAAGATTATTTTTATTGTTTAGCAAATTCTAACAAATTCATTTATTAACATGTACAATAGAAAGATTATTTTTATTGTTTAACAAATTCTACGATTCACATGTAAACAATAAAAAGGAATTTTATTGTCTAACAATTTTCTATAAATTCTATAATTCAAGTATATACAATAAAAAAGAGAGTATTTTTACTATATATCAATTTTGTCCAATTCTATCTTATCCAATTAGATCCAACAGATCACCACAAACAAAATCAATCAATCCAAATCTCGTACAACACACAACTGAATCTTAACTGCATGTATATAAAAAAAATCCAATGCAATAACAATTAATTTTAATTTTTAAATAAGAGATCTCACATCTTACACCTTTGTGTTTAAATGTCACAAAAGCGCATATATCAAGTAAAAATGATATTTTTAACTTACTACACATTATTTACCATCGAAATGAACTTATATAATTAACCCCAAATCATTATATAATCAAATAAATTCACTAACTACGATTAACATTAAACTAGGCCTTTCGGTTTCTTACTTTTATCAGATAAAATGATATTTTTATTGCACTATTCGACATTTAACATCATATTAAATTTGTGTAATCAATCAATAACTATTATCAAACACAGATAATTAACTATAAATAGTTAATATTAATCTAGCCCTTTTCAATTAAATGATTTTTCACATACTTAAGTGACTACCCAAATTCTACTTAAAGATCGAATCTTTAAGGGATTAGGTTTCTTTACCACTTCAAATCACTTGCAAATAATTCAAACATATCACCACAAATAAACTAAGGAATCTATATAAATAATATTTTATAAAGGTGTAATTTTGTGAACTAACATAAGGTGTTTCACTTCGTAATTCCATAAAAATGTCATTTTTACTCCATGAATCTATTTAAGAATCATTAGCAAACATATACCAACAATATAACCACATACAAACCTAATTCCGAAGAGACATATCATCAAACAGCTTATAGGCATCATATAAAATTAGCAAATAAAACTCCTTTATAAGTTGAGACTTTCTCACCGATGGTTTCCACTTTATCAGCCTTTATTTGACGGTTCAGATCCAATTTTACCCCAAAAAATGTCATTCTAAGAATCGGTCCGTGAAAGTTCCATGTTGTCCGTAAGATGAGATCGCACCCTTGGACAATCGCATAGAATCGAAGAGGACATTAATAAAATTCAAACTTCTTTTAGAATTTTTCGTGGAGTGATTTGGTTGGAATCCTTTTTTAGAAGGAAAGAAAAGAATAAAATGGTGGTTGCTCATTTTTGTTTACAGAGAATAAAGGAAGAGGAGTATGCTAAGGTCTAGAATTAAAGAATATTAATAGAGACAATTGCAAAGAAGAAACAAAAGAATGAGGAAGGGAATTGAGAAAGATACCTTATTTATTTCTCTAATGTGTCCCTTCATTAGGTAGGTTAGGAAGTAAATAAATAAACTGACTAAGCACAAGGTGTCACTCTTATAAACATTTATTTGTTATTCTAAATTCAAAATAAAAATTACAAAGGGAAAAATGATAACAAAAAGAAAAGAATGCATGATTTATTGTCTGATGCTGACAATATGAAAGTCGTTTGACTTTTTAAATTTCAAAATACATAACAATAAGTATCATAATTTATGCAACATATTCAATTGGACTAATAAGAATAAAGCAGAGAAAATGGTTAAAAATATGCACAGATAAAGTCGAAAGTTTTGTGTTTTTTTTCAATCTTGTTTTTTTTTCTTCTAAATATAGATAACATTACATTAAAGAGAAGGGAAATATGTATAAATGGAGATGGTTTGTTTCTAGAGAAAAGAAAAAATAACAGAAAGAAAAACGGGAAAGGAGAATAAGTGAATGTAAATTTAAGGAATAATAGTGCATAAATAAAATAAGATTCATGAAAATATAATGCATGAAAATAAATTAATAGGATTAGGGTAAAGAAATTAATATAATAAAGAAAAGAAATAAATGTGTACTTAATGGAGAAAAAAGGAAGGAATAATATGTGAAAGATGAATGGAAGGTAAGAGGAGTGACGTAAGAACAAATAGAAGGAAGAGAAAGGAATTAGAATGGGTATAGGAGTGCATTAACTCTTCATGCATTTTGTCTTAATGCGTTATTTATTTATTTATTTATTTAAGAATTGTAACGTTAAGTAATGAAAGGGAAGAGAGAAAGGTGTAATTCTAATAAAGAAACCTTCTCTCTGTTTGTTTGTTTTAGCATATTTTTATTATATTTAAATAGAAATGTGTAGCGTATGCATTAAATAGGAAACAAATAAATGCTAATTAACGGAGAAATAGAATGGAGAGAAAGAAGCACTGAATTTGAGGAAATTAGAAAGGAATAGGAAAGAACAGTAAACTTGCATGAAATGTGAATGGATAGAAAAATTATTTGTGTAATTTATTTCCTAAAAAAATATTGGAAACATCTTTAATTGAGGAGAAGTTACGTGAGAAGGAAATGGGACGTGAGAGAAGAGGGGAAGAAGGAAATATTATGAAATATTTGGGAAAGGATAATTAACAATGAATGCATTTATTTCGAGGAAGAGGAATAGTGCAGTACTAAGGAAGTAATTAGGAGGGCATTGAAAATGAATGCAGCTATTCACATTTCAAAATAAATTAATTGTAACAACCCGCATTCTACGTACCTAGGATCGTAGAATATTTATTTCTTTTTCGTATGAAGTCGTATGGTCGTGTAACTTTGGGAGACAACTATTGGGGTCATTTTCCATGTTTATGATTTTTGCCGATTTTTAAATGACCATTTTGCTCCTAGCCGATATTGTTTTGGCCATAACTTTTGATTGGAAAAGAATTTTGACCTGAAGCCACTTCAATTAGATTCATTTGATGGTTTACCTTTCCATAGAGTGGTCACATTAGCCAAACGGACTCACCATTCGGGAGATATGGCTGAAACAAGTTTCAGATAGTGAAAAAACAGCTTAATTGGGCTTAACCGGGTGATTAACAGCCAGACCCAAAGGGGAATTTCGGGATTAGGGTTATGAGAGGGCTGAAAGGGTTAGGAAAATCATTTCATTTTAGTTTTCTTAGCCGCCACAAACCTTCCTTAAGCTCTAGCAATGACCTCCATCTTCTAAAATACTCCAAAACACCTTTTTGTCATCTCTAATCAAATATTAGCCTAATCTACATCAAATCAAGGCGGATTAGCATAAGAATTGGGATAGAGCTGCTGGAACACATAGAGATTGGATCCAAATCAGAGATTATTTCAGATCTACAGTTTACTTTCTGGCAAAGGTGAGTGATTAGCTTGCTTTTTCACTAATTATGGCTAGTTATGGTAATTAGCGAAAATTAGCGAAATTATGGCTCAGAAAAATCTAGAAAAATTTCTAAAATTCTAAAACATCATTTTGTGACTCTGATATGAATTTGGGTTAATTTCGACTAATTTTGCTAATCCCGGAATTTAGGGGATTAAGGGGTGATTAGTGATAATTAGCGAATTTAAGCATGATTAAATTCTGGAAAAATATTGGGTTTTGGCTATGTTTGATCCATTTTAACCTATCATATTGATGTTTTGGTGTTTGAGGTCACTTCTATGTTCTGCTATGACTGTATGGTATGCTTGGTGATTGTTTAGAATAGTTAGAATGGTCGAAAACGCCGTCGAGAGGCATATAAACTGTCGCTGGAAGTTGCAGGAAAATGCAGGAAACCGGATCGTGTAGTCCGACCCGACCCTATCGTGGGTAGCCCATCCGAACCAATCCGTCCATGGATGGTGACCACGAACCCAAATCGATGCAGTGCCATGCCCCGAATTGAAGATGGTCCACGATCCGACCTGCCCATCTAAAGGACCCCCACGAACCAGAAGCTCACGATCCGAATCGAAGTTCCGAAGGGGAAAGAGCATCACGACCGAAGGGGAGCGCCACGAGCCATGAGGCACGACCCGATCTGATAGGGTTTCCACGACCCGATCCGCGTGGGTATTCCGTTTCGACCCAGTGTGGGGTATTGAAGGCCGAACCGAACCGTGTGATGATGGGGAGCTGGAGACCGAACCGAACTGATGGCTAAGAGGGGATCCGAACCGATCTGGTGATGACCAATAACTCGAGATGCAAAGGTAGTCCAAATGGAAGTTAGAGCTCAGGATCCAGTTGGGAACCAATGAGTTCACTTCATGATTGGGCTTTGCTGCGGGACGTGTGCAAAGGGGTTGTCGGTATTCATAACTTTGGTTCACCACTGAGAGATGGATATTGGGCTTGTAGTGATAGTTGTACGAGATTGGATTCGGTCATGGCCCAAAGGAGTAGGTGACCAAGGTAGTGGGTATCGTATGCTTTACGCACTGAGTGAGAGATGTGAGGATGGTTGCTATGTTTGATTTGTTTGCCATCATTATGACATGCACAACCCCACCCCCGTATTTCTGACACTGTATGTTAGTGGCACCTTAGAGTATTGTACGGTGTGTAGTGCTAACTCTTTGGTTGCAGGTCCGGGTTCAGGTATGATTGGATTATACCTGTTATTGTTTTGTTTTGTTGCTTATCGCTGATACCAGACTTTTGTATAACCCAGAGTTTTATGTCTCTTCTTATTACTCTGGGTGCTCACACGAGCAGACTAGAGACACGTTAGCTGGTGATGCACGAGTAGCCGATCTAGAGGCGAGCAGGAGGCTTCCACGTATGATATATATAGATATTCTCCCTGTGTCATTGGTGGCCACTACTTTGGGCATTAGTAGTGTACCTTTCTTGTTTTGCTTTTTGAGACAGTTTTAAAAGTTGTAATAATGATGTTGGCTTTGGATCATAAGCTGTATTTTGGATTTTCCGCTGCTATGATAGTTTGTTTCAGCTTATACATTGTCTCACCTGTTTTGTGTCAAGTATGTATTATGATTATATTTTATCCCATGCGCTGTGAGACATATTACAGGTTCTTCGTTAGTTCATTCTCTTCTTTCTTTTCTTCTAACGACCGTTCCGTGCTAACTGGACATGTGTCCAGGGCACTTTTGGAGTAAATGTCGGTTGGTGTGGGGCGGGCCGTCACATTTGGTATCAGAGCTCTAGGTTGCGTAGTTAACCTAAGGAAGTCATCAGGGAGAGATAGTATACGTATATGAGAGCGCGTATTTGTGATTATTTTGGTTTTCAAAAGCTATATATATATACTATTAGTAGTATAAGGATGAAGTCGTACTGCACTAGCACCATTATGGAGATGGTTAATCGTTTTCTCTTTACAGATTGAACGATGAGCCGATACGTAAGAGGTGCCGGTAGGGGAGCCAATAATGGGAATGCTGCTGACATGAGGGCGATGTTTGCTGACCTCATGAGGGAGATGCTTAAGGATGTGCAGAGGGCAGCTCCCAGTGCCGGTAATGGTGATGGTCGAGTAGTGCAGGCTCTTAGGGCCGATTTCGCCAAGCTGAATAAGGATTATACTAGTCTTGGTGGGAAGTCGTTCCACAGAACGGAGTCGGCCACGGATGTTTAGGATTGGTTGGATAGCTGTGATCGTATCTTCGACGACTTGGGTATCGAGGATGCGATAAAGAGAAGGCTAGCGTCTCGTCATCTGCAAGGACGAGCAATGAATTGGTGGAATGCTATTAAGATAGCCACTCCAGAGGAGCAGGTTACTTGGGATCAGTTTAAGGCTCGCTTTAGCGACAAGTTTATCCCAGCTGCTCAGAAGTCGGAATTGTTTAGGAAGTTCTTGGAGCTTAAGAAGAATGGTAGGGCAGTCTTGGACTATATTGCTGAGTTTGATACCTTGTCGAAGTATGAGTTATCCCTTATTGATACTCCTGAGAAGAGGAATGAGAAGTTCATTACTGGTTTGGACGGATACTTGGGGGGAAAGCTTATTAACCACATCGATGAGATGTTTGAATCGATTGGTGGAAAAGCATTAAGGTAAGAGAGTCTTTACCCTAAGTCAAAGACTGAGATTGCTATTGCATCTGCAGAGGATCCAAAGCCGCAAGAATGCGGTGAAGGCAAGAATAATTCCCAGAATAAGAGGAAACAAGACCAAACCATGGATGGTCAGAATAAGAAAAATAAGAAAGATGGCGAGTGCTTTAGCTGTGGTAAGAAGGGCCACTATGCCAGAGATTGTCGGGAAAAGCCTGGGGAAAGGAAGTGCTTTAATTGTGGCCAAGCGGGACATCACAAGAACGAATGTCCACAACCTCCTAGGGAGAAGCAGATCGTGAAAGCATATGCTATCAACGCTGTTCCTTCTTCGTCGAATGCCCCAACTACGGCGCAAAAGGAAAAAGGTGTCGTTATTCGAGGTATGCTTTCTATTTATGATGTTTTGATTGGGTTTTGTTTGACAAACCTGAGTTAGTCGATAGACCTTTAGTAGTGACGAACCCGATTGGTGGTTCGGTTAGCCTCAGTATGATTTAACGTAACGTGGTCTTATCAAGCCATGGATGTAAGTTTGTTTGTGTTTTCTTTGCTTAGGCTTTACTGGGTTCAGCATTATTTTGGGGAGTCGATCTACTCCAAGGGAATAGGGTGGTATTAGGTACCTACCTAGTGATGGCGATAGTAACTGGAGTTAAGGAAGCTAAGAGGTTATCATTGTAATAAGTTCTAGTTTTCTCTAGGAGGCAAATGAGTGCTCCAGTGCTAGATTGTTTCGCTAGTATCACTTCACGTGGATTGTCCGAATTCGGAGGAGATGTTCCTTAGGTGCTTGTCTGATATTGGTTTAGGCCTTTGGGGCTTGTGTTTGGGGAATGTCGAGTTTGACTAGGATGGTTTGCGTGAGGGATAAGTAGTCGTTGTGATTTTCATTGGATGATACCTTGGTTTACTCGAGGAGTGATGGGCAGCTGTGACAGGATAAGACTATTCGATGGTATTGACTGCCCCGAGTTGGACTCGATAAGGTTATTAGATGATTCGACTGGGACTCGAGAAATATGCGAAGTAATGGATTATTTAGGACCCTATGCTGATGTTCTCTTTGGATAGTAGAACTTTGAAGGAATAGAATGAGTTCGCTGATCATGGAAGATGCAACGAAGGTTAGGACGATTCAAGTTGGACTTGAACTCGTAAAAGAAAATAGGTATTCGTTGATCTAGGAGCTGCAACGAATAGGGGGACGACTCATGTTGGACTAGGGTTGGTAGGTAATGGATACTCAAGACTGGATTTGAGTTTATGGGTAATAGATTGACTCGAGTTGGACTCGAGAATGTTGCAAGGAATTGGATTGACTCGAGTTGGACTCGAGAGGGCAGCAAGATAATGTATAGACTTGGGTGGCACTCAAGTATTTCAGGCGGACTAAAAGCAGTGGTATCTGGGGACGCCCACTTACCTTGGATCCGTTGGACGTGATCTAGTTATCCTTGGAGGATAAACGTACGTTGGACGTACGGTAGTCCGTTTGGAGGCAGAGTTTCCATTAGTTATTGATGTTGGTTGGACCAGACATACAGGTAACGGCGTATTCAAGGCTTTAGCAGGTGATAGATAGGATTTGTTTGATGGATGCTATGGTTGTTATGTTTGTTCTTACCTTTCTTCTCTTGAGTATCACCTGTAGGATTCTGTCGAATGGAAATAGTATTAAGTTGTTGATCATGGTAATATGACATGCATAAGATACTTTACGTTAGACTTGAAGTTCGTTGGGCATTGTGGAGCGTCCATTGACCTTGGAGATTCAGCGGATATAGGAGCTTCAAATTGGACTTGGACTCGAAGGTAGAGTACCTAGATTCATTGGATGAGTCTAGTTCACCTTTGGAAGGTGAATGTACGTTGGACGTGCAGTATGAATATGGGTAAGGTACCGGGGTTCATTGGATGAATCTAGTTCACCTTTAGAAGGTGAATGTACGTTAGACGTACAGTGCAGATGTTGATGCAGTGCCTAGGGTCGTTGGATGGGTCTAGTCTGCCTCTAGGAAGTGAATGTACGTTGGACGTGCAATACGAATGTAAGAAGGACTCAAGTTGGACTTGAAAGGACATTTGGAATGTAGTTGAAAATTTGGCAGATAGGTTTGGATTACCTAAGAAAATGACAGTATAGACGAATGCCATAGTATCGGACAGGGTGCGATAGCTGATGCATTGAGTAAGAGACGTGCCAGTTTAGAGGCTATTTTTCTGGAATGGAAGCAACTAGAGTATATCACGGGATATGACTTCAGGCCTAAGTGAGAATTGGATTCAGAAACGCTAGTAAGCTTGACGATTAGATCGTTCTTGATTAAGTGGATTGATTCCAGTTAGAGGGACGCTCCCAACCTATTAGAAGTTACCTCTAGGGTAGAGATGGGAATCGATGGCAAGAGAACGACTGTACTTGGGAAGTAGAGAATGACATAAGAAAGTCGTATCCAAAGCTCTTTGCCTGGTAAGATTTTAGCGATGATGATTCTTCCCTTGTTAGTAAACTGCATGTTAGGGAAGAATGGTTATGTTTGTTTTGCATGTTTGATTGTTGTATATTGTTGGTAGGCATGCGGGATCCTTTGTATGTTTTGGGTTAAGGAATTTCGAGGACGAAATTTCTTAACGGGGGAGAATGTAACAATCCGCATTCTACGTTTCTAGGATCGTAGAATATTTATTTCTTTTTCGTATGAAGTCGTATGGTCGTGTAACTTTGGGAGACAACTATTGGGATCATTTCCCATGTTCATGATTTTTGTCGATTTTTAAATGACCATTTTGCCCCTAACCGATATTGTTTTGGCCATAACTTTTGATTGGAAAGGAATTTTGACCTGAAGCCACTTCCATTAGATTCGTTTGATGGTTTACCTTTCCGTAGAGTTGTCACATTAGTCAAACGGACTCACCGTTTGGGAGATATGGTTGAAACAAGTTTTAGATAGTGAAAAACAGCTTAATTGGGCTTAACCGGGTGATTAACAGCCAGGCCCAAAGGGGAATTTCGGGATTATGGTTATGAGAGGGCTGAAAGGGTTAGGAAAATCATTTCATTTCAGTTTTCTCAGCCGCCACTAACCTTCCTTAAGCTCTAGCAATGGCCTCCATCTTCTAAAACACTCCAAAACACCTTTTTGTCATCTCTAATCACATATTAGCCCAATCTACATCAAAACAAGGCGGATTAGCATAAGAATTGGGATAGAGCTGCTGGAACACATAGAGATTGGATCCAAATCAGAGATTATTTCAGATCTATAGTTTACTTTGTGGCAAAGGTGAGTGATTAGCTTGCTTTTTCACTAATTATGGCTAGTTATGGTAATTAGCGAAATTATGGCTCAGAAAAATCTAGAAAAATTTCTAAAATTCTAAAACATCATTTTGTGACTCTGATATTAATTTGGGTTAATTTCGACTAATTTTGCTAATCACGGAATTTAGGGGATTAAAGGGTGATTAGTGATAATTAGCGAATTTAAGCATGATTAAAATCTGGAAAAATATTCTAAAATACTGAAATATTGTTTTAAACTTATGTTAGAAAATTTGGTTAATTTGGTTAAGTTTTGCTAATCCTATCATTAATTATGCTTGAACATGCTTAAGGGAAAATATGGGGTTTTGGCTATGTTTGATCCATTTTAACCTATTATATTGATGTTTTGGTGTTTTAGGTCACTTCTATGTGTTGCTATGACTGTATGGTATGCTTGGTGATTGTTTAGAATAGTTAGAATGGTCGAAAATGCCGTCGAGAGGCATATAAAATGTTGTTGGAAGTTGCAGGAAAATGCAGGAAACCGGACCGGATCGTGTAGTCCGACCCGACCCTATCGTGGGTAGCCCATCCGAACCGATCCGTCCATGGATGGTGACCACGAACCCAAACCGATGCAGTGCCACGCCCCGAATTGATGATGGTCCACGATCCGACCTGCCCATCTAAAGGACCCCCACGAACCAGAAGCTCACGATCCGAATCGAATTTCCGAAGGGGAAAGAGCATCACGACCGAAGGAGAGCGCCACGAGCCATGGGGCACGACCCGATCCGATAGGGTTTCCACGACCCGATCCGCATGGGTATTCTGATCCGACCCAGTGTGCGGTATTGAAAGCCAAACCAAACCATGTGATGATGGAGAGCTGGAGACCGAACCGAACAGATGGCTAAGAGGGGATCCGAACCGATCTGGTGATGACCAATAACCCGAGATGCAAAGGTAGTCCAAATGGAATTTAGAGCTCAGGATCCAGTTGTGAACCAATGAGTTCACTTCATGATTGGGCTTTGCTGCGGGATGTGTGCAAAGGGGTTGTCGGTATTCATAACTTTGGTTCACCACTGAGAGATGGATATTGGGCTTGTAGTGATAGTTGTACGAGATTGGATTTGGTCATGGCCCAAAGGAGTAGGTGACCAAGGTAGTGGGTATCGTATGCTTTACGCACTGAGTGAGAGATGTGAGCATGGTTGCTATGTTTGATTTGTTTGCCATCATTATGACATGCACAACCCCACCCCCGTATTTCTGACACTGTATGTTAGTGGCACCTTAGAGTATTGTACGGTATGTAGTGCTAACTATTTGGTTGCAGGTCCAGGTTCAGGTATGATTGGATTATACCTGTTATTGTTTTGTTTTGTTGCTTATCGCTCATACCAGACTTTTGTCTGACCCAGAGTTTTATGTCTCTTCTTATTACTCTGGGTGCTCACACGAGCAGACTAGAGACAGGTTAGCTGGTGATGCACGAGCAGCTGATCTGGAGGCGAGCAAGTGGCTTCCACGTATGATATATATAGATATTCTCTCTGTGTTGTTGGTGGCCACTACTTTGGGCATTAGTAGTGTACCTTTCTTGTTTAGCTTTTTGAGACAGTTTTAAAAGTTGTAATAATGATATTGGCTTTGGATCATAAGTTGTATTTTGGATTTTCCGCTGCTATGATAGTTTGTTTCAGCTTATACACTATCTCACCTGTTTTGTGTCAAGTATATATTATGATTATATTTTATCCCATGCGCCGTGAGACATATTACAGGTTCTTCGTTAGTTTATTCTCTTCTTTCTTTTCTTCTGATGACCATTCCGTGCTAACTGGACACGTGTACAACGCACTTTTGGAGTAAATGTCGGTTGGTGCGGGGCGGGCCGTCACATTAATTAACGAAAGTTACACTTTGAATAGACAAAGAAAGTATTAAAGCGGATGGCTAAAGATATACACATGTATGTTGTCATAATTTATTTCATTTAGTATCTACATATTATCTTAAATCAACTTATCAGCATATATTAATAAATCTCATCAATAACATCATAGTTTTATCTAAAAACCTTTTTAAATCCGATAGTTTAATTTAAAAATGGAATTTTTAAATTTTGACGCATTTTCTAACAAAATTTCCTTAAAATAAAATTTTAAATTGATTCTGATTTTCCAGGTTGTTACAATAAGATTGTTTGTAAAAATTATAGAATAATTACTATATGAAATATTTAGCTTCTAACTCTTTTGGAATTTCGAAAGTCATATATTTACTTTTTGAATATGCAAATGATTAATGAATTGAAGTAATTTTGAATATATATTCATTGTATGTTTACAAGTACTTATTTTATTATTTGAGATAAAAAACAATGCAAAAGATTTTATTAGATATCCTTTCGACTGTCTTATAAATTTTAATTATTTTGATAATTTATTTCATGCTTCCATGGATAATTATTCCTAGAATACCGATTTAGATGTATATAAATGTTTATTAGTGATTTTGAGTTGCTCGATTTCTCGTCTCCTTAATATTTATTTAGAGAATGTGATTGATTCACCATTGATGTGGAATTAATTTATGATTTAAAGTGATACAATGATGATATTTTAAATTTATAGTATTAATTTGTGTGCGAGGAATCCAAATAAATGGATTATAATTCATTCGGTGTGATTCCTTCAGTAATATTCATTTAACTACTCTCTGGACTCATTGTGATGACTCGTATTTTTAGTCAATTTAAAATTTGAATTTTTTAAAAATCTATTTTGATGAATTTTGAAATGATAAATGCTAATTTTGGACTTGATAAATTTTGAACATAATTTTAAATTTTATTTTACGTTTTATTTGACTTAAAACTGAGTAAGTGAAATTTGTAAATCAATTTAAAGGTTAAGGGTGAGTTTGGGTAAAAATGAGTTTTGGGTTTTGAGCTTTTAAAATTAGTTATAAAACATTAAAAGTGTGAAAGGATGATTGGTAGATTGGAATGAAGATGGAGGGGACCGCGGAGGGGATGTAGCAATCATGGAAGGAAGATGTTCTCTTATTTCTCAAACCTTGAAAAATAGGTAAAAGTTGTTTTTTATTTTCTATGTTAACTTTGTTTTCTAAAATGGTTGTTTTTTGTAATATACATGGATCGTGCACATTTTTGTATGGACGAAAACCCCAAACTTTAAATGGTAAACCAAACACTACCTAAGATTTTGAAAATTAAAAATTTAAAGCTATTTTGACGATCTATAAAAAGGAACATTTTTAAGATAGTCTCGAAATCCTAAGAAACCACTTTTATTAGATCTGGAATGTTGAAATATGTCAGTATTTAAAATTTCAATGCCACCGAAGTTCATGTGTGAATGTATGATAAATACACGTACATTAAAATTTCAGTCAATTTTCAGTTTAAGCTGAAAATAAGGCGATTTTTCCAATGAACTCAAAATTCGTTTAAATTTGATTTGTTGGAAGTGTAGTTCCATAACGTAGGGAGATTTCAAATTTCATAATTTTGGGAGTTAGTGTGTGGTCGTACGACCATAACGAAGTTTGAGTAGTATAATCAATTTGAGAGATTAAATAAACATTTTGCACTAATTTCCTTAACCAAAAGGAATTAGTAAACTTACTACCTTTCATGAAAAGTGTCAAATTCTTCCAACATTGTTCATTTCATATACTTAAGGCCTAAGTTATTATATTTTAATTTCATTTTTATTTCCTAATTACCATTTCCTAAACATAAACTCCATTTTCATGGCACCCTCCTCATTCTAGCCTCACGCCGCCATCCCCTACACCTGTTGCCGCCGCCGCCCCACCACCTCCTTCAGGCCTCATGCCGATGTGGACCCCCTTCCCTTGCACAAAACCCCCTTACTTCTTTTATTTTGCAAAGGCAGCATCTGTAAACCTTAAACCAAGTCTAAGCTCCACCATCCACCTCCTAGTAGGCCCAAACCTCCACGCAAGGCCATGACAGCACCTCCACCCTCTAGCCATCCAACCTGTGACCTCTCATGTCCGCTTCAAGCCCAAAAACTACTAAAAATCCAAGCTTTCATATTTAAATCCCAATTATGAGCGAATTAGAGTGTGTTCGTGTGATCGTTGGCGAGTTTGAGTCAAAAATGAATCACCTTTAGTTCTTTGCGAGCTTGTACAGTTCTACATTGAAGAATCTTGGGGTTAGGATGGCAATGGTGAGAACTTCTCACTCAAATTATGTAGTTTGTATAGTTAAAATCATAAAGATGTTGCTAAGTGTTTGGTTTGATATGTGATTAGGTTGGAATCAACTTATGAACTAATTTGGATGTTGAATTAAGTTAATTAACAAGTTAAAACATTGTAATGATGTTAGTGAGAGCTACATAACTTTTATTAGTTAATTAAACGGTTAAAAATAGTTTATATGTTAGTTAAACTATGAAATGTTTTGATGATAAGTGTTTGAAATGGTGATGAATTATGATATGATTTTGGGATAATTAACAAGTTAAGATGATCTTTGAAATGTTTGTGGTAATTGATATAGGGATAAACACCCGTTTACAAGTCGAATGACATATTTAAATTCAACGATTTAAGTGATATTGGCTGTTGAAAAATAACTTGAAATTAACAAGTTATGATCGAATTGATTGAGTTTGTGGTTGATTTCTATTGACCAAATAATTTATTTATTTATTATTTATTAGTTGAAAACCCCACATGGGTTTTGGGATGACAGTTAGCCCACACGTCTCCCAAGTGTTTAGATAAGTCAAATGGATCGCGATATAAACCCCACACGGGTTTTGGGATGATAATTTTACACGTCTCCCAAGTGTGTAGACAAAAATCACTAGTATCGGATGAAAACCCCACCCAGGTATTGAGATGATTTCCGATTTACACTAATCCCAAGCGTGTAGTTTGTATATCAATTGGTTGATTGACAGACCGATATAAGCATTAATTAATTATTTAAGGCTTATATGGGTGTAGTTGCACTCTGGATGTGAACTGGATGTTTAATAGTTGTTCACAACTATTTCTGGATACATATGATGTATGTAATCCATATAAATTGATTTATATGGAAATTGGTTGAGATTTCATTCCAATTCAGAATAAAAATGAATATTTTAATAATATAATACTCGACAAAAAATGAAAGATTGATTTTGATGCCCGATTTTGGATGGATGCGTAGATATTAAAATATCAATGAATTTTTGAAACTGAACTAAGTAATTTGAATTAATTTTCATACGGTTTTGACATGTCAAAGTTTTTTTATTTGAAATTAATGGTAACTTCTACAAGTGAAGTTAAGTTAGGCTATGTAGCAAATGCTTTAAAAGAAGTTTCTCATTTATTTTTATAACATATGATAGGAAAGTTTGAGTTTAAAATAATGAGTTTTGAAAAATAATATTGTTTTAATGATTAAAATAATATTGTTTTAATGATTAAAATAATATGAAAAGTGGCTTAATATTGAAAAATGTGATTTCGACGAGAAATGACGGAAATAGAATTTCCAAAGTTGATTATATATGTTTTATATAATTCATAAAATATTTTGGAAGATATTTCAATTTATTTTTAAATTATAAATCGATTCGGGCATGAATAGGACGTGTCGTGTAGCGACAGTTCACGAACATCAACCCATAACTTTGAATTGACGTATCGGAAGATCCGACCGTCGGATTCTCCTAAAATTAGAAGCATTAGATTTTAAATGAAATGAACTTTACAATGAAATAAGAAGTTTTGAAATCCAACAGTATGATTTTTGAATAAGTCCAAATCGGTTTTGGGAAAGGCCGCTATGGATGTATTTCGGTGGCTGAAATTGAAAACAAAATAAGGATCATAATAAAATTATTAAAAAATGTGAATAAATTGTGATAAATCGTTAAAATGGTTTAAAAAAAATTTGGTTGGAATATTCCAAGTTTGAAAAGATAAAACATATTTTTATCTGAATGAACTAGTTAACAACTAGAATAAAGAACCAAAAGGAATATGCGATCATTCCTGAGAGTGTAATCTATCTAGTATCACCCATGAGATATAACTGGAAATTATTCCATTAGATGAGAGGTGTGAAGAGCCGAAAGGACATCAGATATTTGACTAAGATCAAACAATGTTTTCTAAGTAAATTGATTCAATGGTTTTAAATCAATATTTTGGATTGTAAATGGTTTTCATATAACCTGAGTTTTCTAAACTATGAATTGGGTTGGATTTTGAATGAAAATTATCTTTGGGTATTTCGATATTGGATTCCGTAATTATATGGATATTGTTAAGGAATTTGGAAGATATAGATATCGTTATTCCAATATGGTATCTGTTGGTTTCAGAATTTGGTATTGAATATAAGTCGATATGATTTCTATTCAAAGCCTTATATTTAATATCAAATTGGATTTTGTGTTAGTCATGAATAGTGTCTTAAATAACACTATTCTTAAATCTCGTTGAGAATGGAGTTTTTGGAATGAATCTTTAAATTAAGATTTAATGGAAATTTTCCAATTTAATAAATAAAATTGGAATTAGATGGAAAATAGATTTTTGGGTGTATCGTGAACGATGTTTTAAATGACATTTGTTCTTTAACCCAGTTAAAGACAAAATTAATTTCCTAAAGATTGAATATTCATTAAATAATAATTTTAGAAGATTAGAATGAAGTTAGAGTTTAATAAATCTTTAATTAGATTTGGAAAGTGCAAGAGGTAATTAAATTCACCGTAATACTATGGGTGTCAAATATGGAGTGCTACAAGTTTTACTCCATGGAATGAATAATTTTGGAATGGGATAACGATACGAGTAATTATCTTCGCAAGAATCGATATTCACAATAAAGCATATAAACCTCAAAGTGTAAAAAGATATTATAAATTTTTTTGCAATCACTTCCAAGAAGGATTTAAACAATAAGTTTAAAGGATATAAATCTTTGATAAAGATTTTTGGGGTTAATTCCCAATATAAAGAATATTTGAATAAAAGAATATTCTAGATTGGTATGAGATTGTATGTTACCTTTATATATATCTCTTGATTTTAAAGATGCACAAGTTATTCAGAAAGAGCGGGTTAAATCCATTCTGAATAACTGTTATGACAATTAAAGTCGAAGACATGAAGACGGTGGTTGAAGATTAGAGATCTTCACATTGTTTGGGCTATTGCCGATGTCTCAATTGGCCCATACACCCAAGACGAGATAATAAGTGGTGGCCATCCAGACGTACTTGGAGATTGACCAGATATGCGAGGACCTCTCTCCTGTATTGGACATATGAGATGAGGAACAAGGTGCCTCCAGTTTCGTTCAAACCCAGAACGAACTTGCAAATAGATTGTATGTCTGACATTGTATTTTTTGTTGTATTAATTGATCTCAACTAAATATATATCTGTTTAGTGGTGGAGAATTTATTCTCTTAGCTTAACTCCCTTCTCTAAAATGTATGAGCTCAGAGGTTATATATTGGTAGATATCAGTTGTATAGTATAAATTAACAATGTGGAATGCTGAGATGCATGGATCAAAGATTTTATTGAAAAACAGAGCTTAGTAGATGATGATCAAAGCATGTCTGATATAACATAGCATTATGTTCATACATGACTTCGTCAAGCTTCACTCCTCGGTATGAACCAAAATTGGGATGAAGGACCGCACAGAGGACATGCATTTCTTTCTAGCTAGAAGTGTTTCCATGGTATGGAGCCTTGGAAATTTACGTATGTAGATGTTGGAATCGAGGGCCCTCGGATGTGGGCGCACAAGGTCATAGGGGTCGACATACTGGCCAAGAGATCCGATAGGACCGGGAAATGTATTGTTCAGGCATCGCTAATCAGTGATGTACGGCTAACCGACCTTGTCGGTCAAAAGGGATAGGTTCCCCGGGACATTTTTCTAGAAATGTTACGATGTTCGGATGAGGAAGGATCCCTTTCCATGTCTCATGATGGAAACCCAATTTCCAATACGAACCTTGCGCTTTCAATCGTAAACCTATATGGCCGCATAATAGGATGGGGTATTATGCCGTCTAAGATTGATACATTTATTTTCGATTTTTTTACACTATGCACTTATAATAATAAAAAAGAAAATTCCGTGTATCAAGCATAATTGGCTATTATAAGGTAAAACTTATCCTCCGACTTGTGCTTGCAGTGTGTAATGGGACCTGAGTCTTATAATAGCTTCATTTTTTTAAAACATATTGCGAGTTTTATTTTATGGCATTCATGTGAAAGAAACACATTCCGTGTCATACGACGTGGTCCCGTAATTTACCCAACTTTAAGTAAAGTTTGTTAAATAATTGTTTTAGTTCTCACTCCACTCCCATGACTGTGGCCTGGAGTATATTATTTTTCACCTAAACTCCGGTTCCCATATTTTCCATACGGGCTGCCAGCAGTTTTGGGTTTTGCAGAAGTTCTTTTTCACGGATCCTGGATTATGGCTGGAGTTGTTCTCTGGTCTCCCGCTGTGTTTGTTGTTGTCTTCGGCTGTACATTATATATTCATGTATTTTTATTTCCACTGCTTTGTAATTGTTTATTCTCTGATATTTGTCTTTTACGTTGTGTATTTATTTTATTTGTTTGTGCTGTGATAAATTCTTTTACTCTAATGTAATATTGTTGTAATAGCATGACAAGTTCTCTTGTGCTCCGCTCTGATGTGCCATGTTCTCATAACAATCCGTGGATTTTCGACTTTCGAATCAGACCTGTGAGGTTTATGGTTGATTCTAGGGGGATTTCAGGTCATTACAGAGTGTTATCAGAGCTTTTGTTTATACAAAGCTTTAAGAATACATCGTATTAGCACTAGACGAAATAACTCATCAGGGGTAGGATTAGTAATATCCTATAAAAGAATCCTCATCAGAGATAGGATCAGTAGTATCCTAGAATGACTGACTCATTAGAGATAGGGTTAGTAATGTCGTAGAATGTGTTGAGAGCTATGTGTTTATAAGAAACGTATTTGGGATTATTATATATAATCTGATTTTGAAAGTATAATTTTGGTATATAGAAAATTTATGTTTTTATAACATATATGATGTAAAAGTTAATAAATTAATCGGTTGTTTGAGGTGATGTTTGATTGCTTGTTTAATAGTTTGAGAAGTCTAATTAGGATAAGTAAATGGAGTTTTCGATAATTTTGGACAATCGATAAATTATGGTACATTAGGGTTAAACTAATAAAGAAATATTCGTGATGTTGGACACCGAATATACATAAACCATTTGTTTTTTTTGCTTAAAATAGTTGGTTAAAACTTATGTTATAATTTGAAATTCTTTATTTCAAATTGTAGAGAGGTCTACATATGCCCGTCAGATAGTACGTGGCTCAGTTTGTTCAGTCTTCATCTTCTTCGTATAGCAGTAGTTCATCCAGTAATTCGGATGATAGTTTTTTAGTACTACCATCCACAGATAGCTTTAATAGTAATACTAGTCATGGGAGTGATAGTAGTTATAGGTTCGATGGCATTTATACCAATAGACCACTTGTGGGCATAGATACGGATTTCGATTCTAGTTCTGTAACACCCCACATCCATTAGTGTTACTCACAAAGGGAATGCACTAAGTTCTGTGGAGCATTTAAGGTAAAAGATGTAGATAAATTACAAGACATAAATAAATTAAAACAACGGAAAATAAAACTTTACTTTATTGATAAAATAGTTTGTACAAGAATTGCTTTCCAATACCAGAGTATCATCTGCCTTACAAAATAAAGAAGCATAAAATAACATTTATATTCCCCAATGTAGCATTAGCCAGCCATAGCGGTGGAAAAGAGAGTCCAAAGCAGCACATCAAAGAGTCTTCAAGCTCGGAAAGAATAATGGTCCAAACAAAGCTGAGCAATTCCCTCCCTGACTACCTGGGGGGGAATGGAAGAAAAGAAGACGAAAGGAAACGGGGTCAGACATAATGTCTCAGTAAGCTCAGTTATTTTCTAGCATGAGAACAAGAACAAAGACCATGACATTCATAAACTGAGAACATGACAATACCAGAAAACAAGATAACTTATGCAAGATAAGCATAAGATATTATAAGGCAAGATAAACTAAATGCGCTGATAACTGAATGCGCTTCTACTCTTTCTCTGCTTCGCTACTACTCTGCTGTTCTGATTTCGATATCTTTGCACCACCTAACTAGTGTCCCAACTAGTAATCTGTATAGAACGATAACGTTATCCCAATCCTTGTAATTGTGGTTGCCTTCAGGCGTACATCTATTATTTATTACCTAGATCTAATCTAGGGTTTTCCTATCGAGCGCTTCCTAGATTCAACTAGGGTTTACGTGACTTATCTAATGCTTCTCGGATTCAGGGTTTATGCGATCTAGGTCCAACTAGGGATTATGCTACCTTTCGAACGATGCTGTAACGACCCAGAAAATCTGAACCAATTTAAAAATTTTAAATTGGCTAAAATAATGGATTTTAAATATTTAAAATAAATATTTTAAATAATGGCGATGAAAACTGAGTTTGAATCGACATTTGAAAACGAATATAATTAATTATAATTATAAACAAGGCCTAAAATGGCGTGGCAGTTTCAAAAATTGAATTCAAACTTTGTCGGACTGTACCGGGTGCAAAACAATCCGGATTTTAGTGAAACCAAAAACATTAGGATCTAATTGATAATATCTTTTTAACGAATCCGACGAATCGAAATTCGATAGCGGGAATCAAAAGATATGTCCAGTTGAAAATTCTGAATAGTCGCTATGGAATTCAGGCCCTTAAAAATGGACATTTTGCAAATGACCTCGGATTTCGACGAAACCACTTTTGTTAGATCCGTAGTGTCAAGTTATTGTTAGGTTTCAAATTTCATAATTTTTCGAATCAATATGTGAGCGTGGCAAAGGAAAACGCGTTTGACAAGTTTCTGTTGATTTTAATCGACTGGAAATTGGCCATTTTTCCAACGGCCTCAGAATTCGACGAAACTAGTTTTGTTAGGACCGTATCGTCAATACGAAGTTAGAAAATATTTTTCTGGAATTTTTCTAGTTAGTATGTGACCCCGGTAATTTGAAATGTGCGTTTAAAATTCAATATAATGATTTAAATGAAAATTCAAAAGGAAACTGATTGTAACGATCAAATCAGCTTACGATACATATCCCATTGTGTTCGGAATGGGGGTGAAACGCTATGGACGACAGGCGGTGGGCCTCGTTTCGAGGTCGTATGTAAAAGTCAACCTTTTTGCAAAATTAAATAATTAAATAATAAAAAAAATGTTAATTCCCCCCTTTATCTTCCTTTCTAGCCCCCCCGTTCATTTTAATTTCAAACGAAAAAAAAAGAAAAAAAAACCTAAAAACCTATCGACCCGCCGCTCAGCCACTAGAAGGCGCCATCGCCTCGTCGAAGAGACCCCCGCCTCCGCCTGTTCCCCCTCCATCGATCGAAGACCCCGTCCCCCTCGAACCATCGCGAGCGAATCGAGCAGCCCCCTCCCAGTCTGACGACCTCCTGCCACCACCGTTCGAAACCCGAGCCGCCGCCTCGAAGCCAGACTCCTCCTGCCTCCGACGAACTGCAGAAACCCCCCCCCCTCTGTAAGTTTTTTTTGCTTTGTTATTTTATTTTTAAGGATTTAAAAACTGTTTATTTTTTTTAAAAAAAAGGGGGTTAAAACAGATTTTTCTAAAGATTTAAAACTGATTTTAAATAGATTTTAAAACTGAATTTTAAAAGAATTTTAACCTGATTTTTAAAAGGAAATAAAAACTGAATTTTAAAAGAATTTTAATCTGATTTTTAAAAGGAAATAAAAACTGATTTTTTTAAGGAAATAAAAACCTGATTTTTAAAAGGAAATAAAAACTGATTTTTCAAAAGCATATAAAAACTGATTTTTAGAAAAAGGTTTGAACTTTAAATAGAAAAGGTTTAAACTTTAAAAAGAAAAAGGTTTTAACTTCAAAGAGAAAAAGGTTTGAGCTTTAGAATGGAAAAAGATTTGAACTTTAAAAAGAAAAATCAGATTTTTATATATTGAAAGTCGAAGTAAAAATCATATTTTTATATATTGAATAGCATCGTAAAAATTCGATTTTTACATATGTAGAGAATACGGGCGAAAGCGACAAAAAGGCGAGGTTGGCGAAGATTTCTATAAGTGAAGTGTCGTGAAGTTGGATAGCTATTGGTGAGATTTCTGATTTAAAAATATTATATATGTGTGAAATGAAAGTGAATTGCTATATATAAATATATGTACATATATATATACGCCCCTCGTCCACAAACCATGGACGATATTTATTGATTGAAATTGTTGTGAAAATTGATTGATAGCGAATGATTGTTTGGGATTGTTTGTGATTGATATTGGTTGATTGTGGTTGAAAAATACCCATTTGTGGTTGTGAGATATTTGGTTGAAACCACATAGGATTAGTTTGTGGAAATGAAATAAATATATACATGTCGCCTGCGTGCGAACTAGATGCATGATCCCCATTGTCAAAAACCGCGAGGTTTTAAGGTAGAGCGAGGAGCCGTACTAGGGACGGTGCCGGTTTTAACTACCCTGCCGTTATGCTGCCGAAATTTTGAATAATATCCGTGTGTTTGAATTATTTTCATATGCTTAAACTATATTCATTCATTGAATAGAAAACCGTCATGTGTTGAATTGATATTCATTCGTTGATTAGAAATTCATGTGTTGAATGGTGTTCATATTTTGAAATAAATTGTTTGATAATAAAAATCACCTTTTATCTATATATAAAACCCTATTTTTGTAACCTATATGAACTATATAGAGAATAGTGTTTTGAAATGAATCGTTTTACAATAAAAATCACATTTTTATTGTATGCATAAATCGTTGAAATGTGAAGTGTTAAAAATAGCCACTTGTTCGAAATAAACATATATGAGTTGAAATATTCATTAATTAGCTAATGAAATGATTTGCACCTATTTATGTAACATTAGAATGAATGGTGTTTTTAAACCGAATAGAAATCAAATATGAAGTCGAATAGAAAATGATAAATGATAAGAACTGTATATATATGTACATGCATATTTATTGAACAGGTTATAGCAAAGGGGCTAGAGAAGAGGAATAAAATTTTGTGCCCGACAAATAGGTACACATTTACTGCTTTGTTTGGGTGATGATTTTATGAGCCTGTTGGCTAGCCGCTTGGCTTTTTCTTTTTCTTTTTGAGATTAGAAGGACCGGGTAAGCTATTTGCGATTTCCCGATGCTCCCGGTGTAGGGGAGGTTATGGCGAAATTTTTCCAAAATTTAAGGCGTTAGTGAAATATTTGAAGTGAAAACAATATTGAAATTGTTGAATGGACTATATTTATATGATTATATAAATATAAATAAAATTAAAACGAAACGTAGCCGTGCAGTTCGTATTTTGAAACCATGATTTCAAACGACTAGTGCGGGAAATCCGACCATTGGATTTTCCCGAAACCTCAACCGTCGGGTTCGCCTTGGAATAATCTTTCCAACGGCACCAACGTTGTAAAAATCCAACGGTTGGATTGTCTGGAATGTTTAATTCAAATCTGAAGAAAAACAGCGCCAGAAGCGATTATATTTATATATATATATAAATATAAATATATATTTAATCGAATAACGACGCTGCAGTTCGTATTTTGAAATCGAAAATTCAAACGATTGTACCGGGAGATCCGACCGTCGGATTTTCCCGAAACTGGAACCGTTGGATTCGTTTTGAAAAGACCTTTCTAATGATGTAAATTTTGTGAAGATCCAATGGTTAGATTTTCAGATACGTGTAAATCAAATCTGAAGAAAAACAGCGCCACGGCCGCTTTATGGCCCGAAGCGTCGTTTTGAATAAAATAGCTATTTTAAAATAAATAAAAATAGCGATAAATAGTTATAAAATATCATAAGCGATATGGAATGGAAATAAACTGAATTTGCTCGATTTATGTTGTATTTGATGGTTGAATGTGTTTGGTGTGAAAATTACATTAAAGAACAATATTGGGGTTGTCGAATAATTTAACCATTGAAATAAATTGATTTGAAATTCTAAATGTACGTGAATTATTTGAGAAGGCCGAGTTAATTCTCATTTCAAATAATTGACCGACGATTGAAAGTCGAAGATGAGGACGATGGTCGAAGACCGGAGATCTTCACCTCGTTTGGATGGTAACCGAGGTCCTGATTGGGAGGCATCCCGAAATATGGATAATGAGTGGTGATCGTCCAGACGTACGTGGTGATCGATGGGTTTGCGAGGTATTTAGTGCCTCCGGTTTCGTTCAGACCCAGAACGGACTTGTAAATGGACTGTGTGTCTGACATTGGATTTTATTCTGTGTTGATTGATCTCTGTCAAGTATACATCAGTTTGGCGGCGGAGAATTTATTCTTTTGCTTAACGCCCTTCTCTGAGACGCACGAGCTCAGAGGTTGTATATCGATGGACATCAGTCGCATGGCATGAATTGCCTGTGTGGCATGCTAAGATGCAGTGATCAGGGCTTCTGTTGAAAAGCAAAGTCTTGTGGTGATGATCAAAGCACCGCCTGTGTGGCGTAGCTTTGTGTATAACGTGAATTCGCGAGCCTCACACCCCGGTATGAACCTAAAACGGGAGAGGACATCAGGGAGGGCCTGCGTTTCTTTCTAGCTAGGGTGGTGTCAGTGACCTACCAGCCCTGACATTTATATACTTTTCACCTATGTGGTTGTTGCTGTTGCGAGGCGCCTCGGTTTGATCGGACGATCCGGGTCCGATGGAGTCATTCGTTGGCTCGTCTACACCCCAAAGGGTGGGGAAACGCAGGTTCAGGAATTTTAATCCACATCGGTGGACCGGCCCTGATGATCCAAGGGCCCACCTGAGTCTGGGTCCTGAGGGGCGGGCTAGAGCGTCTCGAATTCGGTAAGGACTATCTTTTGCCTTGGTTCATGACGGAAATCCAATTTCCAAGTACGACATCGTGCGATTTCGATTGTATATATATATATTTGGCGACATAGTGGCATGGGACGCTCATGTTGTCTATGATTGATAGTTATGATTTGAAATTGTTTTCAAAACATATAGACACTAACAATAATATCAAATGCCTTTGTTTTGTTCGTATCAAGCATATCTTGACCGTTATAAGGTAAAAATCTATCCTCCGGTTTGCGTTGCATTGTGTGATGGGAACTGAGTCTTATAACGGTTTCATTTTTATAAAAAGCATAGCGATGTTTAAAAGAAAGATTTGTTTTAAAGCACTGGCAATCCAATGGGGTAAACCCGTTCCACGAAAGTGGCGTGGTCCTGTGATTAGCCAATTATATATGTGTTGAGTGGATTTCTCATACCAGTCCCATGACTGACTCGTAGTTTGTTTCACTTTCAAACTCGGGTGCCCCTTTTTTCCACACGGGCAGCCTTGTATTCAGGTTTAGCTGGTTCTTTCTGGATAGCTGGAGCTGAAGATGGATTCTATCATTTATTTCTTTTTATGCTGTTCAGCTCCTATTGTACATATTTTGTTTATTTCCGCTGTAGACATTTATGTATAGCTGAACTGTATTTGTACTAAATAAGATCCTGTATACTGTGTAACTCTGATGATCACTTTTATCCAGTATATTTTGTTGTTCATTATCTGGTGTATTTATTTAATTGTGTTCTGCTATTATCTGTTTCTGTGTTATATTCCAAAGATAACCCTTGTTTCCGTCTGAACGGGAATTCGGGTCGTCACAACGTGGTATCAGAGCTTTGGTTAAGCTTAGTTCTGGAATATAACATTTGAACGAACTCGTCAGAAATAGAACCAGTAGTGTTCTAGGACGGGTAACTCTATACAGATAGGATCAGCAATATCCTAGTATGGGTAAAGCAGAATGAAATTACACCTCGATAGACACATTTACATTGAAGTATGTGTTTCTATATTTTAAAATACCTTTTCTGTGACCTGACACTTGTTCTGCTAATTGCAGAAGTACTAGAAAAATGAGTGCCAGAACCAGAAGGAATACAGAACCCGATCTAGAGGCTCTATTCATGAGATATCGAAATCTGGGTGGAGCACGATTCTCGGGCAATGAATCTATTATTCAAACTCAAGCTTGGATTCGTTCGGCTGAGAAAATCTTCGAAGCATTAAAGCTGAGGGATGACCAGAAAAGATTACTGGCCTCCTGGGCACTCAAAGACGAAGCTTTGTTCTGGTGGGATTCAGTTATAGAGAATAATCCAGAAGGTGATATCACCTGGGATAGATTCAAAGTGATTTTCTTGGAAAGATTTACTCCTCCCGAAGTAACTGAGCGATTATGCGATGAATTTTCTTATCTGATACAAGGAGACATGACAATTCCCGAATATCATAAGAAATTCAATGAACTTTCTCACTTTGCTCCTCATCTAATTCAAAATCCGAAGAGGAAAAATATGAGATTTATTCACGGACTTCAAAAGAAATACCAGAATAAAGTATTGGGGCATGTGAAGCTTCCTTTTTCAGAAATGATTTATATGGCTTATCAATATGAAGATCTAGATAAGAAAGGCATGTTGCGCGACGAGGAAGAAGTCAGCTCTAGTAATAAAATTGAGTCTGAAACGGATCATCCTGAAGCCAGTACAAGGTCGGAGATCAATAAGAAGCCCAGTGCCAAGAGAAAAAGGGCGGAATCTGGGAACGAACGAATAATGACCGCCACGTGCTCAAGCTGCAATAGAAAAGGACATTTGGCGATAAGTTGCAAATCTTGGAACAAACGAAGAAAGAGAGGATTAGAACCCAGTAAGAAGGTCCCTGAAGGAAGAGGATGCCATAAGTGCCATCAGGCTGGGCATATCGCAAAAAACTGCCCGTTATCTCAGAAACCTGAAGCAGTACAAGTGAATGAAGTGGTAGAAGTACCTGCCTCCCCGTCTGCTCAGGAAAGGTCTGATGTTTTAGAAGGCACGCTCAATGTCAAAAACATTCCAGTTAAAGTACTGTTTGACACAGGCGCGTCCCGAAGCTTTATTGCCAAAAGTGCCGCTAAGAAGTTGGATTTGAATTTGAAGAAGCTCAAAGAGCCAATGACTGTCCGGAATCCGGTTGGGGGTTCCATCAATCTCAGTTGGGTTTGTGCAGTACCTGTCTCTTTTTCTTGCTATAAATTCCCTATTATCTCTGTCGTCATGGATTTTAATGAATTCGATCTTATTCTGGGGTTGGATTGGCTAACCAAATATGAAGCTGAAGTTAGATGCGCCGAGAGAGTTGTTAAAGCTGAGATTAAATCAGGGAGTTATATAACCATTCCGTGTGAAGGCCCGACATCAAATAGAAAGGACTTCTGGGCAGCTTTGAACGTTTCTCCAGCTCAAACAGAAAATATCCCTGAAGTTACTGAGGATATTCCAGACCTCATCAAAGACATTCCTGTCGTCAAGAACTATGCGGATGTGTTCGAAGAAGTTGTTCGCTTACCTCCGCAGAGAGAAATAGATTTCAAAATTGCTTTAATTCCAAATGAAAGGCCGGTAGTTCACGCTATTCGAAGAATGTCCTTGAAAGAGAAGGAGGAATTAGACAATCAAACACGACAGCTAGTATGGAAGGGTCTGATCAGACCTAGTTTCTCTGATTGGGGTGCAGCAGTGGTTTTTGTCCCAAAATCTGACGGTACTCTACGACTATGCGTGGATTATCGTGATCTGAACAAACAGACAATAAAGAACAAATATCCATTGCCACGAATAGATGATTTGTTGGATCGATTAAATGGAGCACAAGTATTTTCACGAATGGACCTAGCTACAGGTTTCCATCAACTTCGAATTGCCGAAGAGTTTGTTCCAATGACAGCGTTCAGAGGCCCCGACTTATTCTACGAGTGGTTAGTAATGCCATTCGGCTTATGTAACGCTCCAGCTTATTTCGTCGATCTAATGAACAGAGTATTCAGAGGAGTATTGAATAAATTTGTTCTGGTTTTCATTGATGATATTCTAATCTTCTCTAAATCGAAGGCCGAACATGAAAAGCATCTGGAACAGGTTCTAGAAATTCTGAGACGGAATGTATTAAAAGCCAAATTTTCCAAATGTATATTCTGGCAAGATGAAGTGAAATTTCTGGGCTACGTCGTATCGAAAGAAGGAATCGCTGTGGACCCAAGCAAAATCACAGCTATTCAGAATAGGAAACAGCCCAGTACTCCCACTGAAGTCCGCAGTTTTCTTGGATTGGCTAGCTATTACCGGAAGTTCGTTAAGGACTTTTCGAAGATATCTGGTCACTTAACGAAGCTTACAAAGAAGCATTCTAAATTCAAATGGACTCAAGAGAGTGAGGAGGCTTTCGAAGAGCTAAAGTTAAGACTAACAACAGCTCCAGTGTTAACCATCATTGATGGCAACCAAGATTTAAAAGTATGGACTGATGCTTCTAGAGAAGGCCTTGGGGCAGTGTTAATGCAAAGAGGCCAAGTGATTGCTTATGCTAGCCGTCAACTGAAGCCGCACGAGAAGAACTACGTGACTCATGATCTTGAGTTATTAGCTATTGTGTTCGCTTTGAAAATCTGGAGACACTATCTTCTGGGTGAGAGATTTGAACTATTTACAGATCACCAGTCGTTAAAGTATCTGTTCACTCAGAAGGATTTAAATTTGAGGCAGCAGCGTTGGCTGGAGTTTCTTGCAGCATATGACTTTGAAATTATATATACTCCAGGGAAAGCCAATGTCGTGGCCGATGCGTTAAGCCGAAAGAATGAGATGATCGCCAGTTTTATCATTGCGACTTCGTTGATTGATAAGATATCGGCTCTCCAAGAAGAGGACCAATTTATCAAAGGAATAAGTCAGCGAATTCGTGAAGGCAATGCTTCGGATTTCCAGTTAGACAGCGAAGGGATTCTGAGGTTAGAAGGGCGAATTTGCGTTCCAGAAATTCCTGAACTCAGAAGAGATGTGCTTGATGAATGCCACAAATCTAAGCTCAGTATCCATCCAGGTGTGAATAAAATGTATAACGATATCAAACGCACATTCTGGTGGAAGTCGTTAAAAAGAGACATCTCGATATATGTTAGTCGATGCCCTACTTGCCAGCTAGTTAAAAGCGACCAACAGAAATTGGCTGGATTGTTACAACCACTAGAAGTTCCTGGTTGGAAGTGGGAGCATATCTCCATGGATTTCATTGATGGTTTGCCCAGAACCAGGAAAGGAAATGACAGTATTTGGGTGATCGTAGATCGTTTCACGTAGACCGCCCATTTCATACCTGTCAAATCAAATAGAACCGCTCAGAGTCTGGCGCAGATTTACTTCAGGGAAATAGTTAGACTACATGGAGTGCCGCTCAGTATAGTAAGTGATAGAGATACGATATTCACTAGCAAATTCTGGGAAGCATTTCAAGTCGAGCTGGGAACGAAGTTAAACTTGAGCACCGCTTATCATCCTCAGACGGACGATCAGACTGAGAGGGTGAATCGCATTTTAGAAGATCTATTGCGGGCTTGTGTTATAGATTTCGGTGGATCATGGGAAGACCATCTGCATTTGGCTGAATTCTCTTATAACAACAGCTACCAAGCGAGTCTGACAATGTCGCCATTCGAAGCATTGTATGGTAGACCGTGCCGATCTCCTGCTTGTTGGGTCGAGCCTGGAAATAGACTTGTGTTGGGTCCTGATATGATTCGAGAAGCTGCCGACAAAGTCGATTTTATTAAGAAGCGATTACTCGCCGCTCAAAGCCGACAAAAGAGCTATGCCGATAGAAGAAGAAGAGATATATCCTTTGAAGTAGGCGACTATGTATATTTGAAAGTATCGCCGATGAGAGGAGTTATCCGGTTCGGTAAAACAGGAAAGTTAGCGCCCAAATTCATTGGTCCGTTTCCTATTCTGGAACGGATTGGGACTCTCGCATATAAAGTTAAATTGCCAGACTGGTTGCCTGGAGTGCATGATGTATTTCATATATCTTAACTTCAAAAGCACGTTCATGATCCAGACTTGATCGTGGAAGAAGCAGCTCAACAGGATATTGAAATTACTCCAGAATTAGCCGTGAGGAGTGAGCCGCTAAAGATTATCGGCAAAGAAACCAAAGAGCTGAGAAACAAGAAGGTTCACTTAGTCAAAGTGCAATGGAGTGGAGATCCGCGAGATTGTACTTGGGAAACTGAGGAGAGCATTCAGAAAGCTTATCCTAGGTGCCGAGTAGATATCTCTGATTGACTCCGGTGCAAGGTACATTTACCATACTTTGCATTACCATTTAATTCTCTAATCTGTTGAAATTTTCTTTTCATGGATGTGCACTTTTAAATTATATGGTCTGAATGATTTTTAAGGAATATAGGATTTGATCAGAATATTTTAGAAAGGTTAGAAACAAATTGGTTGTTGTATTGTGGGATTGTAGATTTATCAAACCACTTTCGACTTTATTCCTTTTCGGGGACGAAAAGTTTTAAGTGGGGGAGATTGTAACGACCCAGAAAATCTGAACCAATTAAATTTTTTTAAATTGGCTAAAATAATGGATTTTAAATATTTAAAATAAATATTTTAAATAATGGCGATGAAAACTGAGTTTGAATCGACATTTGAAAACGAATATAATTAATTATAATTATAAACAAGGCCTAAAATGGCGTGGCAGTTTCAAAAATTGAATTCAAACTTTGTCGGACTGTACCGGGTGCAAAACAATCCGGATTTTAGTGAAACCAAAAACATTAGGATCTAATTGATAATATCTTTTTAACGAATCCGACGAATCGAAATTCGATAGCGGGAATCAAAAGATATGTCCAGTTGAAAATTCTGAATAGTCGCTATGGAATTCAGGCCCTTAAAAATGGACATTTTGCAAATGACCTCGGATTTCGACGAAACCACTTTTGTTAGATCCGTAGTGTCAAGTTATTGTTAGGTTTCAAATTTCATAATTTTTCGAATCAATATGTGAGCGTGGCAAAGGAAAACGCGTTTGACCAGTTTCTGTTGATTTTAATAGACTGGAAATTGGCCATTTTCCCAACGGCCTCAGAATTCGACGAAACTAGTTTTGTTAGGACCGTATCGTCAATACGAAGCTAGAAAATATTTTTCTGGAATTTTTCTAGTTAGTATGTGACCCCGGTAATTTGAAATGTGCGTTTAAAATTCAATATAATGATTTAAATGAAAATTCAAAAGGAAACTGATTGTAACGATCAAATCAGCTTACGATACATATCCCATTGTGTTCGGAATGGGGGTGAAACGCTATGGACGATAGGCGGTGGGCCTCGTTTCGAGGTCGTATGTAAAAGTCAACCTTTTTGCAAAATTAAATAATTAAATAAAAAAAAAATGTTAATTCCCCCCTTTATCTTCCTTTCTGCCCCCCCCCCCCCGTTCATTTTAATTTCAAACGAAAAAAAAAAGAAAAAAAACCTAAAAACCTATCGACCCGCCGCTCAGCCACCAGAAGGCGCCATCGCCTCGTCGAAGAGACCCCCGCCTCCGCCTGTTCCCCCTCCATCGATCGAAGACCCCGTCCCCCTCGAACCATCGCGAGCGAATCGAGCAGCCCCCTCCCAGTCTGACGACCTCCTGCCACCACCGTTCGAAACCCGAGCCGCCGCCTCGAAGCCAGACTCCTCCTGCCTCCGACGAACTGCAGAAACCCCCCCCCCCTCTGTAAGTTTTTTTTGCTTTGTTATTTTATTTTTAAGGATTTAAAAACAGTTTATTTTTTTTAAAAAAAAGGGGGTTAAAACAGATTTTTCTAAAGATTTAAAACTGATTTTAAATAGATTTTAAAACTGAATTTTAAAAGAATTTTAACCTGATTTTTAAAAGGAAATAAAAACTGAATTTTAAAAGAATTTTAATCTGATTTTTAAAAGGAAATAAAAACTGATTTTTTTAAGGAAATAAAAACCTGATTTTTAAAAGGAAATAAAAACTGATTTTTCAAAAGCATATAAAAACTGATTTTTAGAAAAAGGTTTGAACTTTAAATAGAAAAGGTTTAAACTTTAAAAAGAAAAAGGTTTTAACTTCAAAGAGAAAAAGGTTTGAGCTTTAGAATGGAAAAAGATTTGAACTTTAAAAAGAAAAATCAGATTTTTATATATTGAAAGTCGAAGTAAAAATCATATTTTTATATATTGAATAGCATCGTAAAAATTCGATTTTTACATATGTAGAGAATACGGGCGAAAGCAACAAAAAGGCGAGGTTGGCGAAGATTTCTATAAGTGAAGTGTCGTGAAGTTGGATAGCTATTGGTGAGATTTCTGATTTAAAAATATTATATATGTGTGAAATGAAATTGAATTGCTATATATAAATATATGTATATATATATATATATACGCCCCTCGTCCACAAACCATGGACGATATTTATTGATTGAAATTGTTGTGAAAATTGATTGATAGCGAATGATTGTTTGGGATTGTTTGTGATTGATATTGGTTGATTGTGGTTGAAAAATACCCATTTGTGGTTGTGAGATATTTGGTTGAAACCACATAGGATTAGTTTGTGGAAATGAAATAAATATATACATGCCGCCTGCGTGCGAACTAGATGCATGATCCCCATTGTCAAAAACCGCGAGGTTTTAAGGTAAAGCGAGGAGCCGTACTAGGGACGGTGCCGGTTTTAACTACCCTGCCGTTATGCTGCCGAAATTTTGAATAATATCCGTGTGTTTGTATTATTTTCATATGCTTAAACTATATTCATTCATTGAATAGAAAACCGTCATGTGTTGAATTGATATTCATTCGTTGATTAGAAATTCATGTGTTGAATGGTGTTCATATTTTGAAATAAATTGTTTGATAATAAAAATCACCTTTTATCTATATATAAAACCCTATTTTTGTAACCTATATGAACTATATAGAGAATAGTGTTTTGAAATGAATCGTTTTACAATAAAAATCACATTTTTATTGTATGCATAAATCGTTGAAATGTGAAGTGTTAAAAATAGCCACTTGTTCGAAATAAACATATATGAGTTGAAATATTCATTAATTAGCTAATGAAATGATTTGCACCTATTTATGTAACATTAGAATGAATGGTGTTTTTAAACCGAATAGAAATCAAATATGAAGTCGAATAGAAAATGATAAATGATAAGAACTGTATATATATGTACATGCATATTTATTGAACAGGTTATAGCAAAGGGGCTAGAGAAGAGGAATAAAATTTTGTGCCCGACAAATAGGTACACATTTACTGCTTTGTTTGGGTGATGATTTTATGAGCCTGTTGGCTAGCCGCTTGGCTTTTTCTTTTTCTTTTTGAGATTAGAAGGACCGGGAAAGCTATTTGCGATTTCCCGATGCTCCCGGTGTAGGGGAGGTTATGGCGAAATTTTTCCAAAATTTAAGGCATTAGTGAAATATTTGAAGTGAAAACAATATTGAAATTGTTGAATGGACTATATTTATATGATTATATAAATATAAATAAAATTAAAACGAAACGTAGCCGTGCAGTTCGTATTTTGAAACCATGATTTCAAACGACTAGTGCGGGAAATCCGACCATTGGATTTTCCCGAAACCTCAACCGTCGGGTTCGCCTTGGAATAATCTTTCCAACGGCACCAACCTTGTAAAAATCCAACGGTTGGATTGTCTGGAATGTTTAATTCAAATCTGAAGAAAAACAGCGCCAGAAGCGATTATATTTATATATATATAAATATAAATATATATTTAATCGAATAACGACGCTGCAGTTCGTATTTTGAAATCGAAAATTCAAACGATTGTACCGGGAGATCCGACCGTCGGATTTTCCCGAAACTGGAACCGTTGGATTCGTTTTGAAAAGACCTTTCTAATGATGTAAATTTTGTGAAGATCCAACGGTTAGATTTTCAGATATGTGTAAATCAAATCTGAAGAAAAACAGCGCCACGGCCGCTTTATGGCCCGAAGCGTCGTTTTGAATAAAATAGCTATTTTAAAATAAATAAAAATAGCGATAAATAGTTATAAAATATCATAAGCGATATGGAATGGAAATAAACTGAATTTGCTCGATTTATGTTGTATTTGATGGTTGAATGTGTTTGGTGTGAAAATTACATTAAAGAACAATATTGGGGTTGTCGAATAATTTAACCATTGAAATAAATTGATTTGAAATTCTAAATGTACGTGAATTATTTGAGAAGGCCGAGTTAATTCTCATTTCAAATAATTGACCGACGATTGAAAGTCGAAGATGAAGACGATGGTCGAAGACCGGAGATCTTCACCTCGTTTGGATGGTAACCGAGGTCCTGGTTGGGAGGCATCCCGAAATATGGATAATGAGTGGTGATCGTCCAGACGTACGTGGTGATCGATGGGTTTGCGAGGTATTTAGTGCCTCCGGTTTCGTTCAGACCCAGAACGGACTTGTAAATGGACTGTGTGTCTGACATTGGATTTTATTCTGTGTTGATTGATCTCTGTCAAGTATACATCAGTTTGGCGGCGGAGAATTTATTCTTTTGCTTAACGCCCTTCTCTGAGACGCACGAGCTCAGAGGTTGTATATCGATGGACATCAGTCGCATGGCATGAATTGCCTGTGTGGCATGCTAAGATGCAGTGATCAGGGCTTCTGTTGAAAAGCAAAGTCTTGTGGTGATGATCAAAGCACCGCCTGTGTGGCGTAGCTTTGTGTATAACGTGAATTCGCGAGCCTCACACCCCGGTATGAACCTAAAACGGGAGAGGACATCAGGGAGGGCCTGCGTTTCTTTCTAGCTAGGGTGGTGTCAGTGACCTACCAGCCCTGACATTTATATACTTTTCACCTATGTGGTTGTTGCTGTTGCGAGGCGCCTCGGTTTGATCGGACGATCCGGGTCCGATGGAGTCATTCGTTGGCTCGTCTACACCCCAAAGGGTGGGGAAACGCAGGTTCAGGAATTTTAATCCACATCGGTGGACCGGCCCTGATGATCCAAGGGCCCACCTGAGTCTGGGTCCTGAGGGGCGGGCTAGAGCGTCTCGAATTCGGTAAGGACTATCTTTTGCCTTGGTTCATGACGGAAATCCAATTTCCAAGTACGACATCGTGCGATTTCGATTGTATATATATATATTTGGCGACATAGTGGCATTGGACGCTCATGTTGTCTATGATTGATAGTTATGATTTGAAATTGTTTTCAAAACATATAGACACTAACAATAATATCAAATGCCTTTGTTTTGTTCGTATCAAGCATATCTTGACCGTTATAAGGTAAAACTCTATCCTCCGGTTTGCGTTGCATTGTGTGATGGGAACTGAGTCTTATAACGGTTTCATTTTTATAAAAAGCATAGCGATGTTTAAAAGAAAGTTTTGTTTTAAAGCACTGGCAATCCAATGGGGTAAACCCGTTCCACGAAAGTGGCATGGTCCTGTGATTAGCCAATTATATATGTGTTGAGTGGATTTCTCATACCAGTCCCATGACCGACTCGTAGTTTGTTTCACTTTCAAACTCGGGTGCCCCTTTTTTCCACACGGGCAGCCTTGTATTCAGGTTTAGCTGGTTCTTTCTGGATAGCTGGAGATGAAGATGGATTCTATCATTTATTTCTTTTTATGCTGTTCAGCTCCTATTGTACATATTTTGTTTATTTCCGCTGTAGACATTTATGTATAGCTGAACTGTATTTGTACTAAGTAAGATCCTGTATACTGTGTAACTCTGATGATCACTTTTATCCAGTATATTTTGTTGTTCATTATCTGGTGTATTTATTTAATTGTGTTCTGCTATTATCTGTTTCTGTGTTATTTTCCAAAGATAACCCTTGTTTCCGTCTGAACGGGAATTCGGGTCGTCACAGATGCCCCTAGTCTAGGACACAATACCTAGAGCGGTATATGTTCCTAGACTTTCCCCCACGTATGTGTCGCGAATCGTTATCGTCGTCTAGATGCACATGTCCTGTATATGTGCGACCCGAGTCCTATGGCAGAGCAAATCAAGAAACACGGAACTCGGTCGGGAGCTTTCAGATATCTGCCGATGCAGATGCTAAGGTGTTTTTTTCCAGTGGCTACGGTCCCACCTGACCCCTCCCGCAACTAATGAAAGGCACACCTTGAAAAATGAGAACTATACGCAGGCCCTCTATGTCCCCACTAACCTATAGCCATCCGCACCCATAACTAGATAGCAAGTATATGGTCTGTTAGAGTTCTCCGCCTTTCCGCTTAACGTATCTCGATTGACTCAAGATGGTAGGTAGACGACGAGTTGCTATCACAGGGCTACTGGTCTCGTCGAATCACGCTGGTCCATCCTAGTCTTTAGGTTGCCTTATATTGCAACCAAGGCATACCCTTGGTTCTTCTGACGCAGACCTTAACCTCTGTGAGCCCAGGCGGATCATATGCAGCCTCACAGAGGGATACCAAGAGTACCCTCACGTCCCCTTGAAGCCGCATGCTTCATCACCCAGCTCGTTCGAGCCTCTCTTAAGATCAGATTGGCATTCGCTCCTTTTTGCGTTCCACTAAGGATTACTACTTAGTTCTCCTAACTAAGGTTTACCACTTAGTTTCCTGAATAGTGGTTTTCCTTTAACCAAGGTTTATTACTTAGCCCCATTTAACTAAGGTTTACTACTTAGTTCTCTTTTCTCGTCAATTTGGATTGGTTAAGTGTCATCATTCAATTCAAGTTAACTTAACCCATTCATTTGTCCTGTTAAACTGGTTAAGTGTTACCAGTATTTCATGTTGACTTAACCCTACCACAATCAAGTTATATTGGTTAAGTACTTCTTATTACTTAACCCCACCCTTTCATCTTGTATTGGTTCAGTGTTCCTTTTAACTTAACCCTGCCCATCTGTTTGGCTAACATGTTATAACGGTTAAGTGTTCTCTTGGTTAACTCAACCCTAACATCTGTTTAATCCACATATTCTAATGGTTAAGTATTGTCCCTACATGTTTTAACCTTGTTCATTTGTCACACTATGATGGCTAAGTGTTCTAAGTTTACTTATCTCCACCTTCTAGTCTAGTTAACATGTTAAATTGGCTAAGTGTACTTTACTTAACCCTACCTTCTAGTCTAGTTAACATGTATAACGGTTAAACCTTCTCTTAACTTCACCCACTTGTCTAGTCAACATGTTATAATGGTTATTTAACCCTTATAAGTCTTGTTTTGTTAACATGTTAAGTTGGTTAAGTGTTCAGATTAACCTAACCCCACCCATCAGATTAAGTTAACATGTTGAATTTGGTTAAGTGTTTCCTTAATTGACTTAACCCTACCAATCCTGACTTATCTTTAATTTATTCATTAAAGCACCAACCACTCACATTAGACAGGTATTGTTGCGGTTACTAGATGTGGTGGTCGGTTCCGGGCAGATTTACACCGCAACTCAGTCTAACCTCGGGTCCTTATTAGGTTCAATGCTCTAACCACCCATATTAAACAGGTATTGTTGTGGCTGCCTGTATGCCGGTTGGTTCCGGGCAGTCTTACGCCACAACTCAGTCTAACCTCGGGTTAGGCATATTCGTATTTTCTAAATTTATATTTTATTTATGTAAATTATCCAATAATTCATGTCTTGCCCAATTTCCCTCTAAATCAAGTTCATCATTTTGGGTATATAATTTATACCGTTTCATGCCATAAATCACTTATGTGATTATAAGCCAACTATGTCAATTTTCCTATAATTAAGTTTTTACCCCCGTCTAAATATTAGACTAACAACTTAGCCTAATTTACCGTTCGCATGATTTCACATAAAGTATTAGGCTAATAACTTAGCCTAATTTAACGTTCACATAATTGGCATAAAATCAACATTAACTATGAGGTTGAATTTTTTTTTATAATCAACATAAACATGTACATAGGTGTGAACTTGCAACTTTAACATAATCAACATAAAAATGTACATAATTAACAATTTGCATAGGTTCTTGATCCTCAACATAACAACTTGCATAGGTTCATGAATTAACAACATAATTAACAACTTGCATGGGTTCATGAATTCATCACACACTAACTTGCATAGGTTCATGAATTAACAACTTAATTAACAACTTGCATAGGTTCATGAATCTCAACATAGTAACTTGCATAGGTTCATGAATTGACAACTTAATTAACAACTTGCATAGGTTCATGAATTTACAACATAATAACTTGCATAGGTTCATGAATCTCAACATAATAACTTGCATAGGTTCATGAATTTACAACATAATAACTTGCATAGGTTCATGAATCTCAACATAATAACTTGCATAGGTTCATGAATTAACAACTTGGATAGGTTCATGAATTTACAACATAATTAAGTTAACATATATAAACATGTATGAACTTGCAATTGAATATAATCAAGTTAACATATATACATAAACATGTATAAACTTGCAATTTAACATAATCAAGTTAACATATATACTATAATTTATCAATTTACTATTAACCAAAAAACTCGGGGTGTTACATTCTCCCCTCCTTAAAGGATTTCGTCCCCGAAATCTTTAAGTCTGGAAGAACATATATTCTACCATCCAATCGTCCATCTACTCAACCATCAAACACAGGCAACCATTTTCCTTAAAAGTCATCTAATGCTTCATGATCATATGCATAGTGTGTGTATATGTCTGTATCTAATGCAAAATCAGGCGGTCTACTGATTCAGTTGACCTCCTTAATGCGAATTATATCTGTGCCATGAATCCATTATGTATGCAAATTTTTTCTTACTCAATATTTTCTACATGAGTGCACAATCATTCATACAAATGCAACGTCCATATGATAACACATCAAGTTCCATTCTGTAATGACCCGGATATTTCGTTGGTTAAATTTGGATATTTAATACGGTTTTAAATATTTATTTGATAAATTAAATGAATATTTATATTAAGTTATCAGTTTAATAATCAATTTCGATTTAGTATCGAATATGTTAAATCATCGTTATGCGGAAATATAAATTCAGTTCGAGATTTAAAACTGAATTTAATACAGTTCAGACTTCTGTTTAAATTCGAATAATAATATTTATTTATTATCGTAGAATTTATTGTTTTAAAATTTGATTTATATCAATTTAGATAAATATCTTCCACACACGATCGAATTAGACTTCGTGACCTATCCCAGTGTGTTTGGAACAGGGGTATTACACTAAGATTGACAGTTGTTGGGTTCAGAAAAAAGATTTCGGCATCATGGGTATTTTAATTAAAGGATATTGGTTTAATTTGAATTTAAATTAAAATAAAATATCATTTGTTTTGTGGACCGAAACAAAACATCAAGCAGAAGAAAAAAAGGAACCATGCTTCCTTCTTTACCACACACCAAAACCATACGGTGTTTCTTTAATTACCACAAAATCAAAACAAACGTTGTCTTCCTTGTAACCACAGACCAAACCAACATTCCAGTTATAAATAAAAACCGAAGTCCCCCATTCTCGAAAGGAAATCGAAAGCCCAAATCAGAAATCACGGTCTCCCCTTTTCATTTTTTCGAGTTCTTCAGCAAAACCGAATCGAGATTTTTCCTGAAGCACTACTTGGAGACCGAGCTCGAGTCGAAGTACAACGTGGAGTTCAAAGCGAGGGTTATCGTGGGTATTCGAAGTCGCGAGCTACTACCTCGGGTTTGACATGGTTGGATGCTAATCTAGGGTTAATCGACGACTTCAATTTGAGGGATTTTGGGGAGTGCGATGGCTGATTTCGACGATGAACTGGGATTCGCTCGCGCTAATAACCGATCTGTGCTGGTTTAGAGGAGTTCGATGTTGGTTTCTGGTGGGTCGCGATATACATTTTGGAGCGCGGTATACAATTTGGGAGGTAGAATGGATGGTTCGATAGTGGCATGTTTAAGGGAGATGGGTCTGTGGCTTTTTGGATGACACAGGCTATAGCGACAGGAGAGTCGGTCTTTACATTTTTGGAGATGTCAGGGTGCGATCTGTGGTATTTGCTGGAGGATCGATAAACTGAGATGTAATGTAACGACCCGGATTTTGAGTAGGCTTTGGTTATCGACGTAAGCACGACTTCGATAACCAAAACATCGGAAAATCCCGGTAATTAATGAAAGAAATTAGAAGGTGAGAATAGATAAGATAGAAACTTAGAATAGAAGAAGAAGAAGAACACAACATCAGAGTAACACGAACCTCACAACGGAACGAATAACATATAATAGATAACATAACTTGGAAATATAACAGTTATGTATACAATAGCACTTATCAGAGTACAACACTTACAACACAGCGGAAATAACTATAGATATATGATCTTGAAACCTCCTGCTCCAAGCTCTTCCAGTATATCTGTAAAACCCGACTACTTGACTGCCCGTACAAATTTAGGCACCCAAGAGTTTAGGGAAAACAACAAATAAACTCCGGGTCAGTCATGTGACTGGTGTGAATAAACTCAAATCATTTAAAACAGGTATATGATATCTCATAAGACCACGCCGTGAATACAGAACAGGTTTTTCCTTTATGAGAATCCAAACATTTTTGCAAAGCAATATCATTCTGATATTATAATAATGTCTAAGTACAAATAAATATCAGTCTAGTGGAAACGCTTGCATCTCACGTTACTACATATATAGTATACAATCAAAATCGCAAGCACGTATTGGATGATTGGATTTCCAACTATGACAAGGTATGGAACCACCTTCCGATCAGTGTACTCTAGGAACGATACACTGGAGTTCAACAAGAACATCTTGCAACTCAGCCACACATGACCGACCACTCATTTCGCTTGGGTGTATCGAATGTACATCACCAACGGTTGGGATCAGCAACCGTTCCCGTATATATATGGGACAGCATTGATATATTTAAGAAACAAATGAATATTCACTAGATAGGTGATTATACACCCTACTTCGGTGCGACCGACTTAGCCATGCTGCCTGCCTGATTTCTGTCATTTACCGGTTGATGAGGCTAGAAGCTATGCTTTATCATCACATCAGATTCACTTCGAATGCTACATTGTCAAATCCATCGAAATCACTAATTGACGTTTACAACAATACATTACGTGTCAGCTAAAAGAAGTTTCCTTCTCCGCTTCCACTCTTGGTACGGTTGAAGAAATCAATGTACGTGATCATCTGGAAATACTCTGTCAGACATCCATCTTCATTCACTTAGAACGTCACATCGTCATACCCGCCAAATCACAAATTGACTTATCCAAAAATAACACGGGTATACAGCTAAGAGAAACGAATTCCCCCTCCACCAAACGTGAATACGTTTGAACAGATCAACTTACGCGATCTATTGGATATACTCTGTCAGACCTTCGTCCATACAAGTTGTCCTGGGACTGGACAAACCGAAGGCACTATTCCGTATATCCATCTTAGTCACTGTTATCTAAGGTTTATACAATAGCCCTTGCATTTTACTTCGTCTTCAATTATCTTAGGCATATATGATTCGCGACGCTTATGCCAATACAGAGTGGTTCTATGGATAATAATCCAACTGGTCTCTCCATATTAACAACGTTAAAATGGTCAAAACTTCGATAGTCGGTGAGTTAACTATCAAAGAAAAATAAGTGTGCAAACAACGATATTATTTCCAAATGGAAATTATATCGAACAAACATCATTTAACATAAATCCCTTTAGTTCATTTATTTACTTATCTCCTATTTCCCTATATTCTAAATTCTTATTTTTCTTTTATCAGAAAACATTTCTGATTCTCGTTTGGAAAACATTTCCAAAACTCCTTTACGATCAAACCTTACCATTTCTTAGTTAAGAAGGAAGTCACTCAAGTTGGGGTATAATTACCTCTCAGACCTTAACTGAACAACGTTATAACTTCGAAATGGTCAAAGTTTATCTTTTAATCTTTAACAACTTCTTTACGCCTTTCTCGGATCCAATTTTTCTAATCCACTTCTATATTTAAAACATTGGTTATAACGATAACGTTATAATCCCTACTTTCGAATTATCTAACTTAAATTATAACCTCTATTCTTATTAGTGAATAATTAACCTAACACTTATTTATTTATTTATAAATAAATCTATATTTAAACACTGGAAAGTATAAGTACTTTCCCGAATTCGATATAATCGAATTCGCCGATTAACTCTCTTCGAGAAATCTCTATTTGATTAACTCTTCTTCGAATAACCTATATTCGATTAACTTCTTCTCGAATAAACGATATTCGATAATCTCTCTTCGAATAACTAATATTCGATAACTCTTCCTTTTCAAATATCTCATATTTGAAAATCTCACTTCGATTAAACTATAATCGATAACTCCCTTCGATGAAACTAACATCGATAACTCTTTTCGATGAAACTAACATCGATAACTCCTTTCGATGAAACTAACATCGATTTATTTAACTCGACGAACTTAACTCGACTAACTTAACTTACTTGGTTCGACCAATTCGATTCAATTAACTAGGCTCGACTAACTTGGTTTATTTAACTCAACTTGATTTACTCCTATCGAATAACTAATATTCGATTTAACTCCATTTAACTCTATTCGAATAACTACTATTCGATTAACTCTATTCAACTCTATTCGAATAAACTATATTCGACTAACTCTATTTAACTCCATTCGAACAACTACTATTCGACAACTCTATTTAACTCCATTCGCTTGACTCTAGATCGCAGCGATCACAATGGTTACGCCTGATTCCCTCAGGAAACATCCGACCGCCTTAGGCTATTTGCAGCCCTGCGAATTACGCTAGCAGTCGTGCTAAATGGCATATTATTTGGATTAACTCTAACTGATTAACTCTATTGGTTTAACTCTAACTGATTACTCTAATTGGTTTACTCTAACTGATTACTCTAACCGATTAATTCTAACTGATTAACTCTAACTGGTTAACTCAAATCGATTAATTCTAACTGATTAACTCTATTAGACTAACTCGACTCGACTAACCCCTTTCGAATAACATATTCGATTAACTAACTTCGAATACCATATTCGATTAACTAACTTTGAATACCATATTCGATTAACTAACTTCGAATACCATATTCGATTTCTCCTTTCGAATGTCTATATTCGATTAACTAACTTCGAATACCATATTCGATTAACTAACTTCGAATACCATATTCGATTTCTCCTTTCGAATGTCTATATTCGATTAACTAACTTCGAATACCATATTCGATTTCTCCTTTCGAATGTCTATATTCGATTAACTAACTTCGAATACCATATTCGATTTACTTTATTCACTTTATAAAGATTTCCTTTTTAACAACGTTTTATTCATTGGAAAAGATTTACTTTTAAATAACGGTTCTACCCTTTAAAAATGATTTCCCTTTTTATAATGTTTCCTTTCCAATTCTATTTGTAAATGGTTTACAAATATTACCTTTTCAAATTTATTCTTGAAATATTCTAACTCCTTAAATTCTCTGAAAAATTCGCCATAACCTCCTTTGTATCGGGAGCATCGGGAAAATCCCCAAACTCGCCACACAGGCCTTTCCATTCAAGAAGAAAATGTTTTGAATTTATTTTCTTTTTTTAAAATATCTCCTATTTATAAATACCCCAATTTATAAATATTCCTTATTTATAAATATTCCTTATTTATAAATATTCCACTTTATAAATATTCTATTTTTCAATATCACTTTGAAAAATCTCCTTTATCTACATTCCGGTATGTCATGGTATTCAATCATATCAAATCACGATGTTCAATATCGTCCATACACACACAATCAACAACAGGTTATAATTCACATCATATATCAAAATATATGAAAAACAATAAAATAACTGTTGAGGAATCCAGTTGGATTCCTCCAACCTGTTTCCCTGCATCACAGATGTTAGACAATATAGATAACATCACTTTCAGTTCCATATGATATATTCTGTTAAACAGAATCAATATAGAAGTTTAACTAACTGACTAGCAGTTCAATCAAACAGTCAACACACAATCAATCAGTCCATATTTAACAGTTCTAAAAATATAACATGAAAATTTAAACTGTTCAGAGTTAGTGAGATTTACTCACATTGTCCGTAATCGTTGAATAACGATTTACAGTCGTTGATTCGGACCAGACAATTTATTTCACTACAAATTGTTACGAGCTCCCATTCATTTCAAATATCCCAGACTTGTAGTATTTGCCGATATGGTTCGAACGGTACTTCTTTCCTTCAGATTCTGGTATCGTATTGTATGAGATATTAATATCAACAAGTTTATATATAAACAAATTAAAACTCTTAATTTAAATTAAATAACGGGCTTTACCCATTTCAAAAACTCCGGCCCATTCAAAATCCAAACCCGCACCGAAATACCCAGATCTTTCCTTCCCCAAACTTACAAGCCGCAATTTCCAGTATTCCATACTTCACCATTTCGAAGCTTTAAAACTCCTGTATCACTTCAACCATTCCTTAAACACTCCAACTATCAGAGCAACACTGCCACCATATCAGACCTCTACTGGTCCCGTTCAACACTCTAGCACCCTCCGTTCAAACAAGAAAACAACCTGCTTCTTCAAATACTCCACGGCTACCCAAACCACAACTTCATTTCCCCCCTCACGTATCCAAACTCCTACATCAAAACACAAGCAGTAACAAAAACAAGGTACGAACTCAACAATCAAAATCAGAACTTCACCGTTCTCCTTCTGAAACCCGTAATTTCTTCCATCTCCTCACTGATATCGGAGCAGCATATTTTTGGAGGACGACCTCCTTCTTCGATTTCTGTTCTCAGCAGGTCCGAGCTCATGGCACCCTACCAAGATCGACACCTCGGTCACGCTCATCACCCACCGTGCTAACCTCAACTGCCGAACTTTTTTAATCACAGAAAACCCAAAAATAACACAAACTCTTCGATTCTCCCTGACCATCTTCGATCTGAACTCGAAATCACTCCTAAATGCTCCAGTCGATCGAAAAGGCCAGCCCTAGCTTCGTTGGGAGGGCGCTGCGAGGCATACAGTCGAACTCGGTGAAAACCATACTAGCTTGAAGAGAATCAACAACCGAATCCATACGTATATAGATATTGATTTATGAAATTTTATAGGATTTGTTGTAGATTTATTTGCTCCGATTTTTTTGTTTGAGAAAGAAGGGACTGACGGCTTGGTTTGTTTGACCAGAGGAATGCGAGAATTAGGTTTGAGAAAAATTGGTGGTAGGGTATTTATAAGGTAAGTATATTATTTTATATTCAACCGTTGTCTATACACACTGTTTAAAAATCCCTGTGATCACATACAATACCCAAAAATTACGAAAATGGACATGCTGCTACAACTCGACATTACGGTCCCAACGAAACTGGTTTCATCGAATTCCGACTTCGTATGCAAAATGGGCTATTTTTCAAAGCTCTAAATAGCCTATTTAAATATATAAATATATTTAAATATAATTAAATTAAATATTTAAAATTAAATATTATCGTCTATATTCACAGTGGCATACCATACAGCTCCAGAATATTCCTGTATGTATTTACAACTCGATATTACATCGTCAGAGTTATATTGATGCCCGATTTCTATTTAAATCCCTATTTAAAATATAATTAAATAGTTATGGTCAGGGCGCTGCATTTCTCATAATTTGATTTGGACGTAACTCAAAATCTACACGACGAAATCCCGATTTCTCTCTTCCACTAGAAAGATATACTCCACCAGCTCCACACGTTTCTTGTTTCACAGAAATCCGATTTAAAACGAACCATGTATACTCAGTTGAAGTCTAAATCGTCAAATAGCGAACTGTCGCGTCGTTACGCGCTCTATTCTAATTAAAATATAATTATACGTTCAAACCGTCGTCGATTGAATATATTCGTTATTATATTTCGAATCGAAACTCCACCAAATCTCGTATGCTATTCAATTCACACGATATTGTGAATTTCACTATTTCCAACTATTTCGACATTATAATATATTATTATATTATGATTATTTATTAAATATTCAATATTATTTAATTGAACGATCATTAACTTCTCTAAATCACCAATTATATAATTAAATAAATTAATTATATATCTCTAAAAATGCGGGTCATTACATTCTTCCCCACTTAAAATAATTTCGTCCTCGAAATTGCTAAGTTAGAGGACGACCCTATCTATTGGAATTCCTAAGATTTGTTCACACCTTAATTCTGATTTCAACCGAACTCATTAATATTGATTAAAATATTTATTCATTCCGACTAACTAAAATTTTCAAAAATTCTGAAAATTTTCTAACACTCTAAATATTCGGAAAATTTCGCCAGCGTTTCCTTTGTACGGGGTTACCGGAAAAATTCAAACCTTGCCACACAGGCCCTCTCCAATCCCAAAGAAAATCAAACAGCCAAGCGGCTTGCCAAATCGGCTCATAAATTCCAAACTCATATAGAATATAAACTTGTACCCTTTTTGTCGGGCATATCGCTGTATCCCTGCTATTCGTTACCACTTCTGCATATAACAATGCATTACCAACTTGATCTCCAATCAGTTCATTCTCAAAACCAAATCATTAGCTTATACCTAAGTCGGATTCTATTTCAACTCGAGTTCCATTCTCGATTTCAACTCTTAACTCATCAATTCAATTCTATCCTAGATTATTCTATAATCAAATCAAGTTTTATTTAACTTGGTTCAAGTTAAATTCCAATTTATTTATTCAATTTTTACCATCTCAATCTCATTAACTTCATAAGTTAAATTCTAATTCCATAACTTAAATTCCTGGGTTTCTTTTAAATCAATTTGAAATAACAATACCAATTCAAAACATTTGAATTTCTAAACAACTTGTTTTCTCAAAACAATTCAAAAACAAAACCTTTGGTAGTAATCCACCACTTAGAAACTCGAAAATCACACCGATGATACTGCGCAGTCATCATCGGAATTATTTTCCAGCGACCCAAGTGATTTCAATACTATATCATTTTCAAAACCATTACTGAATACTTCCATTTTGAAAACATTTCAAAATCTCCCAGGAACTTAAAATTTCCTTATTTTAATTCCAAATCTGATTTAAATTCATATTTAATTCATCTTATTTCATATACTTTACTTATATGAATTCTGATTGGTTATATATAACCATTTCACACTTTATAATCTTACTCGATTATAATTACAACCAAACACATTATAATATTTCCAGTATATATACTTCGGGTAAAATTATTTCATTTACCCTCAAAACATACCATGTCGGTTCATCGTATTCAAGTGTTTATTTACTCCTACCGATACAGTTGATCAAACTGATCGACCAGAACCCATAAACAACTCAGCCAATGAATCTCCACAATATAAAACCATTTTTATATCAAATACAAATACGCACTCGTATATATACACTCAAACTCAATCTAGGGTATTACTAACCCTATCTCTAGCGAGTCACGCCACAGAGCCAAGTAATTCTTAACTTAAGCTCTGATACCAACTGTAACGACCCGGATTTTGAGTAGGCTTTGGTTATCGACGTAAGCACGACGTCGATAACCAAAACATCGAAAAATCCCGGTAATTAATGAAAGAAATTAGAAGGTGAGAATACATAAGATAGAAACTTAGAATAGAAGAAGAAGAAGAACACAACATCAGAGTAACACGAACCTCACAACGGAACGAATAACATATAATAGATAACATAACTTGGAAATATAACAGATATGTATACAATAGCACTTATCAGAGTACAACACTTACAACACAGCGGAAATAACTATAGCTATATGATCTTGAAACCTCCTGCTCCAAGCTCTTCCAGTATATCTGTAAAACCCGACTACTTGACTGCCCGTACAAATTTAGGCACCCAAGAGTTTAGGGAAAACAACAAATAAACTCCGGGTCAGTCATGTGACTGGTGTGAATAAACTCAAATCATTTAAAACAGGTATATGATATCTCATAAGACCACGCCGTGAATACGGAACGGGTTTTTCCCTTATGAGAATCCAAACATTTTTGCAAAGCAATATCATTCTGATATTATAATAATGTCTAAGTACAAATAAATATCAGTCTAGTGGAAACGCTTGCATCTCACGTTACTACATATATAGTATACAATCAAAATCGCAAGCACGTATTGGATGATTGGATTTCCAACTATGACAAGGTATGGAACCACCTTCCGATCAGTGTACTCTAGGAACGATACACTGGAGTTCAACAAGAACATCTTGCAACTCAGCCACACATGACCGACCACTCATTTCGCTTGAGTGTAACAAATGTACATCACCAACGGTTGGGATCAGCAACCGTTCCCGTATATATATGGGACAGCATTGATAGATTTAAGAAACAAATGAATATTCACTAGATAGGTGATTATACACCCTACTTCGGTGCGACCGACTTAGCCATGCTGCCTGCCCGATTTCTGTCATTTACCGGTTGATGAGGCTAGAAGCTATGCTTTATCATCACATCAGATTCACTTCGAATGCTACATTGTCAAATCCATCGAAATCACTAATTGACGTTTACAACAATACATTACGTGTCAGCTAAAAGAAGTTTCCTTCTCCGCTTCCACTCTTGGTACGGTTGAAGAAATCAATGTACGTGATCGTCTGGAAATACTCTGTCAGACATCCATCTTCATTGACTTAGAACGTCACATCGTCATACCCGCCAAATCACAAATTGACTTATCCAAAAATAACACGGGTATACAGCTAAGAGAAACGAATTCCCCCGCCACCAAACGTGAATACGTTTGAACAGATCAACTTACGCGATCCATTGGATATACTCTGTCAGACCTTCGTCCACACAAGTTGTCCTGGGACTGGACAAACCGAAGGCACTATTCCGTATATCCATCTTAGTCACTGTTATCTAAGACTTATACAACAGCCCTTGCATTTTACTTCGTCTTCAATTATCTTTGGCATATATGATTCGCGACGCTTATGCCAATACAGAGTGGTTCTATGGATAATAATCCAACCGGTCTCTCCATATTAACAACGTTAAAATGGTCAAAACTTCGATAGTCGGTGAGTTAACTATCAAAGAAAAACAAGTGTGCAAACAACGATATTATTTCCAAATGGAAATTATATCGAACAAACATCATTTAACATAAATCCCTTTAGTTCATTTATTTACTTATCTCCTATTTCCCTGTAACACCCCACTCCCGCTATGGTCACTCTCTAAGGGAATGCCATAACATCGGTGGAGTATTTTAAGTGAATATAGAACAGAAAAATTACAACAAGACAGATATAAGTAATACTTGAAAATGTAAAACATCATTTCATTGCAGCGGAAAGTAAAACATGTTTGGTTACATCACAAAAACCATAACAAGAGTCAAGTACAAAATATCCATCCTGATAAATAAAAATACATAATCCCAATACATGAACTGATAAGCTGAGCTTTACTCCTATGGTCCAAGCTCCAAAAGAGAATAAAGCAGCCTGATCAAAGCCCACTCGTACTGGGCCTACTCTGAGAACCTGAGGGTTGGGAAAAAAGATAAAAACAACGGGGTCAGACATAAGTCTGAGCGAGTCCTATAACTTTAACAATACAATCATTAAAGTAACCAGAGAAGACATAAGCTTGATATACGGTAACGTCTGGGGATGAATGGCTACACTAAGCAGCTTGGTAGACTTAGGATAAACTAAGGTAACCCTAAAGACGCATTTATCCACCCAAGGATAATTACTAGATTGCACCACCCCAGATCTTCTACCCACCCAAGGGTAATTCCTACACTGCACCACACCAGTTCTACCCACCAAGGGTAATTCCTACTTAAAGGTTGATCCCACTAAGTGTATTTAGTAATTTTTACCCAGTAGTTTCGTGTACCCCTAGCTAACTACATAGGTGTACCCACTACTCCCCAAGCGATCGGCTCCCTTACGTAGATACCCGTGCTGGTCCCACAATGGGGTGTATCATTCCCCAAAGTGGCAACCTGATAATATCAACGGTGCACGGCTTTATACCTACACGATGCAACAACGACTTACCAACCAGCCCGGGTCCACACACGCATATGAAACCCGTTGGTCCTACGTTACCACCACTAACCCGTTTTGGCCTCTTATAGACAAACCCAATATGCGTGTCCCGTCACTCGACTTGAGTCGAGCCCACTAAGATACGTTTGGGATATTGGTTGAAATGGACCCCCCACATCTATCCACCTAAGCTTGTCATTTCTAGTGAATCCTACTTAACCCTTTAGCCATGTCCACTTACATGTTATAAATTTTGGTTAAGTCATTAATTATATTTTAATTGCTACTCAAGGCACCCACTAGATTTCCACATGCCACCCAAAGCACTTACTTAACCCTTTAACCATGTTTTAATTACATGTTCCACTTTGGTTAAGTATTCTAATCGTATTTTCTATTGCCACCCAAGGCAACCCACTAGTTTCCTCATGCCACCCAAGGCACCCACTTAACCCCTCATGTCCATCTACATGCTAATATGTTTAAGTGTTTCTTAATTAATTAAGACCGTGATCCTCATAAAGACCTCTCACATTAGACTATCTTTTATGACCGCTGGTTAAGCCGGTTGGGTCCGGGCAGCCTTATGTCATAACCGAGTCTAACCTCGTGTCTTTACATTAATCACGTATTTAGTTTGTGCCTAAGACCTCTCACATTGGGCTAACATTTGTAGCAACTGGTTAAGCCGGTTGGGTCCGGGCAGTTTTATGCTACAACCGAGTCCAACCTCGTGTCTTAGTCGATTAATTACACCTAATTAATCACCCTCATAATTTATATTAATTATCCCTAATTAATTAATCATGTTTTCAAGAATATGGGTAGACCTAACTCAATAGGTAAATTCCCAACTCCATAATATGGGTAGACCTAACTCAATAGGTAAATTCCCAATTATGTCCATTTAATTTATGTTATGCTTAAGCATACCCATTTCACATCATTTTATTAACATGCGTATTAACCCCATCGTTCCCCACGTGATTCGTTCTCATAACATGACATAATAAAGGGAAGATTCATCACAAATGTCATGGGTTTAACCAACATAGCATATAACTTTATCATGGGTCAAAAAGGTGTCAACTTGCATATATGAGCATACATTAAACCCAACTAGCATTTAACCCAAACTTGCATTATGCATATCATGAAAAGAGACAAACTTGTATATGAACTTGCACATAAACTTGCATATGAACTTGCACATAAACTTGCATATGAACTTGCACATAAACTTGCATATGAACTTACATAACATGTCATACATAGAGGCAAACTTGCATATGTTATGCATATCATAAAAAGAGACAAACTTGCATATGAACTTGCATCATAATAGGGTAAACATGCATATGTATGCATAGCATACAAAGGTATCATCTTGCATATGTATGCATCTTATTTAAAAAGGGTAAACTTGCATGTCATAATGCATGCATAAAACCAAACACTTGGCATGCATAAAATCAAATACTTAGCATGCATAAAACCAAACACTTAGCATGCATAAAATCAAATACTTAGCATGCATAAAACCAAACACTTAGCATGCATAAAATCAAATACTTAGCATGCATAAAATCAAATATTTAGCATGCATAAAATCAAATACTTAGCATGCATTAAATCAAATACTTAGCATGCATAAAATCAAATACTAAGCATGCATAAAAACCCACCACTTAACTTGCATAAACCCATATACTTAACTTGCATAAACATAGGGTTAACATTAAACATAGATTAGCAAACTAACATCATATCATATGACTTAGAACCCACTAATCCGCATACAAAACCGCATGATCTCATCATATCTCATCTACTTAATTTAGCAATTGGTTATTAAAGTGATAGAAACTCACCAAAACCAAGATTAGCAAACTTATGAAGTAGAACTAGTTGCAATATTTGAGGAAGATGATGATTAGAGGTTGATTAGCTTGCAACTTTCTTCATAAACTAGTGGAGGCTCCTCCTAAGTTTGATTTTGGCGGCATGATGGTATCAATTCTATTTTTAGTATGGATTAGGCTTGCATTAGGGTGTATTTATAGGATTAGGGTGTGTTTTAGACCATAGGATTAGCCCTAGGTTAGATTAGGTCCATCAGATTTAGGAAGCTTCTAGAGAATAGCCTAAATCTCAGCCAAACCCTAAAATGGTGCACCAGGTTAAACTGGATGAGCACCCCCTGTCGACACCCAAGTCGACAGGGCTGTCGACTTGGTCCTAGCCAAGTCGACTGCCCAGTCGACAGGGCTGTCGACTTGGTTAGCTCGGCGGGAATTTTCCCGCCTGGGCCCAATGGCCCCAATTTCGAAATTTGAACCTGAATTTTAAATCTGTTTTGAACTTTGAATTTTCTGAAAACTTCATTAGGCCATAACTGGGCCATACGGACTCCGATTCTCGAAAACTCGGACTCTATTTCGCGTATTTTTTTTGAGACGAACGCAATGACGCAGCCCGTTTCCCCCAATTCTCACATCTGAGATTATTTATTCTGTAATTAGTGAATTTTAGCATTAACTGAAATTCGGGGTGTTACATTCTCCCCTCCTTAAAGGATTTCGTCTCCGAAATCTCTAAGCTAAGGAGAATACATATCCTACCATCCAAACAACCATCTACTCAACCCATCAAACACGGGCATCCATTGTCCTTAAAACAATTTCTAATGATGTATGAGCATATGCAAAAAGTGTGTGTATATGTTCCCTATCTAATGTATGAACATATGCAAACCATGATAGTGCCATGCATCCATTATGTATGCGAGAGAACCCTATCGACACATACAATATCTACATGAGTGCACAATCATTCACCAAAATGCATCATCCATATGATAACACAATCATTATACAACCATAAATATAGCTACCTACACACAATTATATGCAATATGCAATATGAAGTGATTGAGCCGATCTAGTGTCTAGATTGTGTGTATATGCATCCACGAGCAACCACTAGCAAACACTTGCATCCACATGCATCCATCAATCATAACATGTCTCAAACACATGTTTCAACCATAGGTTTACCCTATCTAAAGGTCAAAGGTACTAATGAGAGGACATACTACAGATAAGATAAGTACTAGTCAAACGATAAAGGAGAAATTAAAAGGCATATCCTAAAAAAGAAATGAACGCGTCTTCTCTTCCGTTTCTAAAGTAGCGTTGCTCTCATCTTCTCCCCATTGCACTTTGACTAGTTGAACCTCTCGATTCCTCAACTTCTTAGTCTCTGACCCAAGGATGCGAGTAGGAGCTCGTCGAATCGTCTCATCATGCTCTATCTCTACTTCTTTAAGCAAGCTCGGCTCTACCACCTCAGCGGTCTCATGTAGGCACTTCCTCAAATGTGACACATGGAATATATCATGTACACCACTAAGCCTGTCGGGCAATTCCACTCTATATGCCATCTGTCCAATCCTTTCCTTAACAGGAAACGGTCCTACAAACCTTGGTACTCACTTCCCAACAGATCCAAAGCGAACCACATTCCGTAACTGAGATACCTTGATAAAACCATGTCCCCAACATCAAACTTAAGCTCTGCTTTCCTCTTGTCCGCATAAGATTTCTGTCTGTCTTGCGCCGCTTTCATCCTTCTTCGAATCAAATCAATCTTTTCCGAAGTCTTTCTAACCATATCGGGCCCAAGTAAGATCTTATCCGTAGATTCCCACCAACATGTAGGTGATCGACAAGGCCTTCAATAAAGAGCTTCGAAAGGAGCCATGCCAATACTAGACTGAAAGCTGTTATTATATGCGAACTCCACCAATGGAAGATGCTCTTCCCATGTACCTCCAAAATCCAAGATACATAGCCTCAAAAGGTCTTCTAAAATACGATTCACCCTCTCGGCCTGGCCGTCCGTCTGAGGATGATATGCGGTACTCAAACACAACTGAGTCCCTACCGTCTCTTGCAAACTCTTCCAAAATTCTCTAGTGAAGATAGGATCTCGATCGCTCACTATACTGGAAGGTACACCATGCAATCTAATAATCTCTCGAATGTAAACTGAAGCTAGCCATGGAGCAGTTCTCTTACTCTTCACGGGAATACAATGGGCGCTCTTAGTAAGTCCGTCTACTACAACCCAAATTTCCGTATTACCCTTCCTCGCTCTCGGTAATCCATCGAGACACTATCCCACTTCCATAGCGGAACCTCCAAATGGTGAAGCAACCCACCGGGTTTCTTCTGCTCTGCTTTCACTTGCTAGCACACCAAGCATCTAGCGACATACTCGGCCACATCTTTCTTCACACCGGCCCAAAAGAAAACTCGCTTCATGTCTTGGTACATCTCGTCCCTTTCGGGATGAATGGTCATCTTCGACCGATGTGCATCATCAAGTATAGCCTTCCTTAAACCCCTTGTCTTGCGGTACACAAAGCCTACCGTCTCTACGCAACCACCCCTTACCATCTAGGGTGTACCTACTCAAATGGCTGGACGACTCCCCCTCCTCATGAGCTTCTCTACTAACTCAACCAGCTGTGGGTTGTCTCGCTGTGCTCCGCCAATACGCCCCAAAAGAGTAGGCCTAACCTCCAAGGAGGCTAGCAAACCGGGTACAAAGTCAACGGAAGGTCTAAAATCAAACATAGATATAAACTCTAAGCTCCGTCGTTCAACGAACAATGAACTCAAGGACAACCTTTTTCTACTTAAGGCGTCCGCTACCACGTTACCCTTGCCGTGGGTATACGCTATCTCAAACCCATAGGATGCTAAGAATCCCATCCGAAATCATCACAACTGTCCATCTCTCACGCAGACCACCCTAGTCGAACTCGACATCCCCCAAATGCAAGCCCCAAAGGCCTAAACCAATATCAGACAAACACCCAAGGAATACCTCCTTCGAACTCAAACGACCTACGTGAGATGATACTAGTAAAAACGGTTAAACAATTAAGCCCTTGTCAAACTCTGGATGTCCTCGCCAGTCTCGCTCCAAAACCACCGTTTATCCCATAACTGGCTTTGTTCAACCTATTAAGCACACACGAAAACTTATTTCGCTCCCAGAAAAGATCAAGATGTAATTTACAAAGACCATCCCGAACTTATTTAGGTACTCCCTGAACACCCTTCTCATCAAATCAATAAAGTATGCGGGGGCGTTCATCAAACCAAATGGCATCACCAGCCACATAAAAAAAACCCATCCGGAGTCCTAAAGGCCGTCTTCTCTATACTATCCTCAGCCACTCTCAACTGACGAAACCCCGTGGCTAAGTCCAACTGCGAAAATACTGAGGCGCCAACTAACTGATCAAAGAGGTCATCAATCCTCGGCAATGGGTGTCTATTCTTCTTTGTGAATTTATTTAGTTCTCCTTAGCCTACACAAAGTCTGAGGGACCCATCCGCCTTCGTGGCAAAAACTACTGGAGCACCCCACTCCGACATACTTCGTCTTATGAACCCCTTCTCAAGCAAATCGCCTACTTACTTATGGAGTTCCCTCCTCTCACGAGGAGCCATGTGGCACACTGGCCAAGATACTGGTTTGGCATTGTCTACCAGATATATTAGGAAGTCAGTCTCCCGCTCCGGAGGTAAGCCCTTCACCCCCCTCAAACACATCCGAGTATTCCCGGACCACCCTAACAGATCGCAAACTCTCGACCGACGTGTCAAGCGATTCTAGATAACTTAGCATAACAGTTTCCATGGGATTACAAGAGACCTCGAGAGTATTACCCAAGCGGGTCATAAGCCTAACAACTCTCCCTTCAAAATCAAGAATGGCACCCCTACTGGATAACCAGTCCATGCCCAGCACTATCCCATAGCCCGTGAAGCCCAAAAAGCATCACATCTAAACTCAACGCTAAGTGTAGAAACTTTCAAACCCAAACACATCATGGAGCCCCAATTGGGTTTGAAACAACTAAGGGATCATCTACCAAACTGGTGTTTTAGTGCAGTGACTCAACTAACAATGATGAGATAAACGAACTCGATACATCAGAATCAAATAAAGTTTGAATCGGATAATAAAGAAATCCAAATTCCAACCTAGACGATCTTATCCCCATCTGGTACCCTAGTCGTGAGGGAATACAACTACCCTCCAGAAGATTCCATACCTTACCCTTGCTTCTTTGGACAATCCTAATAAGGTGTCCTATTCCTCCCAAAAGGATAACTACTAGCCTTCTTCTTCCCATTCTCCACTCGTAACCTCCCATCAATGAGGTTCCGTCCTTCATTAACCAAACAACTATTTGAGCCTTCCTCCCATCGTCTATCCAATAGGTACCTACCAGTCCTCTTCCTTCTTGAACCAACTTCTAATCTAACTAACGTCTAAGTCCCTTGAAGTGGTTTTCCATTCTTATCTATCTTAGAAAGATCGTCTATACACGGAGGGGAAACTCGAAACGAGAGAGGGAGAGATTCAAAACGGAGAATTCGAAAGATAAAGATATGGCTATCGGGGATTATGCTTTTCTTTCAAAAACTTTTCTCTTAAAAGACATGTTTTTGAAAATACTCCTTTCAAAAATATTCTTAGAAAATAGTTTTTCTAAAAATTTTATCTGTTCTGGTAACCTTAAGCTCTGATACCACGTGTAACACCCCACTCCCGCTATGGTCACTCTCTAAGGGAATGCTATAACATCGGTGGAGTATTTTAAGTGAATATAGAACAGAAAAATTACAACAAGATAGATATAAGTAATACTTGAAAATGTAAAACATCATTTCATTGCAGCGGAAAGTAAAACATGTTTGGTTACATCACAAAAACCATAACAAGAGTCAAGTACAAAATATCCATCCTGATAAATAAAAATACATAATCCCAATACATGAACTGATAGCCATAAAAGAAAAGGATAAGTTGAGCTTTACTCCTATGGTCCAAGCTCCAAAAGAGAATAAAGCAGCCTGATCAAAGCCCACTCGTACTGGGCCCACTCTGAGAACCTGAGGGTTGGGAAAAAGATAAAAACAACGGGGTCAGACATAAGTCTGAGCGAGTCCTATAACTTTAACAATACAATCATTAAAGTAACCAGAGAAGACATAAGCTTGATATACGGTAACGTCTGGGGATGAATGGCTACACTAAGCAGCTTGGTAGACTTAGGATAAACTAAGGTAACCGTAAAGACGCATTTATCCACCCAAGGATAATTACTAGATTGCACCACCCCAGATCTTCTACCCACCCAAGGGTAATTCCTACACTGCACCACACCAGTTCTACCCACCAATGGTAATTCCTACTTAAAGGTTGATCCCACTAAGTGTACTTAGTAATTTTTACCCAGTAGTTTCGTGTACCCCTAGCTAACTACATAGGTGTACCCACTACTCCCCAAGCGATCGGCTCCCTTACGTAGATACCCGTGCTGGTCCCACAATGGGGTGTATCATTCCCCAAAGTGGCAACCTGATAATATCAACGGTGCACGGCTTTATACCTACACGATGCAACAACGACTTACCAACCAGCCCGGGTCCACACACGCATATGAAACCCGTTGGTCCTACGTTGCCACCGCTAACCCGTTTTGGCCTCTTATAGACAAACCCAATATGCGTGTCCCGTCACTCGACTTGAGTCAAGCCCACTAAGATACGTTTGGGATATTGGTTGAAATGGACCCCCCACAAGCTATCCACCTAAGCTTGTCATTTCTAGTGAATCCTACTTAACCCTTTAACCATGTCCACTTACATGTTATAAATTTTGGTTAAGTCATTAATTATATTTTAATTGCTACTCAAGGCACCCACTAGATTTCCACATGCCACCCAAAGCACTTACTTAACCCTTTAACCATGTTTTAATTTCATGTTCCACTTTGGTTAAGTATTCTAATCGTATTTTCTATTGCCACCCAAGGCAACCCACTAGTTTCCTCATGCCACCCAAGGCACCCACTTAACCCCTCATGTCCATCTACATGCTAATATGGTTAAGTGTTTCTTAATTAATTAAGACCGTGATCCTCATAAAGACCTCTCACATTAGACTATCTTTTATGACCGCTGGTTAAGCCGGTTGGGTCCGGGCAGCCTTATGTCATAACCGAGTCTAACCTCGTGTCTTTACATTAATCATGTATTTAGTTTGTGCCTAAGACCTCTCACATTGGGCTAACATTTGTAGCAACTGGTTAAGCCGGTTGGGTCCAGGCAGTTTTATGCTACAATTGAGTCCAACCTCGTGTCTTAGTCGATTAATTACACCTAATTAATCACCCTCATAATTTATATTAATTATCCCTAATTAATTAATCATGTTTTCAAGAATATGGGTAGACCTAACTCAATAGGTAAATTCCCAACTCCATAACATGGGTAGACCTAACTCAATAGGTAAATTCCCAATTATGTCCATTTAATTTATGTTATGCTTAAGCATATCCATTTCACATCATTTTATTAACATGCGTATTAACCCCATCGTTCCCCACGTGATTCGTTCTCATAACATGACATAATAAAGGGAAGATTCATCACAAATGTCATGGGTTTAACCAACATAGCATATAACTTTATCATGGGTCAAAAAGGTGTCAACTTGCATATATGTGCATACATTAAACCCAACTAGCATTTAACCCAAACTTGCATTATGCATATCATGAAAAGAGACAAACTTGCATATGAATTTGCACATAAACTTGCATATGAACTTGCACATAAACTTGCATATGAACTTGCACATAAACTTGCATATGAACTTGCACATAAACTTGCATATGAACTTGCACATAAACTTGCATATGAACTTACATAACATGTCATACATAGAGGCAAACTTGCATATGTTATGCATATCATAAAAAGAGACAAACTTGCATATGAACTTGCATCATAATAGGGTAAACATGCATATGTATGCATAGCATACAAAGGTATCATCTTGCATATGTATGCATCTTATTTAAAAAGGGTAAACTTGCATGTCATAATGCATGCATAAAACCAAACACTTGGCATGCATAAAATCAAATACTTAGCATGCATAAAACCAAACACTTAGCATGCATAAAATCAAATACTTAGCATGCATAAAACCAAACACTTAGCATGCATAAAATCAAATACTTAGCATGCATAAAATCAAATACTTAGCATGCATAAAATCAAATACTTAGCATGCATAAAAACCCACCACTTAACTTGCATAAACCCATATACTTAACTTGCATAAACATAGGGTTAACATTAAACATAGATTAGCAAACTAACATCATATCATATGACTTAGAACCCACTAATCCGCATACAAAACCGCATGATCTCATCATATCTCATCTACTTAATTTAGCAATTGGTTATTAAAGTGATAGAAACTCACCAAAACCAAGATTAGCAAACTTATGAAGTAGAACTAGTTGCAATATTTGAGGAAGATGATGATTAGAGGTTGATTAGCTTGCAACTTTCTTCATAAACTAGTGGAGGCTCCTCCTAAGTTTGATTTTGGCGGCATGATGGTATCAATTCTATTTTTAGTATGGATTAGGCTTGCATTAGGGTGTATTTATAGGATTAGGGTGTGTTTTAGACCATAGGATTAGCCCTAGGTTAGATTAGGTCCGTCAGATTTAGGAAGCTTCTAGAGAATAGCCTAAATCTCAGCCAAACCCTAAAATGGTGCACCAGGTTAAACTGGACGAGCACCCCCTGTCGACACCCAAGTCGACAGGGCTGTCGACTTGGTCCTAGCCAAGTCGACTGCCCAGTCGACAGGGCTGTCGACTTGGTTAGCTCGGCGGGAATTTTCCCGCCTGGGCCCAATGGCCCCAATTTCGAAATTTGAACCTGAATTTTAAATCTGTTTTGAACTTTGAATTTTCTGAAAACTTCATTAGGCCATAACTGGGCCATACGGACTCCGATTCTCGAAAACTCGGACTCTATTTCGCGTATTTTTTTCGAGACGAACGCAATGACGCAGCCCGTTTCCCCCAATTCTCACATCTGAGATTATTTATTCTGTAATTAGTGAAATTTAGCATTAACTGAAATTCGGGGTGTTACATTCCCTATATTCTAAATTCTTATTTTTCTTTTATCAGAAAACATTTCTGATTCTCGTTTGGAAAACATTTCCAAAACTCCTTTACGATCAAACCTTACCATTTCTTAGTTAAGAAGGAAGTCACTCAAGTTGGGGTATAATTACCTCTCAGACCTTAACTGAACAACGTTATAACTTCGAAATGGTCAAAGTTTATCTTTTAATCTTTAACAACTTCTTTACGCCTTTCTCGGATCCAATTTTTCTAATCCACTTCTATATTTAAAACATTGGTTATAACGATAACGTTATAATCCCTACTTTCGAATTATCTAACTTAAATTATAACCTCTATTCTTATTAGTGAATAATTAACCTAACACTTATTTATTTATAAATAAATAAATCTATATTTAAACACTGGAAAGTATAAGTACTTTCCCGAATTCGATATAATCGAATTCGCCGATTAACTCTCTTCGAGAAATCTCTATTTGATTAACTCTTCTTCGAATAACCTATATTCGATTAACTTCTTCTCGAATAAACGATATTCGATAATCTCTCTTCGAATAACTAATATTCGATAACTCTTCCTTTTCAAATATCTCATATTTGAAAATCTCACTTCGATTAAACTATAATCGATAACTCCCTTCGATGAAACTAACATCGATAACTCCTTTCGATGAAACTAACATCGATAACTCCTTTCAATGAAACTAACATCGATTTATTTAACTCGACGAACTTAACTCGACTAACTTAACTTACTTGGTTCGACCAATCGATTCAATTAACTAGGCTCGACTAACTTGGTTTATTTAACTCAACTTGATTTACTCCTATCGAATAACTAATATTCGATTTAACTCCATTTAACTCCATTCGAATAACTACTATTCGATTAACTCTATTCAACTCTATTCGAATAAACTATATTCGACTAACTCTATTTAACTCCATTCGAACAACTACTATTCGACAACTCTATTTAACTCCATTCGTTTGACTCTAGATCGCAACGATCACAATGGTTACGCCTGATTCCCTCAGGAAACATCCGACCGCCTTAGGCTATTTGCAGCCCTGCGAATTACGCTAGCAGTCGTGCTAAATGGCATATTATTTGGATTAACTCTAACTGATTAACTCTATTGGTTTAACTCTAACTGATTACTCTAATTGGTTAACTCTAACTGATTACTCTAACCGATTAATTCTAACTGATTAACTCTAACTGGTTAACTCAAATCGATTAATTCTAACTGATTAACTCTATTTGACTAACTCGACTCGACTAACCCCTTTCGAATAACATATTCGATTAACTAACTTCGAATACCATATTCGATTAACTAACTTTGAATACCATATTCGATTAACTAACTTCGAATACCATATTCGATTCTCCTTTCGAATGTCTATATTCGATTAACTAACTTCGAATACCATATTCGATTAACTAACTTTGAATACCATATTCGATTTCTCCTTTCGAATGTCTATATTCGATTAACTAACTTCGAATACCATATTCGATTTCTCCTCTCGAATGTCTATATTCGATTAACTAACTTCGAATACCATATTCGATTTACTTTATTCACTTTATAAAGATTTCCTTTTTAACAACGTTTTATTCATTGGAAAAGATTTACTTTTAAATAACGGTTCTACCCTTTAAAAATGATTTCCCTTTTTATAATGTTTCCTTTCCAATTCTATTTGTAAATGGTTTACAAATATTACCTTTTCAAATTTATTCTTGAAATATTCTAACTCCTTAAATTCTCTGAAAAATTCGCCATAACCTCCTTTGTATCGGGAGCATCGGGAAAATCCCCAAACTCGCCACACAGGCCTTTCCATTCAAAAAGAAAATGTTTTGAATTTATTTTCTTTTTCTAAAATATCTCCTATTTATAAATACCCCAATTTATAAATATTCCTTATTTATAAATATTCCTTATTTATAAATATTCCACTTTATAAATATTCTATTTTTCAATATCACTTTGAAAAATCTCCTTTATCTACATTCCGGTATGTCATGGTATTCAATCATATCAAATCATGATGTTCAATATCGTCCATACACACACAATCAACAACAGGTTATAATTCACATCATATATCAAAATATATGAAAAACAATAAAATAACTGTTGAGGAATCCAGTCGGATTCCTCCAACCTGTTTCCCTGCATCACAGATGTTAGACAATATAGATAACATCACTTTCAGTTCCATATGATATATTCTGTTAAACAGAATCAATATAGAAATTTAACTAACTGACTAGCAGTTCACTCAAACAGTCAACACACAATCAATCAGTCCATATTTAACAGTTCTAAAAATATAACATGAAAATATAAACTGTTCAGAGTTAGTGAGATTTACTCACATTGTCCGTAATCGTTGAATAACGATTTACAGTCGTTGATTTGGACCAGACAATTTATTTCACTACAAATTGTTACGAGCTCCCATTCATTTCAAATATCCCAGACTTGTAGTATTTGCCGATATGGTTCGAACGGTACTTCTTTCCTTCAGATTCTGGTATCGTATTGTATGAGATATTAATATCAACAAGTTTATATATAAACAAATTAAAACTCTTAATTTAAATTAAATAACGGGCTTTACCCATTTCAAAAACTCCGGCCCATTCAAAATCCAAACCCGCACCGAAATACCCAGATCTTTCCTTCCCCAAACTTACAAGCCGCAATTTCCAGTATTCCATACTTCACCATTTCGAAGCTTTAAAACTCCTGTATCACTTCAACCATTCCTTAAACACTCCAACTATCAGAGCAACACTGCCACCATATCAGACCTCTACTGGTCCCGTTCAACACTCTAGCACCCTCCGTTCAAACAAGAAAACAACCTGCTTCTTCAAATACTCCACGGCTACCCAAACCACAACTTCATTTCCCCCCTCACGTATCCAAACTCCTACATCAAAACACAAGCAGTAACAAAAACAAGGTACGAACTCAACAATCAAAATCAGAACTTCACCGTTCTCCTTCTGAAACCCGCAATTTCTTCCATCTCCTCACTGATATCGGAGCAGCATATTTTTGGAGGACGACCTCCTTCTTCGATTTCTGTTCTCAGTAGGTTCGAGCTCACGGCACCCTACCAAGATCGACACCTCGGTCACGCTCATCACCCACCGTGCTAACCTCAACTGCCGAACTTTTTTAATCACAGAAAACCCAAAAATAACACAAACTCTTCGATTCTCCCTGACCATCTTCGATCTGAACTCGAAATCACTCCTAAATGCTCCAGTCGATCGAAAAGGCCAGCCCTAGCTTCGCTGGGAGGGCGCTGCGAGGCATACAGTCGAACTCGGTGAAAACCATACTAGCTTGAAGAGAATCAGCAACCGAATCCATACGTATATAGATTTTGATTTATGAAATTTTATAGGATTTGTTGTAGATTTATTTGCTCCGATTTTTTTGTTTGAGAAAGAAGGGACTGACGGCTTGGTTTGTTTGACCAGAGGAATGCGAGAATTAGGTTTGAGAAAAATTGGTGGTAGGGTATTTATAAGGTAAGTATATTATTTTATATTCAACCGTTGTCTATACACACTATTTAAAAATCCCTGTGATCACATACAATACCCAAAAATTACGAAAATGGACATGCTGCTACAACTCGACATTACGGTCCCAACGAAACTGGTTTCGTCGAATTCCGACTTCGTATGCAAAAGGGGCTATTTTTCAAAGCTCTAAATAGCCTATTTAAATATATAAATATATTTAAATATAATTAAATATTTAAAATTAAATATTATCATCTATATTCACAGTGACATACCATACAGCTCCAGAATATTCCTGTATGTATTTACAACTCGATATTACATCGTCAGAGTTATATTGATGCTCGATTTCTATTTAAATCCCTATTTAAAATATAATTAAATAGTTATGGTCAGGGCGCTGCATTTATGATAATTTGATTTGGACGTAACTCAAAATCTACACGACGAAATCCCGATTTCTCTCTTCCACTAGAAAGATATACTCCACCAGCTCCACACGTTTCTTGTTTCACAGAAATCCGATTTAAAACGAACCCTGTATACTCAGTTGAAGTCTAAATCGTCAAATAGCGAACTGTCGCGTCGTTACGCACTCTATTCTAATTAAAATATAATTATACGTTCAAACCGTTGTCGATTGAATATATTCGTTATTATATTTTGAATCGAAACTCCACCAAATCTCGTATGCTATTCAATTCACACGATATTGTGAATTTCACTATTTCCAACTATTTCGACATTCTAATATATTATTATATTATGATTATTTATTAAATATTCCATATTATTTAATTGAACGATCATTAACTTCTCTAAATCACCAATTATATAATTAAATAAATTAATTATATATCTCTAAAAATGCGGGTCATTACATGTAAGCAGTGATAAAAGGTGGCACTGTGATGACGCTGTTTAAATCAAGGTGCAGTTATGTTGGGAGGATGTTGCAAAGGAACTGATGTGGGAGATGGAGCTGGCAACAAGCAATGCAATGATGGAAGGTGGCTATAGTTGATTGGAATGGTGCAACATGTTTTGAATTGGATTAAGGTTCATAAATCTTGATAACGAGACAGGGTTGGTCCATGGCTACGAATTTATTCGGGTTAGAAGTGGTTTGGAATTTATTGGATACTCGACAAATGAAAATACAGTGAGTAAATCTCACCTTTTATTTAGAATTTATTTTTATATAGTTAAAAATAATTGTCTGTGCTTGTTTGAATGTTGTCGATTGTTTTAAAATATATATTAGTTATTTAGGATATATATACATATATATTGGGTTGATGATTGGTTGGATTCCCGCAGTCTCATTAGCGGATGCCCGCGGTTTCATTAGCGGATGATTACTCTATACGCCCTACGCTACGATTAGTGGATGACCTTCATACCACGATATCCTGCCTCGAAGCAGGATGGGTATTACTATGTTAACTAATGTCTGTGGATGCAGGAAAACAGGTTGGAGGAATCCAACTGGATTCCTCAAAAATATATTATCTGTTTGTTTATTTGATTTCATATATATTCCTATATGATATGTTAAAAATCAAACGTTTGAAATTGGTTGATTTGATTGTTTAAAATATCCCTGGGGCTCGAATATTGATTTATAAAAATATCGGAAAAGGTATTTGAGATTTAAAAAGGAAATTCTATTTTTATAAATAGAATTTGAATTTTAAATGAACTATAGAAAATATTAACTTGTTTTGAATATATATGAACGAGTATTGAATTTATAAACATTGTTTATAAATGAAAAGGTGGGATTTGAATTGAATTTATAAACTTTGTTTATAAATGAAAAGGTGGGTTTTGAATCAAATTTATAAACGTTGTTTATAAAGGAAAAATATGGGATTTGAATTGAATTTATAAACTTTGTTTACAAACGAAAAGGTGGGATTTGAATTGAATTTATAAACTTTGTTTATAAATATATAATGTGGGATTTTAATTAAAGTTATAAACGTTGTTTATAAATAATGCAGAGATATTCAAATAGATTTGAATATAGAATTTGAAAAGAGAATTCAATAGAATTTGAATATAAAATTTGAATATAGTATTCAAATGGAATTAAACAATAGGATTTGAGTATAGAATTTGAATATAGTATTCAAATGGAATTAAACAATAGGATTTGAATATAGTATTGAATTATGATTTGAATATAGTATTGAATTATGATTTAAATATAGTATTGAAATATGATTTGAATATAGAACTTGAAATAGATTTGAATATAAAATTTAAAGAGCTGAAATATACTTTGAATATAAGATTCAAATAGAGTTAAAATAAATTTGAATATATAAATCCAAATGGGATTTATAATATAGAAGTTGAATATAGAAATTCATATGGATTTCAAATAGAAGTGGAACAGAAATTTGAATATAGAATTCAAAGTAGTTAATAAGTGAGTTAAAATATATTTGAACATGTCATGTTCAAATATGAAAGTGAAATAGACTAAGGAGTAAATTAACAAATTTAATTAACAAATTTAGTTAAAACGATTGGTATAGTTAAAATAGATTGGGCAGGTATAGATACAGGAGACATGTTTGGAATAAAGTGTTAGAAGGTATATATATAGATTGCTCGACAAAAAGGTATGTATTTAATTCACATATGAGATTTTATGCGCCGTATCGGCTAGCCGCTTGGCTTTTCTTTTTCTTTTTGATTGGAAAAGGCCTGTGTGGCAGTTTGGGGATTTTCCCGATGCTCCCGGTACAAAGGAGGTTATGGCGAATTTTTCCGGGAATTTAAGGAGTTAGAATATTTTTAAGATAATTTGATAGTTAGAAATTAACGTATCAAAATATATAGAAGTCGATAAGAAAACGAACTTAGAAATAGAATAGTATAATCAAAAAGGAAGTCTAGGAATAAAATCTCGTAGGAATAGAAAGAGAAAGTGTATATGTGTTTAAAGGTGAATAATCAGTTGTATGGTATTGATTATTCGAGTAAGTAGTCTTATCTGTTTTGACGTTATAAATGTTATCCAGTCAAGGTCTGAGAGGTAGTTATACCCCAACTCGATTGATTTCATTATTAACAAATAAATAGTAAGATTTCAGGCTCGAAGATCAATGTTAGATAAGAGTTAGTTGAATATAGTATTTGGGTTATCATAACGATGTTATACACAACATCCGTTTTAACCCAAATAAAATGTAAGCTGGGAAATAGATGTTAAATATTTCCTAAGTATAGAAATAAACGAGATCGGAAAAGAGATAAGTAATTGGAATATTTTCCAATTATAACTAGCATATATTTTCTAAAGTTTAGAAAATAAAGGAAGGCGATATTCAGAAATGTTTTCCAAATAACGTAAAAGGCCAATATGGTTATTGAAAATATTTGGTTAACAAATATTGATAAAGAAATAGAGAAGTGATTTAATTAATGGAATATTAATTAAGGGCTTAGTGATTGGTTGATAATTGGATGAACACTGGTTTTCTTCGATAGTTAAATCATCGACTATCGAAACACTTGTTTTTATTCGATAGTTAAATCACAGACTATCGGAGTTTGGACCATCGGTTTCAATATGGAGAGACCGGTTGGATTATTATCCGAAGAACCACTCCGTATTGGCAGTAGCGTGCGAATCAGATTATATAAAGATAATCGAAGACGGAGTAGAGTGCAAGGACTTTTTCTATTAATAGTGTAATAACCCGGAAATCTGGGCCAGTTTAAAATTTTTATTTCGGCAATTTTAGCGAATTTTGATTATTTTAAATAATATCGTCGAGAAATTTATTTTGAATAGAATTCGAACGTATATATTTATATAGTTCGTCATTAGAATATAAATAATTATATATAATTATAAATGGAATTGAAAATGGCGCGGTAGTTTGATAATTCGATTTCAAACTTCAATTGAACATACCGGGTGCAAAACAAACCGGATTTTTGTGAAACCAAAAATAATAAGATCTAATTGCGAATATCTTTCCAACGAATCCGACAAATCAAAATTTCATAGCGGGGATCAAAAGATATGTCCAGTTGAAAATTCTGAATAGTCGCTATGGAATTCAGGCCCTTAAAAATGGGAATTTTGCAAACGACCTCGCATTTCGACGAAACCACTTTTGTTGGAACCGGAATGTCAAATTATTGCTAGATTCCAATTTTCATAATTTTCTGAATCAATATGTGATCGTGGCAAAGGAAAACGCGTTTGACCAGTTTCAGTTGATTTTAATCGACTGGAAATTGGCCATTTTTCAAACAGTCTCAAAATTCGACGAAACTAGTCTTGTTAGGACCGTATCGTCAATACGAAGCTAGAAAATATTTTTTTGGGATTTTTCGAGTTAGTATGTGACCCCGGTAATTTGAAATGTACATTTAAAATTCAATATAATGATTTAAATATAAATTTGACGAAAACTAATCGAAACAACCGAACTGGCTTACGATACATATCCCATTGTGTTCAGAATGGGGGTAATTAGCTAGGGACGACAGTCGGTGGGCCTGATTCCGAGTTAGTATTAAAAAGTCAACTTTTCGAATTTTAAAAATAAATAAAATAATACTTATATATATTATATATCTCTTCTTCCCCGTTAACAAATCAGAACGAAATAGGATAGAGAAAAAAAAGTAAGAAGAAAGGGGAGGCAGGATCGAGCGCCGCCGCCTCCTGGTGGAGCGTCGCCGCACCCCAGATGCTGGCCCCCTACTCCATGCGCCTCCCTCAGCCAAACCCTCCTCCCAGTCGCGCCCTCTCTCTCCCCCTCCTCCACTGTTAACTCCCAAACCCTAGACAGCAGCAGACCGCCACCAGAAAGGGCGCTGACCCCCTCCGTCCTCGCGTCGGTCACCTCAGTCCCTGTGCCGACCATTCCCACCCACCACTGACCCACGCCGTGCGAAACAGCCCCCCTTCTTCGCTAACAAAATGTGAGTATTTCTTTTATTTTACTTTGTTTTTATTTTGATTTAAAAACTTCATTTTTGTTTTTATTTTGTGGATCCTTTCTATGAAACGGTTTAATTTAAAAGATAAGTTTTTATATAAATTAAAGGCGTGATTTTTATTAAGTTAGAGTTATGATTTTTAATAATAGAGAGAGGACTTTTATATGATAAAATATAGGATCTTTAAAACTGAAAATAAACGATTTTTATTTCTTTGAAAAGGTTCGATTTTTATATATATTGAATAGCATAGTAAAAATTCGATTTATATATATATATTAAATAGCATAGTAAAAATTTGATTTTTATATATATTAAATAGCATAGTAAAAATTCGATTTATATATATATTGAATAGCATAGTAAAAATTCGATTTTTATATATTGAATAGCATAGTAAAAATTCAATTTTTATATATTGAATAGCAAAGTAAAAATTCGATTTTTATATATTGAATAGCGAATGTAGAGAATACTGGCAGAGAAAGTGACAAGAGGCAAGAGCAGCAAAGATTTCTACATAAGAAGAGTCATGGCGTTGGTTTAGCTATTCGGTGAGAATTTCTAACTCTTTAATTTTATTTCTAGTTGAAACATATACTAGGATGTAGACGGTGTTTAGTAGCACCCGACACCCGTCGTCCACAGACCATGGACGGCTTGTATGCTTGTGTGTTTGATTTTGATGTGTAGTTGATTGTGTGATGTGATGTGAAATGAAATAAAATATTTATATAGTTAAAAATATTTTATAGTTAAAAATAGAATTTTTAACGTATATATGAAAGGAAATAAAAATAAACAAATTGGACGATTTGTTTATATACACACATTTGACTAATATTGAATGGGACGATAAATTTTACACATCGCCCAACTGCACAAATAAAATCTGTGTTTGATTGTTTAAAACCCCACACGGGTATTGGGATGATATTTGACGTACACTACTCCCGATTGTTTAGTTGTATGTCGATCGATTGATTGACAAACTGTTAGGAGCGTTAAATATTTATATTTGATGCTTATACAGTGTAGAATGCACTTTGGATGATGGTTGATTGTTCATCGTTGTTATTGTATACATGTGTTGTAGAAAATCCATATAATCAACATTATATGGTAATTGATTGGGCCTCATTCCATATTTGAATAGAAATATTTGAAATAGAAATATTTGAAGTAGAAATATTTGAAGACGAAATATTTGAATAGAAATATTTGAAATAGAAATATTTGAAATAGAAATATTTGAAAAAGAAATATTTGAATAGAAATATTTGAAAAAGAAATATTTGAAAATATGAATATATGAAGTCGTGTTGATTAGATTTACGCCATTTCGACATGATCGATATTTATATCGATTTTATTCATTTTATAACGAATATCGAAAGTGACTTCAAAATCTGAAATTTTGAAAAGAATTGAAATTCGAATTAAATTGAATAGAAGTGAATTCGAATGAAATTGAATAGAAGTGAATTCGAATTAAATTGAATAGAAATGAATTTGAATTGAAATTGAATATAAATGAATTCGAATTGAATTTGAATATAAATGAATTCGAATTGAAATCGATTTGAAAAGAATTTAAAAACGAATTTATATTGGAATATTCAATTTTGATTTGAAATTGAATATGAAGTTGAAACCGTTTTGAAAATGAATTTAAAACGATTTATAAAGCACGTTTTGAATTGAAATCGACGTAGTATATATTATATATATATAATATAATGGCCTAAATAGAACGCGCCGCACCGCGGCAGTTCGCGAATTTCGACCATTGACTTCGAACGGATATTGCGGGAGATCCGACCGTCGGATTCTCCTAAAACTGGAACCGTTGGGTTTTTATCGAAAAGAGCTTTCTGATGAATATTAGAAATTTGAAATCTAACGGTTGGATTTGGAGTTACGTCCAAATCAAATTTGGAAAAGGTCGCTATAAGTGCAGTTCGATGGCCGTCGATGGAAATCGACTGTACGGGCCTTGATAAGATTATTAAAAATAGTAATAATTTGTGTAAAATCATAAGAAATGATTTGGGAAGAATTGGGATGAAGAACTCCATATTTGAAAAGATAAAAATAGATTTTTATCGAAATGAACTAGTTTGAACTAGAATTATAATTCTATTTATTTTTAAATAAAAAAATTGAATTTGAAATGGTTTTGAAAATAACCAGAATTTCCAATAATTGCATTGGAATGGATTTGAATCGAAATTGTCTTCGGAATATTTCGATGTTGGATTTCGAGATTATACAGGTGTTGTTATGGAAATTTGAAAGATATACATATTTATATCGTTATTTCCAATACGATATTTGTTGGTCGTAGAATTTGATATTGAATATAAGCCAGTATATTTTCTATTCAGAGCCTTGTATTTAATATCAAATGTGATTTGGGTTTGTCGTGAATGGTGTCTTCATCAACACTGTTCTTGAACCCAGTGGAGAAAAGATTAAATCTTTTTATTTAGATTTAATGAAGTGTACCAATTAAATAATATTTAATTGGAATTGAATTGATATTGATTTTTGGGTTTATCGTGGACAGTGTTTTAAATAACACTCGTTCTTTAACCAGATAATTAATGGAATGTGATTTTGGGTTTATCGTGAACCATGTTTTAAATGACACTGATTCTTTAACCCAGTTAACGATTAAAACTAAGTGGAGTTTTAATGAATCTTTAATTAGATTGAAATGATCGAGAATGGAGTATCACCAGTTTTGCTCCAGGCGTTAGTTAAATCTCTAATTAGATTTGAACGTGAAATGGTAATTGAATTTACCGATAACACCGTGGTGTTAGATATGAAGTAAGACTCGTTTTACTTCATGGGATGAATAGGTTGGGATTGGGAAATTAAAACCAATGATTACTTCGGTAAGGTTAGTTAATCTCGACTAGTTGAATCGAAATTCAAAAGGAGATTAGAGAATAAATCCAAGGAATTTATCTTGGATAAAATTAATGGGAACCTTTCCCTATGAATATGAAATTTAGAAACTAACTGTCGGTTAGCCAAGCAGAATGGTTTTCTGGATATTGATCTGATGTTGGTTTCGACCTTCGGGGTTAATATTTGGGGAATTATTCTCTTGATTAATTTATGGTTAGTGACTGATGAATTGGAATGAGGCGTATGTTGTGTTTGTGTAACACTTATTTAAAATAATACGCGAGTTATTCGGAAAGACCGGGTATATTCCATTCTGAATAACTGATACGACGATAAGTCGAAGATGAAGATGGTGGTCGAAGACCGGAGATCTTCACGTCGTTTGGGTGATTACTGATGATCTTGATTGGGCTGTACACCCAAGAAGATGGAAACAATTGGTGATCGTCCAGACGTACTTGGAGATCGATGGTAATGCGGGGTACTAGGTGCCTCCGGTTTCGTTCAGACCTAGAACGAACTTGTAAATGGACTGTGTATCTGACATTGGATTTCATTCTGTATGACTGGTATCGGTTGCATGGAGTGGTTTTCCTGTGTGGCATGCCTAAGTGGCAATTGATCGAGGCTTCTGTTGAAAAGCAAAGTCTTGTGGTGATGATCAAAGCACAACTTGTGTGGCACAGCTTTGTGTAACGTGAATTCGCGAGCCTCACACCCCGGTTGTGAACCAAAAACGGGAGAGGACCTCAGGGAGGGCATGCATTTCTTTCTAGCTAGGGTGGTGTCAGTGACCTACCAGCCCTGACATTTATATACTTTTCACCTGTGTGGTTGTTGCTGTTGCGAGGCGCCTCGCTTTGATTGGACGATCCGGGTCCGATGGAGTCATTCGTTGGCTCATTTACGCCCCAAAGGGCGGGGAAACGTAGTGTTCATGCATAATAATCCACATCGGTGGACCGGCCCTGTCGCTCCATGGGGCAGTTGCGGCTGTTCCTGAGACACGGGCTAGAGCGTCTCAAATCGGTAGAGGACGATCCTTGGCCTCGGTTCATAGATGGAAACCCAATTTCCAAATACGTGACTTTGCGATTTTGATTGTATAACCTATATATGGCGACATAGTGGTATGGGGCATTCATGCCGCCTATGATTGATACTTATGATTTGAAGTTGTTTTATACACTATACACTTATAATAGTATCAAATGATTTGTTTTAAACGTATCAAGCATTCTTGGCTATTATAAGGTAAAAACCCTATCCTCCGGTCCCATGACATAGTGTTATACGGCGTGGTCCCTTGATTTACCTAAATTTAAAAATAAAGATTAACTGCTTTAGTTCTCACACCAGTACCATGACTGACCTGGAGTTTATTGTTTTAACCTAAACTCTGGGTGCCCTTATTTCGACACGGGCAGCTAGTAGTTTTGGTTTTTTGCAGATTTCTATTCACAGGATCCTGGTTTATAGCTGGAATGATATCCGGAAAGCTTCGTATCTGTATATCTCTTCTAGTTGTGTATTGTATTATTTTCCGCTGCTATGTAATTAAATGTAATTTAAATCACTGATATTTCTGTGTAATATTCATTTATACTCTGTATATTCTTGTATTCTGATGGAATTGTTGTAATATACAATGAAATGTTCTTCCGTCTGCGTTCTGTTGTGGCTTGTTCTCGAACTATACGCTCTTTCCTTTACGGGGAAGTTACGGGTTTTTACAAATAGAAATAGTGCCTCCAGTTCATCCTGTTCCTGGGTGACTTGTATGGATGAATGTTTGACAGAGTATTTCCAGAAAGGTCATGTACATTGACTTCTTCAACCGTACCAAGAGTGGAAGCGGAGAAGGAAACTTCTTTCGCTAACACGTAATGTACTGTTGTAGACATCAATTAGTGATTTTCGATGGATCTGCCGATGTGACATTCGAAGTGAATCTGATGTGATGATAAAGCGTAGCTTCTAGCCTCATCAACCGGTAAATGATAGAAATCGGGCTGGCAGCATGGCTATGTAGGTCGCACCTATTAGGCTGTATAATCACCTGATCTAGAGTTTCATTTATTTCTAAAAATCTATTGTTGATGCTGTTCCATTCGGGAAACGGTTGTTGATCCCAACCGTTGGTGATATACATTCGATACACTCAAGCGAAATGAGTGGTCGGTCATGTGTGGCTGAGTTGCAAGATGTTCTTGTTGAACTCGATGTATTCTCCTCTAGAGATATACCAGCGGAAGGTGGTTCCATACCTTGTCCTAGTTGGAAATCCATTACCCAATACGTGTTTGCGGTTTTGATTGTATATATATATGTGGAACGTGAGAAGAAAACGTTCCACTAGATTGTTATTTACTTGATTTAGACATTATTATAATATCAAAAGAGTATTGATATAAAGATAAGTCAAGTGTTTGGATTTTCATAAGGGAAAAACCCGTTCCGTGTTATACGGCGTGGTCTTATGAGATATCATTTAGTTTTCTGAAACTGTTTTAAACTGTTTACTCATACCAGTCCCATGACTAACCCGGAGTTTATTTTGTTTTGTTCTACCTAAACTCTTGTGTAACAGACCGTCTTTCTTCCCGGTTTTCGCCGGTAATTAAACCAACTTAAACCGTTTACAAAGGCGGATTGTTATGGGTACTAACATATATTGAACAAAACAACAGAACTTTTTATATCATGATACAATATTTCATCAGAGTTACATAGAATATCAGAGTTACATACATATAGCAGCGGAAACATAAATATACTCTCAGCAGAAGAAGTGATGTGATAAAGCGGAAACTCTAACTTTAGCTCGACTCCAATCCAGAAAACACTCCAACTCTTGCTCCAAGGGGTCTATAACTGTAAAACTAAACCTCTAGCTGCCCGTGTGGAAAATTAGTGGGCACCCAGAGTTTAGGAAAGAACAATAAACTCCAGGTCAGTCATGGGACTGGTGTGAGAACATAAAACAGTTATTTTAAGGATTTAATTTAAAGTTGGGAGATTCACCGGACTATGCCGCTAATGCAGAACGGGTTTATTCCATTGGATTGCCAGTGCATAATTAAGTAAGTCATTTAAATAACGCTATGCATTTAAAGAAAAATGAGATCGTTATAAGACCCAAGTCCCATCACACAATGCAACGCACACCAGAGGAAAGGGTTTTTCCTTATAACGATCAAAAGATGATAAATACGTCAAACGTATTACTACTAGTGTGCATATGTTTTCATAAATCATTTCAATATAAATGTATTAATCCTAGACGACATAGGTACCATATATTATGCCGCCGTATATAAGTATACAACTAAAATCGTAATGTCGTATTGGAGAATTGGTTTCCATCGTGAGTCGAGGCTAGGGGCAAGCTCCTCTCCGATTCGAGACACTCTAGCAAATGCCTCAGGATCCCCCGCAGTGAACCCTTGGAAGCGGTAGGGCCGGTCCACACATATGTGTATGGATTGGTTATGCCTGAACACACGTTTCCCGGTCCCTTTGGACCTATAGTATGACCACCAACGGCCTATAAAACACGAGGTACCTCAAAATCCATCATCCACATAAGTAAAATGTCAGCGCTGGTAGGTCCCTGACACAACTCTAGCTAGAAAGAAACGTGTGCACTCCCTACGGTCCGTATACCGTTTTTGACTCATACCGGGGTGTGAGGCTCGTGAGGTTACGTTATACACAAAGCTACGCCTAAACAGGCCGTGCTTTGATCATCTTCCACAAGGCCTGCTTTTCAACAAAACCTTGATCATTCGCATCTTAGCGAGCCACATTGACAATTTGCGTCATGCTATCGATAACTACTAACATATACCAGGGTGTTAAGCAGAGAATAAATTCTCTACCACCAAACAAGCATACATTAATAAAAATTGATTTAGTTACACGAAACGAATTCCAAAGTCAGACGCACGTCCATACAAGTCCGTTCTGGGTTTGAACGAAACCGGAGATACCAGAGAGGTTCTCCGTAACAACCCGAAAATCTGGGCCAGTTTAAAATTTTTATTTTGGCAATTTTAGCGAATTTTGAATATTTAAAATAGATAATTTTGAATAATATCGACGAGAAATTTATTTTGAATATAATTCGGACGTATATATTATATACGTCGTCGTTTGAATATAAATAATTATTTATAATTATAAATAGAATTGAAAATGGCGCGGCAGTTCGATAATTCGATTTCAAACTTCAATTGAATGTACCGGGTGCAAAACAATCCGGATTTTAGTGAAACCAAAAACATTAGGATCTAATTAATAATATCTTTCCAACGAATCTGAAAAATCAAAATTTCATAGCGGGAATCAAAAGATGCGTCCAGTTGAAAATTCTGAATAGTCGCTATGGAATTCAGGCCCTTAAAAATAGCCATTTTGCAAATGACCTCGGATTTCGACGAAACCACTTTTGTTGGATCCGCAGTGTCAAATTATTGCTAGATTCCAAATTTCATAATTTTTCGAATCAATATGTGAGCGTGGCAAAGGAAAACGCGTTTGACCAGTTTCAGTTGATTTTAATCGACTGGAAAATAGCCATTTTTCCAACGCTCTCAGAATTCGACGAAACTAGTTTTGTTAGGACCGTATCGTCAATACGAAATTAGAAAATATTTTTCGGGAATTTTTCTAGTCTGTATGTGGCCCCGGTAATTTGAAATGTACGTTTAAAATTCAATATAGTGATTTAAATATAAATTTGACGAAAACTGATCGAAATGATTGAATCAGCTTGCGATACATATCCCATTGTGTTCGGAATGGGGGTAAAACGCTACGGACGACAGACGGTGGGCCTCGTTTCGAGGTCGTATGTGAAAGTCAACTCTTTGAATTTAAAATTAATAAAAATAAACCTTCTCTCTCCCTCCTCCTTAAATTACGTTGGCCCCTCCCCTTTCCATTTCGTTTCAGAAGAGAAAAAAAAAAGAATCGAAGCAGCCACTATCCAGGCGATCGTCGCCGCCGCTCCGTAGCCGCCAACCGCCGATGGAGCTCCGCCCCACCTCCCAATCTTCGTCGCGACCCTTTCCTGCACTCCCTCCTGCCATTCGACGTCCAACCCCCCCCCCCCCCAAATCACCGAAGCCGCCAGTCAATACCCACTACCACCGCACTGCTGGCGATGGCGCCGCCGCCCACGAGCCCCAGCGTCGGACCCACTCCTCTCGCGTTCTCCCTCCCCCTCCGGCTACCTGCGAATCGAAACCCCCCCTAAAACCCTGAAGACCGTCGCCTGCTCCGCCTGCCACCACCGGCGAACTCCGGCACCCTTCCCCGTCCCTCTACACCTCCGACACTGAGTCCTCTAATTTTTATTTATTTATTTTATTCTATGTTTATTTGTTTTCAGCTTTCACTTATAAAATAATAATAAAAAAGGTATGACTTCTGCTATTAAGAATGATATGATTTTATATAGGAAAATTTAAATTTTTATAAAGCAAAAAAAGATAGAATTTTTATAAAGTAGAAGTAGTAAAAATGTGATTTTTATATATTGAACATAGAAGTAAAAATGTGATTTTTATATATTGAACATAGAAGTAAAAATGTGATTTTTATATATTGAACATCGAAGTAAAAATGTGATTTCTATATATTGAACATCGAAGTAAAAATGTGATTTTTATATATAGAATAGCAAAGTAAAAATGTGATTTTTATATATATAGTGGCTACAAGCAACGAAAGCGACAAAAAGGCGAAAACGACGAAGATCTCTACAATAGAAGTGTCGTGGAATTGGGATAGCTTTTGGTGAGAATTTCTCACTCTTCAATTTCTTTTCTAGTTAAATATATATACTAGGATGCAGACGGTGCTTAGTAGCACCCGACACAATCGTCCACAGACCATGGACTTGTTTGTTTGGTTGCATAGATTAGTTAGATGATTTGATTTGAAATTGAATTGTTTGGTGAAATGAAATGGATTTGATTGATGTGTGAATGGCGTGGGCCTTCACTAGACCGGGGATAAGGCTAGGCCTCGTCCCGTTTCTAGTATCGTGCCGTTATGCCGCCGAAATTTTCTAAAAGGAGTTAGAAAAATAAAAATATCATTTTATTGTGTAAATGAATAATAGAAATTCATGTGTTGGAATAAAATGTTTTATCGTTAAAAATATAAATTTTAACGTGAATATGAATAAATGAATCTTTATAAACAAATCGGCCGATTTGTTTATATACACTAATTTGAATGACATTGATTGGGTCGATAAATTTTACACATCGCCCAACTGCACAAATAAAATCTGTGTTTGTTGATTTGAAACCCCACACGGGTGCTGGGATGAAATTTGAAGTTCACTCATCCTGATTGATTAAATATGTCGATCGATTGATTGACAGGCTGTTATAAGCGTTAGATATCTATATTTGATGCTTATAGAGTGTAGTGCACTTTGGTTGATGGTTGATTATTTTTCAATGCTATTATATACATGTGTTGTATGGAATCCATATAATTAACTTTATATGGTAATTGATTGGGCCTCATTCCAATTTGAAAAATAAAGAATAATATAAAATAAAGGTTCATGTGTTGATTGTACTCATCCGTTGAGATTAGTCATGTGTTGAACGAAATAATTTAACAAAAATAGTCACACGTGGACAGTACTCATTCGTTGAGATTAGTCGTGTGTTGACAAAAATAAATATTCATTTGTTGAATAGAATAAAGGAATATATGAAGCCGTGTTGATTAGATTGACGCCATTTTGACGTAAACGATATTTATATCGATTTTATTCATTTTGAAATGAATTGAATTGAAAACGATTTCGAAATGAATTGAATTGAAAACGATTTCGAAATGAATTGAATTGAAAACGATTTCGAAATGAATTGAATTGAAAACGATTTCGAAACGAATTGAATTGAAAACGAATTCAAATTGAATTGAAAGCGAATTGAAATGAATTCAAATTGAATTGAAATTTGAATTGAATAGAAATGAATTTTAAAACGAATTTATAAAAAAAGAATTCAATTTTGATTTGAATTGAAATGGAAGTTGAAATTGCTTTTGAAATGAATTTTAAAACTATTTATATAATTCGTTTTAAATAGAAATCGACGAAATATATATTATATATATTATATATATAATATAATGGCCTGAATAGAACGCGCCGCGCCGCGGCAGTTCGCGAATTTCGACCATTGACTTCGAACGGATATTACGGGAGATCCGACCGTCGGATTCTCCTAAAACCGGAACCGTTGGGTTCGTATCGAAAAGAGATTTCTAACAAATATTAAAAATTTGAAATCTAACGGTTGGATTTGGAATTATGTCCAAATCAAATTTGAAAAAGGTCGCTGTAAGTGCAGTTCGATGACCGTTTATGGAAATCGACTGTACGGGCCTTGATAAAATTATTAAAAATAGTAATAATTTGTGTAAAATCATAAGAAATGATTTAGAAAGGATTGGGATGAAAAACTACATATTTGAAAAGATAAAAATAGATTTTTATCGAAATGAACTAGTTTTGAACTAGAATTATAATTCTATTCATTTTTAAATAAATAAATTGAATTTGAAAAGGGTTTTAAAAATAACCAGAATTTCCAATGATTGCATTGGAGTGGATTTGAATCGAAATTGTCTTCGGAATATTTCGATGTTGGAATTCGTGATTATACAGATGTTGTCATGGAAATTTGAAAGATATATATTTATATCGTTATTTCCAATACGACATTTGTTAATCGTAGAATTTGATATTGAATATAAGCCGATATATTTTCTATTCAGAGCCTTGTATTGAATATCAAATGTGATTTGGGTTTGTCGTGAATGGTGTCTTCACTAACACTGTTCTTGAACCCAGTTGAGAAAAGATTAAATCTTTTTATTTAGATTTAATGAAGTGTACCAATTAAATAATATTTAATTGGAATTGAATCGATATTGATTTTTGGGTTTATCGTGGACGGTGTTTTAAATAACACTCGTTCTTTAACCCGATAATTAATGAATGTGATTTTGGGTTTATCGTGAACCGTGTTTTAAATGACACCGATTCTTTAACCCAGTTAAAGATTAAAACTAAGTGGAGTTTTAATGAATCTTTAATTAGATTGAAATTGAAACACCCCACCTCCGTTAGGGTCACTCTCAAAGGGAATGCCCTAATTTTGGTGGAGGTTTATAAGTACAAGTCACAGATATACAAGACAGATATAAAGAACACATATTTGTAAACAGCGGAAGAACAACAAATTTTATTTCATAAAAGTCAAATACGTGTTACAACAACATCCTTTCCAAAAACATAACATAACACTTTCATAATCTGTCTTGAGTACATTATTTAAAGAAGCATAATTAAAACATAGATAAACTGCAAAAGCCCCATAGTGGATTGTCCAAAGCCATAGTTCAAAACAGGAAAGTCCAAGCAATACATTTCTCTTCTTCAAGCTGGATGTTGAGGTTGGTCAAGCTGCTGTGTTCCCTCCCTGAGTACCTGGGGGGGGGGAAACGGAAGAAAGAAGACGAAAGAAAAGTAGAGTCAGACATAAAGCCTGAGTAAGTCTAGTACTATTTTGTCTATGAATAAAGAACTGGGTATGGTAAGTATAAACAAGAAGTGGGCAAGCACAATAAACTTGGTTAAGTTGTCTAGGGTCGAATATACTATCGCACCCCAAGTTAATCTCTGAACCCATATAAACTAGTTTCCAATTTGCACCCCATAATCAGGGTGATGTGATCCATTCTATGATGATCGGCTCCTACTCGTAAAGTTACATGTGTCTTACGGCCCCCGATGTCTGTAGTTACCTATGCTGGTCCCACCATGGGGTGTATCAAGTCCCATAGTGGCAACCCGACACAACCTTAGAGTGCACAGGCATGCTACTGGTGCCCAGTGCCTTATTTTTCTGCGCCGGAGTGTGTGCACGCCCGCACCCCGTTAGAACCTACACTGCTACACCACCGCCGTCGCTTTGACCTCTTACAATCAGCCCAGTATTCGTGCCCCACCCTGCCTAGTTTCAGGGTATCCTGATACACCTTTTAGGGTTACTGCTGAAAAGGGTCCCCCGTTACTAGGTTTTCTATCTCTAGCCAACATGCTAAGTTGGTTAAGTGTTTCCTAACCTAACCCCACCAGTCCGCTTAGTTTAGCATGTTCCATTTTGATTAAGTCTTTAGTTCACTTAATCCTATCAGCCTTAATTGTCTTATTAAGGCCCGGACCTCTCACATTAGACAAGTATTGTTGTGGCTGCCTGTTGCCGGTTGGTTCCGGGCAGTCTTACGCCACAACTCAGTCTAACCTCGGGTCCTTGCTGGGCTCCATGTTTAACCTCCCACATTGGATAGGTATTGTTGTGACTACTGGACAGCCGGGCGGTTCCGGGCAGGTTTACATCACAACTCAATCCAACCTCGGGTTAAACACATCGTATGTTCTACATTTACATATTTTGTCATTCTTCTTTATTTCTTATATGTAAATATTTGCGGCCCATTATTAAGTTAATGGTGTAAAGGTTACACCAATCATGGGCCCAACCCATACTTGAATTTGGGCCCTTTTTACTTTAGTTTCCATTCATTGAATTAATTTAGCCCAACGTTATTTACCCCCGTTTTTACACGTCCGTTTATATATTGGGCTTAGCCTTTTAAAGCCCAATTTAGCCATGCGAAAAGGGGAGGCTTAAAGCGTGATTACATACACAAAGAGGGAAGGTGAGCGCATGAACTTGCATATGACGTTGGAAATACATACTAGAAACTGGTGTACTTGCAAAGTGGTAACATAGGTGACATGAATCGAAGCATGTGAACTTGCATAGGTTTAACTATAACATGAACCTATATTCTTATTTAGGGATAATGTCAAACATAAGCATGGCATAAATACTTCTAGCATAAACATGGCATAATATCAAACATAAGCATGGCATAAATACTTCTAGTATAAACATGGCATAAACATAAACAAGTCATGTTCATAAGGTTTCTACATGTTTACAAAGGGGATACTTTGTTACTAACACAAAGCATAGTTCAACTAAATCATGATTTAAGTCTAATCACATAACGATGGTATAAACATACTTATGCATAAATATTCCTAAACATGGTGTTTGCTTTAAACTTGCAAAAAGGGATTTTTGAGTCTAACCTAGCCATGTCTCACATATGTCATCATATAATTCTATTAAACAAGATAGACTTAATCATGGATTTTAATTATGCCAAATATCATTCATAGCCTAGCCATATTCACAAGTTTGCAAATAAGTTCTCTAGTACAAAAGCATGACTTAGTACATGATGCCAAATTCTCAATATAATTTCATATGGATGATAATAACCAAACTTGTTCTAATTACATACAAAATGATTTATGCACAAAAGTATACATCATGATGGCATAGTAGCAAAACCCCAAACTTTAAATCAACTACATACATGTAGCTTCAACATAGGTCACATAATTTGCGAATATTCCAAACGTATATTTGCATAGAACTACCGCATGTAGTTCTTTATAATTGAATGACATAATTCAGAATATCCAATCGTATATAAATTGATAAGAACGCACAAATATGAATTTCATTGCCACAATTCAAGTATACATATCTACACAATCATTTGTTCATACCAAAGTAATACTCTACTTACAATGGTTGCGGCGAATTCTCTAATTAAGAGATATGATTTCCTTTGTTGAATTGATTAGCTTTAGGTTGCTTGAATTGCTTTAGGCTTTAGAACTTTCTCCCTAATCCTCCCTCTAGTTGGCGGCTACTCTTAGTCGTTCCTCAGCAACATGGCGGCTATGCTCTTAATTTTGAATGAATAGATTAGGGTTTAGTCTAGGGTTGTTTATATAGAGGTTAGGAATTGATTAAGACCCTTGATGTTGCTTGGATTGATCATAGCCATTCATTAGGAAGAGAGACCAATAAAAACCCGCCACCTAGCCCTAATGACACAGCAGACCACAGAGGGTCGGCCAAACACAGACCTGGCCAGCCAGGTTGACTGGGCTCGACCAGGTCGACACCCCTGTCGACAGGGCTGTCGACAGCCCTGTCGACATGGGTACCCAGGTCGACAGCCCAGTCGACCTGGGTGGCCCAGGCGGGTGTTTATCCGCCCTGGCCCATTGGGCCCCACTTTTAATTATTTTATTCTGTTTGAATTTTAAATTTAATTCAAAACTTCCGAAGGCCATATCTTCTTCATACGGACTCCGTTTTTCGAAAACTCGGACTCTATTTCGCGTATTTTTCCGAGACGAACGCAATGGCTTATCCCGTTTCCCTTAATTCTTTGATTTCAGATTAATTAATTTGTTAATTTCACAGTTATAGAATTTTTGGGGTGTTACAGAAATAATCGAAATGGAGTATCACCAGTTTTGCTCCAGGCGTTAGTTAAATCTTTAATTAGATTTGAACGTGAAATGGTAATTGAATTTACCGATAACACTGTGGTGTTAGATATGAAGTATTACCAGTTTTACTTCATGGGATGAATAGGTTGGGATTGGGAAATTAAAACAAATGGTTACTTCGGTAAGGTTCATTAATCCCGACTAGTTGAATCGAAATTCAAAAGGAAAGATTAAAGAATAGATTCAAGGAATTTATCTTTGATAAAATTAATGGGAACCTTTCCCTATGAATGTGAAATTTAGAAACTAACTGTCGGTTAGCCAAACAGAATGGTTTTCTGGATATTAATCTGATGTTGGTTTCGGCCTTCAGGGTTAATATTTGGGGAATTATTCTCTTGATTAATTTATGGTTAGTGACTGATAAATTGGAATGAGGCGTATGTTGTGTTTGTGTAACACTTATTTAAAATATACGCGAGTTATTTGGGAAGACCGGGTTTATCCCATTCTGAATAACTGATACGACGATAAGTCGAAGATGAAGACGATGGTCGAAGACCAGAAGTCTTCACGTCGTTTGGGTGATTACTGATGATCTTGATTGGGCTGTACACCCAAGAAGATGGAAACAGTTGGTGATCGTCCAGACGTGCTTAGAGATCGATGGATATGCGGGGTACTAGGTGCCTCCGGTTTCGTTCAGACCCAGAACAAACTTGTAAATGGACAGTGTGTCTGACATTGGATTTCATTCTGTGTGACTGATATCGGTTGCATAGAGTGGTTTGCCTGTTTGGCATGCTAAAATGAAATTGATCGAGGCTTCTGTTGAAAAGCAAAGTCTTGTGCTGATGATCAAAGCACAGCCTGTGTGGCATAGCTTTGTGTAACGTTGATTCGCGAGCCTCGCACCTCGGTTGTGAACCAAAAACGGGAGAGGACCTCAGGGAGGGCATGCGTTTCCTTCTAGCTAGGGTGGTGTCAGTGACCTACCAGCCCTGACATTTATATACTTTTCACCTATGTGGTTGTTGCTGTTGCGAGGCGCCTCGGTTTGATCGGACGATCCGGGTCCGATGGAGTCATTCGTTGGCTCATTGACGCCCCAAAGGGCGGGGAGACGTATTGTTCAGGCATAATAATCCACATCGGTGGACCGGCCCTGTCGCTCCAAGGCTTGCCTGCGCGCTTGCCTGAGACACGGGCTAGAGCGTCTCGAATCGGTAGAGGACGATCCCTGGCCTCGGTTCATAGACGGAAATCCAATTTCCAAATACGTGACATTTGCGGTTTTAATTGTAGAACTAGTATGGCAACATGATATATGGTACCCATGTCGCCTATGATTGATACTTATGATTTGAAGTTATTTTATACACTATGCACTTATTATAGTATCAAATAATATGTTTTAAACGTATCAAGCATTCTTTGGCTGTTATAAGGGAAAACCCTATCCCCCGGCTTGCGTTGCATTGTGTGATAGGACCTGGGTCTTATAACAGCTTCATTTTTCTTTATTTAGCATTGCGCTGTTTGTTTTATGCACTGGTATTCTTGGGAGGAAACCCATTCCGTGTTATACGGCGTGGTCCCTTGATTTACCTAACTTTAAAATAAAGATTAACTGTTTTAGTTCTCACACCAGTCACATGACTGACCTGGAGTTTATTGTTTTAACCTAAACTCTGGGTTCCCCTATTTTCGACACGGGCAGCTAGTAGTTTTGGTTTTGCAGATTTATATTCACAGGATCCTGGTTTACAGCTGGAATGATATCCGAAAAGCTTTGTATCCGTATATCTCTTCTAGTTGTGTATTGTATTATTTTCCGCTGCTATGTATTTAAATGTAATTTAAATCTCTGATATTTCTTCGTAATATTTATTCATACTCTGTATATTCTTGTATTCTGATGCATTGTTGTAATATACAGTGAAATGTTCTTCTGTTTGTGTTCTGATTTGTCATGTTCTCAAAACGTTCAGGCGTTTCGAATGGTCTGGGTCGGTTTAGCGACTGGTTCGGACCGAGCGAAATTCCTTTTCGTCACATTCTCGCTTATCCGGATAATCAACCCATACGACCGGCCAACTACTACATCAACCCTTTCCTGGGAGCAAGTCAGTCCAAGGTCTCAATAATCGTTGTCTGTTCGACGTGAAAATTGCTGGTCTTCAACATCGCCTTCTATTATTTCGATTTAAATCGTCGTTTGATTATTTGAAATGAGTTAAACTCGGCCTTTTCAAATAATCATCGCATAATTATCATTTAAATCGTTTCACGTCGTTTATATCTACTTATAACGATTTACTGCTATTTTTACTTATTTAATAATAGTGAGAATTCATTAAACGACGCTTCGGGTCGATAGACGACCCTGGCGCTATTTTTACCAAAATTTGTTTTAAACATATCTTAAAATCTAACCGTCAGATCTTGATAAATTTTATGTCATTGGTAAGCTCTTTCCAAAATAGTCCTAACGGATCCAGTTTTGGGAGAATTCAACGGTCGTATCTTTCTGTACAACCGTTTAAAGTTATGATTTCAAAACGCGAACTACCACGCGTGTTTCGCTTAGTTTAAATTTATATATATATTATATATATATATATATATATATATAAATATATGTATACAAACCATTTGGCGATTCCCAAAGTCCGTTCTTTTATTTTATAAAGTTGATATTTTTGTCTGCCAATTCTAATGCGACAAAAATTATAGTTTCAACGACGTCTATTTTTTATATTCAACAAACATGATATTTCCCCTTTATTCTTTTATTTACATATACAATGTAAATGTCTTTTACTTTACATTGAAAAATGTAACTTTTCTTTTATTTCTTCTCATTGAAAAATAATGTTTGCTATTATTTTCTTTACTTTCTTTACATAGAAAATGTTTCTTTTCTTTATTTCCTTTTCATAGAAAGATGTTTCTTTTCATTTTACTTTACATTAGAAAAATGTAACCATTTATTTTATTTTACTTTACATTAGAAAAATGTAACTTTTTGTTCTTTACATTGGAAAAATATAACTTTTTATTCTTTTGAATTTACATTGGAAAAATGCACATATTTTACTCTTTTTACATTAGAAAATGTAACTTTTATTCTTTTTCTCTTTACACTGTAAATGTAAATGTTTTCCTTTTATTTTACATTAGAAAATGTTAATGTTATTTTCTTTTTAACAAAGAAAATGTTAATGTTATTTTTCTTTTCTTTTTAATAAAGAAAATGTTTTCTTTCTTTTTAACAAAGGAAATGTTTTCTTTTCTTTTTCTTTTTAACAAAGAAAATGTTTATATTTGCTTTTACACTAGAAATTAAATATATTTTCTTTTACATAATAAAATGTTAATGTTACTTTTATTTCTTTTACATTGAAATAAATATTTTCTATAGCTTATGTAAATACCTTTCCTAGCGTTAGCATTTCTAAATAACTATATCTTTAATGCCAGTTATTTGATCCATTTCAGTTATATAATATGACGATGAAATATGTGTCACAATACTCAAATTATCATAACGGTGGTTTTGGTGTCATAATATTCAGAATAACACAACGATGGTTTTGGCGTCATAATATTCAATATACACAATGGTGGTTTTGGCGTCATAACATTCAAACTAACACAATGATGGTTTTGGCGTCATAACATTCAAACTAACACAATGATGGTTTTGGCGTCATTACACTAAAATTAATCCAACAATGAATTTTGTGTCATAATACTTAAATTAACACAACAATGAATTTTGTGTCGTAACAACTAAATTAACACAACGGTGAATTTTGTGTCATAATAACTAAATTAACACAACAATGAATTTTGTGTCATAATTACTAAATTAACACAACAATGAATTTTGTGTCATAATTACTAAATTAACACAACAATGAATTTTGTGTCATAATTTCCATGAATCAAAATAAAAGCTCCATCTTTATTTATTTTGTGAATCAAAACAAAATCTCTAAACTGTGTTTAGATTATAAATTAGAATAAAAGATCAAATCTTTATTATATAAATCCAACTTTCCTTTATTTTTAAAAATCAAGATAAAAGATCAAACTTTCCTTTGTGACATAAAACAACTTTCTTTTATTTTATTTAAAACAAACTTCCTTTTTATTTTGTTACAAAGAAAAATACATAAATAAAAGATTCAACTTTGTTTTGCTTTATTTTAAAAACCAAAAGATCAAAACTTTATTATATTTTGTTAATCAAATTTAAATCCTAGTTTTTTTCTTTCTTTTTTTCTTTAATCAAAATAAAATTCAACTTTAATAGAAATGAAATAAAGATGAGAGCTTTATTATGATTACATTAAAAAATTACTGATCTAAATAACATAGCTATTTCATGGCATCACCACATATTACAATAACCATACAATAATCGTCACATCGCAGATCAGGAACAGTAATATACAAACCATGATTTCACCATTATAATTTAATTATTTAATTATTATAAATTAGAGATCTCACCGATATTTTCTTTCCAACTTTTACCGTTAAGTTCCAAATCAACTTCGCCAGTCTCTATTATCTCTTACACGTGCATCGCGCACTGTCTTCTCTGCAACTATCGCGTAGGCCAACTCACAAACAGCGAAACTTTTTCCTCCAAATATGCATGCACGTACACGGTTCTTCTTTGTGGACCCACGTATACAAGTAAATTTATATATACTCAAACTGAATATATATTTATTTATATATATTTATGTGTGAAGCAAAGCCAATATTTGTCACGGCAGACGGAGGAGGAGTAGCGGAGCGGAGCTACAGGAAAGGGTTTGAGAGAAAAGAAAGATTTTGGAAAAGAAGAATTGCGTGGATGTAGTGGGGAGGAAGGACGTAGGACTGTTTATGAAGAAGGGTTTGTTTCTGGGTAACAAGAAGGTGGAGTTCTAAATTTTAGCATTAAGGAAGAAATGTTTTCAGACGTTGAAGAATGAGGAGAGAGAGGAGCTTGCAAGAGGACCAACAAGGAGATACATATTTATAACCAAAGGAAAAAGGCAGAAGGAATATCAACGTGTAAAGCAAACAGGGAGAAGTGGACAAATGAACAGTATTGATGAACTGTTCAAAATCGTTGGCCACTATTTATAAAATCTTTATGTAGATATGGTAAGATTTTGGTCTGCTATAATATCTTGGACCAGATTTATTTAAATATTGTTGTCCCCACATCTCTTTTAAAAAGGGAAAATTGGATTTGTTCTTAGTGTACGATGTGTGAACGCTAGGCTAACTCATGGACTGACGAACAATGTTATTAATTCAACGCTATTAATTTCAACCATTAAACCATGAATTAAATTCAATTGGTAACAAATTTATCCCATTCCTTTTATCATGCATTACTGATATAAATATGTGTTATGTTTACTTACACCATTTGTACATCAACAAAAATGCATTCCCTAGTTTTGTCATATTAATTGTGCTATAAATAGCACCGTTTCAGCAGTCTGTTTGAAACAAAATAAATCACCGATTAAAAATTAAACTTATTTGTGGAAATGAATTTATCATTTATGAAACCATTTATACTTATGGTTATTACTGCATAATAAATTCCTTGTTCATGATAAATAATTAAATTACATGCTTTATTGACATTTATTTCACTGTTACATTTCAACACAAATTTTTTCTTTTTATTTCTAGCAGAAAGTTTACATGAGATTTTATTTGCAAATGCAATTTCTTGTGAATACTATGTTCAAAATATAAACATTTATTTTCCCTTCTTAACCGAATCACAAAATTAGTATTAAATCCATTCCTTAATTAAAATAAATTAAAAAGGAATTCTAACATTTTATATTTACTTAATGATTTGATTTGAACTGATTAAATCTCAAAGATGTTTTATGCTGCAACTACATTCCTCGTTCAAATCAATAATTTATTTCTTAACGCAATTCCAAAAATTATTATTATTTATATTAAAATTTTCAACTCACAATTAAAAATTGATTTAAGCGTTTTATTACACTATTTACTTAACGGTTTAAATTGTAAATAAATTTATCTTAATGTTATTCTATTTTACACAAAATTCTTTACTCAAGATAGTTTGTTTCTTCAATTAAATTTGAATTTATTTCATATTTTATTCCTATCATTTTATTGCGCATTTGTTATACAAATATGGTTAAGCCTTCCGATTTGATTACCCGTGATCTTTCAAAGTTTCTTTATTTTTAATGGTAGTAACCGTACCATAAATAATACCATAATAAATTCAATCCTAGCGGTTATTTAAAACAAAGTTAATTACTCTTTATAACTAAATTTCGGCATTGCTAACAATTAAATTTTCTTTTCTTAATGTATGCATATAAAGTTAGAACGTTTTCATTACATTAATTATACGATAATAAATTTAAACGCATTGGTTTACAAAATTAACCACCATTAAAATTTCAAACATATGTTAATTTAATGTTTAATTACCTTTTACTTGCTGGTTTAACTGCAAATAAATTAATCTTAACTATATTTTGCTATGCAAATCAATAAATCTTTTCAATCAGAATTTATTTAAAAATTTATTTTAGTTCTAACGTCAAGTTTAATATTTCAATAGGTCACTATTTGTATCATCATAAATTCTTGACAAACATTTATACTGACACCATATTCACAATGCGCCTTTTATTTTTAGAATAAACACTACATTAAATACCAGTCTAAATTGAATTTCAAACATATATTTTCTTCTTATCAAATTGCATGATAAGTATTAAATTCATTTCTTACTTAAATTTCAAAACTAAATTTAGGACGGTACAACTCTTTCCATAATATTCATTTTTAAACAACGAAGGATTTTTAACGCTAAATATTCAAATCGGTTAGTAATGCAAATCACATTTGTTTATAAATTAATGAAATGGTTCACACCTATTGTTCAAGAATTGACAAAATCTCAAATATAAATATTTATTTTACATTGAATCTTAATTTAATTTATATTTTAAACGTCAATTTTTCTAGGTTGTTACAATCTCCCCCACTTAAAACTTTTCGTCCTCGAAAAGGAGAGTTGTAAAATTTTCTCTTGGCTTTGTTTTAAATTCCTTGTTCTTATAACAAAATGTTACTCACTTAAAATACAAAATCATTTTATTAGGATTTATTTATTAAAATACTGAGCTAGATGATTTTAAGTATTCTTCGACGTTTCGACCAGAATTATATAGTCATCCCACTTTCGAAACTCGAAAACAAATACTGATGATGCTGTAGTCATCAACAGAATCATCCTCAAGTGACTAGAGTGTGATTCTATATCTATCTAGTACATATAAGACTTCGTACATATACTGGCCAGGCATATATTCGAAATCTTCATATACCGATAGTCCAATCGCAACGTCGAATAAAATACTTGAAAATTCTGATTTCAAGTTGTAATTCAAAATAATTTACTTAGTTTTCAAAGTAATTTAGGTATCAAAATACGCTTTCTCCATCGAAATATTCCAGAATCTCATTCTAGGGCGTTCCTAACCCTATCTCTAATGAGATATTATAACTCTAATGAGTTCTATATTTTTGTTCAACATATATCGTACCCTTAGCTTTGTATAACCAAAGCTCTGATACCAACTGTAACAGACCGTCATTATTCCCGGTTTTCACCGGTAATTAAACCAACTTAAACCATTTACAAAGGCGGATTGTTATGGGTACTAACATATATTGAACAAAACAACAGAACTTTTTATATCATGATACAATATTTCATCAGAGTTACATAGAATATCAGAGTTACATGCATATAGCAGCGGAAACATAAATATACTCTCAGCAGAAGAAGTGATGTGATAAAGCGGAAACTCTAACTTTAGCTCGACTCCAATCCAGAAAACACTCCAACTCTTGCTCCAAGGGGTCTATAACTGTAAAACTAAACCTCTAGCTGCCCGTGTGGAAAATTAGTGGGCACCCAGAGTTTAGGAAAGAACAATAAACTCCAGGTCAGTCATGGGACTGGTGTGAGAACATAAAACAGTTATTTTAAGGATTTAATTTAAAGTTGGGAGATTCACCGGACTATGCCACTAATGCAGAACGGGTTTATTCCATTGGATTGCCAGTGCATAATTAAGTAAGTCGTTTAAATAACGCTATGCATTTAAAGAAAAATGAGATCGTTATAAGACCCAAGTTCCATCACACAATGCAACGCACACCAGAGGAAAGGGTTTTTCCTTATAATGATCAAAAGATGATAAATACGTCAAACGTATTACTACTAGTGTGCATATGTTTTCATAAATCATTTCAATATAAATGTATTAATCCTAGACGACATAGGTACCATATATTATGCCGCCGTATATAAGTATACAACTAAAATCGTAATGTCATATTGGAGAATTGGTTTCCATCATGAGTCGAGGCTAGGGGCAAGCTCCTCTCCGATTCGAGACACTCTAGCAAATGCCTCAGGATCCCCCGCAGTGAACCCTTGGAAGCGGTAGGGCCGGTCCACACATATGTGTATGGATTGGTTATGCCTGAACACACGTTTCCCGGTCCCTTTGGACCTATAGTATGACCACCAACGGCCTATAAAACATGAGGTACCTCAAAATCCATCATCCACATAAGTAAAATGTCAGCGCTGGTAGGTCCCTGACACAACTCTAGCTAGAAAGAAACGTGTGCACTCCCTACGGTCCGTATCCCGTTTTTGACTCATACCGGGGTGTGAGGCTCGTGAGGTTACGTTATACACAAAGCTACGCCTAAACAGGCCGTGCTTTGATCATCTTCCACAAGGCCTGCTTTTCAACAAAACCTTGATCATTCGCATCTTAGCGAGCCACATTGACAATTCGTGTCATGCTATCGATAACTACTAACATATACCAGGGTGTTAAGCAGAGAATAAATTCTCTACCACCAAACAAGCATACATTAATAAAAATTGATTTAGTTACACGAAACGAATTCCAAAGTCAGACGCGCGTCCATACAAGTCCGTTCTGGGTTTGAACGAAACCGGAGATACCAGAGAGGTTCTCGCTTATCCGGACAATCAACCCATACGACCGGCCAACTACTACATCAACCCTTTCCTGGGAGCAAGTCAGTCCAAGGTCTCAATAATCGTTGTCCGTTCGACGTGAAAATCGCCGGTCTTCAACATCGCCTTCTATTATTTCGATTTAAATCGTCGTTTGATTATTTGAAATGAGTTAAACTCGGCCTTTTCAAATAATCATCGCATAATTATCATTTAAATCGTTTCACGTCGTTTATGTCTACTTATAACGATTTACTGCTATTTTTATTTATTTAATAATAGTGAGAATTCATTAAACGACGCTTCGGGTCGATAGACGACCCTGGCGATGTTTTTACCAAAATTTGTTTTAAACATATCTTAAAATCTAACCGTCAGATCTTGATAAATTTTATGTCATTGGTAAGCTCTTTCCAAGACAGTCCTAACGGATCCAGTTTTGGGAGAATTCAACGGTCGTATCTTTCTGTACAACCGTTTAAAGTTATGATTTCAAAACGCGAACTACCGCGCGTGTTTCGCTTAGTTTAAATTTATATTATATATATATATATATATGTATACAAACCATTTGGCGATTCCCAAAGTCCGTTCTTTTATTTTATAAAGTTGATATTTTTTTCCGCCAATTCTAATGCGACAAAAATTATAGTTTCAACGACGTCTATTTTTTATATTCAACAAACATGATATTTCCCCTTTATTCTTTTATTTACATATACAATGTAAATGTCTTTTACTTTACATTGAAAAATGTAACTTTTCTTTTATTTCTTCACATTGAAAAATAATGTTTGCTATTCTTTTCTTTACTTTCTTTACATAGAAAATGTTTCTTTTCTTTTCATAGAAAGATGTTTCTTTTCATTTTACTTTACATTAGAAAAATGTAACCTTTTATTTTATTTTACTTTACATTAGAAAAATGTAACTTTTTGTTCTTTACATTGGAAAAATATAACTTTTTATTCTTTTGACTTTACATTGGAAAAATGCACATATTTTACTCTTTTTACATTAGAAAATGTAACTTTTATTCTTTTTCTCTTTACATTGTAAATGTAAATGTTTTCCTTTTATTTTACATTAGAAAATGTTAATGTTATTTTCTTTTTAACAAAGAAAATGTTAATGTTATTTTTCTTTTCTTTTTAATAAAGAAAATGTTTTCTTTCTTTTTAACAAAGGAAATGTTTTCTTTTCTTTTTCTTTTTAACAAAGAAAATGTTTATATTTGCTTTTACACTAGAAATTAAATATATTTTCTTTTACATAAGAAAATGTTAATGTTACTTTTTACATTGAAATAAATATTTTCTATAGCTTATGTAAATACCTTTCCTAGCGTCAGCATTTCTAAATAACTATATCTCTAATGCCAGTTATTTGATCCATTTCAATTATATAATATGACGATGAAATATGTGTCACAATACTCAAATTATCATAATGGTGGTTTTGGTGTCATAATATTCAGAATAACACAACGATGGTTTTGGCGTCATAATATTCAATATACACAATGGTGGTTTTGGCGTCATAACATTCAAACTAACACAATGATGGTTTTGGCGTCATAACATTCAAACTAACACAATGATGGTTTTGGCGTCATAACATTCAAACTAACACAATGATGGTTTTGGCGTCATTACACTAAAATTAATCCAACGATGAATTTTGTGTCATAATACTTAAATTAACACAACAATGAATTTTGTGTCATAACAACTAAATTAACACAACGATGAATTTTGTGTCATAATAACTAAATTAACACAACAATGAATTTTGTGTCATAATTACTAAATTAACACAACAATGAATTTTGTGTCATAATTACTAAATTAACACAACAATGAATTTTGTGTCATAATTTCCATGAATCAAAATAAAAGCTCCATCTTTATTTATTTTGTGAATCAAAACAAAATCTCTAAACTTTGTTTAGATTATAAATTAGAATAAAAGATCAAATCTTTATTATATAAATCCAACTTTCCTTTATTTTTAAAAATCAAGATAAAAGATCAAACTTTCCTTTGTGACATAAATCAACTTTCTTTTATTTTATTTAAAACAAACTTCCTTTTTATTTTGTTACAAAGAAAAATACATAAATAAAAGATTCAACTTTGTTTTGCTTTATTTTAAAAACCAAAAGATCAAAACTTTATTATATTTTGTTAATCAAATTTAAATCCTAGTTTTTTTCTTTCTTTTTTTCTTTAATCAAAATAAAATTCAACTTTAATAGAAATGAAATAAAGATGAGATCTTTATTATGATTACATTAAAAAATTATAGATCTAAATAACAAAGCTATTTCATGGCATCACCACATATTACAATAACCATACAATAATCACATACAATAATCGTCACATCGTAGATCAGGAACAGTAATATACAAACCATGATTTCACCATTATAATTTAATTATTTAATTATTATAAATTAGAGATCTCACCGATATTTGCTTTCCAACTTTTACCATCAAGTTCCAAATCAACTTCGTCAGTCTCTATTATCTCTTACACGTGCATCGCGCACTGTCTTCTCTGCAACTATCGCGTAGGCCAACTCACAAACAGCGAAACTTTTTCCTCCAAATATGCATGCACGTACACGGTTCTTCTTTGTGGACCCATGTATACAAGTAAATTTATATATACTCAAACTGAATATATATTTATTTATATATATTTATGTGTGAAGCAAAGCCAATATTTGTCACGGCAGACGGAGGAAGAGTAGCGGAGCGGAGCTACAGGAAAGGGTTTGAGAGAAAAGCAAGTTTTTGGAAAAGAAGAATTGCGTGGATGTAGTGGGGAGGAAGGACGTAGGACTGTTTATGAAGAAGGGTTTGTTTCTGGGTAACAAGAAGGTGGAGTTCTAAATTTTAGCATTAAGGAAGAAATGTTTTCAGACGTTAAAGAATGAGGAGAGAGAGGTGCTTGCAAGAGGACCGATGAGACGACCCGAATTCCCGTTCTCACGGAAACAAGGTTATCTTTGGAATATAATACAGAAACAGATAATAGCAGAACAGAATTAAATAAATACACCAGAATGAACAACAAAATATACTGGATAAAAGTAATCATCAGAGTTACACAGTATACAGGATCTTACTTAGTACAAATACAGTTCAGCTATACATAAATGTCTACAGCGGAAATAAACAAAATGTGTACAATAGGAGCTGAACAGCGTAAAAAGAATAAATGATAGAATCCATCTTCAGCTCCAGCTATCCAGAAAGAATCAGCTAAACCTGAATACAAGGCTGCCCGTGTAGAAAAAGGGGCACCCGAGTTTGAGAGTGAAACAAACTACGAGTCAGTCATGGGACTGGTATGAGAAATCTACTCAACACATATATAATTTGGCTAATCACAGGACCACGCCACTTTCGTGGAACGGGTTTACTCCATTGGATTGCCAGTGCTTTTAAAACAAATCTTTCTTTAAACATCGCTATGCTTTTTATAAAAATGAAGCCGTTATAAGACTCAGTTCCCATCACACAATGCAACGCAAACCGGAGGATAGAGTTTTTACCTTATAACGGCCAAGATATGCTTGATACGAATAAAACAAAGGCATTTGATATTATTGCTAGTGTTTATATGTTTTGAAAACAATTTCAAATCATAACTATCAATCATAGACGGCATTAATGCCCCATACCACTATGTCGCCATATATAGGTATACAATCAAAACCGCACGATGTCGTATTTGGAAATTAGGTTTCCGTCATGAACCAAGGCAAAAGATAGTCCTTACCGAATTCGAGACTGCCTAGCCCGAGTCTCAGGATCAGAGCTCGAGTGACCCTTGGATCGTCAGGGCCGGTCCACACGGAGTGGATTAAAAAGCCTGAACACTACGTTTCGCCGCCCTTTGGGGCGTAAGCGAGCCAACAAGTGACTCCATCGGACCCGGATCGTCCGATCTAACCGAGGCGCCTCGCAACAGCAACAACCACATAAGTCAAACTCGTCAGGGCATGTAAAACCACTGACGCCACTTTTAGCTAGGAGGAAACGTAGGCCCTCCCTGAGGTCCTTCTCCCGTTTTAGGTTCATACCGGGGTGTGAGGCTCGCGAATTCACATTATACACAAAGCTACGCCACACAGGCGGTGCTTTGATCATCACCACAAGACTTTGCTTTTCAACAGAAGCCCTGATCACTGCATCTTAGCATGCCACACAGAATAAATCCTATGTCAGACACACAGTCCATTTACAAGTCCGTTCTTGGTCTGAACGAAACCGGAGGCACTAAATACCTCGCAAACCCTTCGATCACCACGTACGTCTGGACGATCACCACTCATTATCCATATTTCGGGATGCCTCCTAATCAGGACCTTGGTTACCATCCAAACGAGGTGAAGATCTCCGGTCTTCGACCATCGTCTTCATCTTCGACTTTCAATCGTCGGTCAATTATTCGAAATGAGAATTAACTCGGCCTTTTCAAATAATTCACGTATATTTAGAATTTCAAATCGATTTATTTCAATGGTTAAATTATTCGACAACACCAATATTGTTCCTTAATGTAATTTTCACACCAAACACATTCAACCATCAAATACAACATAAATCGAGCAAATTCAGTTTATTTCCATTCCATATCGCTTAGGATATTTTATAACTATTTATCGCTATTTTTATTTATTTTAAAAATAGCCAATTTATTCAAAACGACGCTTCGGGCCATAAGGCGGCCGTGGCGCTGTTTTTCTTCAGATTTGATTTACACATATCTGAAAATCTAACCGTTGGATCTTCACAAAGTTTACATCATTAAAAAGGTCTTTTCAAAACGAATCCAACGGTTCCAGTTTCGGGAAAATCCGACGGTCGGATCTCCCGGTCCAATCGTTTGAAGTTTCGATTTCAAAATACGAACTGCAGCGTCGTTATTCGATTAAATATAATTCTATTTATATTTATATATAATATAATCGATTCTGGCGCTGTTTTTCTTCAAATTTGAATTAAACATTCCAGACAATCCAACCGTTGGATTTTTACAAGGTTGGTGCCGTTGGGAAGATTATTCCAAGGCGAACCCGACGGTTGAGGTTTCGGGAAAATCCAATGGTCGGATTTCCCGTACTAGTCATTTGAAATCACGGTTTCAAAATACGAACTGCACGGCTTCGTTTCGTTTTAATTTTATCTATATTTATATATTTATATAAATATAGTTCATTCAACAATTTCAATATCGTTTTCACTTCAAAAAATTTTCTAACACCTTAAATTTTGGAAAAATTTCGCCATAACCTCCCCTGCACCGGGAGCGTCGGGAAATCGCAAATAGCGTCCCGGTCCTTCTAATCTCAAAAAGAAAAAGAAAAAGCCAAGCGGCTAGCCAACAGGCTCAAAATCATCACCCAAACAAAGCAGTAAACGTGTACCTATTTGTCGGGCACAAAATTTTATTCCTCTTCTCTAGCCCCTTTGCTATAACCTGTTCAATGAATATGCATGTACATATATATACAGTTCATATCATTTTTCATTTTCTATTCAACTTCATATTTGATTTCTATTTGGTTTAAAAACACCATTCATTCTAATGTTACATAAATAGGTGCAAATCATTTCATTAGCTAATTAATGAATATTTCAACTCATATATGTTTATTTTGAACAAGTGGTTATTTTTAACACTTCACATTTTAACGATTTATGCATACAATAAAAATGTGATTTTTATTGTAAAACGATTCATTTCAAAACACTATTTTTCTATATAGTTCATATAGTCGATAAAAGGTGATTTTTATTATCAAACATTTTTTTTCAAAATATGAATACCATTCAACACATGAATTTCTAATCAACGAATGAATATCAATTCAACACAAGAATGTTTTCTATAGTTTCTATATATAAATAAAAATGTGATTTTTATTATCAAACGATTTATTTCAAATTATGAATACCATTCAACACATGAATTTCTAAACAACGAATGAATATCAATTCAACACATGAATGTTTTCTATAGTTTCTATATATAGATAAAAATGTGATTTTTATTATCGAACAATTTATTTCAAAATATGAATACCATTCAACACATGAATTTCTAAACAACGAATGAATATCAATTCAACACATGAATGTTTTCTATAGTTTCTATATATAGATAAAAATGTGATTTTTATTATCGAACAATTTATTTCAAAATATGAATACCATTCAACACATGAATTTCTAAACAACGAATGAATATCAATTCAACACATGAATGTTTTCTATAGTTTCTATATATAGATAAAAATGTGATTTTTATTATCGAACAATTTATTTCAAAATATGAATACCATTCAACACATGAATTTCTAAACAACGAATGAATATCAATTCAACACATGAATGTTTTCTATAGTTTCTATATATAGATAAAAATGTGATTTTTATTATCGAACAATTTATTTCAAAATATGAATACCATTCAACACAGGAATTTCTAAACAACGAATGAATATCAATTCAACACATGAATGTTTTCTATAGTTTCTATATATAGATAAAAATGTGATTTTTATTATCAAACAATTTATTTCAAAATATGAATACCATTCAACACATGAATTTCTAAACAACGAATGAATATCAATTCAACACATGAATGTTTTCTATAGTTTCTATATATAGATAAAAATGTGATTTTTATTATCAAACAATTTATTTCAAAATATGAATACCATTCAACACAGGAATTTCTAAACAACGAATGAATATCAATTCAACACATGAATGTTTTCAATACAATGAATAAATATAGATTAAGCATATGAAAATAATTCAAACACACAAATATTATTCAAAATTTCGGCAGCATAACGGCAGGGCAGTTACACCGGCACCGTCCCTAGTACGGCTCCTCGCTCTACCTTAAAACCTCGCGGTTTTTGACAATGAGGATCATGCATCTAATTCGCACGCAGGCGGCATGTATATATTTATTTCATTTCCACAAACTAATCCTATGTGGTTTCAACCAAATATTTTCCAACCACAAACGGGTATTTTTCAACCGCAATCAACCAATATAAATCACAAACAAACCCAAACAATCATTCGCTACCAATCAATTTTCACAACAATTTCAACCAATAAATATCGTCCATGGTTTGTGGACGAGGGGCATATATATATATATATAGATATTTATATATAGCAATTCACTTTCATTTTCAACACACATATATAATATTTTTAAATCAGAAATCTCACCGATAGCTATCCACTTCACGATACTTCCCTTATAGAAATCTTCGCCTTTTGTCGCTTTCGCCCATATTCTCTACACATGTAAAAATCGACTTTTTACTATGCTATTCAATATATAAAAATCTAATTTCTACTTCGACTTTCAATATTTAAAAATATGATTTTTACTTTTAAATTTCTAATCTCCTTTTAGTTTATAAATCATTTTAAAATCAGTTTTTATATTCCTTTATAAATCAGTTTTTAAAATCTCCGAAAAAAATCAGTTTTTATATTTTTATAAATCAGTTTTTAACTTTTTAAAAACCAAATCAGTTTCTAATTTTTAAAAATAAAATCAGTTTTTATTTTTAAAACAAAAATCAGTTTTTACTTTTTTAAAAATTCAGTTTTGTTTCTTTATAAAATCAGTTTTTACTTTTTTTTATAAAATCAGTATTTATCTTTTCTAAAAATCAGTATTTATACCCTAAAAAATCAGTTTTTAAAAATCATTATAAAATCTGTATTTAAACCCTAAAAATCAGTTTTTAAAAATCATTATAAAATCTGTATTTAAACCCTAAAAATCAATTTTTAAAAATCATTATAAAATCTGTATTTAAACCCTAAAAATCAGTTTTTAAAAATCATTATAAAAATAGCAAAACGAAGAAAGAAAGAAAAAAAACTTACGGGGGGGGGGGGGGGGGTCTCGCAGATCGACGGAGGGTAGGCGGCTCGAGGTTCGCCGAACTGGAGGAGGGTTTCGCGAATCGCTGTTGCGATGCTCCAGGGGCTCATGGGTCCTGCGAAGCGGCGGAGGGAGAGGGGTGTGGAAGTGGTAGGCTTGGAAGAAGAATAGGCGGTCGGCGGTAGGGTTCGTCGGCGTCGGGTCTCAAGGGGGCGGCGGCTCGATTGGGTTTTCTTCTTTTTTTTTTTTTTTTTTTTTTTTTGTTTAACTGAATCGGGGGGGGGGGGGGGCAGAAGGAGATAAAGGAGGGAAGAGTATTTTTTTTATTATTTAATTATTATATTTTGCAAAAAGGTTGACTTTTACATACGACCTCGAAACGAGGCCCACCGCCTGTCGTCCATAGCGTTTTACCCCCATTCCGAACACAATGGGATATGCATTGCAAGCTGATTTGCTTGTTACAATCAGTTTCCTTTGAATTTACATTTAAATCACTATATTGAATTTTAAACGCACATTTCAAATTACCGGGGTCACATACTAACTAGAAAAATTCCAAAAAAATATTTTCTAGCTTCGTATTGACGATACGGTCCTAACAAAACTAGTTTCGTCGAATTCTGAGACCGTTTGCAAAATGGCCAATTTCCAGTCGATTAAATTCAACAGAAACTGGTCAAACGCGTTTTCCTTTGCCACGCTCACATATTGATTCGAAAAATTATGAAATTTGAAACCTAGCAATAACTTGACACTGCGGATCTAACAAAAGTGGTTTCGTCGAAATCCGAGGTCGTATGCAAAATGTCCATTTTTAAGGGCCTGAATTCCATAGCGACTATTCAGAATTTTCAACTGGACATATCTTTTGATTCCCGCTATCAAATTTCGATTGGTCAGATTCGTTGAAAAGATATTATCAATTAGATTCCATCATTTTTGGTCTCACTAAAATCCGGATTGTTTTGCATCCGGTATATTCAATTGAAGTTTGAAATCGAATTATCGGACTACCGCGCCATTTTCAATTCTATATATAATTATAATTAATTATATTCGTTTTCAAATGTCGATTCAACCTCAGTTTTCATCGCCATTATTTAAAATATTTATTTTAAATATTTAAAATCCATTATTTTAGCCAATTTAAAAAATTTAAATTGGTTCAGATTTTCTGGGTCGTTACAATCTCCCCCACTTAAAACTTTTCGTCCCCGAAAAGGAATAAATTCGAGAAGTGGTTTGATAAATTCACAATCACCCAACACAACAACCAATTTGTTTTTAATATTCAGAGTATAGAATAAATAGTGCACATCCATGGGAAGAAAATAGCAACAGAACAGAGAATTAAATGGTAACGCAAAGTATGGTAAATGTACCTTGCACCGGAGTCAATCAGAGATATCTACTCGGCATCTAGGATAAGCTTTCTGAATGCTCTCCTCAGTTTCCCAAGTACAATCTCGTGGATCTCCACTCCATTGCACTTTGACTAAGTGAACCTTCTTGTTTCTCAGCTCTTTGGTTTCTTTGCCGATGATCTTCAGCGGCTCGCGCCTCACAGCTAATTCTGGAGTAATTTCAATGTCCTGCTGAGCTGCTTCTTCCACGATCAAGTCTGGATCATGAACGTGCTTTCGAAGTTGAGATATATGAAATACATCATGCACTCCAGGCAACCAGTCTGGCAATTTAACTTTATATGCGAGAGTCCCAATCCGTTCCAGAATAGGAAACGGACCAATGAATTTGGGTGCCAACTTTCCAGTTTTACCGAACCGGATAACTCCTCTCATCGGCGATACTTTCAAATATACATAGTCGCCAACTTCAAAGGATATATCTCTTCTTCTTCTATCGGCATAGCTCTTTTGTCGGCTTTGAGCGGCGAGTAATCGTTTCTTAATAAAATCGACTTTGTCGGCAGCTTCTCGAATCATATCAGGCCCTAACACAAGTCTATTTCCAGGCTCGACCCAACAAGCAGGAGATCGGCACGGTCTACCATACAATGCTTCGAATGGCGACATTGTCAGACTCGCCTGGTAGCTGTTATTATAAGAGAATTCAGCCAAATGCAGATGGTCTTCCCATGATCCACCGAAATCTATAACACAAGCCCGCAATAGATCTTCTAGAATGCGATTCACCCTCTCAGTCTGACCGTCTGTCTGAGGATGATAAGCGGTGCTTAGGTTCAACTTCGTTCCCAGCTCGACTTGAAATGCCTCCCAGAATTTGCTAGTGAATATTGTATCTCTATCACTTACTATACTGAGCGGCACTCCATGTAGTCTAACTATTTCCCTGAAGTATATCTGCGCCAGACTCTGAGCGGTTCTGTTTGATCTGACAGGTATAAAATGGGCGGTCTTCGTGAAGCGATCTACGATCACCCAAATACTGTCATTTCCTTTTCTGGTTCTGGGCAAACCATCAATGAAATCCATAGAAATATGTTCCCACTTCCAGCCAGGAACTTCCAGCGGTTGCAATAATCCAGCCAATTTCTGTTGGTCGCTTTTGACTAGCTGGCAAGTAGGGCATCGGCTAACATATATTGAAACGTCTCTTTTCATAGCCTTCCACCAGAATGTTCGTTTGAGATCGTTGTACATTTTGGCCACGCCAGGATGGATACTCAGCTTGGACTTGTGACATTCGTCTAACACCTCCCTTTTTAACTCTGGGATGTCAGGAACACAAATCCTTCCTTTCAACCTCAAGATCTCGTCGTTATCTATTTGAAAACACGAGGGTTCGCCTTTCTGAATCCTTTTGATCATTTCCTTAATAAAGTTATCCTCCTTCTGAAGAATAGATATTTTATCCATCAAGGAAGTCGTGATAATAAAGCTGGCGATCATTACATTCTTTCTGCTCAGCGCGTCGGCCACGACATTGGCTTTCCCTGGAGTATATATAATTTCAAAGTCATATGCTGCAAGAAACTCCAGCCAACGTTGCTGCCTCAAGTTCAAGTCCTTCTGAGTGAACAGATACTTTAATGACTGGTGATCTGTAAACAGTTCAAATCTCTCGCCTAGAAGATAGTGTCTCCAGATTTTCAAAGAGAATATGATAGCCAATAACTCAAGATCATGAGTTACATAGTTTTTCTCGTGCGGTTTCAGTTGACGGCTAGCATAAGCAATTACTTGACCTCTTTGCATTAACACTGCGCCAAGGCCTTCTCTAGAAGCATCAGTCCATACTTTTAAATCTTGGTTGCCATCGATGATGGTTAACACTGGAGCAGTAGTTAATCTCAACTTTAGCTCTTCGAAAGCCTCCTCACTCTCTTCAGTCCATTTGAACTTAGAATGCTTCTTTGTAAGCTTCGTTAAGTGGCCAGATATCTTAGAAAAGTCTTTAACGAACTTCCGATAATAACTAGCCAATCCGAGAAAACTGCGAACTTCAGTGGGAGTACTGGGCTGTTTCCAATTCTGAATAGCTGTGATTTTGCTTGGATCAACAGCGATTCCATCTTTTGATACGACGTGGCCCAGAAATTTCACTTCATCTTGCCAGAATATACATTTAGAAAACTTGGCTTTTAATACATTTCGTCTCAGAATTTCTAGAACCTGTTCCAGATGCTTTTCATGTTCGGCTTTTGATTTAGAGAAGATTAGAATATCATCAATAAAAACCAGAACAAATTTATTCAATACTCCTCTGAATACTCTGTTCATTAGATCGACGAAGTAAGCGGGAGCGTTACATAAGCCGAACGGCATTACTAACCACTCGTAGAATAGGTCGGGACCTCTGAACGCTGTCATTGGAACACACTCTTCGGCAATTCGAAGTTGATGGAAACCTGTAGCTAGGTCCATTCGTGAGAATACTTGTGCTCCATTTAATCGATCCAATAAATCATCAATCCGCGGCAATGGATACTTGTTCTTTATCGTCTGCTTGTTCAGATCACGATAATCTACACATAGACGTAGAGTACCGTCAGATTTCGGGACAAACACCACTACTGCACCCCAATCAGAGAAACTAGGCCTGATCAGACCTTTCCATACTAGCTGTCGTGTTTGATTGTCCAATTCCTCTTTCTCTTTCAAGGACATTCTTCGAATAGCGTGAACTACCGGCCTTGCATTTGGAATTAAAGCAATCTTGAAATCTATTTCTCTCTGCGGAGGTAAGCGAACAACTTCTTCGAACACATCCGCATAATTCTTAACGACAGGAATATCTTTGATGAGGTCAGGAATATTCTCTGTGACTTCAGGAACACTTTCAATTTGGGCTGGAGAAACATTTAGAGCTGCCCAGAAGTCTTTTCTATTAGCATTCTGACCTTCACAGGGAATGGTTATATAATCGCCTGATTTAATCTTCGCCTTTACGACTCTGTCGGCGCATTTGACTTCAGCTTCATATTTGGTCAGCCAGTCTAACCCCAAGATAAGATCAAACTCTTTAAAATTCATGACGACTGCTATGGTAGGAAACCGATAACGAGAGAAAGAAACCGGCACTCCACAAACCCAACTGAGATCAATGGAACCCCCAACTGGATTCTGGACAGTCATTGGTTCCTTCAGCTTTCTCAAATTCAAATCTAGCTTCTTAGCGGCATCCTTCGAAATGAAGCTTCGTGACGCGCCTGTGTCAAACAACACTTTAACTGGAATATCTTTGACAGTAAGCGTGCCTTCTAAAACATCTGGCCTTTCTTGAGCAGACGGAGATGCAGATACTCCTACCACTTCATTTAGATGTACTGCTTTAGGTTTTCTGAGTAGCGGGCAGGCCTTTGAAAGATGACCGGCCTGATGGCATTGACTGCACTTTCTATTCTCTTGGAACTGGTTATCGGGTTTAGACCCTTTCTTTTGTTTCCTCGAGGTTTTACACTTTCTAGTCAGATGCCCCTGTTTATTGCAGTTAGAGCATGTGGCAGTCGTGGCAGGTTCTTTTTCAGATCTTGCCCTTTTTCGATTTACTTCGGGCTCCTTACCGACTTCAGATATTGTACTGGCCTCAGGACGATCTGTTTCAGACTCAATTTTATTACTAGAGCTGACTTCCTCTTCGTACTGCAGCATACCTTTCTTATCTAGATCTTCATATTGATAAGCCATATAAATCATTTCTGAAAAAGGAAGCTTCACATGCCCCAATACTTTATTCTGGTATTTCCTTTGAAGCCCATGAATAAATCTCAGATTTTTCCTCTTTGGATCTTGAATCAGATGAGGAGCAAAGTGAGCAAGTTCGTTGAATTTCTTATGATATTCTGGGATATTCATATCACCTTGTATTAGATAAGAAAATTCATCACATAATCTCTCGGTTGCTTCGGGAGGAGTAAATCTTCCTAGGAAAATCACTTTGAATCTGTCCCAGGTGATATCACCTTCTGGATTATCTTTGATGATTGTTTCCCACCAGATTAAAGCTTCTTCTTTAAGCGCCCAAGATGCTACTAACCGTTTCTGGTCATCTCTCAGTTGGATATGCTCAAAAATTCTTTCGACGGAACTCAGCCAAGCTTGAGTTTGAATTATAGATTCATTGCCCGAGAACTGCGCTCCGTTCAGATTTCGATATTTCTTTAATAGAGCCTCTAGATCGGGTTCTGTATTCCTTCTGTTTCTGGCACTCATTTTTCTAGTACTTCTGCAATTAGCAGATCAAGTGTCAGGTCACAGAAAAGGTATTTTTTTAAAATATAGAGACAAATACTTGAATGTAGATGTGTCTATCGAGGTGTAATTTCATTCTGCTTTACTCATACTAGGATATTGCTGATCCTATCTGTATAGAGTTACCCGTCCTAGAACACTACTGGTTCTATTTCTGACGAGTTCATTCAAATGTTATATTCCAGAACTAAGCTTAACCAAAGCTCTGATACCACGATGAGACGACCCGAATTCCCGTTCTCACGGAAACAAGGTTATCTTTGGAATATAACACAGAAACAGATAATAGCAGAAAAGAATTAAATAAATACACCATAATGAACAACAAAATATACTGGATAAAAGTAATCATCAGAGTTACACAGTATACAGGATCTTACTTAGTACAAATACAGTTCAGCTATACATAAATGTCTACAGCGGAAATAAACAAAATATGTACAATAGGAGCTGAACAGCGTAAAAAGAATAAATGATAGAATCCATCTTCAGCTCCAGCTATCCAGAAAGAATCAGCTAAACCTGAATACAAGGCTGCCCGTGTAGAAAAAGGGGCACCCGAGTTTGAGAGTGAAACAAACTACGAGTCAGTCATGGGACTGGTATGAGAAATCTACTCAACACATATATAATTTGGCTAATCACAGGACCATGCCACTTTCGTGGAACGGGTTTACTCCATTGGATTGCCAGTGCTTTTAAAACAAATCTTTCTTTAAACATCGCTATGCTTTTTATAAAAATGAAGCCGTTATAAGACTCAGTTCCCATCACACAATGCAACGCAAACCGGAGGATAGAGTTTTTACCTTATAACGGCCAAGATATGCTTGATACGAATAAAACAAAGGCATTTGATATTATTGCTAGTGTTTATATGTTTTGAAAACAATTTCAAATCATAACTATCAATCATAGACGGCATTAATGCCCCATACCACTATGTCGCCATATATAGGTATACAATCAAAACCGCACGATGTCGTATTTGGAAATTGGGTTTCCGTCATGAACCAAGGCAAAAGATAGTCCTTACCGAATTCGAGACTGCCTAGCCCGAGTCTCAGGATCAGAGCTCGAGTGACCCTTGGATCGTCAGGGCCGGTCCACACGGAGTGGATTAAAAAGCCTGAACACTACGTTTCGCCGCCCTTTGGGGCGTAAGCGAGCCAACAAGTGACTCCATCGGACCCGGATCGTCCGATCTAACCGAGGCGCCTCGCAACAGCAACAACCACATAAGTCAAACTCGTCAGGGCGTGTAAAACCACTGACGCCACTTTTAGCTAGGAGGAAACGTAGGCCCTCCCTGAGGTCCTTCTCCCGTTTTAGGTTCATACCGGGGTGTGAGGCTCGCGAATTCACGTTATACACAAAGCTACGCCACACAGGCGGTGCTTTGATCATCACCACAAGACTTTGCTTTTCAACAGAAGCCCTGATCACTGCATCTTAGCATGCCACACAGAATAAATCCTATGTCAAACACACAGTCCATTTACAAGTCCGTTCTTAGTCTGAACGAAACCGGAGGCACTAAATACCTCGCAAACCCTTCGATCACCACGTACGTCTGGACGATCACCACTCATTATCCATATTTCGGGATGCCTCCCAATCAGGACCTCGGTTACCATCCAAACGAGGTGAAGATCTCCGGTCTTCGACCATCGTCTTCATCTTCGACTTTCAATCGTCGGTCAATTATTCGAAATGAGAATTAACTCGGCCTTTTCAATTAATTCACGTATATTTAGAATTTCAAATCGATTTATTTCAATGGTTAAATTATTCGACAACACCAATATTGTTCCTTAATGTAATTTTCACACCAAACACATTCAACCATCAAATACAACATAAATCGAGCAAATTCAGTTTATTTCCATTCCATATCGCTTAGGATATTTTATAACTATTTATCGCTATTTTTATTTATTTTAAAAATAGCCAATTTATTCAAAACGACGCTTCGGGCCATAAGGCGGCCGTGGCGCTGTTTTTCTTCAGATTTGATTTACACATATCTGAAAATCTAACCGTTGGATCTTCACAAAGTTTACATCATTAAAAAGGTCTTTTCAAAACGAATCCAACGGTTCCAGTTTCGGGAAAATCCGACGGTCGGATCTCCCGGTCCAATCGTTTGAAGTTTCGATTTCAAAATACGAACTGCAGCGTCGTTATTCGATTAAATATAATTCTGTTTATATTTATATATAATATAATCGATTCTGGCGCTGTTTTTCTTCAAATTTGAATTAAACATTCCAGACAATCCAACCGTTGGATTTTTACAAGGTTGGTGCCGTTGGGAAGATTATTCCAAGGCGAACCCGACGGTTGAGGTTTCGGGAAAATCCAATGGTCGGATTTCCCGTACTAGTCGTTTGAAATCACGGTTTCAAAATACGAACTGCACGGCTTCGTTTCGTTTTAATTTTATTTATATTTATATATTTATATAAATATAGTTCATTCAACAATTTCAATATCGTTTTCACTTCAAAAAATTTTCTAACACCTTAAATTTTGGAAAAATTTCGCCATAACCTCCCCTGCACCGGGAGCGTCGGGAAATCGCAAATAGCGTCCCGGTCCTTCTAATCTCAAAAAGAAAAAGAAAAAGCCAAGCGGCTAGCCAACAGGCTCAAAATCATCACCCAAACAAAGCAGTAAACGTGTACCTATTTGTCGGGCACAAAATTTTATTCCTCTTCTCTAGCCCCTTTGCTATAACCTGTTCAATGAATATGCATGTACATATATATACAGTTCATATCATTTTTCATTTTCTATTCAACTTCATATTTGATTTCTATTTGGTTTAAAAACACCATTCATTCTAATGTTACATAAATAGGTGCAAATCATTTCATTAGCTAATTAATGAATATTTCAACTCATATATGTTTATTTTGAACAAGTGGTTATTTTTAACACTTCACATTTTAACGATTTATGCATACAATAAAAATGTGATTTTTATTGTAAAACGATTCATTTCAAAACACTATTTTTCTATATAGTTCATATAGTCGATAAAAGGTGATTTTTATTATCAAACATTTTTTTTTCAAAATATGAATACCATTCAACACATGAATTTCTAATCAACGAATGAATATCAATTCAACACATGAATGTTTTCTATAGTTTCTATATATAAATAAAAATGTGATTTTTATTATCAAACGATTTATTTCAAAATATGAATACCATTCAACACATGAATTTCTAAACAACGAATGAATATCAATTCAACACATGAATGTTTTCTATAGTTTCTATATATAGATAAAAATGTGATTTTTATTATCGAACAATTTATTTCAAAATATGAATACCATTCAACACATGAATTTCTAAACAACGAATGAATATCAATTCAACACATGAATGTTTTCTATAGTTTCTATATATAGATAAAAATGTGATTTTTATTATCGAACAATTTATTTCAAAATATGAATACCATTCAACACATGAATTTCTAAACAACGAATGAATATCAATTCAACACATGAATGTTTTCTATAGTTTCTATATATAGATAAAAATGTGATTTTTATTATCGAACAATTTATTTCAAAATATGAATACCATTCAACACATGAATTTCTAAACAGCGAATGAATATCAATTCAACACATGAATGTTTTCTATAGTTTCTATATATAGATAAAAATGTGATTTTTATTATCGAACAATTTATTTCAAAATATGAATACCATTCAACAGATGAATTTCTAAACAACGAATGAATATCAATTCAACACATGAATGTTTTCTATAGTTTCTATATATAGATAAAAATGTGATTTTTATTATCAAACAATTTATTTCAAAATATGAATACCATTCAACACATGAATTTCTAAACAACGAATGAATATCAATTCAACACATGAATGTTTTCTATAGTTTCTATATATAGATAAAAATGTGATTTTTATTATCAAACAATTTATTTCAAAATATGAATACCATTCAACACATGAATTTCTAAACAACGAATGAATATCAATTCAACACATGAATGTTTTCTATACAATGAATAAATATAGATTAAGCATATGAAAATAATTCAAACACACAAATATTATTCAAAATTTCGGCAGCATAACGGCAGGGTAGTTACACCGGCATCGTCTCTAGTACGGCTCCTCGCTCTACCTTAAAACCTCGCGGTTTTTGACAATGAGGATCATGCATCTAATTCGCACGCAGGCGGCATGTATATATTTATTTCATTTCCACAAACTAATCCTATGTGGTTTCAACCAAATATTTTCCAACCACAAACGGGTATTTTTCAACCGCAATCAACCAATATCAATCACAAACAAACCCAAGCAATCATTCGCTACCAATCAATTTTCACAACAATTTCAACCAATAAATATCGTCCATGGTTTGTGGACGAGGGGCGTATATATATATATATAGATATTTATATATAGCAATTCACTTTCATTTTCAACACACATGTATAATATTTTTAAATCAGAAATCTCAACGATAGCTATCCACCTCACGATACTTCCCTTATAGAAATCTTCGCCTTTTGTCGCTTTCGCCCGTATTCTCTACACATGTAAAAATCGAATTTTTACTATGCTATTCAATATATAAAAATCTGATTTCTACTTCGACTTTCAATATTTAAAAATATGATTTTTACTTTTAAATTTCTAATCTCCTTTTAGTTTATAAATCATTTTAAAATCAGTTTTTATATTCCTTTATAAATCAGTTTTTAAAATCTCCGAAAAAATCAGTTTTTATATTTTTATAAATCAGTTTTTAACTTTTTAAAAACCAAATCAGTTTCTAATTTTTAAAAATAAAATCAGTTTTTATTTTTAAAACAAAAATCAGTTTTTACTTTTTTAAAAATTCAGTTTTGTTTCTTTATAAAATCAGTTTTTACTTTTTTTTAAAAATCAGTATTTATCTTTTCTAAAAATCAGTATTTATACCCTAAAAAATCAGTTTTTAAAAATCATTATAAAATCTGTATTTAAACCCTAAAAATCAGTTTTTAAAAATCATTATAAAATCTGTATTTAAACCCTAAAAATCTGTTTTTAAAAATCATTATAAAATCTGTATTTAAACCCTAAAAATCAGTTTTTAAAAATCATTATAAAAATAGCAAAACGAAGAAAGAAAGAAAAAAAACTTACGGGGGAGGGGGGGTCTCGCAGATCGACGGAGGGAAGGCGGCTCGAGGTTCGCCGAACTGGAGGAGGGTTTCGCGAATCGCTGTTGCGATGCTCCAGGGGCTCATTGGTCCTGCGAAGCGGCGGAGGAAGAGGGGTGTGGAAGCGGTAGGCTTGGAAGAAGAATAGGCGGTCGGCGGTAGAGTTCGTCGGCGTCGGGTCTCGAGGGGGCGGCGGCTCAATTGGGTTTTCTTCTTTTTATTTTTTTATTTTTTTGTTTAACTGAATCGGGGGGGGGGGGGGCAGAAGGAGATAAAGGAGGGAAGAGTATTTTTTTTATTATTTAATTATTATATTTTGCAAAAAGGTTGACTTTTACATACGACCTCGAAACGAGGCCCACCGCCTGTCGTCCATAGCGTTTTACCCCCATTCCGAACACAATGGGATAAGCATCGCAAGCTGATTTGCTTGTTACAATCAGTTTCCTTTGAATTTACATTTAAATCACTATATTGAATTTTAAACGCACATTTCAAATTACCGGGGTCACATACTAACTAGAAAAATTCCAGAAAAATATTTTCTAGCTTCGTATTGACGATACGGTCCTAACAAAACTAGTTTCGTCGAATTCTGAGACCGTTTGCAAAATGGCCAATTTCCAGTCGATTAAATTCAACAGAAACTGGTCAAACGCGTTTTCCTTTGCCACGCTCACATATTGATTCGAAAAATTATGAAATTTGAAACCTAGCAATAACTTGACACTGCGGATCTAACAAAAGTGGTTTCGTCGAAATCCGAGGTCGTATGCAAAATGTCCATTTTTAAGGGCCTGAATTCCATAGCGACTATTCAGAATTTTCAACTGGACATATCTTTTGATTCCCGCTATCAAATTTCGATTGGTCAGATTCGTTGAAAAGATATTATCAATTAGATTCCATCATTTTTGGTCTCACTAAAATCCGGATTGTTTTGCATCCGGTATATTCAATTGAAGTTTGAAATCGAATTATCGGACTACCGCGCCATTTTCAATTCTATATATAATTATAATTAATTATATTCGTTTTCAAATGTCGATTCAACCTCAGTTTTCATCGCCATTATTTAAAATATTTATTTTAAATATTTAAAATCCATTATTTTAGCCAATTTAAAAATTTTAAATTGGTTCAGATTTTCTGGGTCGTTACAACCAACAAGGAGATACATATTTATAACCAAAGGAAAAAGGCAGAAGGAATATCAACGTGTAAAGCAAACATGGAGAAGTGGACAAATGAACAGTATTGATGAACTGTTCAAAATCGTTGGCCACTATTTATAAAATCTTTATGTAGATATGGTAAGATTTTGGTCTGCTATAATATCTTGGACCAGATTTATTTAAATATTGTTGCCCCCACGTCTCTTTTAAAAAGGGAAAATTGGATTTATTCTTAGTGTACGATGTGTGAACGCTAGGCTAACTCATGGACTGACGAACAATGTTATTAATTCAACGCTATAAATTTCAACCATTAAACCATGAATTAAATTCAATTGGTAACAAATTTATCCCATTTCTTTTATCGTGCATTACTGATATAAATATGTGTTATGTTTACTTACACCATTTGTACATCAACAAAAATCCATTCCTTATTTTTGTCATATTAACTGTGCTATAAATAGCACCGTTTCAGCAGTCTGTTTGAAACAAAATAAATCACCAATTAAAAATGAAACTTATTTGTGGAAATGAATTTATCATTTATGAAACCATTTATACTCATGGTTATTACTGCATAATAAATTCCTTGTTCATGATAAATAATTAAATTACATGCTTTATTGACATTTATTTCACTGTTACATTTCAACACAAATTTTTTCTTTTTATTTCTAGCAGAAAGTTTACATGAGATTTTATTTGCAAATGCAATTTCTTGTGAATACTATGTTCAAAATATAAACATTTATTTTCCCTTCTTAACCGAATCACAAAATTAGTATTAAATCCATTCCTTAATTAAAATAAATTAAAAAGGAATTCTAACATTTTATATTTACTTAATGATTTGATTTGAACTGATTAAATCTCAAAGATGTTTTATGCTGCAACTACATTCCTCGTTCAAATCAATAATTTATTTCTTAACGCAATTCCAAAATTTATTATTATTTATATTAAAATTTTCAACTCATAATTAAAAATTGATTTAAGCGTTTTATTACACTATTTACTTAACGGTTTAAATTGTAAATAAATTTATCTTAATGTTATTCTATTTTACACAAAATTCTTTACTCAAGATAATTTGTTTCTTCAATTAAATTTGAATTTATTTCATATTTTATTCCTATCTTTTTATTGCGCATTTGTTATACAAATATGGTTAAGCTTTCCGGTTTGATTACCCGTGATCTTTCAAAGTTTCTTTATTTTTTATGGTAGTAACCGTACCATAAATAATACCATAATAAATTCAATCCTAGCGGTTATTTAAAACAAAGTTAATTACTCTTTATAACTTAATTTCGGCATTGCTAACAATTAAATTTTCTTTTCTTAGTTTATGCATATAAAGTTAGAACGTTTTCATTACATTAATTGTACGATAATAAATTTAAACGCATTGGTTTACAAAATTAACCACCATTAAAATTTCAAACATATGTTAATTTAATGTTTAATTACCTTTTACTTGCTGGTTTAACTGCAAATAAATTAATCTTAACTATATTTTGCTATGCAAATCAATAAATCTTTTCAATCAGAATTTATTTAAAAAATTATTTTAGTTCTAACGTCAAGTTTAATATTTCAATAGCTCACTATTTGTATCATCATAAATTCTTGACAAACATTTATACTGACACCATATTCACAATGCGCCTTTTATTTTTAGAATAAACACTACATTAAATACCAGTCTAAATTGAATTTCAAACATATATTTTCTTCTTATCAAATTGCATGATAAGTATTAAATTCATTTCTTACTTAAATTTCAAAACTAAATTTAGGACGGTACAACTCTTTCCATAATATTCATTTTTAAACAACGAAGGATTTTTAACGCTAATTATTCAAATCGGTTAGTAATGCAAATCACATTTGTTTATAAATTAATGAAATGGTTCGCACCTATTGTTCAAGAATCGACAAAATCTCAAATATAAATATTTATTTTACATTGAATCTTAATTTAATTTATATTTTAAACGTCAATTTTTCTAGGTTGTTACATCTTGGGTGCCTAAATTTGTACGGGCAGTCAAGTAGTTCAGGATTTTACAGATCTATCTAAAGGAGCTTGGAGCAGGAGGCTTCAGCATTAGTTATATAGAGTTTGTTCCGCTATGTTGTAAGTGTTGTACTCTGATAAGTGTATGTTATACAGTTTAGATTTTGTATTTCAAAAGTTATAATATATTATATTTTGTTCCGCTGCGATGTGAGATTCTGTGTTGTTATTTCTGTTCTTCATCTATCTCTTTCTTCTAAAAAAAAATGTTTCATATTTTCGTGATATTTGTGTTGGACGTATGGTGTATATAATCAACTCTGATGTTATGGAATTACGGGTCATTACAGTTGGTATCAGAGCTTAGGTTGAGCGAATACCTAGGCTGTGATGAAATTGTGCTCATTAGAGATAGGGTCAGTAGTATCCTAGAATGAGTTAAGTGTATATATATACGAGAGAGCGTATTTGTTATTTTATATAAAAACTGTTTTATATTGTGTTGACTAGTCTGTTGAGTGGATTATGAATTCTGATCGAATCGTGGGACGCCACGATGTCGATAGGAGTTTATAAACACTTGAACAGGAGATTGGACACGATATTGTTTTTAAATAGTTGAGTTGATTGTTAGGATTATAATCAAATTAGATTATAAAACAGAAATAGATATATAACCAATAGAATTTGTATATGAAATCAAATATACAAATGTGACAAATTGAAATTGAATTCCAACCAGAATTTAGAATTTTAAATCCTGGGAGTTTGGAAAATATTTTTCTAAATGGAGTGTGAAAGAAATATAGTACTGAACTCATTCAGTAGCTAGGAAATAATTCTGATGATGGTCGCAACATCATTAGTGTTCATTTTCGAGTTTCTAAGTGATGAATTACTACCTTAGAAAAGTTTTGATGGAAATTTGTTTGAAAAGAAACAAGCTATTTGAAAATTCAAATGTTTTGAATTTGAGATAGATATAAAAATATGTATATATTTATATTACTTCAAAGGAATTCTGAAATGGGAATTGGAATATGGATTTCAAATAGAAGTAAAACATAGAAATTTAAATAGGATTTGAATAAAGAAAATTCAAATAGAAATTGTATAAGAAAATTGAAATGGAATTTGGATTCAAAGGAATTCAAATGGATTTGAATAAAGAAAAGTCAAATAGAGATTTGAATATTAGAATTCAAATGGAATTTGGTTAAATAGAATTTCAAAGAGAATATAAAGTGGAGGTTGAATATTAGAATTCAAAGAAAATATAAAGTTTGAAATAGAATTTAAATTCAAAGGATTTCAAATAGGAATTGAAGATAAGAAATTCAAATAGAATTTGAAGATAAGGAATTGAATTAGAATTTGAATAGAAGAAAATTCAAATAGAAATTGAATAGAAGAAAATAATATAGAGTTTGAATAAAGAAATTCAAATGGAATTTGAATATTGTAAATATATAGGTTTGAGTATTAGAAGTGAAATAGATCGGGAATATTATGTTGAAATGGAAAAATGGATTTGATATATATTAAAAATATATCAGAATGGAGTTGAATTTATTATAAACAAAGTTAAAACGTTTATATTTATAAATATAATTAAAACAAGCTCGCCATGGCGCGGCAGTTCGTAAATTGGCGATTCGAACTTCAATTTAGTATACAGAACTCAATTGAAGTCGGAATTCTTTGAAACAAGAATCGTCGGGACCGGTTGAACAATAGTTTTCTAATGAAAGAGAAAAATCGGGATTTCATCGTATAGATTTTGAGTTATATCAAAATCAAATTTTTAGAAAAACAGCGCCAGAACCATTATAAAACCATAACGGTTTAACTAAATAAATAAAAGGATTTTTAGGAAATAAAATCCGAATTGGCATTAGAAATGTAATAACCCGGAAAATACGAGCCAATTTAAAATTTTTAAATTGGTGATTTCATAGGAATTTGAACAATTGAAATAGAATATTTCAATAAAATAGTGAATTAGAAATAGTGAGTCAGTTTGAAAATTTGAATTCAAACTTTGACTGACTGTGCAGGGTGGAAAATATAACGGATTTTAGTGAAACCAAAAATATTTAAATCTGTTTATCAATACCTTTCTAACGAATCTGAAAAATCGAAGTCTCATAGCGGGAATCAAAAGTTATGGCCGAATGAATTTTCAGAATGGTCGCTATATAGAATATATGGCCCTGGAAAATTGATATTTTGCATACGACCTCGGAATTCGACGAAACCACTTTTTTTGGGTCCGGGATGTCAAACTATTGCTAGGTTTCAAATTTCATAATTTTTGAAGCTAGTTTGTGAGCGTGGCAAAAGAAAATGTGTTTGGTCAATTTCTGTTAAATTGGATCGACCAGAAAATGGCCATTTTTCAAACGATCTCATAATTCGACGAAACTAGTTTTGTTGGGACCGTAACGTCAAAACATAGCTAGATTTATTTTTCTGGAATTTTTCGAATCAGTTTGTGGCCCTGGCAAATTGAAATGTACGTTCAAAGTTAAAAATTAAATGTTTTATACTTTAATTTGAAAAATAACTGACTGTAACAGTCGAATTGGACAACGAAACATATCCCATTGTGTCCGGAATGGGGGTATTTAGCTAGGGGCGACAGTCGTTGGGCTTGAAAAGGAGTTCGTTTGTGAAAACCCTAATTTTCAGAAATATATATATTCCGGCCAATCAGAATTTTTCTTTCATAATTAAAAAAATAAAAAAATAAAAACGCGAAACCCTCGAAACGAACGGCGACGCGTGCTCCAGACTTCCCCGACCAATCGCCGCTGCTGCCGCCGCTTCCAGCCTCCGCCACCACCGCCGCTCGACGCGCCTTCGCCTCCCCTTCAAATCCGACCAACTTCCTCCGTCCCTCATCGCCTGTGCCGCCGGAATCGATGCCAGAAAGCCCCGACCTTCCCAGCGCCGCCGCCGACGATCCTGACCACTGAACGCCACCAAACCTCCACCGACAGATAGCCCTCTCCTCTCTCTTCCACGTCCAACTCGCCGATCATCCCCTCGTGCCCCGGTTCTCGCGAAAACCGCAAACCTAGTTTTGAACCTTCGTGAAAGGTGAGTTCTTTTTGATTTTTACACTTTGAAAAATCATATCTATTTGGTGTGTTGACGAAATTCGATGAAACAGGAAACATCGGGACCGCAAGGAAGCTCTCTACCCAATAGAAGAAGCCACAGATTTTTCTGAGTCATCTACGATTTTTAGCACTCCGAAAACCAATGTGAGAAATTTAAATTATATAAATTTGAATGGAAAATGTCGTGTATAAATTATATTAGCGAAATATAAATTACATACGTGTTGTATACCTCATGTACATGCGTAGTGTAAGCTATATAAGCGAAGTATGAATTTTACATGCATAGAATAATTGACATATGTGTTGACATGCAAGTGAAATATAGCAATTATATTAAATATATATATATATATATGTACTCCCCTCGTCCACAAACCATGGACGATATTTATTGTGGTGAATTGGTGTGAAATATTGGATGAAAAATACGAATGGTTGAATAATTGTTTGTGGTTGATATTGGTTGGTTGCGGTTGAAAAATACCCATTGGTGATTGAAATGAATTGGTATTATTTGTGGAAATAAAAATAAAACATGCCGCCTGCGTGCGAATTAGATGCATGAATCCCCATTGTCAAAAACCGCGCGGTTTTAAGGTAGAGCGATTAGCCGTACTAAGGACGTTGCCGGTTTTAACTATCCTGCCGTTATGCTGCCGAAATTTTGAATAATCTTTGTGTGTTAGAATTATTTTAATATGTTGAAATTATTTTCATGCATTGAAATTAAAGTCATATGTTGAAACTATATCCATGTGTGGAAATGTTCATGTGTTGGAAAGTGTTATGTGAAAATTAAATTCATTTGTGAATGAATGAAGTGTTTAAACAATAAAAATCACATTTTTATAATATATATGAATATGAAAAATATTCGCCTTATATAAATAGTTTCAACAATAAAAATTCTATCTTTCTAATATGAACAACATAAATAAAATATCCATGTGTGGAAATGCTCATGTGTTGAGAAGTGTGCGTAGTGGAAAAGTTCATGTGTTGAATAAAAAGATCAAACAATAAAAATTACATTTTTATTGAAACTATGAAGTGTTGAAAACATCCATTTGTCGAATAAATGTTTTAAATGATAAAAATATCATTTTTATCATATATTGGCTATGCTAGAAATATGCAGACGTTGAAATAAATATTGGTGAAGAAATATTATTTTTAACATGCACAGGAACTAAATAAAATAGTCATGTATTGAAATCTATTTTAGTTCGCCAAAATTATCATCTTTGAAATGTGAACTGTTAAAAATAACCACTTGTTCAAATAAAATATGCATGAGTTGAAATATACATTAATTAGCTAATGATATGATTTTAGCCTATGCATGCAACATTAGAATGAATGGTGTTTTTAAACCAAAGTAAATCAAATATGAAGTTGAATGGAAAATGATAAGTGATAGAAATTGTATATATGTACATGCATATCTATTGAACAAGTTATAGCAAAGGGGCTAGAGAAGAGGAATAAAATTTTGTGCCCGACAAATAGGTACACATTTACTGTTTTGTTTGGGTGATGATTTTATGAGCTTGTTGGCTAGCCGCTTGGCTTTTTCTTTTTCTTTTTGATATGAGATGCCTGTGTGGCTATTTGGGAATTTTCCCAGACCCTCCGGTACAAAGGAGGTTATGGCGAAATTTTCTGAAATTTAAAGGCGTTAGTGAAATAATTGAAGTGGAAACGATATAGGAATTTTTGAATGAACTATATTTATATAAATATATAAATATAAAAAAATTAAAACGAAACGTGGCCATACAGTTCGTGTTTTGAAACTGTGATTTCAAATGACTAGTGCGGGAAATCCGACCATTGGATTTTCCAGAAATCGCAACCGTTGGGTTCTCCTTGGAAATATCTTTCCAACGGCACCAACTTTGTGAAGATCCGACGGTTGGATTGTCTGGAATGTTTAATTCAAATTTGAAGAAAAACAGCGCCAGAAATGATTATATATATATATATATATAATTAAATTAAATCGAATAACGACGCTGCAGTTCGTAAATTGAAATCGTAATTTCAAATGGCTAGTGTGGAAGATCCGACCGTCGGATTTTCCCAAAACTGAAACCGTTGGATTCATTTTAAAAAGACCTTCCTAATGATATAAAATTTGTGAAGATCCAACAGTTATATTTCCAGATATGTGTAAAACAAAATTAGTGAAAAGCAGCGCCAGTGCATCGGCACGACCTGAAACGTCGTTTAATTAAATAGGGCCATTTTAAATTAAATAAAAATGGCGATATATCGTTATAAAATACTATAGACGATATAGAGTGGAAATAAACCAATTTCATTGTGTTTGCTTGATATGTGATGGTTGAATGTATTTAACATGAAAATTATAACTAAAGAACTGAAATGTGAATGTTGAATAATCCAACCATGTGACAAATTGATTTGAAAATCTAAATATACGTGGATTATTTGAAAAGGCCGAGTTCATCTCATTTCAAATAATCGTTCGACGTTGAGAAGTCGAAGAGTGGAAGACGGTTGAAGACCGACGATCTTCACATTGGATGGATGGGCGCTACTGATGCTCGTGATTGGAGTAGCTACCATGAAGGAGCTGAAGTAGTGGCCGTCCAAACATACTGTTGATTGTACGGGTATGCGAGGAATTGGTGCCTCCGGTTTCGTTCAGACCCAGAACGGACTTGTAAATGGACTGTGTGTCTGACATTGGATTTTGTTCTGTGTTGATTGATCTCTGTTAAATATATATCTGTTTGGCGGCGGAGAATTTATTCTCTTGCTTAACGCCCTTCTCTGAGACGTACGAGCTCAGAGGTTATGTATTGATAGAAATCAGTCGCATGGAGTGGATTTCCTGTGTGGCACGCCTAAGTGGCATATGATCAAGGCTTCTGTTGTAAAGAAAAGTCTTGTGGTTGATGATCAAAGCATGGTCTGTGTGATGTAGCTTTGTGTATAACGTGAATTCGCGAACCTCACACCCCGGTATGAGTTAAAAACGGGAGAAGGACCCAAGGAGTGCATGACGTTTCTTTCTAGCTATGGTGGTGTCAGTGACCTCCCAGCCCTGACATTTATATCTATTTTTCACCTGTGTGGTTGTTGGAATACGAGGCGCCTCGGTTATAGGTCTGTAAGGACCGGGAAACGTATGTTCAGGAATTGCCAATCCTCAAAAGTAAGAGAGGACCGGCCTTGGAGGATCCAGGGGATTACTGTGTGCGGTCACGAGGCATTTGCTAGAGTGTCTCGAACGGAGAGGAGCTTGTCCCTTGCCTCGACTCATGAAGGAACCCAATTTCCAATACGAAATATACGGACGTGATTGTATTACTAGTATGGCGACATAGTGGTATGGGTCATTTATGCCGCCTATGATTGATATTTATGATTGAAATCGCTATTGAAACATATATGCACTAGTAATAATATCAAACCCTTTTGTTTTGTTCGTATGAAGCATTTTTGGCCATTATAAGGTAAAAACTCTATCCTCCGGCTTGCGTTGCATTGTGTGATGGGACCTGAGTCTTATAATGGCTTCATTTTATAAAAAGCATTGCGATGATTTAATCATTTACTTTATTTCATGCACTAGCACTCATTGGAGTAAACCCGCTCCGTGAAAGTGGCGTGGTCCTTTGATTTGCCTCATTATTGTTGTTAATATGTTAAGTAGATTTCTCATACCAGTCCTATGACTGACTCGTAGTTTGTTTCACCTTGCAAACTCGGGTGCCCTCATTTTCACACGGGCAGCCTAGTTACAGGTTTCTGACGCACCTTTTGGCTCATGGCGAGGCTTGACTACACCGTGCTGACTTGGATTTTCTCCGCCATTATTGTATCTATATTATGATTCCGCCATTGGCGATGTAGACTGATATTTATTTTGAGTACTCTTTATGTATGATTCCGCCTCAGGCGATGATGACTGATTATGTATCACTATGCACTAAATTTTATCCTGTACTGTGCTTCTCTGATGTGATGATATCTATATGATTCCGTTGTCATATGTGTGCAAATTATTCTATTTTCTGTTTATGCTATTATCTATAACCTAATAATGATGATTAATGTTTTATATTCCAATGATTATCCTTAACACCATGTCTCGGGGTTTTGGGATCGTCATAGCTGGTATCAGAGCTTTGGTTAACCTTAGTTCTGGAGTCTAACACATTAAACACTTCGTCAAAATAGAATCAGTAGTATTCTAAGGCGAGTCGCTCATTAGAGACAGGACTAGTAAAGTCCTAGAATGAGCCGAGCAGAATAGCAAAAACAATTTGATCAGTCCATCATTATCTTTCCATAAAATTTTCTGCTTAACTATGCAATAGACAATCATTTCTGTTAGCTGACTCTTTCCTTGCTTATACAGAATTTGACAAATGGCTACCAGAGCAGCCGCCGCTAGAGGAGGTCGTGCCGGCCGAGGCCGAGGAAGGGGAGAAGCCCCAGCTTAAGAAGGACCTTTGATACAACCTCCGGCAGCTCAATACTTCGAGCTAGACCGTGTAGCTAAGAGATATAAGAACTTAGGAGGCAAGACCTTCTCGGGTACTGGCACAGTAATAGAGGCCCTTGCATGGCTCAAAACATGCGAGAAAATTCTTGAAGGCCTAAGGCTTGGAGATGAAGATAAAGCTATTATGGGTGCCTGGCTTATGCAGGAACAAGCTGAACTATGGTGGGAATCTCTCACCGCCGGGAATAGAGAAGCTGAAAGAACATAGGATGGATTCAAAGAACTCTTCAAGGAGAAATATGTCCCAGAACAAGATTTAGAACGAATGCACGATGACTTCGCCAATCTCCAGTAGGGGGATCTTTCCGTGCAGGATTATCTGAATAAATTTACACTGTTGTCGCCCTATGCTCCGGAGCTCGTCGCCACTGCGAAATCCAAAAATAAGAGGTTTATCCTTGGGCTAAGACGACAATATCATGATAGAGACATGGCCCATGTCAAGATGGAATTCAACGAACTGATGGAAATGACATGCAACTACGAAGACCTTGATCAAAGGCATCTGGATCAGGATCGCGCTAGAAGCCAAGCCGGAAACAAGCGCAAGCCTGCTGTAAATCAAGGTGAGTCAAGCCAAGCAGCATCTTCAAAACCTCAGACTGGCAAGCCGCCAAGAGGAAATTGCTTTAACTGTGGCAAGCCGGGGCACTACTCAAATGTCTGCACAGCTCCGAAGAGGCAGAAGACAAATTCTCAAGGTTCGAGCCAAGGCTCCCAGAACCCTCGCTCATGCTTCAATTGTCGCAAGACCGATCATTTGGTCAAAGACTGTCCTTTGCTGAAGAAAGCCACAGTAGCTCACGTATTTGACGGGTAGAGCTCGCCAGCTGCTTCCGACGGAGCAGGTAAACCTGATGTTTTGGGAGGTACCCTTACAATTAAAAATATTCCTTTTTCTATATTGTTTGACACAAGTGCATCACGTAGTTTTATTGCTAGTTACACAATGCACAAATTAAAGTTAAAACAGAGGAAGCTTAAAGAATCGGTAGAAGTACATAATCCGATAGGAGGATCTCTTATTCTCAGTTCATATTGTAGAGTGCCAGTCTCTTATTCTTTCTACAAATTTCCCTTTGATTTAATCGTTATGGATTTTCCCGAATTCGATATCATTCTCGGGCTTGATTGGTTAACGCAGTATGAAGCTGAGGTAAAGTGTGCGGAAAGAATCGTTAAATTCGAAAGGAGCTTGGACATATATATATACCCTGTCATGGTTCGAATCCAAATAGAGAAGAATTTTTGTCAGCATTAGAACTTATCCCCACTTCCATAGAAAAGATTTCGATTGTTAGAAACTATGCAGATGTGTTTGAAGAAGTTGAAAACTTACCTCCGCAAAGAGAAATAGAATTTCGAATCGATCTAATTCCCAATGCCAGACCACTAGTACATCCAATTCGTAGAATGACTCCGAAGGAAAAAGAACAATTAGGCGATCAAACTCGTCAAATGTTGTGGAAGAGTCTAATCAGACCTAGTTTTTCTAATTGGGGTGCAGCTGTTGTGTTTGACCCAAAGTCAGACGGTACTCTTCGATTATGCGTTGATTACCGAGACCTCAACAAACAGACGCTCAAAAACAAGTATCCATTATCCCGCATTGATGATTTGCTAGACCAATTAAATGGGGCGAAAGTATTTTCCCGAATGGACCTAGCTACATGTTTTCACCAATTGAGAATAGTAGAGGAATGTGTTCCTTTGACAGCTTTCAGAGGTCCAGACATATTTTATGAATGGTTAATAATGTCGTTTGGCCTATGCAATGCTCCAACATACTTTGTCGATCTAATGAATAGAGTGTTCAGGGGAGTTCTGAATAAATTTGTCCTCGTCTTCATTGATGATATTTTAATCTACTCCAAATCAAAACCCGAGCATGAAAAACACTTAGAACAAGTATTGGAGATTCTAAGGAAGAACGTCTTCAAAGCCAAATTCTCTAAATGTGTCTTCTAGCAAGAAGAAGTGAAATTTCTTGGCCATGTCATGTCAGAGAAAGGAATTTTTGTTGACCTAAGCAAAGTAACAGCAATTCAAGACTGGAAACAACCCACTACTCCCACCGAAGTTAGAAGTTTTATGGGGTTGGCTAGTTATTATCGAAAGTTCATTAAGGATTTTTCGAAGATATCCGGTCCGTTGACGAAGCTCACAAAGAAACATGAGAAATTCAAGTGGACTTCCGACTGTGAAGAAGCTTTCCAGGAATTGAAATCGAAACTGACAACTGCTCCAGTGTTAACTATTATTGATGGCAATCAGAATTTAACGGTTTGGACAGATGCTTCTATTAGAGGTCTTGGTGCAGTGTTAATGCAAAGAGGCCAAGTAGTCGCTTATGCAAGACACCAACTGAAACCGCATGAGAAGAATTATGTGACTCATGATCTTGAGTTGCTAGCCATCGTTTTTGCATTGAAAATCTGGAGGCATTATTTATTGGGCGAGAAATTTATACTGTACACAGATCATCAATAATTGAAGTATTTATATACCCAGAAAGATCTGAATCTGAGACAGCAGCGTTGGCTAGAATTTCTTGCAGCGTATGATCTTGATATCCTGTATACGCCGGGGAAAGCTAACGTTGTAGCGGATGCGCTTAGTAGAAAAACCGCAATCATTGCCAATCTTATAATTACACCTGGATTGATTGATAGAATATCTGTTCTTCAGAAAAGTGACAATTTTGTGAAAGAGATGATAAGAAGGATTCAAAGGGGCGAAGGCTCCAGTTTCCAGGTGGATAGTGAGGGAGTTCTGAGGCTGAATAGAAGAATATGTGTTCCTGACATTCCTGAGCTCAAAAGAGAAGTGTTAGACAAATGCCATAAATCCAAATTTTGCATCCATCCTTGGGTAAGTAAAATGTACAACGATATCAAACGCACTTTCTGGTGGAAGACAATGAAAAGGGATATTTCTTTGTATGTTAGCAGATGCCCTACTTGCCAATTGGTCAAGAGCGACCAACAAAAGGTAGCTTGATTGCTGCAACCGTTGGAAGTCCCAGGTTGGAAATGGGAACAAATTTCCATGGATTTCATAGATGGCTTGCCGCGAACCAGAAAAGGTAATGACAACATTTGGGTAATCGTAGATCGCTTCACGAAGACTGCCCATTTTATACCTGTCAGATCCAATAGAACCGCTCAAAGTCTAGCATAGATATATTTCAAAAAAATTGTTAAGCTGCATGGAATTCCCATCAGCATTGTCAGTGATAGAGACCCGATATTTTCTAGCAAATTCTGGGAGGCTTTCCAGACAGAATTGGGAACGAAACTGAATATGAGCACCGCATATCACCCTCAAACAGATGGCCAAACTGAGCGGGTGAATAGAATTCTAGAAGATTTATTGCGGGCTTGTATAATTGATTTTGGTGGGTCATGGGAAGACCATTTGCATTTGGCAGAATTCTCGTATAACAATAGCTATCAAGCAAGTTTGGGAATGTCGCCATTTGAAGCATTATATGGAAGACCCTGCAGATCTCCAGCATGTTGGGTAGAACCTGGCAACAGACTTGTGTTAGGACCCGATATGATTAGAGAAGCATCTGATAAAGTCGACTTCATCAAAAAGCGTTTGAGAACCGCCCAAAGCCGACAGAAAAGTTATGCAGATTCTAGAAGGAGAGATTTGACATTTGCTGTTGGTGATCAAGTTTATTTGAAAGTTTCTCCAATGAGAGGAGTAATCAGATTTGGCAAAACTGGGAAGTTGGCACCGAGATTTATTGGTCTGTTAGATCAAAATTTGGACCTAACACCCAAATTGGTCTGAATCTTATAGAGTTTTAACTGAAGAATGAAGAAAAAGAAAATAACACACAGAATTTATAGTGGTTCGGCGTTAATGAGCCTACGTCCACTTTATATGATATTGATTATACTTCGAATGCTGGTACAATCAATGGTTTCTCTCTAACTCACTTTTACAATTGTAATTTCTCTCAGTAATCTAGCAATAAAACTGATAAGAAATGGTAATATGACAATAATGGCGGAATCAGTTCTCAGTTTTGCCAAAAAGATCCCAAAAAGTGCCAAGCTCTAGGCTATTTATAGCTGATTTTATCAGGCGGGTCGTGGTAACATGTGGCACGAATCCCGAGAAAATCAGATCGCGTCGCTACCGTTGAAGAAATAGTCAAATTAGCTGTTGTGGACAGGTGTCGCGATCCCCTTGAAAATCAGATCGTGCAAATGGGGAGAATCGGTCAAAATGACGGTTTGGGACACGTGTCGCCGGATCCGTACGTCTCGGATCGCTGAAGACTAGCTCGTGTTTGAACGGGTCAGAGGCTCCGCCATGCATCAGGGGATCGGATCGGTCTATTCTGGGCAATAATACATATACGGATCGAATCGCATAGAGGTGTCGTTTCGCTGATGAAGTGGGGGCGATCCGATGGTGCGATCCAATGAGGGGCGATCCGATCCTTCATGCTCTTAGGGAACGCAGTTTCATACTTTCTTCTTATGAATGAACCTGGATGGCTTGGTCAAAAAGCTAGCCAACATTTTGCCCCCTCGAAGTATGTTTTATCGATGATGGAACATGCTTCAAAGCTATAGAATCATCTTTTCACAACGAGTCGCAAATCAGTGAACGATTCCTCTTCTGGGACGTTTCAGAGTCTTCATCACTGGATCTGTCGGTCATTTATCGATTCGTATAGCGTAGTCGAATCGCGGTCCGTTAGCAAGCCATTCGTCTCGTTCTTTGGTGAGCACTTGGGCTTCTTCACGGAACGGAACGAAATGGGCTTCTCTCCGAGACGTGTTGGGCTTTTGGTTCGCGGCCCGTCTATTTTCACGGATCGAATACGACAAAAAAGGGGAGACAAACGATCGCCCTTTTTCCTATATAAATCGATCCTCCTCTTCACTTTCTTCCTTCTTCTTTCCTTCGTATCGTATCGCCTGCATCACTGAGGAAAAACCCTAGTTTTTCAAACCTCCAAAAATCCGATTGTTTTCCCAACTTTTAGAAAGGTAATTCTACCGAAAGCACCCTTATTCGATATCGCTCTTGTTTTTATAAATTTTTCGACTGGTTTGAGGGAAAAAACGATGGAATGTTGTGATTTTTGGGGGAACCAGCAAGGTGCCATGGCTGATAGGTTCAGAGGTTGGAGTTCGGAAATGAGAAGGAGAGGAGGAAAACGGAGGAGGAAGGAGAAGAAAGAAGGCCGGTTCGGATTGTGGGCAAGGAGAGGAGAGGAAGAAGATGAAGGTGAGTGGCGAGACGGAGGGTCGTGGTGACGGCAGAGGCGTGTATCGTGGGGGGCTGCAACGATTCGGCAAAGACCCCGATCATTCAATTTCACGATCCGTGAGGGGGCGATCCCTCTGCCCTGCGATCTGAAGGAGGGCGATCCCTCTACCCTCCGATCCGAAGGAGGGCGAACTGTCATACACATCGCGGTCCGACTCGTAGTTCGCGATCCAAACCAATTTTTGAACCTTAGACGATGCCTTGTCACCATAAAATTCTGAACAGTTAGGCTAGGGCCTTGATTTGGACTTTCTGGACTAAACGACTACATAATTTGACTGCATATGACGACTAATATTTTGATGATCTTGATAGCTTTTACGCTTTATCTTTAATGCATGCACAAGCACACACACCAGCACTTGCACACACGGGGGAAGGGTAGTTTTAATCTCATTTTTCATGTTTTCTCGCCTAGTAGTAATGTCGGATAATCAATCTTCTTCAAGATTCGCTACAGAAACGGAGTCCGAGGTTCCTGAGCAATACAACCCTGAGGTCCCTCCAATTAACGCAGGAGGTGAAGATTCTGGCTCTGAATAAGAGGCAACAAAATCAAATCCGTCTGAAAGAACTTCATCTAGTGAAGAATCTGAGATAGACAGGCGAGCTCCCGACGAGATTCCTGGCGTGCTCGGAATAGATAAATTTTCTGATTCTTTAGCATCTAAACTCGATGATATAAAGCTTAAAAGAATCTGCCTGAGACATGGGATCCCTTGGGATGATGTCGTGACACCCGGTAGCGAAGATAGACCTCACTTAGCCCCGGAAGGGTATATGGCAATCAGTCGAACCATGTGCTTGGTAGGAGCTATTCCTCCGTTTCCTTCAATCGTCATCGAGACTTTAAAACGGCTGGGTATCGCTCCGATGCAACTTCATCCTAATGCCTACGCATCTCTATACACCTTATATATTGCATATGCGGAGATCCTACACACCGGACTCACATTCAGAGATTTGACATTCTTCTTTCTTTTCAAGCATCGTTCCTCGGCAACCCCGAACTTCTCTTTCTTTGAATCGGTGGCGAATAGGAAAGTTATGTATGATGGATATAGAAATATAGGGGATCCTAAGTCTGATTGGTTCTATATAAAGAAATAGGCCGGATGCTCAAGAAGATGGCTTAAATCAAGTAAATTTCAAGCTTTTAACTGAATATCTTGTTCAAGAAGTCGAAGTATTAACATTCTTCCTCCTTTTTCTTTGTCTTAAACAGATCACGTCTTCCCGAAAACGGAGGGTCCGTTATACAACAATCGATTGTCTATTCTTCTTCAAAGCAGGTCTGACTTTCTAAGGATCAAGAAATGCATTACTGATGAGAATCTTCATAAGCATCATCTTCTGGATATAAGATTTGGACTTGGCGCTGGCGGCAAACCCTATAAGTACGTGCCCCCAACGGAGGGAGAGGGAACATCGCAAGCAATAGAAACAACTAAGTTCCGCAAGAGTCCTTCCCCGATAGTCATCCAAGACGATGAGGACCTGAATATATACAAAGGGGATGAGGCCCGTGGTGACAAGTCCAAGGAAATCCCAGTTTCTACTCCAATCGAATCCACTGCTCCCGATGACTTGACAGACGAACAGCTATTCAAAGAACTGAGCAAAATTCCTCTGCCCGACGATGTATATACAGAGAGGGACTTTGAAGGGGAGCCATTCTTCCCTGGTTCTGAGGAGGCCATCGCTCCAACTAGAGAACAAGAAACTAGTCAGATGAGCCTGTCTTCAGGCCCGGGTCTGTTAGGGGGAATTATATGGGATGCACAAATCACACACACTATCTGACCCCGCACTCTTATAGCGTCAGTATTCAAGGTTTTAATATGCTCTTTTCTTTTATGCAGGAAAGATGTCCCACATGCGATCTTATCCTTATCGTTCTCTGCGTGAGGGCACACCCAGTCTTCATACGGGTACTGAGCATTCTTGCGGCCCTTCTCACAAGCCGACTTCCTCGCAACCCCGGTCTCCACCAAAATCGACCTCTGCCAAGCCTTCCAGTTATCCGGTAGTTCCTGCAGGGGGGAAGAAACTTCCTAAAGAGTTAACTCCTCGAAAGAGTGCACCTTCCCACAGCAGGTCATCAAAAAGGCATCACGAATCTAAAGATAAAAGCAAAGATCCAATCAAAGAGTCTGAAAAGGAGAGGAGTGACATCGTCCCTTCCAGCCAGCCAGAGTTGGGTTCCCCCGGGTCACGGGACTACATCCATGGTCCCGAGATTCAAGGTAAGCTGGAAAAGCTGAGGGAACAATTCCCAGACATATTCTTTGACAGGATGACGTTTGTTCCAGCCTTGGAACCCGTCCCTAAGAACTGGGATTATGAAGTCGTCGGGTACATCCGTCACGTTGCCAGGCAGTATGAGATGATGAAAAAACATGCAGTTAACCTTTCAGAAGTCATCCGATCGCTTGAAATAGAAGCACACAGATCTAAGGCGAAACTTGAAAACAACGAAAGGGCTAGGACAAAGATGGAGAAGGACCTGGAAGATGCTCAATCCCAACTTTCTTTAGCGCGGAGAGACGTCGAGAATTATAAAACCGAATTAGAGAATGCTAAAAAACGCTTTCATTCGGAACTTGACTCCAATATCCAAGAGAAAATGGCCTTAAAGAAGGAGATTGAAGATCTCAAAATGGCCAACATTGAGTTGAAAACAGCACAAGGCCATTTTGAAGCTGAGAGAGCTGCTTGGGAAGCAGAAAGAGCAAGTTTGAAAGAAAGTTTGGCTTTGGCTAAAGCGGAAACGCTGACTTTGAATGATCAAGTCGCAGATGCGGAGAGGCGGGCAGCTCTCGCCGAACAGAATGTTGAAAGTGCCATCGAAATGGCTACTGCCTCAAACAACAAGCTCCTCGAGAGAGAGAAGGATATCGAGGGGTTTGAAGAGATGATCTTTGACTTCCTTGGCCAAGTCCTGAAAACCCGCAATATTTCGTGGATCCCAGATTACCACGTTACTTTATCCAATCTATGGGATGCCATTGTTGAGGGTGAAAAGCAGAGATTGGGAGTCGATGAAATTGATGAAGATGAGTTGATGAAGAGCATCTTGAGGGATAACGAGCCTGAGGACCTGGCAGAGGGTCGCCGTTTGATTCAAGCGGAGATGGAAAAGGAGAGGGCCATGGCCAAGGGTAAAGGCAAAGCTGATGCGGGTTCGAGTTCAGCCGTAGAGCCCAAAACCTCCGGAGTTGAGGAGTACCATCCTGATGATCCACTAATCCCTTTAGGTCTAACTCCTGTAGTTGTTGGGGCTCCTACAGCTACCCAAGAAGGAGGATCTGCGGAAGGTATCTCCCTTTTTTCTCCGCAATTCGTCAAAGCAATTTTGAATTGTCGTCGTAAGGTAGAACAACCAATTGAATTAGTAACGTGTGTTCCTCATAATACAGGTGGCGAGCCCATTGACAAGGGTGCTGAAAAAGAAAAAGAGGCGGAGAAGGAGGCTGTCTCGCCAGGTGCCGGTATTGATATATCAAAGCAGGCTGAGGTCATAACAGCAGAGAAAAGCATCCTGGCACCTAGTACTGACGTTCCCAAGGATGCGGAAACCATCGAGGCCTTGAAAGACATGGATGGGCGCCATGTAGAGGAAGAGGAAGATATTATCGGCCCCAAAGAGACCGACGACGATGAGGATGAAACTTTGGCCAGCAGAAAAGCTAGGCAGGAAAAAGAGATGGCTTCGAAGAAGGTGGGAGAAGAGGCTTTGGACATAGTCCCAATTGCAGAATTTGATCCCAAAACCGGTATGATTTTGAAAATCCAGTCCAAATCCATCAGCAGACAGCTTCATTTTGCAAATCCTGATGACTTCCCGGCTTCCCTTTCTGATAAAAGGAAGAGAAAGGAGGCGGCAGAGGAATCTTCTGAAGAGTCGGATGTTCCCCTTATAGACAAAAGGAAGAGGAAGAAGGGAGATCAATCTGACGCTGACAAGGCTAAGCTGGAGAGACAGAAGCAGGAGAAGAGGTCGAAGCGTAAATAGGATACTGTTGCTGGTTTATATCTTGTCTTTAGGTTTTCCACTGGCCAGGAAGTGTAATTGTGAGACTGGCCCTCACTTTTGTTTTCTAAGTTATTTTTCACTTTGTAGGCTTACAGTATATAAAGGAAGTTTATCTCTTTTTGCATCATTGTGTACCTGTATTCAAATAAACTTTCCATGTTTAGTCATAGACCATCTAATTATAACTACAAATCAGTTAAACAACAGAAAGAAAATTTTCGTGCTGCATTGCTGCATTAAAGTTCATGTTTATATATGCATATGGCCTCCAATCAATCGTCAATGTGGCGCTTAACTAGGGCTTATTAAAGATTGACTAGCATTATTCACAGGTTACCCCCTATTTCTGAATATGGGGGACTAAGAAAATTTCATAAAATAACTGTTCTTGTGGTACCGAATTTCTGGCACCTTTCTCAGTGCTTAATCATAGACTTTCTTATACTCTCCTGATGGTGCCGAGGTTAGAGTTTGAATTCAGTAGTTCAGTCGGCCCCTGTTCCTTCAGCACGGAAGAAGTTCTTTCTCAGCGCTCAATCGGAGATGCTTTTATACTCTCTCTCTCTCTCTCCGGAGAGTTAGAGTTCGAGCTCAGCAATTCATTCGCTCCCCGATCCTTCAGCGGGGAAGGAGCTCTTTCTCAGCGCTCAATCGGAGACGCTTTTATACTCTCTCTCTCTCTCTGGAGAGTTAGAGTTCGAGCTCAGCAATTCATGATCTGCTCAACGATCCTTCAGCGGAGCAGAAGTTCTCAGCTCTAAATCATAGACGCTTTTATACTCTCTCTCGACTCTGGAGAGTTAGAGTTGGGACTCAGCCGTTCCATCGCTCCCCGATCCTTCAGCGGGGTAAGAGTCCCTTCTCAGCGCCAAATCATGGACGCTTTTATATTCTCCTGGCGGTCGCCAAGGTTAGACTTTTGCTCAGGCGGCTCCGATCATGGTACACCGCCATGCCTTGTGGACGTCATCTTCGCGTTCTTTATACTCTCTCTCAGCTCTGGAGAGTTAAAGTCACGGATCAAGCGGTCTGCAATCATGCATGCTCATCAAACACGTCCTAGGTTTACATTTTAATCCAAGCTCCGAGGATTAAAACCAGTCGGACAAGCAGTTGGAGCATTTGCCAAGGCTTTGAGTTCCTCCGAACAGTCTACGGGAGGAATGGTTGGCACCAGACTTCGGGTATATGCATTATTCACACCGATTTCCATAAAAATAAACAGGCAGATAAATAAAGATGCAATAAAGGTAAATGACACACAATATTTTTATAGTGGTTCGGTTGAATCATGACCTACGTCCACTTTATAATTTTTTGCTTCAAGGAATCAAACTATTCTAGGCAAGTCGTGCCTTATACATGGTTTTCAACAAAGCAAAAGAATAAACTTGAAACTTTCATGTTAAGTATGGCCGTAAATGTTGGGCATTCCACACTCTGGGGATTTCCTTTCCATCTACGGTTGCCAGCTTGAAGGTTCCATTATCAAGCTTGCTCAGAATGGAGTATGGTCCTTCCCACTTCACTCCCATATGAGTTGGGGGTGGAAAGACACGTTTCAGAACCAAGTCTCCGGGTTCCCAGGTTCGGGCTCGAACCTTTTTGTCGTAATATCGAGCGACCTGTTGTTTGCATCTCAAGGCACGCAGGTATGCTTCGTCCCTCTTTTCTTCGATCATATCCAGGGACTCAAGGAGCAATTCATTATTGGTCATCGGATCATAATAAGTCACCCGGTGAGAAGGTACCTTTATCTCAACCGGGATGACCGCTTCCGTTCCAAAAGCAAGGGAGAAGGGGATATGTCCTGTTGCCGATTTATATGTTGTCCTATAGGCCCATAGTGCCAGGGGCAATTCGTCAGCCCACATGGCTCTGGCCCGCTTTAGTCTTCTTTTCAGAATGGACTTAATCACTTTGTTCGCCACTTCGACTTGTCCGTTCGATTGCGGGTGCACCACAGAGGTGTACCGATTCTCAATGTGGTATTTTTGGTAGAAATTTCTGAATTCAGCGCTATCGAACTGAGTCCCGTTATCCGTTATCACAACCTTTGGAATCCCAAATCGACAGATGATATTTCTAACGATAAAGTTGATCACTCGTTTGGTTGTGATTGTAGTTAGTGGTTCAGCCTCGACCCACTTAGTGAAATAATCCACGGCCACAATAGCGAACTTTGCTCCGCCCCTTGCTATGGGGAGACTTCCAATGATATCAATTCCCCACATGGCAAAAGGCCATGGGCTCATCATTGTTTTTAACTGATTAGGGGGTGCTCTAGGTAATTTTGAAATTCTCTGGCACGCATCACACCGTCGTGCGTATCTTGCCGCATCCTTGTTTATGGTAGGCCAGAAATAACCATGCCGCAACACCTTTTTTGCCAAAGTTTGCCCTCTAATATGATCGCGGCATTCGCCTTCGTGTACCTCCTACAGCACACGCTTGATGTCATCGTGAGCTATACACCGGAGGAGGGGCATCGAAAATCCTTGTCTGTAAAGAACTCCGCCTTGCAGAACGTATCGGGCAGCTTTACGACTTACTTTACGCCTCTCGCTTTTCTTGGTCAGAAGCGCTCCATTCATCAAGAAATTCTTTAGAGGGGTCATCCACGACTCCCTTTCTGGTTCCGTCTCTAGTATTAGATCGATTTCCATTTGATCTATACTAGGGGACCGAAGTACTTCAACGGGGGCTAGCCCGGTCTCTTCAGGATCGTCGGAACTAGCCATCTTTGCCAACTTATCAGCCTGCTGATTCTCTGATCGCGGAATATGAGATATGCTGTAGTGATCAAAATCGTTCAGCAACTCTTTCACTTTCTTTAAGTATAAAATCAATCTTGCACTTTTAGCTTGGAATTTTCCAGTAACTTGGTTCACAACTAACTTGGAGTCGTAGAAGATGTTCAGCTTTGTGACCTCTAATTCCTTTGCAATCCTTAATCCGGCTATCAGGGCTTCATATTCGGAGTCGTTGTTAGTGGCGTGAAACTCCATCCGGATAGCATAGGATATCAATCGTTTCTCGGGAGTTTCAAGCACTATTCCAGCGCCACATCTTTCGTCATTCCTAGCGCCATCAGTATACAATCTCCAAGCATTGGGATCGAGAAGTAACTTTGAAGGATCAACTTCTTCGTTTGCTATATCCTCCTCCGGGACGGTAAATTCGGCTATGAAGTCGGCAATCACTTGCCCCCGAATTGACCGTATGGGCTGAAAGTTCAAATCAAATTGACTTAACTCAATATTCCATTTGAGTAATCTTCCAGACGCCTCTGGTCTCTGTAGGACTTGCTTAAGTGGATGATCGGTGTATACGGTAATAGGATGCGCCTGAAAATAATGTCGAAGCTTTCTAGAGGCGATCAGTAAACTATACGCCAACTTTTCTATCGTTGGATAATTACGCTCTGCTGCCATTAATTTTTTGCTCACGTAATACACAGGTCTTTGCACCTTATCTTCTTCTCTTACCAACGCTGAGCTGATCGCACGGGATGACACAGCCAGATACACGAATAGGTCCTCGTGATCCATTGGCTTAGATAATATCGGTGGTTTCTCCAGGTGCCTTAGTAAGTTCTGAAACGCTTCTACGCAGTCGGGCGTCCATTTGAAGTGGCGTTTTCCCCGCTTTATTAATTCGAAGAATGGGATGCACTTATCCGTAGCCCTGGAGATAAATCTGCTTAATGCGGCTACTTTCCCTGCAAGGCTTTGCACATCCTTAATTTGCCTAGGTTCCTGAATATCTTTGATTGTCGCGATCTGGTCTGGATTAATCTCAATCCCACGGGAACTCACGATGTACCCCAAGAATTTTCCGGAGGCAACGCCGAATGATCATTTGGTTGGGTTGAGTTTCATTCCGTACTTTCGAAGAATGCCGAACATCTCTGCCAAGTCAGTAGTGTGTTTGGAAGATTGCTTGGACTTAACCAACATATCGTCGACGTATACTTCCATTGTTTTGCCGATCTGGTTATAAAACATTCTGTTGACTAAACGTTGATATGTAGCGCCTGCATTCTTCAAGCCAAAGGGCATCACTACATAGCAATATAATCCCAGATCCGTGATAAAACTAGTGTGTTCTTGATCCGGAACATGCATCGGAATCTGGTTATATCCTGAGTAAGCATCCACAAATGAGAGAAGTTCATGACCCGCCGTCGAGTCCACCAACTGGTCAATTCGGGGCAACGGGAAACTATCTTTTGGGCAGGCTTTGTTCAAATCCGAGAAGTCGATACACGTTCGCCACTTCCCGTTGGCCTTCTTCACCAGGACTGGATTTGAAATCCAGTCCGGGTAGGTCGAGTCTCTGATAAATCCATTACTCTTTAGCTTTCCAACCTCTTCTTTCAAGGCAGCGGACCTCTCTGGGCCCAACATTCGCCTTTTTTGCTTTACCGGAGGATGTTTAGGGTTAATGCTTAATGAATGGCTCATGATTGATGGGGATATTCCGCACATGTCCGCGTGGGTCCAAGCAAATACATCTAAGTTGTTTTTTAAGAAATCCGTCAATTCTTTAGCGAGATTCGGATTTAACTGGGATCCAATCTTAAGGACCTTCTCCGGGTCACTATCATCGATCGGTACATCCACAGTTGTCTCGTTGGGAGTCGCCATTCTGCCCCCAGGTTCTTGATCCTCTCTGGGATCTATATCCTCGGGCCACTCTCTGGGCGACTCTCCAACGGTTATCCTCTTTAGTTGCTATAAGGTCTCCGCCCTTGTAGGGGGAGAAGCGCCCTTGGTTTCTATGTCCCCTCCATTGCGAAGTAACTTTAGCTCGGCAACATAGCATGCTCGCGCAGCAACCTGATCTCCTCTGATGATACCAATGCCAGCTTCTGTGGGGAATTTCAATAACAAGCACCAGGGGGCTATACAGGCTCTAAACTTTGCGAGGGTCGGTCGGCCCAAGAAGGCATTATAGGGCGATTAAACGTCCAAAACCACGAAGGGAAGGATTCTCACTCTCTGGCGTTCTCCTTCCCCAAGTGTAACCGGTAAGTCTACATAACCCATTGGAGCGGTGGATGCTCCGTTAAATCCACGGATCCATCCTTGACAGGGTTTCAAGTCTTTTATTTCGAGGTTCATCTGGTCAAATGTCCTTTTGAAAAGAATGTTGACGGAACTCCCGTTGTCCACTAAAACCTTATGAACAGTGGCTGGTCCAATAGGTACTGTAATTACAAATGGATCTTCAGTCGGAGCGTGGACTCCAATGCTTTCTCATTCTCGGAAAACGACATCGTCGGTCATCATCTTTTGTTGCTTCACCGGGATATTGTCCTCGGGTTTGCTACACTCCCCTACCTCGAGGTGTTGCTTGGTTGCACTGACATATTGATCCAATGCCTTAGAACTATGCCCGGCGAGATAAAGTCCTCCGATTACGGTATTGATAACGATATTCTTTCCCTTTTGTTGGGCAGTTGGCCTGGCAGCAAGTTGATTCTGGTTCTGATTTGGGGCCTGTACTGCTTGCCCTTATCTTTGGGCGTTACTCTGTATTCATCTAATTTTCCTTCTCGAAGAAGCCTCTCGACTACATCTCTTAGGTGACGGCATTCATTTGTCGAATGGCCATGAATCTGATGAAAGAGACAAAACTTCCCCGTTTCACGTTCTTTCTCCGTCGACTCTCTGGGAGGTGGCCTCTTATTCTGAAGGACATCGTACGAATCCATGAAGATATTTTCCAAAGTATCATTTATTGGCGTATAACTCTCAAAGGCCCTGGGACGAGTCCTTCTGTGGGAGTCATTCCCTCGGTTCCTCTTCCGGTTGTTGCCATTACTATTATTATCATTGTTTCCTGACAGACGGCCACCCTGATTCTGATTTCCAACATTAACTTCAACCTTTCCCGAGCTGTCTCCTGTCTGCTTAATGGCGACATTGCTCTGGATTTCCTCCTTATCGGCCGTTTTTGCCTTTCGGTTAGCATATACTTCTTCCCGGCGTAAGTGTACGCTGGGTTTTTCGTCTAGTATGGGGTGGCTTGCCTGTCAGGTATCTCCCGAATTCAGTGTCTTTATCTACTCCATCAATCAGTGCTGCGACAACGGTTGGCTCGTGGGGGATCTTTAACTTAAGTGGCGGCCAGGTTGAAACGGTGTAGGTACACCCTCAAACTTTCGCCTGGTCGCTGCTTGACAAGGAACAAGTCAATCACACTCTTTGTCTTTTGTGCATAGATGCGGAATTGTTCTACGAACTTTTCACTCAACTCCCTGAAGCTAGAGATCGATCTTGCTGGCAAGCAAGTAAACCATAACAATGCTACATACTCCAAGAATATGGGAAATGCTTTGCACTTGACAGCGTCAGAAGCTGCGGCAGCGGTCATTGACCAAGAGTATCTCATCAGATGCTGGACAGGATCAGACCTACCCGCGTATCGGTTCATCTGTGGCATGTTGAAATGCCTCGGGAAAGTCGCATCCAAAATATCATCAGTGAAAGGGGTGTGACTGCGGTCCATTCCCCAATCTTCATTCCGTTGTCCACGGCTATCTGCCATAATTTGATGGATCATGGCTGCAACATTTGCACCGGTCATCGGAGGTTCAGGGTCAGTGCTTCTGGCTCGACGGGGTTCTCTAGTCTCTCCTCCGGGAGCAGTCACAAAATCAGGGGCTCGGATAGGGCTTCGTTGCCCCCTGTTATCATGAGCATGTGCGCGACGATGGGGCTGAGGTAATCTGTTCTGTACAGGATTGTCCACATCTCGAGCTCTGGGAGTTGCGGCGTGATCGTTCACATTACGGTTTGAGGGCCCCGCCTCCAGTGCTTCTTCTTCCCGTGATGGCAGGGTTCCGAACCGAAGCTGCTCTATGTTTTCGGCTCTCTCATATGGTCGCCGCGGAGGTCTCGGCGATTCCTCTGACGAAGAAAAATATCTTGGAGTGAGCGGACGAGCTGGTGGCGTCCTTTGCCTTGCGAGTTCATCAAGCCTTCTATCCATAGCAGTCAAATTTTGTCGCAGGACGGAGCTTTCCTGCCTTTGGGCAGCCAATTCATCAAACAATCTCTCCCACATTTCGGAAAAGCGAGAGAGATCCCCCTCAGTAACGGGAGCAGCAGGGTCATATTGGTCATCATCACTTTCTCTTATGCGCAAAGAGCTTGAGCCAGGTCGAGCGGAGGAGCCAGGACGGTAGGAGCGAGCCATAGGCTCCTTTCCAGGTCGAGTTGTAGTCCGGTCATCAACTCGGATCGCTGTGGATCGAGGATGGTGGCTCGCAACGCCCCCCTGGGATCGGTTCGTGGTCACGGTGCGCGGAGGATTCGAGGCGTTATCTCGGGATCGAGTAACAACCACTTCAGCAGTCCGGATCGCCTCGTTCTCGTCGACTCGGAGCGTGGCGTCTTCATCGGATCGGTTCGCCCCCTGCGCTCCGCGATCCAGAGTTTCCTCATTGCCTAGCTCGTACACACTTTCTTCGATTGTTTCATTGGTTCGTGAAGCTCTTGCTTCCTTAGATCTCTTTCCAGCCATGATATCCGAATCACTGGAATCTTCAAAGAACTGAATAGTGAAACTTTAGGACCGTTTTCTCAGTGAAAGCACCAAAATGTTAGATCAAAATTTGGACCTAACACCCAAATTGTTCTGAATCTTATAGAGTTTTAACTGAAGAATGAAGAAAAAGAAAATAACACACATAATTTATAGTGGTTTGGCGTTAATGAGCCTACGTCCACTTTATATGATATTGATTATACTTCGAATGCTGGTACAATCAATGGTTTCTCTCTAGCTCACTTTTACAATTGTAATTTCTCTCAGTAATCTAGCAATAAAACTAATAAGAAATGGTAATATGACAATAATGGCGGAATCAGTTCTCAGTATTGCCAAAAAGATCCCAAAAAGTGCCAAGCTCTGGGCTATTTATAGCTGATTTTGTCAGGCGGGTCGTGGTAACACGTGGCACGAATCCCGAGAAAATCGGATCGCATTGCTACCGTTGAAGAAATAGTCAAATTAGCCGTCGTGGACAGGTGTCGCGATCCCCTTGAAAATCGGATCGTGCAAATGGGGAGAATCGGTCAAAATGACGGTTTGGGACACGTGTCGCCGGATCCGTACGTCTCGGATCGCTGAAGACTAGCTGGTGTTTGAACGGGTCAGAGGCTCCGCCATGCATCAGGGGATCGGATCGGTCCATTCTGGGCAATAATACATATACGGATCGAATCGCATAGAGGTGTCGTTTCGCTGATGAAGCGGAGGCGATCCGATGGTGCGATCCAATGAGGGGCGATCCGATCGTGCGATCCAATGAGGGGCGATCCGATCCTTCATGCTCTTAGGGAACGCAGTTTCATACTTTCTTCTTATGAATGAACCTGGATGGCTTGGTCAAAAAGCTAGCCAACATGGTCCCTTTCCTATACTTGAACGAATTGGAACTCTTGCTTATAGGGTTCAATTACCTGATTGGTTGCCTGGAGTGCATGAAGTATTTCACATATCTCAACTTAGAAAACATGTGCATGATCTGGATCTTGTTGTAGAAGAAGCAGCGCAACAGGATGTAGACATAACTCCAGGATTAACACTCAGAAGAGAGCCATTAAAGTTTGTTGGCAAAGAAACTAGAGAACTAAGAAGCAAAAAAGGTTCATTTAGTTAAAGTGCAGTGGAGCAATGATCCTAGAGACTGTACTTGGGAGACTGAGGAAAGCATTAAGAAAGCTTACCCCAAATGCAGAGTGGATATCTCTGACTAACTCCGGTGCAAGGTACCTTTACAATACTTTGCATTTACATTTTGTTTCCTACTTTACTGTTGTTTCCTTTTCGAGGACGAAAAGTTTTAAGTGGGGGAGATTATAATAACCCGGAAAATACGAGCCAATTTAAAATATTTAAATTGGTGATTTAATAGGAATTTGAACAATTGAAATAGAATATTTCAATAAAATAGTGAATTAGAAATAGTGAGTCAGTTTGAAAATTTGAATTCAAACTTTGACTGACTGTGCAGGGTGGAAAATATAACGGATTTTAGTGAAACCAAAAATATTTAAATCTGTTTATCAATACCTTTCTAAAGAATCTGAAAAATCGAAGTTTCATAGCGGGAATCAAAAGTTATGGCCGAATGAATTTTCAGAATGGTCGCTATATATAATATATAGCCCTGGAAAATTGATATTTTGCATACGACCTCGAAATTCGATGAAACCAATTTTGTTGGGTCCGGGATGTCAAACTATTGCTAGGTTTCAAATTTCATAATTTTTGAAGCTAGTATGTGAGCGTGGCAAAAGAAAATGTGTTTGTCAATTTCTGTTAAATTGGATCGACCAGAAAATGGCCATTTTTCAAACAATCTCAGAATTCGACGAAACTAGTTTTGTTGGGACTGTAGTGTCAAAACATAGCTAGATTTATTTTTCTGGAATTTTTCGAATCAGTTTGTGGCCCTAGCAAATTGAAATGTACGTTCAAAGTTAAAAATTAAATGTTTTATACTTTAATTTGAAAAATAACTGATTGTAACAGTCGAATTGGACAACGAAACATATCCCATTGTATCCGGAATGGGGGTATTTAGCTAGGGGCGACAGTCGTTGGGCTTGAAAAGGAGTTCGTTGGTGAAAACCATAATTTTCGGAAATATATATATTCCGGCCAATCAGAATTTTTCTTTCATAATTAAAAAAATAAAAAATAAAAACGCGAAACCCTCGAAACGAACGACGACGCGTGCTCCAGACTTCCCTGACCGATCGCTGCCGCTGCCGCCGCTTCCAACCTCCGCCACCACCGTCGCTCGATGCGCCTTCACCTGCCATTCAAATCCGACCAACTTCCTCCGCCCCTCGTCGCCTGTGCCGCCGGAATCGAGGCCAGAAAGCCCCGACCTTCCCAGCGCCGCCGCCGACGATCCTGACCACCGAACGCCACCAAACCACCACCGACAGATATCCCTCTCCTCCCTCTTCCACGTCCAACTCGCCGATCATCCCCTCGTGCCCCGGTTCTCGCGAAAACCGCAAACCTAGTTTTGAACCTTCGTGAAAGGTGAGTTCTTCTTGATCTTTACACTTTGAAAAATCATATCTTTTTGGTGTGTTGACGAAATTCGATGAAACATGAAACATTGGGACCGCAAGGAAGCTCTCTACCCAATAGAAGAAGCCGCGGATTTTTCTGAGTCATCTACGATTCTTGGCACTCCGAAAACCAATGTGAGAAATTTAAATTATATAAATTTGAATGGAAAATGTCGTGTATAAATTATATTAGCGAAATATAAATTACATACGTGTTGTATACCTCATGTACATGCGTAGTGTAAGCTATATAAGCGAAGTATGAATTTTACATGCATAGAATAATTGACATATGTGTTGACATGCAAGTGAAATATAGCAATTATATTAAATATATATATATATATGTACTCCCCTCGTCCACAAACCATGGACGATATTTATTGTGGTGAATTGGTGTGAAATATTGGATGAAAAATACGAATGGTTGAATAATTGTTTGTGGTTGATATTGGTTGGTTGTGGTTGAAAAATACCCATTGGTGTTTGAAATGAATTGGAAGTATTTTTGGAAATAAAAATAAAACATGCCGCATGCGTGCGAATTAGATACATGAATCCCCATTGTCAAAAATCGCGAGGTTTTAAGGTAGAGCGAGGAGCCATACTAGGTACGGTGCCGGTTTTAACTACCCTGTCGTTATGCTGCCGAAATTTTGAATAATCTTTGTGTGTTAGAATTATTTTCATATGTTGAAATTATTTTCATGCATTGAAATTAAAGTCATATGTTGAAACTATATCCATGTGTGGAAATGTTCATGTGTTGAAAAGTGTTGTGTGAAAATTAAATTCATTTGTGAATGAATGAAGTGTTTAAACAATAAAAATCACATTTTTATAATATATATGAAGTATGAAAAATATTCGCCTTATATAAATAGTTTCAACAATAAAAATTCCATCTTTCTAATATGAACAACATAAATAAAATATCCATGTGTGGAAATGCTCATGTGTTGAGAAGTGTGCGTAGTGGAAAAGTTCATGTGTTGAATAAAAAGATTGAACAATAAAAATTACATTTTTATTGAAACTATGAAGTGTTGAAAACATCCATTTGTCGAATAAATATTTTAAATGATAAAAATATCATTTTTATCATATATGGGCTAGGCTAGAAATATGCGGACGTTGAAATAAATATTGGTGAAGAAATATTATTTTTAACATGCATAGGAACTAAATAAAATAGTCATGTGTTGAAATCTATTTTAGTTCGCCAAAATTATCATCTTTGAAATGTGAAGTGTTAAAAATAGCCTCTTGTTCAAATAAAATATGCATGAGTTGAAATATACATTAATTAGCTAATGATACGATTTTAGCCTATGCATGCAACATTAGAATGAATGGTGTTTTTAAACCAAAGTAAATCAAATATGAAGTTGAATGGAAAATGATAAGTGATAGAAATTGTATATATGTACATGCATATCTATTGAACAGGTTATAGCAAAGGGGCTAGAGAAGAGGAATAAAATTTTGTGCCCGACAAATAGGTACACATTTACTGTTTTGTTTGGGTGATGATTTTATGAGCCTGTTGGCTAGCCGCTTGGCTTTTTCTTTTTCTTTTTGATATGAGACGCCCGTGTGGCTATTTGGGAATTTTCCCAGACCCTCCCGTACAAAGGAGGTTATGGCGAAATTTTCCGAAATTTAAAGGCGTTAGTGAAATAATTAAAGTGGAAACGATATAGGAATTTTTGAATGAACTATATTTATATAAATATATAAATATAAAAAAAACGAAACGTGGCCGTGCAGTTCGTGTTTTGAAACTGTGATTTCAAATGACTAGTACGGGAAATCCGACCATTGGATTTTCCCGAAACCGCAACCGTTGGGTTCGCCTTGGAAATATTTTTCCAACGGCACCAACTTTGTGAAGATCCAACGGTTGGATTGTCTAGAATGTTTAATTCAAATTTGAAGAAAAACAGCGCCAGAAACGATTATATATATATATATATATATATAAATATAATTAAATTAAATCGAATAACGACGCTGTAGTTCATAAATTGAAATCGTAACTTCAAATGGCTAGTGTGGAAGATCCGACCGTCGGATTTTCCCAAAACTGAAACCGTTGGATTCGTTTTAAAAAGACCTTCCTAATGATATAAAATTTGTGAAGATCCAACGGCTAGATTTCCAGATATGTGTAAAACAAAATTAGTGAAAAGCAGCGCCAGTGCATCAGCACGACCTGAAACGTCGTTTAATTAAATAGGGCCATTTTAAATTAAATAAAAATGGCGATATATCATTATAAAATACTATAGACAATATAGATTGGAAATAAACCAATTTCGTTGTGTTTGCTTGATATGTGATGGTTGAATGTATTTAACATGAAAATTATAACTAAAGAACTGAAATGTGAATGTTGAATAATCCAACCATGCGACAAATTGATTTGAAAATCTAAATATACGTGGATTATTTGAAAAGGCCGAGTTCATCTCATTTCAAATAATCGTTCGACGTTGAGAAGTCGAAGAGTGGAAGACGGTTGAAGACCGACGATCTTCACATTGGATGGATGGGCGCTATTGATGCTCATGATTGGAGTAGCTACCATGAAGGAGCTGAAGTAGTGGCCGTCCAAACATACTGTTGATTGTACGGATATGCGAGGAATTGGTGCCTCCGGTTTCGTTCAGACCCAGAACAGACTTGTAAATGGACTGTGTGTCTGACATTGGATTTTGTTCTTTGTTGATTGATCTCTGTTAAATATATATCTGTTTGGCGGCGGAGAATTTATTCTCTTGCTTAACGCCCTTCTCTGAGACGTACGAGCTCAGAGGTTATGTATTGATAGAAATCAGTCGCATGGAGTGGATTGCCTGTGTGGCACGCCTAAGTGGCATATTATCAAGGCTTCTGTTGCAAAGCAAAGTCTTGTGGTTGATGATCAAAGCATGGTCTGTGTGACGTAGCTTTGTGTATAACGTGAATTCGTGAACCTCACACCCCGGTATGAGTCAAAAACGGGAGAAGGACCCAAGGAGTGCATGACGTTTCTTTCTAGCTATGGTGGTGTCAGTGACCTCCCAGCCCTGACATTTATATCTACTTTTCACCTGTGTGGTTGTTGGAATACGAGGCGCCTCGATTATAGGTCTGTAAGGACCGGGAAACGTATGTTCAGGAATTGCCAATCCTCAAAAGTAAGAGAGGACCGGCCTTGGAGGATCCAGGGGATTGCTGTGTGCGGTCCAGAGGCATTTGCTAGAGTGTCTCGAACGGAGAGGAGCTTGCCCCTTGCCTCGACTCATGAAGGAACCCAATTTCCAATACGAAATATGCGGACGTGATTGTATTACTAGTATGGCGACATAGTGGTATGGGTCATTTATGCCGCCTATGATTGATATTTATAATTGAAATCGATATTGAAACATATATGCACTAGTAATAATATAAAACACTTTTGTTTTATTCGTATGAAGCATTTTTGGCCATTATAAGGTAAAAACTCTATCCTCCGGCTTGCGTTGCATTGTGTGATGGGACCTGAGTCTTATAATGGCTTCATTTTATAAAAAGCATTGCGATGATTTAATCATTTACTTTATTTCATGCACTATCACTCATTGGAGTAAACCCGTTCCGCGAAAGTGGCGTGGTCCTTTGATTTGCCTCATTATTGTTGTTAATAAGTTAAATAGATTTCTCATACCAGTCCCATGACTGACTCGTAGTTTGTTTCTCCTTGCAAACTCGGGTGCCCTCATTTTCACACGGGCAGCCTAGTTACAGGTTTCTGACGCACCTTTTGGCTTATGGCAAGGCTTGACTACACCGTGCTGACTTGGATTTTCTCCGCCATTATTGTATCTATATTATGATTCCGCCATTGGCGATGTAGACTGATATTTATTTTGAGTACTCTTTATGTATGATTCCGCCTCGGGCGATGATGACTGATTATGTATCATTATGCACTAAGTTGTATCCTGTACTGTGCTTCTCTGATGTGATGATATCTATATGATTCTGCTGTCATATGTGTGTAAATTATTCTATTTTCTGTTTGTGCTATTATATGTAACCTGCTAATGATGATTAATGTGTTATATTCCAATGATTATCCTTAACACCGTGTCTCGGGGTTTGGGATCGTCATAAGAAAAATCCAGACTGGAGATATAAAATGAATATGAACTCCAGTGATGTAAGTGAAATGATTTTTAAGACAAAAATCATATTTTAAATGGTTAAATAGAATTAACTAAATTGAAAAATAATTAGTTAAAGGAAATTTGAATCGAAATTGGGTTTTTGGATAAGTGAAAGGGATTGAGAATTTATATTCGAAATCGAATATATAACTCGAGTTGAAAATTTAATTAGATTAGTTTATAATTAAGTTGACATATATTTGAACAAGTTATATTCAAATAAAAAGGGTGAAATAGGCAAAAACGGTTAATTAGCAACTAGTTAATGGGAATTTGAATGATTGAAATTAAATTTAACTTAGGTAAGTTAAATGGATCAAAATGAATAAATTGAGTAAAATCAATGTGATTGAAATAGGAATTGGGTGTGAATAAAGGAAAAACCAAAAGAGTTAAAAGAAAATATATTTGTAAAACAAATATAAAGGAAGTATATTTGTAAAACAAATATAAAGGAAATATATTTGCAACACAAATGCAAAGGGAGTTATGTGCAAACAAATAGAAGTAGAAATATTTGTAAAACATTTACAAATAGATTAAATGGAAATATTTATTTGCTGAAAATAAATAGAATGTTATAAATGAGATATTTATTTGTTAAATAAATAGAATTTAATCAAAGGAATATTTAGAAGATGAATAGAAAATGGAAATCTGTTTTTAACAAATAAATAGAAAGGATTAATTTATAAATAACAGTTTATAAATTAAATTAAATATTTATTCGATAAATGGAATATATAAGTCTGAACTTATATAAAGAAGAGATATTGGTTTTAACACCGATAGTTTTAAATAGAAGGGGTACACAACACTTGTATAAGTGAAGTAACTTTATTAAAGAGAACATTTATAAAGTGAAGAATCGTTACTAAAAGTAAATCTTTATAAATGAATAAACGTTATCCAATAGGAGTTATTCGAATAGGAGAAGTCGATTAGAGTTAGAAATAATCGATTAGAGTTAGAATAAATCGATTAGAGTAAGAATTAACCAGTTAGAGTTAATCAGTTAGGGTTAATCCGTAGAGTTAATTGAATATTAGTTATTCAATTAGTATTTATCGAATATTTGTTATTCAAATTAAGAGTTAACCAAATAGAGTTAATTGAACATAGTTAATCGAATTAGGATTTAATTGAATGTTAGTTTTTCAATTAAAGTTGAACGAATATAGTTATTGAGATAGAGTTAGTCAAACATAGTTACTCAGGATAAGTTGCCATTTCGTACGACTGCTAGCGTAATTCACAGGGCTGTAGATAGCCTAGGGCGGTCGGATGTTTCCTGAGGGAATCAGGCGTAACCATTGTGATCGTTGCGATCTAGAGTCAAGCGAATGGAGTTAAATCATATATTAGTTATTCGAATAGAATTAAAGGAGTTAATCAAATTTTAGTTATTCGAATAGAGTTAAAGGAGTTATCGAATATAGCTTATTCGGAAGGAGTTAAGTGAAAAGAGCTAATCAAATAGAGTTAATTGATAAGAGTAAATTGAATAGAGTAAACCGAATATAGTTTATTCGAAGAAAGGTTTTCGAATCTGGTTATTCCAAAGAGAGATTATCGAATATAGTTATTCGAAGGAAGGAGTTATCGAATAGGGATTTATTCGAAAGAGAGTTATGTAAGGAAGTTGGAAATGTTGAGTATCAACATAAGTGTGTTTTTGAAAAGAAAATGGGCTAGTAACACTTTTCCTACCTTAGCAATTTCGAGGACGAAATTATTTTAAGTGGGGAAGAATGTAAGGACCCGGATATTTCATTGGTTAAATTTGGATATTTAATACGGTTTTAAATATTTATTTGATAAATTAAATGAATATTTATATTAAGTTATCAGTTCAATAATCAATTTCGATTTAGTATCGAATATATTAAATCATCGTTATGCGGAAATATAAATTCAGTTCGAGATTTAAAACTGAAATTAATACAGTTCAGACTTCTATTTAAATTCGAATAATATTATTAATTTATTATCGTAGAATTTATTATTTTAAAATTTGATTTATATCAATTTAAATAAATATCTTCCACACATGATCGAATTAGACTTCGTGACCTATCCCAGTGTGTTTGGAACAGGGGTATTACACTAAGATTGACAGTTGTTGGGTTCAGAAAAAAGAGTTCGGCATCATGGGTATTTTAATTAAAGGATAGTGGTTTAATCTGAATTTAAATTAAAATAAAATATCATTTGTTTTGTGGACCGAAACAAAACATCAAGCAGAAGAAAAAAAGGAACTGTGCTTCCTTCTTTACCACACACCAAAACCATACGGTGTTTCTTTAATTACCACAAAATCAAAACAAACGTTGTCTTCCTTGTAACCACAGACCAAACCAACATTCCAGTTATAAATAAAAACCGAAGTCCCCCATTCTCGAAAGGAAATCGAAAGCCCAAATCATAAATCACGGTCTCCCCTTTTCATTTTTTCGAGTTCTTCAGCAAAACCAAATCGAGATTTTTCCTGAAGCACTACTTGGAGACCGAGCTCGAGTCGAAGTACAGCGTGGAGTTCAAAGCGAGGGTTATCGTGGGTATTCGAAGTCGCGAGCTACTACCTTGGGTTCGACATGGTTCGATGCTAATCTAGGGTTCATCGACGGCTTCAATTTGAGGGATTTTGGGGAGTGCAATGGCTGATTTCGACAATGAACTGGGATTAGCTCGCTCTAATAATCGATATGTGCTGGTTTAGAGGAGTTCAATGTTGGTTTCTGGTGGGTCGCGATATACATTTTGGAGCGCGGTATACAATTTGGGAGGTAGAATGGATGTTCGATAGTGGCATGTTTAAGGGAGATGGGTCTGTGGCTTTTTGGATGACACAGGCTATAGCGACAGGAGAGTTCGGTCTTTACATTTTTGGAGATGTCAGGGTGCGATCTGTGGTATTTGCTGGAGGATCGATAAACTGAGATGTAAGCAGTGGTAAAAGGTGGCACTGTGATGACGTTGTGTAAATCAAGGTGCAGTTATGTTGGGAGGATGTTGCGAAGGAACTGATGTGGGAGATGGAGCTGGCAACAAGCAATGCAATGATGGAAGGTGGCTATAGTTGATTGGAATGGTGCAACATGTTGTGAATTGGATTAAGGTTCATAAATCTTGAAAACGGGACAGGGTTGGTCCATGGCTACGAATTTATTCGGGTTAGAAGTGGTTTGGAATTTATTGGATACTCGGCAAACGAAAATACAATGAGTAAATCTCACATTTTATTTAGAATTTATTTTTATATAGTTAAAAATAATTGTCTGTGCTTTTTTGAATGTTGTCGATTGTTTTAAAATATATATTAGTTATTTAGGATATATATATATATATATATATATATATATTGGTTTGATGATTGGTTGGATTCCCGCAGTCTCACTAGCAGATGCCCGCTGTTTCATTAGCGGATGATTACCCTATACGCCCCACGCTATGATTAGTGGATAACCTTCATACCGCGATATCCTGCCTCGAAGCAGGATGGGTATTACTATGTTAACTAATGTCTGTGGATGCAGGAAAACAGGTTGGAGGAATCCAACTGGATTCCTCAAAAATATATTTTCTGTTTGTTTATTTGATTTCATATATATTCCTATATGATATGTTAAAAATCAAACGTTTGAAATTGGTTGATTTGATTGTTTAAAATATCCCTGGGGCTCGAATATTGATTTATAAAAATATCGGAAAAGGTATTTGAGATTTAAAAAGGAAATTCTATTTTTATAAATAGAATTTGAATTTTAAATGAACTATAGAAAATATTAACTTGTTTTGAATATATATGAACGAGTATTGAATTTATAAACTTTGTTTATAAATGAAAAGGTGGGATTTGAATTGAATTTATAAACTTTGTTTATAAATGAAAAGGTGGGTTTTGAATCGAATTTATAAACGCTGTTTATAAAAGAAAAATATGGGATTTGAATTGTATTTATAAACTTTGTTTATAAACGAAAAGGTGGGATTTGAATTGAATTTATAAACTTTGTTTATAAATATATAATGGGGGATTTTAATTAAAGTTATAAATGTTGTTTATAAATAATGCAGAGATATTCAAATAGATTTGAATATAGAATTTGAAAAGAGAATTCAATAGAATTTGAATATAGAATTTGAATATAGTATTCAAATGGAATTAAACAATAGGATTTGAATATAGAATTTGAATAAAGTATTCAAATGGAATTAAACAATAGGATTTGAATATAGTATTGAATTATGATTTGAATATAGTATTGAAATATGATTTGAATATAGAACTTGAAATAGATTTGAATATAGAATTTAAAGAGTTGAAATGGACTTTGAATATAAGATTCAAATAGAGTTAAAATGAATTTGAATATATAAATCCAAATGGGATTTATAATATAGAAGTTGAATAAAGAAATTCATATGGATTTCAAATAGAAGTGGAACGGAAATTTGAATATAGAATTCAAAGTAGTTAATAAGCAAGTTAAAATATATTTGAACATGTCATGTTCAAATATGAAAGTGAAATAGACTAAGGAGTAAATTAACAAATTTAATTAACAAATTTAGTTAAAACGATTGGTATAGTTAAAATAGATTGGGCAGGTATAGATACAGGAGACAGGTTTGGAATAAAGTGTTAGAAGGTATATATATAGATTGCTCGACAAAAAGGTATGTATTTAATTCACATATGAGATTTTATGCGCCGTATCGGCTAGCCGCTTGGATTTTCTTTTTCTTTTTGATTGGAAAAGGCCTGTGTGGCAGTTTGGGGATTTTCCTGATGCTCCCGCTACAAAGGAGGTTATGGCAAATTTTTCCGGGAATTTAAGGAGTTAGAATATTTTTAAGATAATTTGATAGTTAGAAATTAACATATCAAAATATATAGAAGTCGATAAGAAAACGAACTTAGAAATAGAATAGTATAATCAAAAAGGAAGTCTAGGAATAAAATCTCGTAGGAATAGAAAGAGAAAGTGTATATGTGTTTAAAGGTGAATAATCAGTTGTATGGTATTGATTATTCGAGTAAGTAGTCTTATCTGTTTTGACGTTATAAATGTTATTCAGTCAAGGTCTGAGAGGTAGTTATACCCCAACTCGATTGATTTCATTATTAACAAATAAATAGTAAGATTTCAGGCTCGAAGATCAATGTTAGATAAGAGTTAGTTGAATATAGTATTTGGGTTGTCGTAACGATGTTTTACACAACATCCGTTTTAACCCAAATAAAATGTAAGCTGGGAAATAGATGTTAAATATTTCCTAAGTATAGAAATAAACGAGATCGGAAAAGAGATAAGTAATTGGAATATTTTCCAATTATAACTAGCATATATTTTCTATAGTTTAGAAAATAAAGGAAGGCGATATTCGGAAATGTTTTCCAAATAACGTAAAAGGCCAATATGGTTATTGAAAATATTTAGTTAACAAATATTGATAAAGAAATAGAGAAGTGATTTAATTAATGGAATATTAATTAAGGGCTTAGTGATTGGTTGATAATTGGATGAACACTTGTTTTCTTCGATAGTTAAATCATCGACTATCGAAACACTTGTTTTTATTCGATAGTTAAATCACAGACTATCGGAGTTTGGACCATCGTTGTCAATATGGAGAGACCGGTTGGATTATTATCCGAAGAACCACTCCGTATTGGCAGTAGCGTGCAAATCAGATTATATAAAGATAATCGAAGACGGAGTAGAGTGCAAGGACTTTTCTATTAATAGAAATAGTGCCTTCAGTTCATCCTGTTCCTGGGTGACTTGTATGGATGTATGTCTGACAGAGTATTTCCAGAAAGGTCACGTACATTGACTTCTTAAACCATACCAGGAGTGGAAGCGGAGAAGGAAACTTCTTTCGCTAACACGTAATGTACTGTTGTAGACATCAATTAGTGATTTTCGATGGATCTGACGATGTGACATTCGAAGTGAATCTGGTGTGATGATAAAGCGTAGCTTCTAGCCTCATCAACCGGTAAATGACAGAAATTGGGCATGCAGTATGGCTATGTAGGTCGCACCTATTAGGCTGTATAATCACCTGATCTAGAGTTTCATTTATTTCTAAAAATCTATTGTTGATGCTGTCCCATTCGGGAAACGGTTGCTGATCCCAACCGTTGGTGATATACATTCGATACACTCAAGCGAAATGAGTGGTCGGTCATGTGTGGCTGAGTTGCAAGATGTTCTTGTTGAACTCAGTGTATTCTCCTCTAGAGATATACCAGCGGAAGGTGGTTCCATACCTTGTCATAGTTGGAAATCCATTACCCAATACGTGCTTGCGGTTTTGATTGTATATATGTGTGGAACGTGAGATGCAAACGTTCCACTAGATTGTTATTTACTTGATTTAGACATTATTATAATATCAAAAGAGTTTTGATATAAAGATAAGTCAAGTGTTTGGATTTTCATAAGGGAAAAACCCGTTCCGTGTTATAAGGCGTGGTCTTATGAGATATCATTTAGTTTTCTGAAACTGTTTTAAACTTTTTACTCATACCAGTCCCATGACTGACCCGGAGTTTGTTTTGTTTTGTTCTACCTAAACTCTTGGGTGCCTAAATTTGTACGGGTAGTCAAGTAGTTCAGGATTTTACAGATCTATCTAAAGGAGCTTGGAGCAGGAGGCTTCAACATTAGTTATATAGAGTTTGTTCCGCTATGTTGTAAGTGTTGTACTCTGATAAGTGTATGTTATACAGTTGAGATTTTGTATTTCAAAAGTTATAATATATTATATTTTGTTCCGCTGCGATGTGAGATTATGTGTTGTTATTTCTGTTCTTCTTCTATCTCTTTCTTCTAAAAAAAAATGTTTCATATTTTCGTGATATTTGGGTTGGATGTATGATGTATATAGTCAACTCTGATGTTATGGAATTACGGGTCATTACACTGTAATAACCCGGAAAACGTGAACCAGTTTAAAATTTTTAAATTAGGTTATTACCAAAGAATTTGAATAGTTGAAATAGCATATTTCAATAAAATAAGGAATTGGGTGTGGTATTGCAGTTTGAAATTTTGAATACAAACTTTGTCTGACTGTACCGGGTGGAAAATATAACGGATTTTAGCGAAACTGAAAATATTTAAATCTGATTATCAATACCTTTCTAACAAATCTGAAAAATCAAAATTTCATAACGGAAATGAAAAGTTATGGCCAAATGAATTTTCAGAAAGGTCGCTATTTAGCAGATATAGCCCTTGAAAATTGATATTTTGCATACGACCTCGGAATTCGACGAAACCACTTTTGTTGGGTCTGGGATGTCAAATTATTGCTAAGTTTCAAATTTCATAATTTTTGAAGCTAGTATGTGAGCGGGGCAAAAGAAAATGTGATTGGTCAAATTCTGTTAAAATGGGTCGACCTAAAAATGGCCGTTTTTCAAACGAGCTCAGAATTCGACGAAACTGGTTTTGTTAGGGCCATATCGTCAAAACAAAGCTAGATTTATTTTTCTGGAATTTTTCGATTCAGTTTGTGGCCCTGCCAAATTGAAATGTACGTTTAAATTAAATATCGAATGTTTTATATTTTAAATTGAAAAATAACTGACTGTAACAGTCAAAATGGACAACGAAACATATCCCATTATGTCCGGAATGGGGGTATTTATCTAGGGGCGACAGTCGTTGGGTTTAAAAAGGAGTTCGTTTGCAAAAACACTATTTAAAACTTCCTATAAAGCTCTGGCCAATAGGAATTTTTCTTTTATAAAAATAAAATAAAATTAAAATACGAAGGAACCCTAGCCGCCAGCGATTTAGACGACTCAGGAAGCACGAACCTTCTCGTCGACTTTGCCGTCGCCTCAGTCGATTTCACCGCCGCCGCCTGTTGAAGCTTCTGACCGCCTTCGCCCCCTCTCCACATCCGACCCAGTCTCGCCACCATCAGAGGCGCCGCCATCGAGTTCTGGCGCTCCAAAGTTGGCACGTTTAAGCCGCCGCCCAGGGTTCATCTCGACGTCGAACTGGAGGAGACTGGTGGCGCCAGAAAGCTCTTCCCTCCCTCGACGACGTCCGACAGTCTGATCAACCTATAGAGCAACGAATCAAGAGAAAAATCAAAACCTAAATTTGAGTAGGTTTGAAAACTAACGGGTTATATAATTTTAAACTGATTTTTACACTATAAAGCGTTGCAAAACTTTAAAAAATAATATCTTTTTCGTTCTTTAACGAAATTTGATGAAACAGGAGACACCGTGACCGCAAGGAGGCTCTCTACATTCTAGAAGAAGCCGCGGATTTTTCTGACCTTCCTACGATTTTTAGCACTGCCATAACCAATGTGAGGAATCTAAACTATTTGTGTGAATGAAATCGTGTTGTATAAATTATATAAGCGAAGTGTAAATTATATACGCATTGTATACCTCATGTACATGTGTTGTATAAGTTATATTAGCGATGTATAAATTATACAAGCGTTGTTTGAAACATATATGCTTTGAGTTGTGATAAAATGCAAGTGGATTATTATATATATATATATGTATATATACACTCCCCTCGTCCACAGACTATGGACGATATTTATTGCTTGTGATTGACGTGATATTATATGGTATGACGAATGGTTGGAAATAATTGTTTGTGGTTGATATTATGGTTGAAAAATACCTTTATGGTTGAAAAATACCTTTGTGGTTGAAAAATACCTTTGTGGTTGAAAAATACCCTCTTGTGGTTGAAACAAATTAGAATAGGATTGTGGAATTGAAAATAAAACATGCCGCCTGCGTGCGAACTAGATGCATGATCCCCATTGTCAAAAACCGCGAGGTTTCAAGGTAGAGCGAGGAGCCGTACCAGGGACGGTCCCGGTTTTAACTACCCTGTCGTTATGCTGCCGAAATTTTCTGAAATATTTATGTGTTAGAATAATTTTCATTCGTTGAAATAAATTATATAAACTATATCGAATATTCATGTGTTGAGTTGCAATTCGTTCGTCGATTTGAAATTCATGTGTTGGATATTATTTGAATTTAAACAAATGGCTTTAGCGATAAAAATCACATTTTTATATATATACAAACTATATCGAATATTCATGTGTTGAGTTGCAATTCATTCGTTGAGTTGAAATTCATGTGTTAAATATTATTTGAATTTAAACAAATAGCTTTAGCGATAAAAATCACATTTTTATATATACAAACTATATCGAATATTCATGTGTTGAATTGCAATTTGTTCGTCGAGTTGAAATTCATGTGTTGAATGTTATCATCTTTTAAAAATAAAATGAATCGACAATAAAAACTACACCTTTATTATGAACATGAAGTGTTAAAAATACACACGTGTCGAATAAATATTTTTGATGATAAAAATATTACTTTTATCATGTATACGCTTAGATAAAAATACACACATGTTGAAATAAATAATAGTTTGCTAGAAATATTATTATTAGCTTTGTTCTGCATATATATACATGTGTTGAATAGGAAAAATGGATTAGCTGTAGAGTAAAGAAATTATTTGCGTGCCCGACAAATAGGTAAACCTTGATGAGTTGGCTGTGCAATTTTATTTATATATCAACTCCTGTGAATGCCATTGGATGCGGAGTGTTGGTTATTCTGTGTGAAATAATAAATAACGCCATAGGATAGTAACAACTAATTTTGAACTACACTACATGGCATACTTCTTGACGATAGGAATACTTCATCATATTCCACATAAGCAATTGGAGCTTGTGTGACGAGGTGGAAGATTTACCATACAAGCAAGAGGCTTGTATGGCGATGACTATATACTACAGGTTGAACTGATGACTGATATGGACTATATAAATTATAACGATAAAATTGCCAGATTAATAAAAAACCCACACGGGTCTGGAGTTGACAATAATCACGTCGCTCTAGTTATTAGATACGGCACATGGACTATTTATTTCCACACGGAAACGGGGTGACGAGAATTTATTCTCTGGAGTGATTATCAGTACATACTCCCCCGTAAACACCAGAATATATCACTATAAATATGTGAATGCTTTTTAGGATTTATTGGGTACCTAATACGGCCCAATAAATTTCCAAACCCCTCCCCGTACAAAGGAGGTTATGGCGAAATTTTTCGAAATATTAAGGCGTTAGTGAAATATTTGAAGTGAAAACGAAGTTGAAAATATAGAATGAACTATAGTTGAAATAATAGAATGAACTATATTTATATATATATATATAAATATAATTAAAAGGAATAGAGGCCGTTCAGTTCGTGTTTCGGAATCGTAATTTGAAACGATTAGTGCGAGAAATCCGACCATCGGATTTTCCCGAAACCGCAACCGCTGGGTTCGCCTTGGAAATATCTTCCCAACGGCACCAACCTTGTCAAAATCCAACGGTTGGATTGTCCGGAATGTTTAATTCAAATCTGAAGAAAAACAGCGCCAGAATCGTTTATATTTATATATAAATATAAATATAATTAAATTAAATCGAATAACGACGCTGCAGTTCGAATTTTGAAACCGTAACTTCAAACGACTAGTGTGGAAGATCCGACCGTCGGATTCTCACGAAACTGCAACCGTTGGGTTCGCTTTGGGAATATCTTCCCAGTGATATAGACTTTGTAGAAATCCAACGGTTAGATTTTCCGATATATGTAAAACAAATTAAGGGAAAAACAGCGCCAGTGCCACGACACGACCTGAAACGTCGTTTAATTGAATATGGCCATTTTTAAATAAATAAAAATGGCGAAAAATCGTTATAAAATATTATAAGCAACATAGACTGCAAATAAACCAATTGGGCTTGAATTGTTTGATATTTGATGGTTGTATGTGTTTGACGAGAAAATAACACTAAAGAACTGAATGATGGATGTCGAATAATATAACCATAAAAAGAATCGATTTAAATTCTAATGACGTGAATTATTTGAAAAGGCCGAGCTAACCCTCATTTCAAATAATTTATCGGGCGATTCAAATTGGAAAATGCAAAGTTGATTCAAGACCAACGATCTTCGTATCGGTTGGATGGGCGCTACTGAGGTTCCTGACCGGAGTAGCTACCGGAAAGGGACGGAAGTAGTAGCCGTCTGAACGTATGTGTTGATTGGACGGATATACGAGGAATTTGATGCCTCCGATTTCGTTCAGACCCAGAACGGACTTGTAAATGGACTGTGTGTCTGACATTGGATTTTGTTCTATACTGATTGATCTCTGTTAGTTTGGCGGCGGAGAATTTATTCTTTTGCTTAACGCCCTTCTCTGAGACGTACGAGCTCAGAGGTTATATATCGATGGAAATCAATTGTATGGAGTGGACTGCCTATGTGGCTTGCCAAGATGCTGTGATCAAGGCTTCTGTTGAAAAGCAAAGTCTTGTGGAAGATGATCAAAGCAAGGTCTTCGTGGCCTGGCTTTGTGTATTTCGTAAATTCGCGAGCCTCACACCTCGGTATGAGTTAAAAACGGGATACGGACTGCAGGGAGAGCACGACATTTCTTTCTAGCTATGGTGGTGTCAGTGACTTACCAGCCCTGACATATATATCTACTTTTCACCTTTGTGGTTGTTGGAATGCGAGGCGCCTCGATTATAGGTCTGTAAGGACCGGGTAACGTGTGTTCAGGCATAATTAATCCTCTAACGTAAGTGAGGACCGGCCCTGAAGCATCCAGGGGTTACCCAGAGTGCGTAGTCCCGAGGCATTTGCTAGAGTGTCTCGAAGCGGAGAGGAGCTTGCCCCTTGCCTCGACTCATGACGGAAATCCAATTTCCAATACGAAATAACGGACTCGATTGTAGAACTAGTATGGCGACATAGTATATGGTGGTTATGCCGCCTATGATTGATATTTATGATGCTATTCGTTTTTGAAACATATATGCACTAGTAATAATATCAAATGATTTTGCTTTATACGTATCAAGCATATTTGGCTATTATAAGGTAAAACTCTATCCTCCGGTTTGCGTTGCATTGTGTGATGGGACCTGAGTCTTATAATGGCTTCATTCTTTCAAAAAAGCATTGCGTTGTTTTAAAAGAATTTACTTTGTTTTAAATGCACTAGCAATCACAGGAGTAAACCCGTTCCGCGAAAGTGGCGTGGTCCTATGATTTGCTATTACTGTTGTTAAACTGTTAAATAGATTCCTCATACCAGTCCCCATGACTGACTCGTTGTTTGTTTCACTTTGCAAACGCGGGTGCCCTTATTTTCACACGGGCAACCTAGTACACAGGTGATAGGTTGTTTTTGGCTCTGCACTGCTGCATAGAGTGCATTTTTGGCTCATGGCGAGGCTAACTTCACAGAGACGACTTTGACTTTTTCCGCCATTATTGTTCTTATATTATGATTCCGCCACGGGCGATGCAGACTGATTTACTTTCCGTATTTCTCATTATATGTATATGTATTCCGCCTTCGGCGATGTAGACTGATACCCTTATTATGTCTCACTGCATGTATGTATTCCGCCTCTGGCGATGATGACTGATCACTTTCCTTTTATTTACTAAGTTATATCCCACGTTATGCTATTCTGATGTTCCTACATGTTGTGATTCCGCTGTCATATCCATGTAAAATTATTCTATTTATTGATTCTGCTATTTTCTGTACTCTGCTATGATGATTACTGTGTTATATTCCAATGATTATCCTTAATACCGCCCCTCGGATTTTGGGATCGTCACAGTTGGTATCAGACCTTTGGTTAACCTTAGTTCTGGGATCTAACACATTGAACACCTCGTCAGAATAGAATCAGTAGTGTTCTAATGCGAGTAGCTCATTAGAGATAGGATTAGCAATGTCCTAGAATGAGCTAAGCAGATTAGCAAAACAATTTGATCAGCACATCATCATTATCTTTCCTTTTTTTCCCCCTGCTTTATCATTTATGAAAATTATCAAATCTGTGAGCTTGACTCTTTTCTTGCTTATACAGTACTCTTAGATGGATACACGAGCAGCAGCAGCTAGAGGAGGCCATGGAGGCCGAGGAGAGGCAGCAGGAGGACGGGGGAATATCCCCGTAGTTGCGGAAGGCCCTATTGTTCAGCCACCAGCACCCGAAGATTTTGAGCTAGACAAAGTAGCGAAGAGGTATAGGAACCTTGGGGGAAAACCCTTTACTGGCACTGGTACAGTGACCGAGGCTATAGCTTGGTTGAAGACCTGTGAGAAAATCTTTGAAGGCATGGGTATGGGAACCAACAACAAAGCACGACTTGGTATTTGGCTCCTTCAGGAGGAAGCATAGCTGTGGTGGGATGCTATTACCTCAGAGGATGCAGCTGGTACTGTCAGAACTTGGGAGCAATTCAAAACTATGTTCAATGAGAAGTTTGTACCTGAACAGGCTCTAGAGAGGATGCGAGAGCAGTTTGCTAATCTCCAGCAAGGAGATCTCTCTATTCAGGATTATCTAAATAAGTTCACCCAGTTATCGCGCTATGCTCCGGAGCTGATTATGACTAACAAAGAAAAGAACAAGAGATTCATATTTGGGCTAAAGCGCAAGTACCATGATAGAGCTATGAGCAACATCAAACTCTCCTTTTTAGAACTAGTAGAAATGGCTTGCAATTATGAAGATATGGATGAAAGGCACGCTAGCCAAGACCGCGCCAAAAGCCAAGCTGGGAATAAGCGCAAGGCTTCAATAGATCAACCCGAGTCTAGCATTACCGCGGCCGCTACTCAGAAACCTGCAAAGATCCTGAAAGGAAATTGCTACAATTGCGGTAAGCCAGGTCATTTTTCTAATGAATGCAAAGCCCCAAGGAAGCCAAAGGCAAATGACTCAGCCGAATGCTACAACTGCCATAGGAAGGGGCACTATAGCAGGAATTGTCCTCTGAAGCAGAATGCACAAGTGGCTCATGTGTATGACGGGAAGACCCCGCCAGCTACCACCGATGGATCAGGTAAACCCGACGTCTTGGGAGGTACCCTTACCATTAAAAATATTCCTGTTTCTGTTCTTTTTTATACTGGTGCATTACGTAGCTTCATTTCTGGTAACCTTGTTCACAAATTAAAATTGAAACGAAGAAAACTTAAAGAACCAATTAAAGTTCAAAACCCGATAGGAGGTTCTGTTAGTCTCAGTTTATACTGCAGAGTGCCTATCTCTTATTCATGTTACAAGTTTCCCATCCACTTAATTGTCATGGATTTATCGGAATTCGATGTTATTCTCGGTTTGGAATGGTTAACCAAATATAAGGCCGAAGTTAGATGTGCCGAGAGAATCGTTAAAGTTGAAACGAAGCTTGGGCCTATATATATACCATGCCATGGCTCAGAAATAAATAGAACAGAATTTTGGTCTTCTTTATAAGTTACTCCCCCTTCATTAGAAAAGATACCGGTCGTTAAAAACTATGCGGATGTGTTTGAAGAAGTAGAAAACTTACCGCCGCAAAGAGATATTGAATTCAGAATAGATCTAATTCCTAACGCCCGACCGGTAGTACATCCAATTAGAAGAATGGCCCCGAAAGAAAAAGAAGAGTTAAGTAGTCAAACCCGAGAATTGCTTTGGAAAGGTCTGATCAGACCGAGCTTTTCAGCGTGGGGAGCAGTAGTAGTATTTGTCCCGAAATCAGACGGTACTCTAAGACTTTGTGTTGATTACCGAGATCTCAATAAGCAGACACTGAAGAACAAATATCCTTTGCCCCGAATAGACGACCTGTTAGATCAATTAAATGGAGCAACAGTATTCTCCAGAATGGACTTAGCTACAGGTTTCCACCAATTACGTATAGCCGAAGACTGTGTTCCTTTGACAGCCTTCAGGGGTCCCGATTTATTCTACGAATGGTTAGTAATGCCGTTCGGCTTGTGTAACGCTCCGGCATACTTCGTCGATCTTATGAACAGAGTGTTCCGTAGTGTATTGAATACATTTGTTCTTGTCTTCATCGATGACATTTTAATCTACTCCAAGTCGGAAGATGAGCTTGCAAAACATTTAGATCAAGTGTTGAAAATTCTGAGGAGAAATGTCTTGAAAGCTAAATTTTCTAAATGTGTCTTCTGGAAGAATGAAGTTAAGTTCCTAGGCCACGTCGTATCAAAAGAAGGAATTGCTGTAGATCCAAGCAAAATTACAGCGATTCAGAACTGGAAACAACCTACTACGCCCACCGAAGTTCGAAGTTTCCTTGGATTGGCTAGTTACTATCGGAAATTCATTCAGGATTTTTCAAAGATATCGGGTGTATTGACAAAGCTTACAAAGAAATATGAGAAATTCAAATGGACTCCCGAATGTGAAGAAGCTTTCCAGGAGCTGAAACTGAAGTTGACAACTGCTCCAGTATTGACAATTATAGAAGGCAACCAAGACTTGACTGTATGGACAGACGCTTCTATTAGAGGGCTAGGAGCAGTGTTAATGCAAAAAGGCCAATTGATCGCTTATGCCAGCCGTCAACTAAAGCCACATGAAAGAAACTATGCAACTCATGATCTTGAGTTATTAGCTATCGTGTTTGCTTTAAGAATCTGGAGGCATTATTTACTGGGCGAGAAGTTCGAACTATTCACGGATCATCAATCCTTGAAATATCTATTCACTCAGAAGGATCTGAATTTGAGACAACAGCGTTGGTTAGAATTCCTTGCGGCATATGATTTTGAAATTCTATACACTCCAGGGAAAGCCAATGTTGTAGTGGATGCGCTCAGCAGAAAGAATGAAATCATCACCAGTTTTGTCATCACGTCTTCATTAATAGACAGAATCTCGACCCTTCAGAAAGACGATGAATTTATTCAAAGAATCAGTCAGAGAGTCTAAGGAGGTGAATCCACAAGTTTTCGACTCGATGACAAAGGGGTTCTAAGATTAAAGGGCATAATTTGCATCCCAAACCTTCCTGAGCTCAGAAGAGAAATACTTGATGAGTGCCACAAATCCAAATTAAGTATCCATCCCGGTGTGAGCAAAATGTATAATGATATCAAACGCACATTCTGGTGGAGGTCAATGAAAAGAGATATCTCATTATATGTTAGCCGATGCCCCACTTGTCAGCTAGTTAAGAGTGATCAGCAGAAATTGGCTGGATTATTACAACCCTTAGAAATTCCAGGATGGAAGTGGGAGCAAATCTCGATGGATTTTATTGATGGCCTGCCTCGAACTAAGAAAGGAAACGACAGTATATGGGTAATCGTAGATCGCTTCACGAAGACTGCCCATTTCATACCTGTCCGATCCAACAGAACGGCTCAAAGTCTAGCATAGATTTACTTCAAGGAAATAGTTAAACTTCATGGAGTGCCGCTCAATAAAGTCAGCGATAGAGATCCCCTATTTACTAGCAAGTTCTGGGAAGCATTCCAGGAAGAATTGGGAACCAAATTGTATCTAAGCACCGCTTATCACCCTCAGACAGATGGCCAAACCGAGCGGGTGAATAGAATTCTAGAAGTTCTACTACGGGCTTGCGTTATTGATTTTGGAGGCTCATGGGAAGATCACTTACATTTAGCCGAATTCTCTTACAACAATAGCTATCAAGCAAGTTTGGGAATGTCTCCATTCGAAGCATTATACGGTAGACCGTGCAGATCTCCCGCATGTTGGGTAGAACCTGGCAACAGACTTATGTTAGGGCCCGATATGATTCAAGAATCATCGGATAAAGTCGATTTCATTAAGAAGAGATTGAAAACCGCACAGAGCCGACAAAAAAGTTATGCTGATGCGAGAAGAAGGGATATATCGTTTTCCGTTGACGATTATGTTTTTTTAAGAGTTTCTCCAATGCGGGGAGTAATCAGATTTGGCAAGACTGGGAAGTTGGCACCGAGATTTATTGGTCCCTTTCCTATACTTGAACGGATTGGAACTCTTGCGTATAGGGTTTCATTACCTAATTGGTTGCCTGGTATACATGATGTGTTCCACGTATCTCAACTCAGAAAACATGTTCATGATCCCGATCTTATTGTGGAAGAAGCAGCGCAACATGATATTGACATAACTCCAGGATTAGCACTCAGAAGAGAGCCATTAAAGATAGTTGGCAAAGAAACTAGAGAGCTAAGGAGGAAAAAGATTCATCTAGTCAAAGTGCAGTGGAGTAGTGATCCTAGAGACTGTACTTGGGAGACCGAGGAAAGCATTAAACAAGCCTATCCCAAATGCAGAGTGGACATCTCTGACTAACTCCGGTGCAAGGTACCCTTACAATACTTTGCATTTACATTTTATTTCCTACTTAGCTGTTATTTCCTTTTCGAGGACGAAAAGTTTTAAGTGGGGGAGATTGTAATAACCCGGAAAATGTGAACCAGTTTAAAATTTTTAAATTAGGTTATTACCAAAGAATTTGAATAGTTGAAATAGCATATTTCAATAAAATAAGGAATTGGGTGTGGTATTGCAGTTTGGAATTTTGAATACAAACTTTGTCTGACTGTACCAGGTGGAAAATATAACGGATTTTAGCGAAACTGAAAATATTCAAATCTGTTTATCAATACCTTTCTAACGAATCTGAAAAATCCAAATTTCATAATGGAAATCAAAAGTTATGGCCAAATAATTTTAAGAAAGGTCGCCATATAGCAGATATAGCCCTTGAAAATTGATATTTTGCATACGACCTCGGATTTCGACGAAACCACTTTTGTTGGGTCCGGGATGTCAAATTATTGCTACGTTTCAAATTTCATAATTTTTGAAGCTAGTATGTGAGCGGGGCAAAAGAAAATGTGATTGGTCAAATTCTGTTAAAATGGGTCGACCTAAAAATGGCCGTTTTTCAAACGAGCTCAGAATTCGACGAAACTGGTTTTGTTAGGACCATATCGTCAAAACAAAGCTAGATTTATTTTTCTGGAATTTTTCGATTCAGTTTGTGGCCCTGGCAAATTGAAATGTACGTTTAAATTAAATATCGAATGTTTTATATTTTAAATTGAAAAATAACTGACTGTAACGGTCGAAATGGCCAAAGAAACATATCCCATTGTGTCCGGAATGGGGGTATTTAGCTAGGGGCGACAGTCGTTGGATTTAAAAAGGAGTCTGTTTGCAAAAACACTATTTAAAACTTCCTATAAAGCTCTGGCCAATAGGAATTTTTCTTTTATAAAAAAAATAAATAAATAAAAATACGAAGGAACCCTAGCCGCCAGCGATTTGGACGACTCAGGAAGCACGAGGCTTCTCGTCGACTTTGCCGCCGCCTCAGTCGACTTCATCGCCGCTGCCCGTTGAAGCTTCTGACCGCCTTCGCCCCCTCTCCACATCCGACCCAGTCTCGCCACCATCAGAGGCGCCGCCATCGAGTTCTGGCGCTCCAAAGTCGGCACGTTTAAGCCGCCGCCCAGGGTTCATCTCGACGTCGAACTAGAGGAGACTGGTGGCGCCAGAAAGCTCTTCCCTCCCTCGACGACGTCCGACAGTCTGATCAACCTATAGAGCAACGAATCAAGAGAAAAATCAAAACCTAAATTTGAGCAGGTTTGAAAACTAACGGGTTATATAATTTTAAACTGATTTTTACACTATAAAGCATTGCAAAACTTTGAAAAATAATATCTTTTTCGTTCTTTAACGAAATTTGATGAAACAGGAGACACCGTGACCGCAAGGAGGCTCTCTACATTCTAGAAGAAGCCGCGGATTTTTCTGACCTTCCTACGATTTTTAGCACTGCCATAACCAATGTGAGGAATCTAAACTATTTGTGTGAATGAAATCGTGTTGTATAAATTATATAAGCGAAGTGTAAATTATATACGCATTGTATACCTCATGTACATGTGTTGTATAAGTTATATTAGCGATGTATAAATTATACAAGCGTTGTTTGAAACATATATGCTTTGAGTTGTGATAAAATGCAAGTGAGTTATTATATTATATATATATATATACTCCCCTCGTCCACAGACCATGGACGATATTTATTGCTTGTGATTGACGTGATATTATATGGTATGACGAATGGTTGGAAATAATTGTTTGTCGTTGATATTATGGTTGAAAAATACCTTTATGGTTGAAAAATACCTTTGTGGTTGAAAAATACCTTTGTGGTTGAAAAATACCCTCTTGTGGTTGAAACAAATTAGAATAGGATTGTGGAATTGAAAATAAAACATGCCGCCTGCGTACGGACTAGATGCATGATCCCCATTGTCAAAAACCGCGAGGTTTTAAGGCAGAGCGAGGAGCCGTACTAGGTACGGTCCCGGTTTTAACTACCCTGCCGTTATGCTGCCGAAATTTTCTGAAATATTTATGTGTTAGAATAATTTTCATTCGTTGAAATAAATTATATAAACTATATCGAATATTCATGTGTTGAGTTGCAATTCGTTCGTCGATTTGAAATTCATGTGTTGGATATTATTTGAATTTAAACAAATGGCTTTAGCGATAAAAATCACATTTTTATATATATACAAACTATATCGAATATTCATGTGTTGAGTTGCAATTCATTCGTTGAGTTGAAATTCATGTGTTGAATATTATTTGAATTTAAACAAATAGCTTTAGCGATAAAAATCACATTTTTATATATACAAACTATATCGAATATTCATGTGTTGAATTGCAATTTGTTCGTCGAGTTGAAATTCATGTGTTGAATGTTATCATCTTTTAAAAATAAAATGAATCGACAATAAAAACTACACCTTTATTGTGAACATGATGTGTTAAAAATACACATGTGTCGAATAAATATTTTTGATGATAAAAATATTTCTTTTATCATGTATACGCTTAGATAAAAATACACACGTGTTGAAATAAATAATAGTTTGCTAGAAATATTATTATTATCTTTGTTCTGCATATATATATACATGTGTTGAACAGGAAAAATGGAATAGCTGTAGAGTAAAGAAATTATTTGCGTGCGCGACAAATAGGTAAACCTTGATGAGTTGGCTGTGCAATTTTATTTATATATCAACTCCTGTGAATGCCATTGGATGCGGAGTGCTGGTTATTCTGTATGAAATAATAAATAACGCCATAGGATAGTAACAATTAATTTTGAACTACACTACATGGCATACTTCTTGACGATAGGAATACTTCATCATATTCCACATAAGCAATTGGAGCTTGTGTGACGAGGTGGAAGATTTACCATACAAGCAAGAGGCTTGTATGGCGATGACTATATACTACAGGTTGAACTGATGACTGATATGGACTATATAAATTATAACGATAAAATTGCCAGATTAATAAAAACCCCACACGGGTCTGGAGTTGACAATAATCACGTCGCTCTAGTTATTAGATACGGCACATGGACTATTTATTTCCACACGGAAACGGGGGTGACGAGAATTTATTCTCTGGAGTGATTATCAGTACATACTCCCCCGTAAACACCAGAATATATCACTATAAATATGTGAATGCTTTTTAGGATTTATTGGGTACCTAATACGACCCAATAAATTTCCAAACCCCTCCCCGTACAAAGGAGGTTATGGCGAAATTTTTCGAAATATTAAGGCGTTAGTGAAATATTTGAAGTGAAAACGAAGTTGAAAATATAGAATGAACTATAGTTGAAATAATAGAATGAACTATATATATATATATAAATATAATTAAACGGAATAGAGGTTGTGTAGTTCGTGTTTCGGAATCGTAATTTGAAACGATTAGTGCGAGAAATCCGACCATCGGATTTTCCCGAAACCGCAACCGCTGGGTTCGCCTTGGAAATATCTTCCCAACGGCACCAACCTTGTCAAAATCCAACGGTTGGATTGTCCGGAATGTTTAATTCAAATCTGAAGAAAAACAGCGCCAGAATCGTTTATATTTATATATAAATATAAATATAATTAAATTAAATCGAATAACGACGCTGTAGTTCGAATTTTGAAACCGTAACTTCAAACGACTAGTGTGGAAGATCCGACCGTCGGATTCTCACGAAACTGCAACCGTTGGGTTCGCTTTGGGAATATCTTCCCAGTGATATAGACTTTGTAGAAATCCAACGGTTCGATTTTCCAATATGTGTAAAACAAATTAAGGGAAAAACAGCGCCACGACACGACCTGAAACGTCGTTTAATTGAATTTGGCCATTTTTAAATAAATAAAAATGGCGAAAAATCGTTATAAAATATTATAAGCAGCATAGATTGCAAATAAACCAATTGGGCTTGAATTGTTTGATATTTGATGGTTGTATGTGTTTGACGAGAAAATAACACTAAAGAACTGAATGATGGATGTCGAATAATATAACCATAAAAAGAATCGATTTAAATTCTAATGACGTGAACTATTTGAAAAGGCCGAGCTAACCCTCATTTCAAATAATTTATCGGGCGATTCAAATTGGAAAATGCAAAGACGATTCAAGACCGACGATCTTCGTATCGGTTGGATGGGCGCTACTGAGGTTCCTGACCGGAGTAGCTACCGGAAAGGGACGGAAGTAGTAGCCGTCTGAGCGTATGTGTTGATTGGACGGATATACGAGGAATTTGACGCCTCCGGTTTCGTTCAGACCCAGAACGGACTTGTAAATGGACTGTGTGTCTGACATTGGATTTTGTTCTATACTGATTGATCTCTGTTAAATATATATCTGTTTGGCAGCGGAGAATTTATTCTTTTGCTTAACGCCCTTCTCTGAGACGTACGAGCTCAGAGGTTATATATCGATGGAAATCAATCGTATGGAGTGGACTGCCTATGTGGCATGCCAAGATGCTGTGATCAAGGCTTCTGTTGCAAAGCAAAGTCTTGTGGAAGATGATCAAAGCAAGGTCTTCGTGGCCTGGCTTTGTGTATTTCGTAAATTCGCGAGCCTCACACCTCGGTATGAGTTAAAAACGGGATACAGACTACAGGGAGAGCATGACGTTTCTTTCTAGCTATGGTGGTGTCAGTGACTTACCGGCCTTGACATATATATCTACTTTTCACCTTTGTGGTTGTTGGAATGCGAGGCGCCTCGATTATAGGTCTGTAAGGACCGGGAAACGTGTGTTCAGGCATAATTAATCCTCTAACGTAAGTGAGGACCGCCCTGAAGCATCCAGGGGTTACCCAGAGTGCGTAGTCCCGAGGCATTTGCTAGAGTGTCTCGAAGCGGAGAGGAGCTTGCCCCTTGCCTCAACTCATGACGGAAATCCAATTTCCAATACGAAATAACGGACTCGATTGTAGAACTAGTATGGCGACATAGTATATGGTGGTTATGCCGCCTATGATTGATATTTATGATGCTATTCGTTTTTGAAACATATATGCACTAGTAATAATATCAAATGATTTTGCTTTATACGTATCAAGCATATTTGGCTATTATAAGGTAAAACTCTATCCTCCGGTTTGCGTTGCATTGTGTGATGGGACCTGAGTCTTATAATGGCTTCATTCTTTCAAAAAAGCATTGCGTTGTTTTAAAAGAATTTACTTTGTTTTAAATGCACTAGCAATAACTGGAGTAAACCCGTTCCGCGAAAGTGGCGTGGTCCTATGATTTGCTATTACTGTTGTTAAACTGTTAAATAGATTCCTCATACCAGTCCCCATGACTAACTCGTTGTTTGTTTCACTTTGCAAACGCGGGTGCCCTTATTTTCACACGGGCAGCCTAGTACATAGGTGACAGGTTGTTTTTGGCTCTGCACTGCTGCATAGAGTGCATTTTTGGCTCATGGCGAGGCTGACTTCACAGAGACGACTTTGACTTTTTCCGCCATTATTGTTCTTATATTATGATTCCGCCACGGGCGATGCAGACTGATTTACTTTCCGTATTTCTCATTATATGTATATGTATTCCGCCTTCGGCGATGTAGACTGATACCCTTATTATGTCTCACTGCATGTATGTATTCCGCCTCTGGCGATGATGACTGATCACTTTCCTTTTATTTACTAAGTTATATCCCACGTTATGCTATTCTGATGTTCCTACATGTTGTGATTCCGCTGTCATATCCATGTAAAATTATTCTATTTATTGTTTCTACTATTTTCTGTACTCTGCTATGATGATTAATGTGTTATATTCCAATGATTATCCTTAATACCGCCCCTCGGATTTTGGGATCGTAACATAAACAAATACATATTTGTAAATGCAATATGTAAGTATCTGAGCTGATCTAGTGCCTAATATATGCATCCACAAGCAGCCACTTGCAACCATCAATCACAACATGTTTCAAATACATGTTTACATCCATTGGCTTCTACCTAAGGATCGATGATACGTCCTAGAGGATATACCTAAAAAAATAATATAGATGGAGGTTGGGCACTTCTTCGCCCTTTGACTGGTGTTGTAGTTTCTTCAAGCCTACGAAACCATGCTGCGATGAGGTTACCCCCCAGAAAGCCAGGAGCCCCGGAGACTCAGGAAAGAAGGAAACAAGGACTCAAACAGAGGATCAAAATATAGTGCATTTGGCTTTGGGGAATATGCCTTTAAAACAAAACTTTTCTTCTGAAAATGCTTCTTTTAAAACCGTTTTGAAAACAATTTTTTAAATCTTTTATCTGATCCGGTAACATTCAGCTCTGATACCACGTGCAACACCCCACATCCGTTAGTGTCACTCACAAAGGGAATGCACTAAGTTCTGTGGAGCATTTAAGGTAAAAGATGTAGATAAATTACAAGACATACAAAATTAAAACAGCAAAAAATAAAACTTTACTTTATTGATAAAATAGTTTGTACAAGAATTGCTTTCCAATACCAGAGTATCATCTTCCTTACAAAATAAAGAAGCATAAAATAACATTTAAATTCCCCAGTGTAGCATTAGCCAGCCATAGCGGTGGAAAAGAGAGTCCAAAGCAGCACATCAAAGAGTCTTCAAGCTTGGAAAGATTAATGGTCCGAACAAAGCTGAGCAATTCCCTCCCTGACTACCTGGGGGGGGGGGGAACGGAAGAAAAGAAGACGAAAGAAAATGGGGTCAGACATAATGTCTCAGTAAGCTCAGTTATTTTCTAGCATGAGAACAAGAACAAAGACCATGACATTCATAAACTGAGAACAGGACAATACCAGAAAAACAAGATAACTTATGCAAGATAAGCATAAGATATTATAAGGCAAGATAAACTAAATGCGCTGATAACTGAATGCGCTTCTACTCTTTCTCTGCTTTGCTACTACTCTGTTGTTCTGATTTCTATATCTTTGCACCACCTAACTAGTGTCCCAACTAGTAATATGTATAAAACGATAACATTATCCCAACCCCTGTAATTGTGGTTGCCTTCAGACGTACATCTATTATTTATTACCTAGATTTAATCTAGGGTTTTCCTATCGAGCGCTTCCTAGATTCAACTAGGGTTTACGTGACTTATCTAATGCTTCTTGGATTCAGGGTTTATGCGACCTAGGTCCAACTAGGGATTATGCCACCTGTCGAACGATGCCCCCTAGTCTAGGACACACTACCTAGAGTGGTATATGTTCCTAGACTTTCCCCCACGTATGTGTCGCGAATCGTTATCGCCATCTAGATGCACATGTCCTGTATATGTGCGACCCGAGTCCTTTGGCAGAGTAAATCAAGAAACACGGAACTCGGTCGGGAGCTTTCAGATATCTGCCTTTGCAGATGCTAAGATCTGTTTTTCCAGTGGCTATGGTCCCACCTGACTCCTCCCTCAACTAATGAAAGGCACACCTTGAAAAATGAGAAATATACACAGGCCCGCTATGCCCCCACTAACCTATGGCCATCCGCACCCATAACTAGATAGCAAGTATATGGTCTGTTGGAGTCCTCCTCCTTTCCGCTTCACGTATCTCGATTGACTCAAGATGGTAGGTAGACGATGAGTTGCTATCACAGGGCTAGTGTCTCGTCGAATCACGCTGGTCCATCCTAGTCTTTAGGTTGCCTTATATTGCAACCAAGGCATACCCTTGGTTCTTCTGACGCAGACCTTAACCTCTGTGAGCCCAGGAGGATCATCTACAGCCTCACAGAGGGATACCAAGAGTACCCTCACGTCCCCTTGAAGCCGCATGCTTCACCACCCAGCTCGTTTGAGCCTCCCTTACGATCAGATGGACGTTCGCTCCTTTTTCCGTTCCAATAAGGATTACTACTTAGTTCTCCTAACTAAGGTTTACCACTTAGTTTCCTGAATCGTGGTTTTCTATTTACCAAGGTCTATTACTTAGCCCCCTTTAACTAAGGTTTACTACTTAGTTCTCTTTTCTTGTAACACCCCGTAATTTTGTTAATATTAATATTCACAAATTAAAGAATTACTAATCTCAGACGTGAGAATTGTGGGAAATGGGTTGCGCCATTGTGTTCGTCTCGGAATTCTGGTTGAAATAGAGTCTGAGTTTGCGTGAATTGGACTTCGTATGAAGAAGTTATGGCCATCGGAAGTTTCAGAAAATTCAAAACAGCTCACAGGAAATTTAAAATTCAAACAGAAAAGTGCAGAAGTGGGCTGGGCGGGAAAAATTCCCGCCCAGGCAGGTCGACTAGGCCTGCCCCCCCCCAGGTCGACTATGGTGTCGACCTAGGTCTGGCAGCTAGGGTTTTTGAATGAGCCTGTTTTTGACTGAGTGATGACCCATTATGGTTTTGACCCAATCTGGTTGGCTGGGATTAGATCTGTGTTGATCTGACGGTCTAAAATAAATCCTAATTCTATAAATACCTAGGTAGTCTCCCACCCTAATTCATAAGAAAAATAGAATAGCTACCGTCATACCGCCGCCATGGAACTCATTGGAGCCGCCACCAACTAAGAAGGAAGAAAAGCTAATCAAATACTAATTCTACTCAATTCTAAAGCAAAGCAAGACTCTTTTCTTCTCTAAATTGTGAGTATGATAGTCTTAACAAGATTATTATTAAATTAATTAGGTTAAGTCATGAATGGATTATGAGTAGATGATGTGAATTGTCATATATGTTGTTGTAAACCTTATGCTATCATGTATGTTATAAATCCTATGCTATGTATTATATATGTTGTAAATCATGCTATGATGATGTTATGTATGTTGAGAGTTTCTATGCTAAATTGTGATAAATCATACATGCTTTAAAGTCATGATGTTATTGTTTATGCTAATTAGTTCATTTTAATCACATCATGATGTTAATGTTATTTGGGTTATGTTAATCTATATGACAAGTCACATATGAAAGTTTAGGTTGAGATTATGAACATATGCCATGACCTCTATTTTGATCTAGAATTATGACATCTAGAATTATGCTATGACATATGTGTAATTCTATGCTAGTTCACACCATCATTATGTTGCCTAAAACCCCATGTGCGAGTTTATACATAAATTTGGGTTATGATCATATCATGTAAATTGTGCCATTTAACAAGTTGACACCTTTAGATCCTTTGTGTAGTTTATGCAAGTTTCACCCCTATTATGATTAGATTCATTTTAATTGACTATATGTTGTGATAATTTATTTTTGTACTATGAGTTAGACTATTCGAGTATAACGTATATTCTGCGTTGAATAAGCGAACGTATAAACGTGGGGTAGGGGTAATATTAAGGATTTAATAATAAGAAGTTGGGGTGCAATTGATATGATTTTGCATGCCATGAGTGGATGACCATAAATGAGTCAATTATGGACATCATTAAAAGTGGACTTAATTAATAATTTGAATAGGGAATTATTCAAACTGGGGGTAAAGGATTATAAGTGATAATCAATGCTTAGGACACGAGGTTGGACTCGTTTGTGACGTAAACCCGCCCGGAACCGCCCGGCAAATCCAGTGGTCACAAATGTCAGCCCAATGTGAGAGGTCCTAGGCCTAAACTAAAGCATAACAGTTATAAAGACACGAGGTTAGACTTTTCTATGGTGTAAGACTGCCCGGACCCGCCCGGCATATCCAGCTGCCATAAATGCCAGTCTAATGTGAGAGGTCTTTATGAGGTTATGGCCTGAATGAATTAAGAAATACTTAACCAAATAAACATGTAAGGTGGGACATGGGGGTTAAGTAGGTGCCTTGGGTGGCATGAGGAATATAGTGGGTGCCCTTAGTGGCATGTGAAATACGATTAGTAAGACTTAACCAAACACACATGTAAATGAACATGACTAAGAGAGTTAAGTGGGATATACTAGTGGTGACAAGCTTAGGTGGGTAGCTTGTGGGGGGCCATTTCAACCAGTATCCCAAACATATCTTTGTGGGCTCGACCCAAGTTGAGGACGGGACACACATACTGGGTTTGACTATAAGAGGCCAAAACGGGGAGCGGTGGCAACGCAAGTCCAACGGGTTTCATATGCGTGTGTGGACCCGGGCTGGTAGGTAAGACGTTGTTGCATCGTGTAGGTATAAGTCGTGCATTCTCAAGTTGTATCGGGTTGCCACTTTAGGGGAGTGATACACCCCACTGTGGGGCCAGCACGGGTATCTACGAGTAGGGAGCCGATCGAAAGTGGGTAGTGGGGTACACCTAGTGGAGATAGGGGCAGACGGCACCTATGTAGTCAGCTAGGGGTACGTAAGGCTATTTATGTTGTTTCTGTGTGAAGCAAGTGGGATCAACCTTTAGGGTGACTGGTGCGGTGCAGTGTAGTAATGTGCGGTGCAGTGTAGTAATTATTCGTTAGTAATTAGGTGTGCCTTTACCGTTATCTTTAACGTTATCTTAAACGTTATCTTTATCTGCTCATTCCATACCTAATAGTTCATAGACATTTACTTGTCTTCCAACTTATGCCTTAGTCTAGTTATTTTGATAGTAGTATTGTTAGAATTATCATACTCGCCAGACTTTATGTCTGACCCCCTCCATTTCTATCCTTCTTCCCCCTCCAGGTCCTCAGGTTGGGCCCAGCTCTAGTGGAGTTTGATTGGATTGCTTCATCTCTCTTTTGAAAGCTTGGACCGTTGAAGTAAAGCCCATCTTGTTATCTTTTAATGGCTATTTATGTAATGGGATTATTTATTTTGTTTTTATGAAGATGGATATTGTACTTGGCTATGATCTATGGTTTTATGATGTAACAAACATGTTTAATTTCCGCTGCAATAAAATGAAGTTTTAGATTTCCAAGTACTATTTATTATCTGTCTTGTTGTAATTTTTCTGTTCTATATTCACTTATAACCTCCATGGAAGTTAATGCATTCCCTTTGTGAGTGACATTAACGGACGTGGGGTGTTACATTTCTCGTCAATTTGGATTGGTTAAGTGTCATCAGTCAATTCAAGTTAACTTAACCCATTCATTTGTCCTGTTAAACTGGTTAAGTGTTATCAGTATTTCATGTTGACTTAACCCTACCACAAATCAAGTTATATTGGTTAAGTACTTCTTATTACTTAACCCCATCCCTTCATCTTGTATTGGTTCAGTGTTCCTTTTAACTTAACCCTGCCCATCTGTTTGGCTAACATGTTATAACGGTTAAGTGTTCTCTTGGTTAACTCAACCCTAACATCTGTTTAATCCACATGTTCTAATGGTCAAGTATTGTCCCTTCATGTTTTAACCTTGTTCATTAGTCACACAATGATGGCTAAGTGTTCTAAGTTTACTTAGCTCCACCTTCTAGTCTAGTTAACATGTTAAATTGGCTAAGTGTACTTTACTTAACCCTACCTTCTAGTCTAGTTAACATGTTATAATGGTTAAACCTTCTCTTAACTTCACCCACTTGTCTAGTCAACATGTTATAATGGTTATTTAACCCCTACAAGTCTTGTTTTGTTAACATGTTAAGTTGGTTAAGTTTTCAGATTAACCTAACCCCACCCATCAGATTTAGTTAACATGTTGAATATGGTTAAGTGTTTCCTTAATTGACTTAACCCTACCAATCCTGACTTAGCTTTAATTTGTTCATTAAAGCACCAACCACTCACATTAGACATGTATTGTTGCGGTTACTGGATGTGCCGGTCGGTTCCGGGCAGGTTTACACCGCAACTCAGTCTAACCTCGGGTCCTTATTGGGATCAATGCTCTAACCACCAACATTAGACAGGTATTGTTGTGGCTGCCTGTATGCCGGTTGGTTCCGGGCAGTCTTACGCCACAACTCAGTCTAACCTCGGGTTAGGCATATTCGTATTTTCTAAATTTATATTTTATTTATGTAAATTATCCACAAATTCATGTCTTGCCCAATTTCCCTCTAAGTTCATCATTTTGGGTATATAATTTATACCATTTCATGCCATAAATCACTTATGTGATTATAAGCCAACTATGTCAATTTTCCTATAATTAAGTTTTTACCCCCGTCTAAATATTAGGCTAACAACTTAGCCAAATTTACCGTTCGCATGATTTCACATAAAGTATTAGGCTAATAACTTAGCCTAATTTAACGTGCACAAAATTGGCATAAAATCAACATTAACTATGAACTTGATTTTTTTTTATATAATCAACATAAACATGTACTTAGGTGTGAACTTGAAACTTTAACATAATCAACATAAACATGTACATAATTAACAATTTGCATAGGTTCATGATCCTCAACATAACAACTTGCATAGGTTCATGAATTAACAACATAATTAACAACTTGCATGGGTTCATGAATTCATCACACACTAACTTGCATAGGTTCATGAATTAACAACTTAATTAACAACTTGCATAGTTTCATGAATCTCAACATAATAACTTGCATAGGTTCATGAATTAACAACTTAATTAACAACTTGCATAGGTTCATGAATTTACAACATAATAACTTGCATAGGTTCATGAATCTCAACATAATAACTTGCATAGGTTCATGAATTTACAACATAATAACTTGCACAGGTTCATGAATCTCAACATAATAACTTGCATAGGTTCATGAATTAACAACTTAATTAACAACTTGCATAGGTTCATGAATTTACAACATAATTAAGTTAACATATATAAACATGTATGAACTTGCAATTGAACATAATCAAGTTAACATATATACATAAACATGTATAAACTTGCAATTTAACATAATCAAGTTAACATATACACATAAACATGTATGAACTTGCAATTGAACATAATCAAGTTAACATATATACATAAACATGTATAAACTTGCAATTTAACATAATCAAGTTAACATATATACTTTAATTTATCAATTTACTGTTAACCGAAAAACTCGGGGTGTTATAAGTTCTGGGGATGCCTCTATGGACATGGACTCTCATGAGTCTGAGGATTTTGTAGATTATATGGCTTGCTGTTACAGGGAGATGGTGGATTTATATTATACGAGTATGGCCATGTAGTCATGGGAGATCTGGTTCCGTACCTCCTCCAGTAGTTGTAGATCAGCCACCTCTTGTATGACAGATTATTCTGGATTATGTTCCTAACACTATCCCTAATATTTTTTTTCATGATGTTGGTCATGGTTTACCCGTACTGCCACATCCTGAGCTAGACGCACTCATTTGGCAGGAGATGATGCTAGTGCCTGAGGTCGATGCTATTATGGGTGACCTTGCTTGGTATATGGAGACAGTGGAACCGCCTGTTTGGGATTTAGCTCCTGAGTTACAGGATCCTGTTGATCCGCCAGTTGCTCCAGTGTTGCCAAATACAGTCGAGCCACTGCTTGTTTACGCACTACCTGAGCCTGAGGATTTACAGATGGAGGATATAGCCGAGCCACAGTTCGAGCTTCCAGATGAGATTAAGATAGACTGTGGCAGGCAACGATGAAAACATAGAGGATGATGAGGAGCCAAATGATTTCTAGGCTGAGGAAGAGATTACTACGGACTGGGTTGGCGATCCTGTGGGTATAGATGGTGAGTTATCCTAGGAGCCTGAGGAGTTGACATTGTCTGGACCATTAGTTCACAACTCCAATGATGCGTTGTGGGTTGATAGTTGTTAGTTGTATATAGGATGTATATGTAGTAGATCATGTTTTGGTGCAATCTTGGCACAAACTGTATATTTTGGGATATAATATTTTGGCATATTCAGGTGCATATGCATGGCCTATACCTAAAGTGGCATTACACACTAGGGTATATAATATGTCTATGATATAACTGATCTTTCGATTGAGATTTGACTAGACGATATATATGATATATGATACTTTTTGTTTCAAAATGTTTCGGTATTGTTTTAGTATTGATTTAACTTTCTCTTTCTTTTACTACGTTCCTTTTTGGGGACGAAAAGTTTTTAAGTAGGGGAGATTGTGACGACCCGCATTTGTGGTCAATTTAAAATTTGATCTTTTTAAAATCTTTTTTGATGAATTTTGAAATAATAAATGCTAATTTTGGACTTGATAAAATTTGAAAAAAAAATTCCAATTTATTTTAGGTTTTATTTGAATTAAAATAAGGTCAGTGGAATTTTTAAATCAATTTAAAAGTTAAGATTTTGAAAATTAATATTTTAAAGCTATTTTGATGACCTATAAAAGGACCATTTTTAAGCCAATCTCATAATCCAACGAAACCACTTTTATTGGATCCGGAATGTTGAAATATGTCAAGATTTATAATTTCATGTTGTGTACGATAAATAAATGTATGTTGAAATTTCAGTTAATTTTCAGATTAAGCTAAAAACAAGGCGATTTTTCAAACGGACTTAGAATTCGATGAAACTTGATTCGTTGGAAGCGTAATTCCACAACGTAGCAAGTTTTCAAATTTCGTAATTTTAGGAGTTAGTGTGTGATCATAGGACCAAAATGAAGTTTGAGTAGTATAATTAATTTGAGAGATTAAATAAACATTTTACATTAATTTCCTTAACCAATAGTAATTAATAAACTCACTACCTTTCAAGACAAGTGTCAAATTCTTCCAACATTGGTCATTTCATTTACTTAAGGCCTAAGTTATTATATTTTAATATTTAATTTCATTTTTATTTCCTAATTACCATTTCCTAAACCTAAGCTCCATTTCCATGGCACCCTTCTCCTTCTAGCCTCACGTCGCCGTCCCATCCACCTGCTACCACCTCTATCTGCTACCGCTGATGCCCCCACCACCTCCTCCAGACCTCACGCCGATGTGCACACCCTCCCTTTGCACAAAACCCCTTACTTCTTTTTATTTTGCAAAGGTAGCATCTTTAAACCCTAAACCTAGTCTAAGCTCCACCATCCATCTCCTAGTGGACCTACACCTCCAGCAAGCCACGTCAGCACCTCCAGCATGCATCTCCACCCTTTGATCAGCCAACCGGTGACCTCCCATTCCCCCTTCAAGCCTAAACACTACTAAAAATCAAGGCTTTCCTATTTAAATCCCAAGTGTGAGTGAATTAGAGTATGTTCATGTGATCGTTTGGCGAGTTTGAGTCAAAAAGGAACCACCTTTAGTGTGTTGGAGCTTGTAGAGTTCTACATTGAAAAATCTTGGTGTTTGGATGGCAGGGGTGAGAACTTCTCACTCAAATTATGCAGTTTTTGTGGTAAAAATCATAAACATGTTGCTAAGTGCTTGGTTTGATTTGTGATTATGTTAGAATTGACTTGTGAATCAATTTGGTAGTTGAGTTAAGTTAATTAACAAGTTAAAACATTATTATGATGTTGGTGAGAGCTACTTAATTTTACTTATTTAATTAAAAAATTAAAAATAGTTTATATGTTAGTTAAACTATGAAATGTTTGGATGATAAGTGTTTTGTAACGACCCGAATTTTTATAACATGCTAAAGTCATAAATCAAGACAGATTTAAATTTTAAACTAAGAATCAAGGGAAACGGGTTAGGCCACTGCGTTCGTCTTGAAATTATACACGAAATAGAGCCTGATTTTTCGAAAATCGGAGTTCATATGACCAAGTTATGACCTCTAGAAGTTTCAGAAATTTTCAGAATCAAAGACAGCTCGAATTTCGAATTCGAAATTCGAATTCAAACCCCGCAGCAGCCTGGGCGGGAAATTTCCCGCCCATAGACCAGGTCGACCTGGGGGTCGACCATAGTGTCGACCACCCAGGGGTCAACATGTCGACCCCCTAGGGGCCAGGTTGACCATAGTGTCGACCTGGGGGGACCAGGTCGACCTTAGTGTCGACCCGGGGGTCAACCTGCCTCCCGAACCCACTTCTTGAACCAGATGCATCCTGATGTGTTTAGTCTTGTTTCGTGACCAGATTCGTCTGCCTAACCCTATATAAGCAGCCCCTAGCCTCATTCTCTCCACACCAATTTCTTTCTGTCCTTATGCTGCTTCTAAGATAATCTAAATAATAAGATAAAAAGGAAGAAAAAGGACTGCTCCTTCTCCATCAAGACTACGCTTAGAGATTTGCAAATTGGGGGACTTCAATTAGAACACGATCAATCAAATAGAGATTCAACAATCAAATTCTTCTTTCTAATTCTCGATCCACGCACTGTAAGTTCGAGTTAGTTTTAGATAAATGCTGTAAACTTAATATCCATGTTGTAAATTGGAATTGGATCTGTGTATGGAAATTGATTCGTATCTATTCTTATTCATCTTGGATCTCGACTTTCGTGATTATTTCTTTGGATCTATTCATGTTGTAAATCAAATTCCTTCAGGACTATAACCTTAATATGCCTATGACTATGACGATGAACATAAGACTATACCTATGCCTATGACTATGACAATGAACATAAGACTATACCTATGCCTATGACAGAACATAAGACCATGCCTATGACTGTGAACATAAGACTATGCCTATGACTATGACAGGGAAAATTATGGCTAATCACCTATGACTCTTGACTGTGAGGATTATAACCTATGATTATGAACATAAGGCCATTATCTATGACCATGACTTAGAACTATTACTGTTAATTGCCTATGACTATTTTTGATAATTGAACATGATCATGAGTCGCTTATGATTCATAACTATGAGATTTCTACCTATGATTATTGGGGTTAATTGCTTAAGACTATTATAGTTGATTGTTCATGCCCATAACACTATAGTTGAAACCCATGATGTGCACCGAATTGGCATTTTGTTGGATCGTATACCTAGGGTGTGGCTTGCTTAGTTTATTCGCTATTTTGAAATCCTTTATGCCAGTGATGTTATAACCAATTATCTCAAGTTATATCATGCCAGTCTTGTAATCTCTTTTATCGTTTTATGCTTGTCTCTTCTGCCTATCATAGCTTCGATGTTATTCCCTTTATCTCTAGAATTAGATTTGCTTGTAATTTAGGTTTTTTAACATTTACATGCGATGGGAATACGATTTGGGTAGATTAGGCAAAACATGAATTGGTTATGAACATGAATTATTAAATTGATAATAGGCAAAACTTGAAACATGAGCATTGCTATAACTTGAATCGGGATGTGGGCATGAAACTTGACACGAAACTTGCCTTGAAAACTTGACACGAACTTGACATGAAACTTGAACATGGTCATGACACTTAGAATGAACTTGAAAATGGCCAACTCGAGGTTGGGTTGAGTTTGCAGTGTAAATCTGCCCGGAACCGCCCGGCAAATCCAGTTACTTCAAACAATAGGATCCAATGTGAGTAGTTGGTCATATCGCCTTAGAAACCCGAGGTTAGACTGAGTTGTGGTGTAAATCTGCCCGGAACCGCCCGGCATATCCAGTGACCACAACAACAGGTCTAATGTGAGAGGTTAGGGTGCATTAATGAATTAATGCCACATGATAGGGTTAAGTCATGAACATGAAAGACAACACTTAACCAACTTGAAATATGATTGGTAGGGTTAGGTCATGAACTTGAACAACAACACCTAACCAACATAACACGTGAATGGTAGGGCTAAGTTACGAACTAAATGACAACACTTAGCCAACCTGATATACTAGACTGATGGGTTAAGTCTCGAATTTAAATGACAACACTTAACCTACTAGAGGGAAACCCTAGTTACGCGGTCCGTTTCAACAGTAACCCACTAGATGTATCATGATACCCTGGGACTAGGCAGGGTAGGGCACGATTACTGGCCTGATTGTAAGCGACCAGAACGGCGGCTGTGTGGATGCGCCAGTGTAGGTTCTAACGGAGTGTGGGCGTGCACACACTCCGAAGCAGAAAAAGCAGGCATTGGGCATCAGTAGGTTTATCTGTGCATTCTTGATTCGTGTCGGTGGTTGGCACCATAGGGCTTGATACACCCTATGGTGGACCTAGCATAGGTGACTACATTTGTGATTGGGCCGTATGACACAGAAACACAACGAGCTAGAACTTGTAGGGAGCCGATCGATTAGTGGATCGTTCCATTGGACCTAGCAATAGGTCATTCACGATTTTGGGCCAAGGGATCATTTCATGATTTATACTTAACATGGGTTGGGCTATTAGTACATTTAGTGCAGTGAACCTTGAACATGCGATGCTATACTTGACCTTTTCTTGATTTATCATGTTATCTTTGTCTATCTTGTCCATCTTGATATCATACTCATGTTTACTTTCAGTTTATACATGTCATGTTGCCTTTACCTGTATTTATGCTGAAAGTCACTTGGACTTACCAGTCTTTATGACTGACCCGTTTTCTTTCGCCTCATTTTCTTTCGTTCCCCCCCCCAGGTTCTCAGGGAGGAAACTCTAGCACTTAGCTAGGATTCTACTTGCTTTCCGTCAGCTCATGTATGGTTTGGTCTTGAGCTATGTTATGGTTGCACTTCTGCTATTTTTGGGGAATAATTTACTTTTGTTATTTTAAGTTTATGCTTCTTCATCTAGAACTTGATGTAATGGAATAATGGCAACTTGTACTTTGGATACATGAGGTTTTGACTCTTTTCTTGAAATAATGAGATTTGGTTTTTAATTTCTACTACTGCTTTATTTATGTTGTCTTTTGATTTCTCTGTGTATGTTTACCTAGATAATGCTCCACCAAAACTAGTGCATTCCCTTTGCGAGTGACCCTAGCGGAGGTAGGGTGTTACATTTGGTATCAGAGCAGAAGGTTACCAGACTGGGCAAAAGATTATTTTTTAAAAAAAAATTCTGAAACTATTTTCAAAACCGTTTATAAAGAAGCATTTTTCAATAAAATTTTTTTTTTGAAAAGGCTATTCCCCAAAAGCCATTAGCACTTTCCTTTGTTTCCTCTTTTGAATCTCTATCTTTTCGTTTTTCAGCATGTCTGGGACTCTTAACTTTCCAGAAGGCGTGCCAATACCTGGCTAGTTCAGGAGGTACTTAGAGGCTAGGGCCAACGATGTAGGCTCAGCAGATATTCCTTCTCCAGCTGCAGCGATTCCTCTTCCTCCTCCTCCTCGTGGAAATGCTTTCGCAAAGACGTGTAGAGACTTCAAGGCTATGGGTGGAAAGGACTTCTATGGGACTGAATCCTTTGTGGAAGCGAGGAACAGGCTGAAGGAGACCGAAGATTTGTTCGTCATCTTCGAAGCTGACAATAGGCAAAAGATACAGTTGGCAGGGTGGTTGCTTAAAGATGAAGCTTCGTATTGGTGGGAGATTACCCATGCTGAGAGGCCAATGGAAACTTGGGAAGACTTCCGGATGAGAATTGAGATGAAATTTCTCTCCCAAGCTGAAAGAAGCCTGCAGATGGAGAAGTTCCTAACTCTTAAGCAAGGAAGCATGACGGTCAGGGAGTACGTCAATCAGTTTAATCAGCTAGCTAGATTTGGACTGGATTTAGTGAACATCCAACACAAGAAGGATCTTCGCTTCGTCAGAGGTTTGAATGAGCCACTACACAGCCTTGCTATGACTCATGTACCCATGGGGGCGACCTTTGAGAGCTTGGTGGATATGGCCCTCCTTCATGAAGAAGATGAGAATGGCAAGAAAGAGGCCAAGGTGAATGATTCTGAAAACAAGAAGAAAGACTCCGAGAAAGGTAGCAAGAACAACAACAACAGTAATGACAATAAGACATGTGAGAAAAGAAAGTTCCACTTCTGCGGTATTGAAGGGCACATAGTCCAGGATTGTAGAAAGAAGAAGATGAAGATGGGAGCATGCTTTCAGTGTGGTGATATTGGACATATCAGCAAGAACTTTCCTAAGAAGCAAGGGCAAGCCCCGCAAGCAGGACCTTCTGGGGGTACATCTTTAACTTCTCCTCCTTAATGCTTTGTTTTATCTTGTATATCTTTTCGACCCTATCTTGAGAACCTTAGGTAGAACCCTATGGATGTAAACACGTATTTGAAACATGTTATGGTTGATGTTTGCAAATGGTTGCAAGTGGTTGCTCGTGGTTGCATAACATACATTAGGCACTAGATCAGCTCAGACACATTTTCATATTGCATATGCATGAGTGTTTATACTTGTTTATGGATGGAATTGAATGTGTTATCATGTGGATGTTGCATATGGATGAATGTTTGTGCACACATATAGTGTTTATATGACTAGAATTCTTTGCACACATGTTGGATTCATGACACTAAACATATTTTGCATTAAGAAGATCAAACAGGTCTGATCATTTGGATTAGATAAGGAACATATACACACACTTTCTGCATATGTTCATACAGCATTAGAAATCTTTTAAGGACAATGATTGCTCGTGAATGATGGCTGAGTAGATGGACGATTGGATGGTAGGATATATTCTTCCTAACTTAGAGATTTCGGGGACGAAATCCTTTAAGGAGGGGAGAATGTAACGACCCGAATTTTTATAACATGTTAAAGTCATAAATCAAGGCATAATTAAATTTTAAACTAAGAATCAAGGGAAACGGGTTACGCCATTGCGTTCGTCTTGAAATTTTACACGAAATAGTCTGAGTTTTCGAAAATCGGAGTTCGTATGACCAAGTTATGACCTCTAGAAGTTTCAGAAATTTTCAGAATCAAAGACAGCTCGAATTTCGAATTCGAAATTCGAATTCAAACCCCGCAGCAGTCTGGGCGGGAAATTTCCCGCCCATAGACCAGGTCGACCTGGGGGTCGACCATAGTGTCGACCTCCCAGGGGCCAGGTCGACCATAGTGTCGACCTGGGGGGACCAGGTCGACCATAGTGTCGACCTGGGGGTCGACCTGCCTCCCGAACCCACTTCTTGAACCAGATGCATCCTGATGTATTTAGACTTGTTTTGTGACCAGATTCGTCTGCCTAACCCTATATAAGCAGCCCCTAGCCTCATTCTCTCCACACCATTTTCTTTCTGTCCCTATGCTGCTTCTATGATAATCTAAATAATAAGATAAAAAGGAAGAAAAAGGACTGCTCCTTCTCCATCAAGACTACGCTTAGAGATTTGCAATGGGAGGATTTCAATTAGAACACGATCAATCAAATAGAGATTCAACAATCAAATTCTGCTTTCTAATTCTCGATCCACGCACTGTAAGTTCGAGTTACTTTTAGATAAATGATGTAAACTTAATATCCATGTTGTAAATTGGAATTGGATCTGTGTATGGAAATTGATTCGTATCTATTCTTATTCATCTTGGATCTCGACTTTCGTGAATATTGCTTTGGATCTATTCATGTTGTAAATCAAATTCCTTCAGGACTATAACCTTAATATGCCTATGACTATGACGATTAACATAAGACTATACCTATGCCTATGACTATGACAATGAACATAAGACTATACCTATGCCTATGAAAGAACATAAGACCATGCCTATGACTGTGAACATAAGACTATGCCTATGACTATGACAGGGACAATTATGGCCAATCACCTATGACTCTTGACTGTGAGGATTATTACCTATGATTATGAACATAAGGCCATTATCTATGACCATGACTTTGAACTATTACTGTTAATTGCCTATGACTATTTTCCTAGAACTATTTTTGATAATTGACAATGATCATGAGTCGCTTATGATTCATAACTACAAGATTTCTACCTATGATTATTGGGGTTAATTTCTTAAGACTATTATAGTTGATTGTTCATGCCCATAACACTATAGTTGAAACCCATGATGTGCACCGAATTGGCATTTTGTTGGATCGTATACCTAGGGTGTGGCTTGCTTAGTTTATTCGCTATTTTGAAATCCTTTATGCCAGTGATGTTGTAACCAATTATCTCAAGTCATATCATGCCAGTCTTGTAATCTCTTTTATCGTTTTATGCTTGTCTCTTCTACCTATCATAGCTTCGATGTTATTCCCTTTATCTCTAGAATTATATTTTCTTGTAATTTAGGTCGATTAACATTTACATGCGATGGGAATACGATTTGGGTAGATTAGGCAAAACATGAATTGGTTATTGTAACACCCCGTGTATTCAATAACTGTGAAATTAACAAATTAAAGTATAATCAAATTCAAATCAAAGAACTAAGGGAAACGGGATACGCCATTGCGTTCGTCTCGGAAAAATACGCGAAATAGAGTCCGAGTTTTCGAAAAACGGAGTCCGTATGAAGAAGATATGGCCTTCGGAAGTTTCTGAATTAAGTTTAAAATTCAAACAGAATTAAATATCTCAGAAAAATCAAGTTTAAATTCCAAAATGGGGCCCAATGGGCCAGGGCGGAAAAAGTCCCGCCTGAAGCACCCAGGTCGACTGGGCTGTCGACCTGGTCTAACCAGGTCGACAGGGCTGTCGACCTGGTCCAGACCCAGGTCGAACCCAGTCCACCCTGGCTGGCCTATTCTATGTTGGTCGATTTTCTGCAGTCTGCTTTGTCATTAGGGCTACGTGGCAGGCTCTAATTGGTCTCTCCTTAGGATGAATGGCTACGATCAATCCAAGCAACATCAATGGTCCTAATCAGTTCATTACCTCTATAAAAACAACCCTAGACTCAACCCTAATCTATTCATTCAAAAATAAGAACAAAGCCGCCATGTTGCTGAGGAACGACTAAGAGTAGCCACCAATTGGAGAGAGGATTAGGAGGAAAATTCTAAAGCCTAAAGCAATTCAAGCAAATCAAATCAACGCCTACATCAAAAAGGGAGTCGCATCTCTAAATTCCTAAATTAGAGAATTCGCCACAACGATTGTAAGTAGAGTATTATTTTGGTATGAACAAATAACTGTGTTGGTTTGTATACTTGAATTGTGGTGATAAAGTAATTCATATTTGGGCGTTACTATGACTCTTATCGATTTGGAATATTGTATATGTTTGGATATTCACAAAGCATGTTATTTATTATAAAAACTACATGTTTGCGGTAGTTTTATGCAAGTATACGTTTAGAATATTCACGAATTATGTAATTCATGTTGAAGCTACATGTATGTAGTTGTTTAATTGGAATTCATGCAAGTTTGGGGTTTTGCTACTATGCCATCATAATGTGTATTTTTGTACAAAAATCATTTTGTGCGTAATTGGAACAAATTTGGGTTATTATAATTCATATGAAACTATGTTGAAAAATTTGGCATCCTGGTCTATATATTAAGCCATGCTTTTGTACTAGAAAAACCTATGTGCAAACTTATGAATATGACTAGGCTATGATTGATATTTTGCATAATTGAAAACCATGTTAGGCCTATATTGTTCATAAGAATTATGCGATAATATATGTGACATATTGCTAGGCTAAATTTACAATCCCCTTTGCAAGTTTGTATGAATAAAGTAGAAACCATGATTTCGTTTTTAAGAATATTTATGCCATAAGTATATTTGTGCCATGGTTATGTAAATAGATTTTAAAACCATAATTAAGTTGGAATAATCCTAGTTGAACTATACTTTTGTAAATCCCTTTGTAAACATGTAGGAATCTTATGAACATGATTTGCTTATGTTTGACATTATGCCTAAATAAAATATAGGTTTATGTTGTAGTTAAGTCTATGTGTCAATAGTGATATTCTTAACTTAACTACAAGTTTACATGCTTTGATTCATGTCACTTATGCTTTATGACCAAAGTATATGTTATTGCTATGCAAGTACACCAGTTTCTATTTTGTAATTCCAGCGTTATATTGCAAGTTCATGCGTTCACCATTCCCCTTTTGTGTATGTAATCACGCTTTAAGCCTCCCCTTTTTCATGGCTAGGTTTGGCTTAAAAAGGCTAAGCCCAACATATAATAAACGAACGTATTAAACGGGGGAAAATAACGTTGGGTTAAATTAATTAATAAATGAAAAGATAAAGTGAAAGGGGCCCAAAACTCAAGTTTGGGTTGGGCCCATGATTGGTGTAACCTTTACACCATTGATTTTAATAATGGGCCGCAAATATTTACATATAAATAAAGAAGAAAAAAAATATGTAAATGTAGAAAATACGATATGTTTAACCCGAGGTTGGATTGAGTTGTGATGTAAACCTGCCCGGAACCGCCCGGCTGTCCAGTAGTCACAACAATACCTATCCAATGTGGGTGGTTAAACATGGAGCCCAATAAGGACCCGAGGTTAGACTGAGTTGTGGCGTAAGACTGCCCGGAACCAACCGGCAACAGGCAGCCACAACAATACCTGTCTAATGTGAGAGGTCAAGGCTTTAATAAGACAATTAAAGCTGAGTCAGGATTGTTAGGATTAAGTGGACTTAAGACTTAATCAAAATAGGACATGCTAAACTAAACGGACTGGTGGGGTTAGGTTAGAAAACACTTAACCAACTTAGCATGTTGGCTAGAGATAGAAAACCTAGTAACGGGGGACCCTTTTCAGCAGTAACCCTATAAGGTGTATCATGATACCCTGAAACTAGGCAGGGTGGGGCACGATTACTGGGCTGATTGTAAGAGGTCAAATCGACGGCGGTGGTGTAGCAGTGTAGGTTCTAACGGGGTGCGGGCGTGCACACACTCCGGCGCAGAAAAATAAAGCACTGGGCACCAGTAGCATACCTGTGCATTCTAAGGTTGTGTCGGGTTGCTGCCATGGGACTTGATACACCCTATGGTGGGACCAGCATAGGTAACTACAACATCGGGGGCCGTAAGACACATGTAACTATGCGAGTAGGAGCCGATCATCATAGAATGAATCACTTCACCCTGATTATGGGGTGCCAGTTGGGAACTAGTTTATATGGGTTCAGAGATTGATATGGGGGTACGATAGTATATTCGACCGTAGACAACTTAACTTAGTTTATAGTGCTTTCCCACTTCTTGTTTATACTTATCATACCCAGTTCTTTATTCATAGTCAGAATAGTCCTAGACTTACTCAGGCTTTATGTCTGACTCTACTTTTCTTTCGTCTTCTTTTCTTCCGTTTCCCCCCCCCCCCCAGGTCCACAGGGAGGGAACACTGCAGCTTGACCAGCTTTCTCATCTAGCCTGAAGGAAAAGAAATGTATTGCTCGGATCTCTTTCACTTTTGAGCCATGGCTTTGGATAGCAGTTGCGGGTACTTATGCAGTTTACTTATGATTTATGCTTCTTTAAGTTTTGAGAATAAAGACAGTTTTATTGTTGTAATAATTAGAAATGTCATTTGAGACAATTATGGAAATGCTGATGTAAACACTTGTTTTATGAAATAAAGTCTGCTGTTTTTCCGCTGCTTATTTACTTAAGTTTTTTTTATATCTGTCTTGTGTTTTTATCTGTGACCTTTTACCTATAAACCTCCATCAAGGTTAAGGCATTCCCTTTGTGAGTGACCTTAACCGAGGTGGGGTGTTTCAGTTATGAACATGAATTATTAAATTGATAATAGGCAAAACTTGAAACATGGGCATTGCTATAACTTGAATCGGGATGTGGGCATGAAACTTGACACGAAACTTGCCTTGAAAACTTGACACGAACTTGACATGAAACTAGAACATGGTCATGACACTTAGAATGAACTTGAAAATTGCCAACTCGAGGTTGGGTTGAGTTTGCAGTGTAAATCTGCCTGGAACCGCCCGACAAATCCAGTTACTGCAAACAATAGGATCCAATGTGAGTAGTTGGTCATGTCGCACTTGAAACTCGAGGTTAGATTGAGTTGTCGTGTAATCTGCCCGGAACCGCCCGACATATCCAGTGACCACAACAACAGGTCTAATGTGAGAGGTTAGGGTGCAATAATGAATTAATGCCACATGATAGGGTTAAGTCATGAACATGAAAGACAACACTTAACCAACTTGAAATATGATTGGTAGGGTTAGTTCATGAACATGAACGACAACACCTAACCAACTTAACACGTGAATGGTAGGGCTAAGTCACGAACTTAAATGACAACACTTAGCCAACCTGATATACTAGACTGATGGGTTAAGTCTTGAATTTAAATGACAACACTTAACCTACTAGACGGAAACCCTAGTTACACGGTCCGTTTCAGCAGTAACCCACTAGATGTATCATGGTACCCTGGGACTAGGCAGGGTGGGGCACGATTACTGGGCTGATTGTAAGCGACCAGAACGACGGCTGTGTGGGTGCGCCAGTGTAGGTTCTAACGGAGTGCGGGCATGCACAAACTCCGAATCAGAAAAAGCAGGCATTGGGCATCAGTAGGTTTATCTGTGCATTCTTGATTCGTGTCGGTGGTTGGCACCATAGTGCTTGATACACCCTATGGTGGACCTAGCACAGGTGACTACATTCGTGATTGGGCCATATGACACAGAAACACAATGAGCTAGAACTTGTAGTGAGCCGATCGATTAGTGGATCGTTCCATTGGACCTAGCAATAGGTCATTCACGATTTTGGGTCAAGGGATCATTTCATGATTTATACTTAACATGGGTTGGGCTATTAGTACAGTTAGTGCAGCGAACCTTGAACATGCGATGTTATACTTGACCTATGCTTGATTCATCATGTTATCTTAGTCTATCTTATCCATCTTGACATCATACTCATGTTTACTTTCAGTTTATACATGTCATGTTACCTTTACCTGTATTTATGCTGAAAGTCACTTGGACTTACCAGTCTTTATGACTGACCCGTTTTCTTTTGCCTCTTTTTCTTTCGTTTCCCCCCCCCCCCAGGTTCTCAGGGAGGAAACTCTAGCACTTAGCTGGGATTCTGCTTGCTTTCCGTCAGCTCATGTATGGTTTGGTCTTAAGCTATGTTATGGCTGCATGTCTGCTATTTTTGGGGAATAATTTACTTTTGTTATTTTAAGTTTACGCTTCTTCATCTAGAACTTGATGTAATGGAATAATGGAAACTTGTACTTTGGATACATGAGGTTTTGACTCTTTTCTTGAAATAATGAGATTTGGTTTTTAATTTCTACTGCTGCTTTATTTATGTTCTGTCTTGTGATATCTCTGTGTATGTTTACCTAGATAATGCTCCACCAAAACTAGTGCATTCCCTTTGTGAGTGACCCTAACGGAGGTGGGGTGTTACATGTTTGAAATGGTGATGTATTATGACATGAATTATGATATGAAATTGGGATAATTAACATGCTAAGATGATGTTAGAAATGTTTGTGGTAGTTGATATGGGGTAAACACCTCTTTACAAGTCGAACGACTTATTTAAATTCACCTATTTAAGTGATGTCGATTGTTGAAAAATAACTTGAAATTAACAAGTTATGATTGAATTGATTGAGTTTGTGGTTGATTTGGATTGATCATAGAAATTATTTATTTATTATTTATTGTTTTAAAAGAGCACACGAGTTTTGGGATGATAGTTAGCCTACACGTCTCTCAACTGTGTAGATAAGTCACAAAGATCGCGACATAAACCCCACACAAGTTTTAGGATGATATTTTATACGTCTCCCATGTGTGTAGATAATAATAATTAGTATTGGATGAAAACCCACATGGGTATTGAGATAATTTTTGATTTAACTTAATCCCAAGTGTGAAATTTGTATGTCAAACGGTTGATTGACAAAACAATATAAGCATTAATTATTTGTTTACGGCTAATACGGGTGTAGTTGCACTCTGGATATGAATTGGATGTTTAATAGTTGTTCGTAATTGTTGCTGGATACATATGATGTATGTAACCCATATTGATCGATTTATATGGAAATTGTTGAGATTTCATTCAATTCAGAATAAAAGGGAATATTTAATAATATAATATTCGATGAAAAGTGAAAGTTTGATTTTGACATCCGATCTTGGATGGACATGTAGATATTAAAATATCGATGAATTTTCCTAATTGGACTAAGTAATTTTGAATTAGTTTTCATACGGTTTCGACATGTCGAAGTTTTTGATTTGAAATGAATAATAACTTCTACAAGTGAAGTTCATTAGGCTATGTTGCAAATGCTTTAAAAGAAGTTACTTTTTGAAAGTTTCTTGTTAATTTTTATTGCGAATGGCAGGAAAGTTTAAGTTTAAAATAATGAGTTTTGAAAAATTATATTATTTTAATGATTAAAATAATATTAAAATTGACTTAAAATTGAAAAATGTGATTTCGTTGAGAAACGATGGAAACATAATTTCCAAAGTTTATTATATACGTTTTGTATAATTCATAAAGTATTTTGGAAGACGTTTCAATTTATTTTTAAATTATAAATCGATTCGGGAATGAATAGGTAGTGTCGTGTAGCGACAGTTCGCGAACGTCAACCCATAACTTTGAATTGACATACCGGGAGATCCGACAGTCAGATTCTCCTAAAATTAGAAGCATTATATTCATAATGAAATGAACTTTACGATGAAATAACAAGTTTTGAAATTGAACGGAATGATTTTTGAATAAGTCCAAATCTGTTTTGGGAAAGGTCGCTATGGAAGCAGTTCGGTGGCCGAAATTGAAAAATACTATAAGGGCCCTAATAAAATTATTAAAAATAGGAATAAATCATAATATATGATTTAAAAAGATTTTGGATGGAATACTTCAAGTTTGAAATGATAAAAGATATTTTATCTGAATGAACTAGTTAACAACTGGAATAAAGAACCAAAAGGAATTTGTGATGATTCCTAGAGTACAGTCTAGTATCACCCATGAGATATAATTGGAAAATTTTCCATTTGGAAAGAGGTGGAAGAACTGAAAGTACATCGGATATTCGAATAAGATCAAACGATGTTTTCAAAGTAAATTGATCCAATAATTTTAAATTAATATATTGGATTGTAAATGGTTTTCGTATAACATGAGTTTTCCAACATGTGGATTAGGTTGGATTTTGAATGGAAATTATCTTCAAATATTTTGGTATTAGATTCCGTAATTATAGGGATATTGTTGAGGAATTTGGAACATATAGATATTTTTATTCCAATACGGTATCTGTTGTTTTCAGAATATGGTATTGAATATAAGTCGATATGATTTCTATTCAAAGCCTTATATTTAATATCAAATTGGAATTTGGGTTGGTCGTGAAAGGTGTCTTTAATAACACTGTTCTTAAATCCGTTGAGAATGGAAATTTTGGAATAGATCTTTAAATTTATATTTAATGGAATTTTTCCAACGTAAGTGGAGTTTTCCCAATTTAATAAACTAAATTGGAGTTAAACAGAAAATAGATTTTTGGTTTATCGTGAACAATGTTTTAAATGGCATTTGTTCTTTAACCAGTTAAAGATATAATTAACTTCCTCAGGATTGAATAATCGTTAACCAATAATTTTAGAAGATTAAAACTAAGTTAGAGTTTAATAAATCTTTAATTAGATTTGGAAAGTACAAGAGGTAATTAAATTTACCGTAATACGATGGGTGTTAGATATAGAGTACTACAAGTTTTACTCTATGGAATGAATAGTTTAGAAATGGGATAACGATATGAATAATTATCTTCCTAAGGATCGATATTCTCGATAAGGCATATAAACCTTATAGTGTAAAACGATATTGTAACGACCCGTATTTTTCGATCGAATAATTAATTAATCTAATTATTTAAAATAATGGTTAGGTAATTTAAAGGTTTGTTTAATAAAATAATATTGAATATTTAATTAATATAATAATTAAATAATATATTTAATTCTGAAATAATCAGAATGGGCTGAAATGGCTATATGGCGTGAACTGGACAATTCAAAATATATAATTCAGTTTGGAATTTGAATTATAATAACGAATATATTATTTAAATGAAGTTTGAACATATAATTATATTATAATTATAATCGAGCTCGAAATGGCGTTGCAGTTTGTAAATTGGCAATTCGAACTTCAAACGAATATACAGAAGCCGTTTTAAATCGGATTTCTATGAAACAAGAAACGTTAGGAGTTGGTGAAGTATATTTTTCTATATTTTTCTAATGGAAGAGAAAAATCAGGATTTCATCATGTAGATTTTGATTTATGTCCAAATCGAATATTCAGAAAAACAGCGGTATATTTGTTCGTGGCCATAACGGTTATTTAAAAATATTTGAATATCGGGTTTGAATTTAGACAAGGTCCTTTTGAGACGTAGTGATAATTTAATTTTTAGAATTTTATTGTAATTTTTAATTAATCAAATAAGAAACTTTTTATTTGGAGTATTTTGCACCCTGTAATCAATATTTTGGGGTTTCACAAAATAAGTTAACGGACCTATATTATTATATTTTTGTGATCGTGGCGCATTGCTCATCGCTATGGTATTTTTATTTTCATTGATGATCAGTCACATGTGAATGAAGTTTATGTAGTGGAGTACCAGAGTTTTTAAAACTTAAAACAACCATATGTACATCCGTTCCCTCATGTGCAAACTACCTTTCACGTGGTAGACTATCCCAATGTTTCACATAGGATAATAGAGTAATATGAGCCATATTCTTTGAGTTTATGTGTCTGATCACAAATGGTCCACATAGAAGCAAAACCTCCACATATTTAATGTGTGGAACTTGCAAGCAAAATGTGGACAAAACAAATGCCTCAAAATCAAAGAAACCTTATACTATAAAATACCCCTACCTTAAAACGTTATAACCTAACTTCCTCTTCCATCTTCTGTAAACAAAAATGGAGGCCGCCCTTTTCAAATTCATTCAAGAAATTAAATCAAACGTTTTACTCAGCAAAATCACACAATGTTGGATGCGTTGGCTTCGTAAAGGGGTTGGTTTCGAAAGGGTACACCCAGATTATTGTGTGGTGCCATTTTCTAAGTTCGAGATTTTGCAGCGTGGCCCAGAGCTTCGGCGTAGAGGAAATAAGAGTGGAGCTGGGTGTACTTGGGGTTGTCCCTTTTATCATGGGTCCTTGGAGGTGAGGCGGAGAGGCTAACGAGGGCGGAGGTCTATTGATGTCAGCATCGCGTGGATGTGGAAAACCACGATGGACTGAGAGGAGTATTGAGTGCGAGTACTATATGTTGAGTATGAAGAAGATGAGTGCAGTTAAATGAGAGTTTTCATGATTTCAGTTTGCAATTTTGTTGAATAAAATAGGAAAACCGTGAGGAAGGAAGCACGGTTATGGCTTTGAACGAGAGGAGATAAAAGGATCGAGCCCTTCGATTTGGATACTGGTAGCAAAAAGATTGGAAGAGGGGATTTTTGATGATATTTGTTTTAATTAGTGAGGAGTGGTGGGAAGTGATGACCAATATGTGCGTAATGGCCATTGTGTGAAGAGCAGGTTCGATGTTAAATTGAACGGGGAAGAAGGCTGCTGTACACAGTTTGTTGGGATGGGCTTGGGCCGATAGTGTTGACGGTGAGGCCCGTTTAAGGTTAATGTTTGGTTTAAATTCAATTTTAATGTTTACAAACTTAGAAAAAGTATAACTTTATCATACTGAATCAGAATTTCGAACGATCAAATCCGTTGGGATCGTATGGACGGGAGCAACACAATGGAACTCACAGGGAGTGAATCGAAGCTCGTTACAATTTATTGCAAAATAAATTGTCCATCTGAATCATAGACAGTTAATCGTTTTTAACGATAACAGTCCAATGTGAGTAAAACTCACCAACTCTGAACAGTTATATTTTTAGATAATGTATTTTTAGAACTGTTAATCATCTGTGATTGTTGTGTGTTAACTGATTTGTTGAATTGTTTGTGTATTGGTTGAAATTATAGATAACGTTATATATATAAATCGTTAATTGAATATTGATTCTGTTTATCAGAATATTTTATACTCGTGTTGTTTTACATCTGTGGATGCAGGGAAATAGGTCGGAGAAATCCAACTGGATTCCTCAACATTTATTTTACTGTTTTCATATATGGTGATATATGATGTGATATATAATCTGTTGTTGATTATGTGTGTTTGAATGATATCGATCAATGTCATTTGGTATTTTAAATACTGTAAGAAATACTGGGATGCAAAAAGGGGATTTTCAAAGTACATATTGAAAATAAATTATTTATATAAAATCAATGGAGTTTATATATAAAAGGAAAAAGGATTTTATATAAGGAAATAATTATAAAATCAAAAGAGTTAAAAAGGATTATTTATTTAGAAAATAAATAGAATAAAGGATTATTTACTTAGAAAATAAATAGAATAAAGTATTATTTATTTAGAAAATAAATAGAATAAAGGATTATTTATTTAGAAAATAAATAAAGGAGTTAATCGAAAGGAGCTAATCGAACATAGTTAATCAAATGGAGTTAAACAGAAATTAGAAACTGACTAGAGAATAATAAGTTGAATGGTTTCGTAAGTATCGATCTGATGTTGGTTTCGGCCTTCGGGGTTTATACTTAGGAAGTTTTTCTCTTGTTAGTTTATAGTCTGAATCTGGTAGATGTGGAAGAATAGTAATTTGTAAATAAGCAGATGGAAACGTTTTCCAGTGTTAATAACATATATTTTCTAAACATAGAAAATAAGGAAATATGAGTGAATATATATATATATATATATATATATGGTTGATGATTTGATCGATAGAATTTCCATCTGGAAATAATATTGTTGTTTGCGCACGTGTTTTCTTTGATAGTTAAATCACTGACTATCAAAGTTTTGACCATTTTTAACGTTGTTAATATGGAGAGACTGGTTGGATTATTATCCGAAGAACCACTCCGTATTGGCATAAGCGTTGCGAGTCATATATGCCAAAGATAATTGAAGACGGAGTAAAGTGCAAGAGATGTTGTATAAATCTTAGATAACAATTGCCTAAGATGGATGTACTGAATAGTGCCTTCGGTTTTTCCAGTCCTAGGACAACTTGTATGGAAGAAGGTCTGACATAGTATATCTAATAGATCGTGCAAGTTGATCTCTTCAAACGTATTCATGTTTGGTGGCATAGAAATTCGTTTCTCTTAGCTGTACACCCGTGTTATTTTTGGATAAATCAATTTGTGATTTGGCAGGTATGACGATGTGACATTCAAAGTGAATAAATGTGTGATCTGTCATAGATAAGCGCAGCTTCTAGCCTCACATCTGGTAAATGACAAAAGTCAGGCAGGCAGCATGGCTGTGTAGGTCGCACCTATTAGGGTGTATAATCACCTGATCTAGAGATTCATTTACTTCAAAAAATCTATTGTTGATGATGTCCCATTCGGGAAACTGTTGCTGATCCCAACCGTTGGTGATGTACATTTGATACAATCAAGTGAAATGAGTGGTCGATTATGTATGACTGGGTTGCAAGATGTTCTTGTTGAACCCAGTGTATTCCTCTCTAGAGTTACACTAGCAAAAGGTGGTTCCATACCTTGTCATAGTTGGAAATCCATTACCCAATACATAGTTGCGGTTTTGATTGTATATTACATATGTAGAACGTGAGATGAAAGCGTTTCTGCTAGATGATTATTATATTGTGGTTGATAGACATTATTATAATATCAAAAGGTTTTTGATATAAAGATGTTTTGGATTCTCCTAAGGGAAAAACCCGTTCCGTTATACGGCGTGGTCTTATGAGATATCGTTTACTTGTTCAAATTATTTTTAACTGTTTTACTCATACCAGTCCCATGACTGACCCGGAGTTTATTTTGTTTTGTTTTCCCTAAACTCTTGGGTGCCCAAATTTATACGGGCAGTCAAGTAGTCAGGATTTTACAGATGTACTTGGAGAGCTTGGAGCAGGAGGCTTCAGGATTATATAGCTATAGTTATTTCTGCTGTGTTGTAAGTGTTGTACTCTGAAAAGGTTACTGTATACATATACTGATTTTATTTCAAGAATTTGTTATCTATTATATGTTGTTCGTTCCGCTGTGAGATTCGTGTTACTATGATGTTGTTTCTTCTTCTTCTATTCTAAGTTTCCATCTTATCTTTCCTCACCCTCTAACTTCTTTCATTAACCATCCGGTATTTTTCGATGTTTGGTTAGTCATCATTGAGTTTATGGCGATAACCAAAGTAAAAAAACGGGTCGTTACAGTTGGTATCAGAGCATAAGGTTAAGCGATTTACCTTAGCTCTGTGGCGTGACTCGGTAGAGATTGGGTTAGTAATGCCCTAGATTGAGTTTGAGTGTATATATATGAGCGCGTATTTGTTATTTGATATAAAAATCTGTTTTATATTGTGGAGATTTATTGATTGAGTGGTTTATGAATTTCTAGTCGATCAGTTTGATCCACTGTATCGATAGGAGTTATTAAACACTTGAATACGTTGAACCGTCATGGTATATTTGAAAAGGGTAAACGAAATAATTTTACCCAAGATTATATTTTGATATAAAGGATTTAAATTGGTTATAATTATAATCGAGTAAGATTACGAAAGTGAAATGGTTATGAAATTAATCGATCATAATTCATATAAGTGAAATATATGAAATCAAATTGAATTAAATTTGAATTTAAATTAGAATTTAAACTAAAACCTGGAAATTTGAATAAGTGTTTGTAAATGGATTTGAATTGAAAATATGAGAATTTTAAAATCCTGGGAGATTTTAAATTGTTGTACAAATAGTGTGAATGTTATTTTGAAATGAATCTCAAAATGGAAGTGTTTAGAATGGTTCTGAAAGTGATATAGTATTGAACTCACTTCGATAACTGGAAAATAATTCTGATAATGACTGCAGCATAATCAGTGTTCATTTTCGAGTTCTAAGTTATAGATTACTACCAAAGATTTTGTTTTCAAATTGTTTTGATAAAAGCAAGGGTTTGATTCCTGAAAAGGAAAGTTTGATTTTTAATAAGGTAAACTGTTTAAAACTCCCAAGAAAGACTGTTTGAATTAAAAACAAATTTAAATAAAAAATTTGTGGAAATAAATTGGATATGAATTGAATCCAATTAATTGGAAATTTAATTGGAATATAGTATATCAAGTAGAATCGGAATTTTGATTTGTGAGATAGAAATTCTGAAATGATATTGGATTGGTGAGTTAGAGTTTGAAATCAAGAGCCAAACTTGAGTTGAAATAGGATTTGGCTTGGTTAAAAACGAATGGTTTGGAGACAAAACTGATTTGGAGTTTGATTGGAATGATACTGGTATATGTTGAATTGGTAACAGATGTAAAGGATATAATGATATGCCCGACAAAAAGGTACCGGTTTATATTATATATGGGTTTGAGATTTTGATGAGCCGAATTGGCAAGCCGCTTGGCTGTTTGATTTTCTTTTGGGTTGGAGAAGGCCCAGAGAGGCGAGTTGGAGTTTGAGCTATTGACCAGTACAAAGGAGGTGCTGGCGAAATTTTTCGAAGAGTTAAGGCGTAAGAAAATTTTCAGGATTTTTGAAAATTTTCGTTAATCAGAAAATAATATTTTAAATAAAATTAAATTGGTTCAGTTGAGATTGAAGTTAAGAAGTGAACAAATAAGTTCTAACCAGTTAATAGGGTTTGATTTCTATCTAAGCAATTTCGAGGACGAAATTATTTTAAGTGGGGAAGAATGTAACAGCCCATATTTTTCGGTCGAATAATTAATTAATTTAATTATTTAAAATTATGGTTGGGTAATTTAAAGGTTTGTTTAAGAAAATAATATTGAATATTTAATTAATATAATAATTAAATAATATATTTAATTCTGAAATAATCAGAATGGGTTGAAATGGCGATATGGCATGAACTGGCCAATTCAAAATATATAATTCAGTTTGGAATTTGAATTATAATAACGAATATATTATTTAAATGAAGTTTGAACGTATAATTATATTATAATTATAATCGAGCTCGAAATGGCGATGCAGTTTGTAAATTGGTGATTCGAACTTCAAACGAATATACAGAAGCCGTTTTAAATCGGATTTCCGTGAAACAAGAAACCTTAGGATCTGGTGAAGTATATTTTTCTAATGGAAGAGAAAAATCGGGATTTCATCGTGTAGATTTTGATTTATGTCCAAATCAAATATTCAGAAAAACAACGGTATATTCGTTCGTGGCCATAACGGTTATTTAAAAATATTTGAATATCGGGTTTGAATTTAGAAAAGGTCCTTTTGAGACGTAGTGATAATTTAATTTTTAGAATTTTATTATAATTTTTAATTAATTAAATAAGAAACTTTTTATTTGGAGTATTTTGCACCCTGTAATCAATATTTTGGGTTTTCACAGAATAAGTTAACGGACCTATATTATTATATTTTTGTGATCTTGGTGCATTGCTCATCGCTATGGTATTTTTATTTTCGTCGATGATCAGTCACATGTGAACGAAGTTTATGCGGTGGAGTACCGGAGTTTTTAAAACTTAAAACAACCATATGAACATCCGTTCCCTCACGTGCAAACTACCTTTTACGTGGTAGACTATCCCAATGTTTCACATAGGATAATATAGTAACATGAGCCATATTCTTTGAGTTTATGTATTTGATCACAAATGTTCCACATAGAAGCAAAATCTCCACATATTTAATGTGTGGAACTTGCAGGCAAAACGTGGACAAAACAAATGCCTCATAGTCAAAGAAACCTTATACTATAAAATACCCCTACCTTAAAACGTTATAACCTAACTTCCTCTTCCATCTTCTGTAAACAAAAACGGAGGCCGCCCTTTTCAAATTCATTCAAGAAATTAAATCAAACGTTTTACTCAGCAAAATCACACAACATTGGATGCTTTGGCTTCGTAAAGGTGTGGGTTTCGAAAGGGTACACCCAGATTTTTGTGCGGTGCCATTTTCTGAGTTCGAGATTTTGCAGCGTGGCCTAGAGCTTCGGCGTGGAGGAAATAAGAGCGGAGCTAGTGTACTTGGTGTTGTATATAACGATGTTGTATACACAATTATATGATTTTTGTTTCATGATAACGACCAAATAAATATATTTTTTAACGTGTTGGATACTGTACTGTTATTATACATCACAGACTGGAATATAATATTTATATTTAAATAAAATACGACTGTACAGAAATTTAAATATTCACACAGTATTTTATTTAAATATAATATTTTATTTCACTATCAAAACAGTACAGATTTATAAACTCCACTGTTTATACATTTCTCTTATATTCATTAATATTCTCTACATTACAATACATTCACAGACTCATTTACAGAATTTCTCATATACAGACACTTATACACTTTTACTGACACTGTCTTCTGTCTTCAATCTTCACATCACTTCTCTGTCAGTCCAGTCATCATCTTAATACATGTCATATACAGAAAAACACAAACAGTATATGGAACAGAAATAATTTTCAAAATACATGTGAATATAATTTTTATTTTTAAAATTTTTATTTTCCTCAGTTTTCTGGTGAGTTTTCTCATCATCTTTCTGACTCGATCTGATTTATATAACCATCAATCTATGTCTAGACAGTATGTATATACAGTACAGGGAGAAGGAAAATTTTCTGATGGCTGCATATACACACGTGTATAGATATACACGTGTGCACTGCCTCGCCAATCAGTATACAGTGAGCAACTGAGGAGTAGCCACATGGACCATCTCGACTCAGTGCACAACATTGCTAAATAGTCGAGGCATGCTCAAAGAAAAAGTGAACAGTCAAAGTGATCAGAACAACATATATTGGCAAAACAGAAAATGACCAAGCAGCATGCACTAACACAGACTAAACATGCGTGAGCAACAGCAAATACATGGTTCAAGTGTTACAACATCAAAGCTAAATGGTTAAGACATGATCAAGTAAACACAACAGCATGGTAGTTAATGACAGCAGCATGAATTGCCACAACAGTCAGGGCAAGATCAATAACGACTGCACAACAAGTATGATGGCATGGCTAAGCTAAACAAGGTGTGGCAGATCAATCAACATATACAACATGGATGTAATGATTTCATGTCGAGGGATAAGGTCACAAATAATTATTCATGATGCAAAGTGAAGTGATGTACATATGCAAAAGAATTTTTCAAAACATGTAGTATACATATATGACCAATACATGTACATGTTAAAATGGTAGCAGGTGCTACAAATTAGCACAAGGCAAGTGATAGGATGATCAATGATGAAACTACAAGCATATTCAGTAAATAAGGAAGCAACTCTTTCAAAAAAAAGACATGGAGCTCAGCATGTTTCAAAGCAGACTATTCAAAGTAGTGAGCACTGCATGCATGAAATGGAACAAATGTACACAGGTGGATCAACATGATCAACTCAGTACAGGTGATCATAGCAAGCATGGTAGCTACAAACTGTGTACATAAGCATATATCAAAACAGTTCAAGTCAAGGGTGCAAAAGTGTAGACATGGTAGCATTGGCAAAGACACACATCAATACCAAGTGCAGCAATAACGGACAGAGCAAACATGGTAAAGCCGTGGTTCAGCAAACAAAGGTGCACAGTCAACAAATTTCAGCATGACCAAGCATGTATGGCATTTGTTTTATATGGGAAGTTTTAATTTCCTGAAAACGAGCATTTTTTTTATATGATGCTAAGCAAGAAAACATTTCGAAAAACAAATTTGGCAAGTAAATGAAATCAGTTCTCAAGTTGGGAAATCAATTTAATGTGTTTCCAGAATTACAGGAACCAGATTGGCAAAAATTTATTTCCAGAAATTTAGTCATGGCATCAATCAAGTGCATGTGTCAAGGTCCATCTCAATTCAGTTCACACATATATGGAAAGAGCTCAACATTTCAATTCAACTTGGCAAAGTATTTTTCCACAAACACACAGTGTTGTGTAATCGACTGAAAGCAATTTTTAAGGGTTTTAATCGGTTCAAAAGAGGAAATTCCCAAAAATTATATTTTCAGAAAGCAGAAACAATTAATTGTTTGCATGGAATCGGTTTTTCAATTTACCCAGAAAATACAGAGATGTTTAAAGCAGATTCAACTCTATGCAATCAAGCATTTCAAAACAGGAAAGTGGAAAAATTCGTTCAAGTCATATAAAAAAAGGGGAAAGCAACATCAGCAAATCAGCCGAGTCATTCAGTGCAATCAGAGCGATTTTAGGATGTTATAATCCTATTTTAACACCATTCACATCATCGGCAAGTATCATCGAACAAAAACAACATTGAAACCACAGTCAATCAAAGCAAATCAGAAAAGTAAAAATCACTCACAATTTCATAGGGTTTCAATTGCCAGTCAGAAAGACTCAACCGAACGACGCAAGGATTCAATCAATTCCATCATCTATTCAAAGCCACAAAGGATTCAATCAATTCAAAGAAGCTATCGATTTGATTTGAATTTCTTTCAGCAAACCCTAGGTTGTTTGCCGCCGCCTTATTTGTTTCTCCAGAGAAATAGAAGAGAAGGGACCAAAATAAGGGTGCAACCAATTGTGAAATGGTCGGCCTTGTGTTTGAAGAGAAGAGGGGATGACCCTTTACCATTTTAACTCCTAGTGTTTTAATTGTTTTTCTCTTTGTGTTGTTTTAAATTCCTTTTGTAAAATCATTCGAACAGTTTCTAGAAGTCTGTAAAATTCTAGGATTCCAGTCAGGATGTTGACTGGCAGTCCACTAGAGTCTGTAAATTCTAGGGTTACGAGTTACAGGGTTTGTAATCTGGGAAATCTGATTTAAGGGATTAGATCAGTCTAGGGTTTTGAGCGTGGGGTTAGAATAGGAGCAGGGTTTGCGAGTGTACATGGTTTTGTATGTGGGATATGCTCTATCACCCAGTAGAAACCTTAGAAATGCAGAAGTAGGCAGAGTTTTGCCGAAGCTGGGTACATCTGTGTGTGATTTACTTTCTGCACTTCTGTTCTGCTATATTATGTGATCTATTTACTATTATATATCTCGTTAGATTTTTAATTCAGTAAAAAACTGCGATAAACCCTATTCACCCCCCCCCCCCCTCTAGGGTTAATCTAGATCCAACAAGTGGTATCAGAGCAGGTATTCTGTTAACTCTAGAGTAATGGTGTTTCCTAGGTGTCGGTCGATAGAGAGTCAGCACAGTTCATCCCCAACTATTTTCGATGGAACAGATTTTTCAAACTGGAAATCCAAAATGGAATTTTATTTAAAATATGTTAATATTAATTGTTAGGATGTTATTATCAATGGGTTTAATAGTGTAGATATTACTTTCAATGCTCATGCTATAAAAATTATATTTGATTATCTTAGTGCTAAACAGTTTAATCTTATTTGTCATTGTTTATCTGCACAGGAGATCTGGGATACTCTCAATACGAAGTATGGAAAATCTGACAACAGCTCAAAACCCCAGAATGTCAACTCAGTTTCAGAGTTTTGCTTAACAAGATTTACAAATGAAAATTCAGATGGATCAGTCGATGGAGATTCAACAAACACTGAGATAGAAAATTTCTCATATGAAGATTTAGTTTATATGTGTGTGGATTTAACTAAATCTATTGACAAACTCCATTCTAAAAATAAATCTTTGAAAACTGAAAATCATGAGTTGACCAACAAAATTCATTGTTTGGAATTAAAACTTGAAAATGTTGTGAAATTTGAAAATTCTAGTTGTGAAAATTGTTTGAAATTAAAAACTGATCTCGTTCATCTCAATAATAATATTCAAAGATTTGAAGAAGAAAATCTGATTTTGAAAGATAACGAGATTTAGCTGAAAGATGCAAACAATTCTTTATAAAAGGAATTTGAAAATTTTAAGGATATCAAAAATTCCAAACATGAAATTGCTGAAAATAAAAGTTTGTTGAAAACAGATTTGATTTTGAAAGAGATGGAAGATGAGACTGAAAAGTTGAAGAAACTTGAGTCTGAAAAGCAAAACCATTTTAAACTTGATATTTCCAAATCCCAAGCCAAAATTAAATTACTTGAAAATGAGAATTTGGTTTTGAAACAGTCCAATGCTGAACAGAAGATCGCCATAAATCATTGCTCAAATTTGATAAAAGAAAATAGCGATCTTAAATCCAAAATTCAACGATTAGAATCAACTTTGGATAAATTTTCTAATGGGGAAAAATCGTTGAATATGTTGTTGCAAAACCAAGTTTCTGTTGGAAATAAATGTGGTCTTGGCTTTGGAAAAATTAACGTTTTTGAAAAATGAAATTCGAATGATTTGAAAAATCCTTCATACTTCTTTGAAAATAATAGACTTGATAATTTGAACTCTGTTAATTTCAAAGGATTTTTTAATCATTAACGTGATGTGAATTTGTTTGATAACAATCCATTTAAACCATTCTGGACCCCAAAAAGAAATACAGTGAATTCATTTAATTTCAAACAGATTTGGGTCCCTAAAGGTACTTTGGTAAATTCTGATGGGTTGTTATATAAACAAGTTTGGGTACCTAAAGCTGTGAACAAAACTGTGAGTGGTTTTACAAATTTTGTTAGACCACTCGATTCTCTAAACTGTTAGGTACCGGAGGAGGCTGAGGAACTGCTAGGCAGAAGAGATTTGGATTCAAGCTGCTCAATACTTCTGTAATCATTCACAGTTCCTTAACCAAGACTGTAGAGTTAGAGATATATTTGCTTACATCGATTTCAGGTATAATCTCTAGACTCATCTTTGTAAATATTCTCAGTTTCTATTTTTTATGTATTCCTTCTTCTACCCCTTTTTTTTGTTTTTTGTTTTGTCACTGTCATATCATTGTAACTTCTTCTGGGCTTTATTAACTTCCAATTGCAGTATTTATGGTCTTCTGGAAATTCACATTATTTGAATAGAACTCTGATGTTTTTTTTACTTTTCAGATCTTGAATTTAAATTTGTAAATATCTGCAATTGTCTTGAAGTTTATTTTCCAATTTTTGAATTCATAACAGTGTTGATATTTTCTTGTTATATCTTGAACACTGTTAATTAGAATTCTAAATTCTTGAAGATCTGAAAATTTGATGAAGTTTCGCACACCACTGCTGTTTTGAGTTTCTTCTAATTCATTCTAGAAAAGTTTGAAATATTATACTCATTACAACACACTGCTACTTCTCAGTCGTGATAATTTCATTGATTTTCAGATTGGCTTGGATATTTTTTGAACTGTCTTGAATCATTGCTTATATCTTGATATTCACTGTTATTCATGATCATCTGGTTAAGATCTCTGTTTGTTTGAGATCATTTGAAATTTCTGATATGTTGAATCTCACACACCTCTCAGATCTGAAATTATTAATTCTGTGTGATTGATTCATTGTATCTTATGATCAACATCCATTCAAGTGATTTCAAATAAATAATTTTTATTTTTTGGATCATGAATATGTCTTCAAACTTGATGTAAATATTCTGAAAAATTCCTTGTGCATGTCAGAAATAATTTGAAATTTTTTTTTTTAAAAAAAATACGGTCATAAATATCAATTTTATTTCATGATTATTTTATTTGAATACATGTTTGTTTAAAATCATTTGAAATTATTGATTTATTGAATCTCACACATAATTTTGAATCCGAAATATAACCTGATGTGATTGATTCGTTAAATCCTAATATTTTCACATTTCTTCAAATGATTTAAAATAAAGTATATTTTTTAATCTGGGATCATGAAATATTTTTTTTATGTGACCATCATCTTGTCTTGTCTGCTGGGAAACTGTCTTTGTACTGCTCTGATACTGTTCTTAGATAACTCTCATTTTTTATCTGTCTACTGCTTTGTGCTAAATTTGTCTGCTCGGGCTTTAAATTTCTGTTTCCTGCGATATCATGGTTTGTCTCCAGTATCTTGTTACATTTTTTCATTAATAGAGACACCAAGTGGTATCAGAAGTGCTTTATATTTGTCTCACTCATCTGTACTTAGATTCTAATCTTCACCTTGTATAAATCCACACTCTCTTTTTTTTGCCTTGTACATATTTATTCCTCTTGACATGTATAGATCTTCATATTCCTCTTGTAATTGTTTTTCAATTCTAAAATTATTTATTGATTATTCATTCAGAAATTGAAATCAATATCCATATTGAACTGTATTTATAATTCGTCAAAAAATTTATCAGATTTTGAAATTGTGATGAATGGTGACTGCAGTATATTTCACAACAAGAGGAGATTCTATTTTTTTCATGATGGTTGAACATTTATTATAATATCTTTGAACTGACAATTATTTCACGACCATCTCCTTTATCTATCATCTTTGTGCCATCCATGATAGTTCTATATTAATGTAGAGAGTTTGATATTTTTAAAAAGATAATCTTGAATAAACAGTGAAAATATTTGTGATGCAATTGTGGCTATGTTATTATTATTCAGAATTAGTGATAATTGAAAATTTTCAATAATCCTAGTACAGTCGAGCATATTTCATAATATAATTAATTTAGAAATTTATTTCACAGACCATTTCTGTACCTACCACTTTTATAGATTTAAAATTGGTTTTGTATACCGAGGAGTTTTTTTTCCTTTTAAAGTTGAAAATAATAAATATAATTAATACATAAGTGTGTCTCTAATCTGATTTAAAAATCCAAGCTCTGGTCATGCACGGTTATGAGACAACTTATCATTTAAGCTGCGACTGACCTCATTTAAATATCCAAGCTCTAGTTATGCGTGGTAAGTGTGCTCCTAAATAAATAAATAAATAAAGGAGGAAAAAAATATGCTAAATTAAAATTAAATGAAATTCTTCTTGGTGTTTATAAAATCCAGCCTATCAATCCATGTTCTAATCTGTGGAATGTGTTAATATCTTATGAAGTATTATGATTTGTTGATTGATAGCTACTGGGATTTGAGACTATCTGTTTTTGTCACTTAAGTTGAATTTATAATTATAGTCCAAATCCATCACTGTATTTTTGTGCTTTATTTTTTATAAAATTCTTTTGGAAAATAATTGAAAATATATGTTTCTAAAACTCTCTCCATAATATATAAAATTCATTGTAAATCCGTCATTTTCTACAATGTGAAATATGCCACCAGTTCTCAGTTTATTATGATTTTTGTTTGACTGATTGAGATTTATGATGACCATTCTTCCTCTTAAGCTGAAATTATATTTTTAGTCAATTTTCATCTGTATTTTAACTTCTGTATCCTTTTGATGATAACAAAAGGGGGAGAATGAGTTGAGATTTTGATTTATGAGTGAATATTTGATAAATATTTTCAATTTTGAAAATTCATTATTAATCAGTTAATTTCACTCAAGCATAGCTATAGGGGGAGCTTTCTGTTGTAGGAGGAGCTAATAAATAGGGGGAGTTCATTTTATACAAAATCTTTTATTTGTTTGTCATCATCAAAAGGGGGAGATTGTTGTATATAACGATGTTGTATACACAATTATATGATTTTTGTTTGATGATAACAACCAAATAATTTTTTTTAATGTGTTGGATACTGTACTGTTATTATACATCACAGACTGGAATATAATATTTATATTTAAATAAAATACGAATGTACAGAAATTTAAATATTCACATAGTATTTTATTTAAATATAATATTTTATTTCACCATCAAAACAGTACAAATTTATAAACTCCACTGTTGATACATTTTTCTTATATTCATTAATATTCTCTACATTACAATACATTCACAGACTCATTTACAGAATTTCTCATATACAGACACTTATACACTTTTACTTACACTGTCTTCTGTCTTCAATCTTCACAGCACTTCTCTGTCAGTCTAGTCATCATCTTAATACCTGTCATATACAGAAAAACACACACAGTATATGGAACAGAAATAATTTTCAAAATAAATGTGAATATAATTTTTATTTTTAAAATTTTTATTTGCCTCAGTTTTCTGGTTTGTTTTCTCATCATCTTTCTGACTCGATCTGCTTTATATAACCATCAATCTGTGTCTAGACAGTATGTATATACAGTACAGGGAGAAGGAAAATTTTTTGATGGCTGCATAAACACACATGTATAGATATACACGTGTGCACTGCCTCATCAATCAGTATACAGTGTGCAACTGAGGAGTAGCCATATGGACCATCTCGACTCAGTGCACAACATAGCTAAATAGTTGAGGCATGCTCAAAGCAAAAGTGAACAGCCAAAGTGATCAAAACAACATATATTGGCAAAACAGAAAATGACCGAGCAGCATGCACTAACACAGACTACACATGCATGAGCAATAGAAAATACATGGTTCAAGTGTTACAGCATCGAAGCTAAATGGTTAAGACATGATCAAGTAAACACAACAGCATGGTAGTTAATGATGGCAGCATGAATTGCCACAACAGTCAGGGCAAGATCAATAACAACTGCACAACAAGTATGATGGCATGGCTAAGCTAAACAAGGTGTGGCAGATCAATCAACATATACAACATGGATGCAATGATTTCATGTCAAGGGATAAGGTCGCAAACAAGCATTCATGATGCAAAGTGAAGTGATGTAAATAAGCAACAGAATTTTTCAAAACATGCAGTATACATATATGACCAATACATGTACATGTTAAAATGGTAGCAGCTGCTACAAATTAGCACAAGGCAAGTGATAGGATGATCAATGGTGAAACTACAAGCATATTCAGTAAATAAGGAAGCAGCTCTTTCAAAAAAAATGACATGGAGCCCAGCATGTTTCAAAGCAGACTATTCAAAGTAGTGAGCACTGCATGCATTAAATGGAACAAATGTACACAGGTGGATCAACATGATCAACTCAGTACAGGTGATCACAGCAAGCATGGTAGCTACAAATTGTGTACATAAGCATATATCAAAACAGTTCAAGTCAAGGGTGCAAAAGTGTAGACATGGGAGCATAGGCAAAGACACACATCAATACCAAGTGCAGCAATAATGGATAGAGCAAACATGGTAAAGCCATGGTTCAGCAAATAAAGGTGCATAGTCAACAAATTTCAGCATGACCAAGCATGTATGGCATTTGTTATATATGCGAAGTTTTAATTTCCTGAAAACAAGAATTTTTTTTATATGATGCTAAGCAAGAAAACATTTCGAAAAACAAATTTGGCAAGTAAATGAAATCAGTTCTCAAGTTGGCAAATCGATTTAATGTGTTTCCAGAATTACAGGAACCAGATTGGCAAAAATTTATTTCCAGAAATTTAGTCATGGCATTAATCAAGTGCATGTGTCAAGGTCCATCTCAATTCAGTTCATGGATATATGGAAAGAGCTCAACATTTCAATTCAACTTGGCAAAGTATTTTTCCACAAATACACAGTGTTGTGTAATCGACTGAAAGCAATTTTTAAGGGTTTTAATCAGTTCAAAAGAGGAAATTCCCGAAAATTATATTTTCAGAAAGCAGAAACAATTAATTTTTTGCATGAAATCGGTTTTTCAATTTACCCAGAAAATACAGAGATGTTTAAAGCCGATTCTACTCTATGCAATCAAGCATTTCAAAACAGGAAAGTGGAAAAATTCATTCAAGTCATATAAAAAAGGGGAAAGCATCATCAGCAAATCAGCCGAGTCATTCAGTGAAATCAGAGCGATTTTATGATGTTATAATCCTATTTTAACACCATTCACATCATCAGCAAGGATCATCGAACAAAAACAACATCGAAACCACAGTTAATCAAACCAAATCAGAAAAGTAAAAATCACTCACAATTTCATAGGGTTTCGATTGCCAGTCAGAAAGACTCAACCGAACGACGCAAGGATTTAATCAATTCCATTATCTGATTCAAAGCCACAAAGGATTCAATCAATTCAAAGAAGCTATCGATTTTATTTGGGTTTCTTTCAGCAAACCCTAGGTTGTTTGCCGCCGCCATATTTGTTTCTCCAGGGAAATAGAAGAGAACGGGACCAAAGTAAGGGTGTAGCCAATTGTGAAATAGCCGGCCATGTGTTTGAAGAGAAGAGGGGATGACCATTTACCATTTTAACTCCTAGTGTTTTAATTTTTTTTCTTTTTTTGTTGTTTTAAATTCCTTTTGTAAAATCATTCAAACAATTTCTAGAAGTCTGTAAAATTTTAGGGTTCCAGTCAGGATGTTGACTGGCAGTCCACTAGAGTCTGTAAATTCTAGGGTTACGAGTTACAGGATTTGTAATTTGGGAAATCTGATCTAGGGGATCAGATCAGTCTAGGGTTTTGAACGTAGGGTTAGAATAGGAGCAGGGTTTGCGAGTGTACACGATCTTGTATGCGGGATCTGTTCTATCACCTAGTAGAAACCTTAGAAATGCAGCAGTAGGCAGGGTTTTGCCGAAGCTGGGTACATCTGTGTGTGATTTATTTTCTGCACTTCTGTTTCTGCTATATTCTGTGATCTATTTACTATTATATATATCGATAGATTGTGATCTATTTACTATTATATATCTCGTTAGATTTTTAATTCAGTAAAAAATTGTGATAAACCCTATTCACCCCCCTACAGGGTTAATCTAGATCCAACACTTGGGGTCTTCCCTTTTATCATGGGTCCTTGGAGGTGAGGCGGAGAGGCTAATGAGGGAGCGGGAGGAGAGGTCTGTTGATGTCAGCATCGCGTGGATATGGAAAACCACGATGGACTGAGAGGAGTATTGAGTGCGAGTACTGTATGTTGGGTATGAAGAATATGAGTGCGGTTAGATAAGAATTTTCATGATTTCAGTTTGCAATTTTGTTGAATAAAATAGGAAAATCGTGAGGAAGGAGGCACAGTTATGGCTTTGAATGAGAGGAGATAAAAGGATCGAGTCCTTCGATTTGGATACTGGTAGCGAGAAGATTGGAAGAGGGTATTTTTGATGATATGTGTTTGAGTTAGTGAGGAGTGGTGGGAAGTGATGACCGATATGTGCGTAATGGCCATTGTGTGAAGAGCAAGTTCGGTGTTAAATTGAACGGGGAAGAAGGCTATTGTACACAGGTTGGTGGGATGGGCTTTGGCCAATAGTGTTGAGGGTGTGGCCCGTTTAAGGTTAGTGTTTGGTTTAAATTCAATTTAAATGTTTACAAACTTAGAAAAGGTATAACTTTATCATACTGAATCAGAATTTCTAACGATCAGATCCATTGGGATCGTATGGACGGGAGCAACACAATGGAACTGACAGGGAGTGAATCGAAGCTCATTACAATTTATTGCAAAATAAATTGTCTGTCTGAATCATAGACAGTTAATCATTTCTAACGATAACAGTCCAATGTGAGTAAAACTCACCAACTCTGAACAGTTATATTTTTATATAACATAATTTTAGAACTGTTAATCATCTGTGATTGCTGTGTTAACTGATTGGTTGAATTGTTTGTGTATTGGTTAAAATTATAGATAATGTTATATATATAAATTGTTAATCGAATATTGATTCTGTTTATCAGAATATTTTATACTCGTGTTGTTTAACATCTGTGGACGTAGGGAAATAGGTCGTAGAATTCCAACTGGATTCCTCAACATTTATTTTACTGCTTTCATATATGGTGATATATGATGTGATATATAATCTGTTGTTGATTATGTGTGTTTGAATGATATCGATCAATGTCATTTGGTATTTTAAATACCGTAAGAAATACTGGGATGCAAAAAGGGGATTTTCAAAGTATATTTTGAAAATAAATTATTTATATAAAATCAATGTATTTTATATATAAAAGGAAAAAGGATTTTATATAAGGAAATAATTATAAAATCAAAAGTGTTAAAAAGGATTATTTATTTAGAAAATAAATAGAATAAAGGATTATTTATTTAGAAAATAAATAGAATAAAGGATTATTTATTTAGAAAATAAATAGAATAAAGGATTATTTATTTAGAAAATAAATAAAGGAGTTAATCGAGCATAGTTAATCAAATGGAGTTAAACAGAAATTAGAAACTGACAAGAGATTAATAAGTTGAATGGTTTCCTAAGTATTGATCTGATGTTGGTTTCGGCCTTCGGGGTATATACTTAGGAAGTTGTTCTCTTGTTAGTTTATAGTTTGAATCTGGTAGATGTGGAAGAATAGTGATTTGTAAATAAGCAGATGGAAACGTTTTCCAGTGTTAATAACATATATTTTCTAAACATAGAAAATAAGGAAATATGAATGAATATATATATATATATATGGTTGATGAATTGATCGATAGAATTTCTATCTGGAAATAATATCATTGTTTGCACACGTGTTTTCTTTGATAGTTAAGTCACTGACTATCAAAGTTTTGACCATTTTTTACGTTGTTAAAATGGAGAGAGACCAGTTGGATTATTATCCGAAGAACCACTCCATATTGGCATAAGCGTTGCGAGTCATATATGCCAAAGATAATTGAAGACGGAGTAAAGTTCAAGAGCTGTTGTATAAATGTTAGATAACAATTTCCTAAGATGGATGTACAGAATAGTGCCTTCGGTTTGTCCAGTCCTAGGACAACTTGTATAGAAGAAGGTCTGACATAGTATATCTAATAAATCGCGCAAGTTGATCTCTTCAAACGGATTCACGTTTGGTGGCGGAGGAATTCGTTTCTCTTAGCTGTATACCCGTGTTATTTTTGGATAAATCAATTTGTGATTTGGTGGGTACGACGATGTGACGTTCAAAGTGAATAAACGTGTGATCTGTCAGAGATAAGTGTAGCTTCTAGCCTCACATCCGGTAAATGACAAAAGTCGGGCAGGCAGCATGGCTATGTAGGTTGCGCCTATTAGAGTGTATAATCACCTGATCTAGAGTTTCATTTACTTCTAAAATTCTATTGTCGATGCTGTCCCATTCGGGAAATGGTTGCTGATCCCAACCGTCGGTGATGTACATTCGATACACTCAAGAGAAATGAGTGGTCGGTCATGTGTGGCCGGGTTGCAAGATGTTCTTGTTGAACCCAGTGTATTCCTCTCTAGAGGTACACTAGCAAAAGGTGGTTCCATACTTTATCATAGTTGGAAATCCATTACCCAATACGTGCTTACGGTTTTGATTGTATACTACATATGTAGAACGTGAGATGAAAGCGTTTCTGTTAGATGATTATTATATTGTGGTTGATGGACATTATTATAATAGCAAAAGGTTTTTGATATAAAGATGTTTTGGATTTTCATAAGGGAAATACCCGTTCCGTTATACGGCGTGGTCTTATGAGATATCGTTTACTTGTTCAAACTGTTTTTAACTGTTTTACTCATACCAGTCCCATGACTGACCCAGAGTTTATTTTGTTTTGTTTTCCCTAAACTCTTGGGTGCCCAATTTTATACAGGAAGTCAAGTAGTCAGGATTTTACAGATATACTTGGAGAGCTTGGAGCAGGAGGCTTCAAGATTAAATAGCTATAGTTATTTCCTCTGTGTTGTACTCTGAAAATGTTACTGTATACATATGCTGATTTTATTTCAAGAATATGTTATCTATTATATGTTGTTCGTTCCGTTGTGAGATTCGTGTTACTCTGATGTTGTATCTTCTTCTTCTTCTTCTATTCTAAGTTTCTATCTTATCTTTCCTCACCCTCTAACTTATTTCATTAACCATCCGGTATTTTTCGATGTTTGGTTAGTCATTATTGAGTTTATAGCGATAACCAAAGTCGACAAAAACCGGGTTGTTACAGATATTATAAAATATTTTGCATTGGCTTCCAAGAATGATTTAAGTGATAAGTCTAAAGGATAAAAATCTTTGATAAAGATTTATAGGGTTAATTCCCAATATAAGAATATTCGAATGAAATAATATTATGGGTTGGAATGAGATTGTATGTTATCTTTATATATATATATCACTTGATTTTAAAGATGCGCGAGTTATTCGGAAATACCAGATTAACCCATTCTGAATAACTCTTACGAGGATTAAAAGTCAAAGATATGAAGACAGTGGTTGAAGACCGGAGATCTTCACATCGTTTGGGCTATTACCGATGTCTCAATTGGGTCGTATACCTAAGATGAGGTAATAAATGGTGGGACTCCAGACATATTTGGAGATCGACTAGTTATACGAGGACTTCTCTCCCGTATTAGACATATGGGACGTGGAATAAGGTGCCTTCGGTTTCGTTTAGATCCAGAACGAACTTGCAAATGGATTATTTTTCTAACATTGTATTTTATGTTGTATTAATTGATCTTTGCTGAATATATATTTGTTTGGTGGCGGAAAATTTATTCTCTTATCTTAACACCCTTCCATGAGACATATGAGCTCAGAGGTTATATATTGGTAGACATCAGTTGTATAGTATGAATTGACAATGTGTCATGCTGAGATTTATGGATCAAAGCTTTTGTTGAAAAGAAGAGCTTTATGGATGAAGATTAAAGAATGGATAATATACCGTAGTTTTGTGTTGAGACGTGACTTCGTCAAGCTTCACTTCCCGGTATGAGCCAAAAACGGGATGAAGAACCGCAGAAAGGACATGCGTTTCTTTCTAGCTAGAAGGGTTCCCATGGTTCGGAGCCCATGCAATTCACTTATGTGGATGTTGGAATTGAGGGCTCTCGGATGTGGCCGCACAAGGCCATGGTGGTCGACGTACCAAGCAAGAGGTCCGATGGTTACGGGAAACGTATTGTTCAGGCAATGCTAATCAGCGACTTTTGGCTGACCGACCCTACCGATTCAAAGGGATAGGTTCCCTGGTACATTTTACTAGATATGTTCTAAAGTTTGGACGAGGAAGGATCCCTTGCCTCAGATTATGATGGAAACCCAATTTCCAATACGAACCTTGCGCTTTCAGTTGTAAACCTATATGACGACAAAATAGGATGAGGTATTATGCCATCTAAGATTGATACATTTATTTTCGAAATTGTTTTCTTCACTATGCATTTATAATATAAAAGAAAACATTTTGCATATTTGCCTATTATAAGGTAAAACTCTATCCTCCGGCTTGCGCTTGCATTATGTGATGGAACTTGAGTCTTATAATAGCTTCATATTTCTAAAGAGCATTGCGAGTTTTATTTTATGGGATTCATGTGGAGGAAACCTGTAACGACTCTGATTTCGCTTGGACCTAATCGATCATAAAATCGACCAAGACCGTTCAAATCTCGAATACGCTAACTTTGGGAATACAACACATCAGAACAAATAACAGCAGACTTTTATAAACATCACAATAATGTTACATCGGAGTACAAAATATCAGAGTACATTGAATATAATACAGCGGAAGATAAATTTACAGTAATTGTAATACAATGTACAGCGGAACTGTAACGTCCCGCATTTTTGGCGGTTCGTATTTGAAACTGTTTAAATATTGAAATATTAATATGAATGGATTTATATATTTATAAGAACGGAGTTGAACGTATAAAATTTTATATTAATTATAATCGAGCTCATAACGACGCTGCAGTTCGTTAATTAACGTTCTGAACTTCAACTGAGTGTACCAGACTCGTTTTGAATCGGATTTCTTCGAAACAAGAAACGTTGGAATCTATTAAACTGTATTTTTCCAACAGAAGTGAGAAACCAAGATTTCGTTGAATATATCGCAAGATATGTCCAAATCAAATATTCAAAAAGTCGCTGTGAAATCGTATATCGACCGTAACGGTTATTTGAATATAACTTGGTATCGCTTGCAAATCGGGACAAGGTTCTTTTGAGGCGCAGCAATAATTTAATTTTTAGAATTTTACTGTAATTTTTAATTAATTAAATATGCAACTTTTTATTTGGAGTATTATGCACCCTGTATCGGTATTTCGGGGTTTCACAGAATGAGTTCAACTACCGATATTATTATATTTTTGAGATCTTGACACCTCGTTGAGCACGACTGTACTCTTACTTCTGTCCGTACATGAACAGAATTTATAACTCAAACAACACATCCCAATCTAATCAAATTAATGAAAGCAAGCCTAACCTATTCTATATGCTTTCACGTCCAAAACAGTTGTTTGAAATGAAATATCAATGCTCAAATATGAAGTGAAAATATCGTAAAACACTGAAGTCAACACCTAAGTTTTGGCTAGAAATGATAATACAGTAAAAAGCAGTGCCTACCAAGTCTATAGCTTATACCTTAAGCAAGCCCTAGTTACCTCAAACTATACCCTATTGCGTTAAATTAAAGCCAACAACCATACTACAAGGTACAGCTGCCTAAAGCCTATCCTACGAACCATATTACTTAACAACTAAGAAAACCCTCTCCTGTATAAATAAGCGGATCTCCCCATTCTTTTCCTTAGCCGGAAATAAAAACCAAACGAAACAGGGTAAATATGAAGATAAATAAATTCCATTAGCTACTGTAGTGACCGTCGGTTGTTGGTCCGAGATGTTGTTTGAACTCACGGTGGGGGTGGGAAGTGGCAGCATGCGTCTGGGTTTCGATGGACCAGCGTGAACATGAAAGAGCATGGGAGGACATTCGAATCTTGTTGTTACTCGCGGTAGCAGATCTGAATGGCACGTGAAGGATTGGTATACGAGGGGAGGAAGGACGTGAATTTGCAGAAGGGTTTTGCATGGGCTTCATGGGATAAATGGCGTTGGAGCAAACATTTTGTCTACAGGGTGTTACGTGGAGAATGGAGTACTGGAACTAAAGTGGAGCAGTTCCGTGTATTCAAGTATGGAAGTGGAAATATTTGTATGTAGAGGAGATTTGAAGAAAGCAGATGGGGCGAACACGGTTGCAAGTCTGGTTAGTGCAGGTGCGAGTTTAGTTTCCTGTAGGAGTAAAAGAAAACAAGGGGGGAAGAGGAGATGACGTGGAAAAGGTTAGGCAGGCTCGGATACGTGGGCTTGGGCCTTTCGATTCTTAAAATAAAGGAAAGAAGAAAGAAAAACGTATAGAGTAAAATAAGGAAGGTGGGACACTGTAGTGAAGTAGCTTTAGCATGTGAAAGGAGGAACATAATGACGTGAGTTGTGCCTGTGCGGGTGCATGGGGAAGAATCATGCGTGGCAGACATTCATGTTTGTTTGGTTTGTTAGGGAAAATGATGGTGTACTAGTACACATCAGTTAGGCAGAACTTATAGGGGATGAAGATGGTATTGTGAATGGACTATAGTTTAAGTGTTATGTGTCTCTGGTCTTGATGGACGTCGAAGAAGAGTTGAAGACATGCATATGCCTAGGAGCTCACGCTATTTTCTCTACCTGGGAAGAGTACATGAACCTCTGTATGATGGTGTGGAGACGCACAGTTCAATACTGTGATGGGGCATACGGTACACAGTCTGTCAGGATGGGGGCGTAGTTATATGAGAACGCCAAAAGAAAGAACCTTTTTGGTTGTGAAAATGGGGGACGTGCAGCGTTGAATGCATTAAAGAGGAAACAAGAGAGATGTGTTCATTATTTTGATGAACGACTGATAAAAATGGAAGGGGAGACTGCGTAGCGACATGCCGGTAGCGCAGGTTGAAAAAGGAGCAAGTCGTTCTTTTTAATACTAAAGGAGGAGACACTTTTTGATTTTGAAGCAGACGGGTTTGACAGTGGACCAAGAAATGCGGACCCCAAGACGGTCTGATAACTGCACGAAGGCAAGCAACGCTGTGAAGCTGGTTCAGAACCATTGGGAGATCGTTTTGATTTACAGCAGAGTTAAACGCCAGAGCTAATCAATCGTCCAACGTAAATCGTTTTTTACGGTTAACACGCCAAGGTGAGTAAATTCACTGACTCTGCTCTATTTTTAAATATTAAAATATTGATTGAATGCTGTGTGATGGTCACTTCAGTAGATTACAATTAAAATGGTTGAAATATACATATCGTCGTATATGTACACATCATCGATTGGACACTGATTCCATTAATTAGAATATTCCCTGGTATAGAGTTAGTGATAATTGTGTGGACTAACATCTGTGGATGCGGAAACCGGTTGGAGGAATCCGACCGGATTCCTTGATAATTATATGTACTGTTTGTTTTGTTTGAACCCGAATTACATTTAAAACCACGTGTGAATTATGGATGTTGAACAGAAATTCAACATTTGTTTCGATAAATCAATAAACAATATCAATTTAGAAAGTGATAACAGTCGACTGTAAAACCCTCGTTTTGTTAAGGAGTTGATTTACCGTCAGGTAAATGAACGAAGTTAATTATAAAAATTATATTTTTATAATTAAAAAGAAGATTTAAATTTATAATAGAAGTTCTATTATAAATCAGTATTTTAGAGTTCGTATTATAAAGTAAATACAGACGATTATTTGACATTTAAATAAGTTATTAAGATATAATTATCCTACGAGCAGATAATTTGGATAATTAGTTTAAAGCAAAAAGTTAAAAAATATTATTAGATTAATTCTATTAATCTAATGTTAAAAAGAAATTAAAATCAGTTAACGAGTTTACTGATGGAATGAAGTTGATTTAAATCAACTGTTTAATTGAGAAATGATTATTAGATAAAATGGGTCCTTGTAAAGAAATTATAAATAAAACTGTGGATTGAAGTCAAAGCAAAGAGATAAGGTTTAAAATAAATAATTATAAACAACAAAGATTCCAAAGTATGAATATGGTGTTATGAAACCATATTCCAAAATAAAACAAGGAAATACGATTTGATGAATATTATAAGTAATAAGGGATTAGAATACAGACTTATATCTGTTCTAAGGTAAGAACGTTGTCGGTCAAGGTCTGAGAGGTAAATAGAATACCCCAACTTGAACGACTTCGCTATTACCGAGGAACGACATCAGTTCGTAACGGAAAGATATGTCAAGATTTTTGTAACGGAAAGAGATGTCAAGATTTTGTAACAGAAAGAGATGTCAAGATTTTTGTAACGGAAAAAGACATCGAGATTAGTTATAAAGTGGCATATAGCAGCGTATTGCAAGTTTGTACTATAGCAGTAAAATAAACACTGTTGATTAGGCATAAGCGTGATTGTATGTCAAGATTAGTTATAAAGGAAAATATTACAATGTATAGCTAGTTTAGAACTATAGCGATAAATTAACGCTATTAACCCAACTTAAGCGTGATTTTTATATATGGCAGCACTTCATAGGAAATGAAACTATTAGTTCGAAAACACTTATTCGGAAGTAATAAATAACAATGTTGTCCAAAATATAAGGATAAAGTTAGAAAGAGAAATTGGAGAATCGTGTTAGAGAACGATGACAACATTTCGGTGTTCGAAATGTGATTAGAATTAAACCATTAGGATTTGGAACTAGAATTCGACGATGTCGAATGTATTAAAAGTAAACTATTTTTAGGGATTATAGTCTGATAGAATAATTAACATTTAGTTGTAAACAAATAAATGTTAATGGGATAGGAGTCAGAACTTAGTTATAAACTTGATATCGATTTGATAAGAAGTTGACTTAGAAACAGTGTTTATAAAGTGGAATAGGGATATAAAAAGTATGAAAGAAATTTCGGTAAACGAGATAAGTGTAATTATTACTTGAATAAAGAGTAATGGATAAAGGTATTCGGATTTCTATAATAAGGGATGGTATTCACATTTCAAAGTGAATAATGTTTTAAAAGTAAACGTTGGGTCGATTAAAAGGGTAAAATGAATTTGGAAATATTTTCCAATGAAAATAGGGTAGATTATCCAAGTATAGAAATAAGGAATGTGAAATTAATGAAACAAGTTCGAACGTTAATAACGTATGTTTTCTGGAACATGAAAGAACAAGAATCTATAATAACTGGAAACGTTTTTCCAAGAAGTATGAAAAGAATAAAACGGGATGTGTGAAATATCTGGTAAGATATGGAAATTCGAACCATAAAACGAATGTTAAGTAAAAGTGCCCGTGGTTGTGTGATACATTAGAATGGGTGTTGTTTTTACTTCGATAGTTAAATAACCGACTATCGAAGTGTTTGACCATCGTTGTCAATACGGAGAGACCGGTTGGATTTATTATCCGAACACCACTCCGAAAAGGCATAAGCGCAGCGAATTAGATATGCTGAAGATAATTGAAGATGGAGTTAGATGCAAGGGTCGTCCAGTTCTAGAATGGTGTTTTTGTTTGTCCAGTCCCAGGACAACTTGTATGGACGAGTGTCTGACAGAGTATTTCCAACGGTCACGCCGTTGATTTTACGAATATACCAAGTTGGTGGGGAGAAGGTAACTTCTCTTTATTCTACACCCAGTGTGCATTTGTGTAATCAATGTGTGATTACGGATTTGATGATGTGACATTCAAAGTGAATGGTGATCAGACGTTCTGAAGATAGACGTAGCCTCTAGCCTCACAACCAGAAATGACAGAAGTTGGGCTAGGCAGCATGGCTAGTTAGGTCATCCCCAAGCAGGGTGTATTGTCACCGATCTAGAGAAAATTCATATTTATACTTCTTTTCGATTCTGTATCTTCGGATGACGGTTGGATGGCCTACAACCGTAGTGGCAATATATTCGCGACACTCAAGCTAAATGAGTGAGCGGTCATGTGTGGCCGGGTTCCAAGACGTTCTTGTTGAACCCTGAGTGTATCCCTTCTAGAGTACACTATTCAGAAGGTGCTCCCTTACCTTGTCTGTTGAAATCCATTCTCCGATAAGCGCCCGGCGGTTTATGATTTTATACTATATATGTGGAACGTGAGATGCAAGCGTTCTGCTACTTGTATAATTATTTGTTTAGACATTATCATAATATCACCGGTTTTGATATCAAACAAATTTTGGGTTATAGTAAGGCTTTTCAAAGTTAGACAATATGGTTGGAATTTACGCACACCAGTCCCATGACTGACCCAGAGTTTATTTTGTTGTTTTCCCTAAACTCTTGGGTGCCCAAATTTGTACGGGCAGTCAAGTGTTTCAGGCTTTTACAGATACATCTGGAGGAGCTCTAAGCAGGAAGCTTCACCACTAGTTATGTAGAAAGTATTTCCGCTGTGATGTATATGAGTTATACTCTGATAATGGTATGTGTAACGAACCGGGATTTTCGACTCCGAAAATCAACATCAAACTACCATGTTGACCCTTCAGACATCGAACATTCCAGATCATTAATAGAAAGAATTTAGAGGGTGAGATAAGAAAGAAAGAAATATTGTATTAAAAGAAGAAGAAGAAACACCACACAGAGTCTCACATCGCAGCGGAACAAAATATAATACAGAAATATATCTTTACTGAGAGCTTTTGAAATACTTACATATCAGAGTACATCAACATCTGGACACCTGTACTGATCTGTCCTTCTATATAACACACAGCGGAATATACACCATATATAATACGTCTGGACTTCTCCACCTCGTCTCTGGACTTCGCAGCATTTGATAATCTTGGACCTGTACAACCCGGTCTAACCCGAGCATTTACAAAACACCGGGTCAGTCTGGTGAACCAGAGTGAGATAAACTCGCACAGTAATAAGGGTAAATCATCCAATCTTGATTTAAAGTTCAAAATCTTTTCAAAAGAGAAGGATAATCGTAAGACCAAATCCACACATAAACACGGACGGTTTTTACCTTACGATAACCCAAAATAGTTTTGAAATCAATATCTTGTCTGATATTATAATAATGTCTAGATACAAGTAAATAGAATCTAGTGGAACGCTTGCATCTCACGCTCCACATATATAGTATACAATCAAAACCCGCAGGCGCTTATTGGAAATTGGATTCCGACTTGACAAGGTATGGGTCCACCTTCCGATAGTGTATCTCTAGAGACGAATACACTGGGTTCAACAAGAACTTCTTGCAACCCGGCCCTCACATGACCGACCACTCATTTCGCTTGAGTGTATCGAATGTATATCACCGACGGTTGGGATCAGCAACCGTCTCCCGACAAGGGACAGCATCGAAACATAGATTAAGAAACAAATAGGACTTCCTCTAGATAGGTGATCATACACCCTAATGGGAGCGACCCACATAGCCATGCTGCCTGCCCGATTTTTGTCATTTCCCGGTTGATGAGGCTTGAGGCCAGAATTAACTCTTGATCATCTGGTCGTCATTCACTTTGAATGCCACATCGTCAGATCCGTCAGATATCACTAATTGACGTCCACAAAAATACTCTAGCAGTAAGCTAAGAGAAAGGCGATTCCCCGCCAACAACTATCGTACGTTTGAAGAAATCAACGTACGTGATCCTTCGGAAATACTCTGTTGTAAAGACCCGTAACTTCCCCGTAAAGGAAAGCGTCGGATAGTTCGAGAACAAGCCACAGCAGAACGCATACAGAAGAACATTTCATTGTATATTACAACAATGCATCAGATTACAAGAATATACAGAGTATAAATGAATATTACACAGAAATATCAGAGATTTAAATTACATTTAAATACATAGCAGCGGAAAATAATACAATACACAACTAGAATGAGATATACGGATACAAAGCTTTCCGGATATCGTTCCAGCTGTAAACCAGGATCCTGTGAATATAAATCTGCAAAACCAAAACTACTAGCTGCCCGTGTCGAAAATAGGGGCACCCAGAGTTTAGGTTAAAACAATAAACTCCAGGTCAGTCATGTGACTGGTGTGAGAACTAAAACAGTTATTAATCTTTATTTCAAATCATTAGGTCAATCAAGGGACCACGCCGTATAACACGGAACGGGTTTCCTCCCAAGAATACCAGTGCATAAAACCAACAGCGCAATGCTAAATAAAGAAAAATGAAGCTGTTATAAGACCCAGGTCCCATCACACAATGCAACGCAGTCGAGGATAGGGTTTTCCCTTATAACAGCCAAAGAATGCTTGATACGTTTAAAACAAATCATTTGATACTATTATAAGTGCATAGTATATAAAACACTTCAAATCATAAGTATCAATCATAGGCGGCATGAGCGCCCCATCCCACTATGTCGCCATATATAGGATATACAATCAAAACCGCAAAGTCTCGTATTTGGAAATTGGGTTTCCATCTATGAACCGAGGCAAAAGATAGTCCTCAACCGATTCGAGACAATCTAGCCCATGTCTCAGGCAAGCGCGCAGGCAAGCCTTGGATCGTCAGGGCCGGTCCACACGGAGTGGATTATTATGCCTGAACAATACGTCTCCCCACCCTATGGGGTGTAAGTCTGGTCCGTCAGCCGACCAGAATGCATTCGGCCGAAACCGATATAACCGAGGCGCCTCGCAACAGCAACAACCACATAAGTCAAACTCGTCAGGGCGTGTAAAACCACTGACGCCACTTCTAGCTAGAAAGAAACGCATGCCCTCCCTGAGGTCCGTCTCCCGTTTTTGGTTCATACCGGGTGTGAAACACGCGAGGTAAACGTTACACAAAGCTACGCCACAAAGGCCGTGCTTTGATCATCACCACAAGACTTTGCTTTTCAACAGAAGCCTCGATCATTTGCATCTTAGCATGCCACACAGGCAAGCCATCCTATGCAACCGATATCAGTCACACAGAATGAAATCCGATGTCAGACACACAGTCCATTTACAAGTCCGTTCTGGGTCTGAACGAAACCGGAGGCACCTAGTACCCCGCATATCCATCGATCTCCAAGTACGTCTGGACGATCACTAACTGTTTCCATCTTCTTGGGTGTACAGCCCAATCAAGATCATCAGTTATCACCCAAACGACGTGAAGACTTCCGGTCTTCGACCATCGTCTTCATCTTCGACTTATCGTCGTATCAGTTATTCAGAATGGGATAAACCCGGTCTTTCCGAATAACTCGCGTATATATTATAAAAGTGTTACACAAACACAACATACGCCTCATTCCAATTCATTAGTCACTAACCGTAAATTAATCAAGAGAATAATTCCCCAAATATTAACCCCGAAGGCCGAAACCAACATCAGATCAATATCCAGAAAACCATTCTGCTTGGCTAACCGCCAGTTAGTTTCTAAATTTCACATTCAAATCTAATTAAAGATTTAACTATCGCCTGGAGCAAAACTGGTGATACTCCATTCTCGATCTTTTCAATCTAATTAAAGATTCATTAAAACTCCACTTAGTTTTAATCTGTGACTGGGTTAAAGAATCAGTGTCATTTAAAACACGGTTCACGATAAACCCAAAGTCACATCCCATTAATTATCGGGTTAAAGAACAAGTGTTATTTAAAACACTGTTCACGATAAACCCAAAAATCAATATCAATTCAATTCCAATTAAATATCATTTAATTGGTACACTTCATTAAATCTAAATAAAAAGATTTAATCTTTTCTCAACTGGGTTCAAGAACAGTGTTAGTGAAGACACCATTCACGACAAACCCAAATCACATTCGATATTCAATACAAGGCTCTGAATAGAAACTATATCGGCCTATATTCAATATCAAATTCTACGATTAACAAATGTCGTATTGGAAATAACGATATACATATATATCTTTCAAATTTCCATAACAACACCTGTAATATCACGAATTCCAACATCGAAATATTCCGAAGACAATTTCGATTCAAATCCACTCCAATGCAATCATTGGAAATTTTGGTTATTTTCAAAACCATTTCAAATTCAATTTATTTATTTAAAAATAAATAGAATTATAATTCTAGTTCAAAACTAGTTCATTTCGATAAAAATCTATTTTTATCTTTTCAAATATGGAGTTTTTCATCCCAAACTTTCACAAATCATTTCTTATGATTTTACACAAATTATTACTATTTTTAATAATTTTATCAAGGCCCGTACGGTCGATTTCCATTAACGGCCATCGAACTGCACTTACAGCGACCTTTTTCGAATTTGATTTGGACGTATCTCCAAATCCAACCGTTAGATTTCAAATTTCTAACATTCATTAGAAAGCTCTTTTCGATACGAACCCAACGGTTCCGGTTTTAGGAGAATCCGACGGTCGGATCTCCCGTAATGTCCGTTTGAAACAAATGATCGAAATTCGCGAACTGCCGCAGCGCGGCGCGTTCTATTCAGGCCATTATATTATATATATAATATATATAATATATATTTCGTCGATTACTATTTAAAACGAATTATATAAATGGTTTTAAATTCGTTTCAAAAGCAATTTCAACTTCCTTTTCAATTCAAATCAAAATTGAATTCTTCTTTATAAATTCGTTTCAAAATTCATTTCTATTCAATTCAAATTTCAATTCAATTTGAATTCATTTCAATTCGCTTTCAATTCCATTTGAATTCGTTTTCAATTCAATTCATTTCGAAATCGTTTTAAAATTCAATTCATTTCGAAATCGTTTTCAATTCAATTCATTTCGAAATCGTTTTCAATTCAATTCATTTCGAAATCGTTTTCAATTCAATTCATTTCGAAATCGTTTTCAATTCAATTCATTTCGAAATCGTTTTCAATTCAATTTATTTCGAAATCGTTTTCAATTCAATTCATTTCGAAATCGTTTTCAATTCAATTCATTTCGAAATCGTTTTCAATTCAATTCATTTCGAAATCGTTTTCAATTCAATTCATTTCGAAATCGTTTTCAATTCAATTCATTTCGAAATCGTTTTCAATTCAATTCATTTCGAAATCGTTTTCAATTCAATTCATTTCGAAATCGTTTTCAATTCAATTCATTTCAAAATATTCGATTTCGAAATCACGTTTCAATATTCATTTTAAAATGAATAAAATCGATATAAATATCGTTCACGTCAAAATGGCGTCAATCTAATCCTCACGGCTTCACATATTTCTATTTTCAAATATTCTATTTCAAATATTTCTATTTTTCTCGAAACTGGAATGAGGCCCAATCAATTACCATATAATGTTAATTATATGGATTTTCTACAACACATGTATATATCAACAACGATGAATAATCAACCATCAACCAAAGTGCACTACACTGTATAAGCATCAAATATAGACATTTAACGCTTATAGCAGCTTGTCAATCAATCGATCGACATATTTAATAAATCAGGATGAGTGAACTTCAAATTTCATCCTAACACCCGTGTGGGGTTTCAAACAATCAAACACATATTTTATTTGTGCAGTTAGGCGATGTGTAAAATTTATCGACCCAATCAACGTCATTCAAATAGGTGTACATAAACAAACCGTCTGGTTTGTAAATGAATATTTATTTATTCACATTCACGTTAAAAATTATATTTTTAACGATAACACATTTTATTTTAACATATGAATTTATATTCAGTTCATTCGTTAAATAAAATGCTAATTTTATTTTTCTAACTTATTTTAGAAAATTTCGGCGGCATAACGGCACGATACTAGAAACGGGACAAGGCCTAGCCTTATCCCCGGTCTAGTGAAGGCCCACGCCATTCACACATCAATCAAATCAATTCGTTATGCAAACCACAAACTTTGGAGTAAGGGTCTAACCTAGCCTTACTCCTTCGCCTTATAACGGCGCACGTCTAATCCTAACCAATTTATCGATTCGATTTTTCACACCACAAACCACATTCAAACCAATATCACAATCAATCACCAAACAGTCAAACAAACAAGTCCATGGTCTGTGGACGGGTGTCGGGTGCTACTAAGCACCGTCTGCATCCTAGTATATATATAACTAGAAAAATAAATTGAAAGGTGAGAAATTCTCACATATAGCTATCCTAGCTCCACGGCACTTCTTTTGCAGAAGTCTTCGTCGTTTCGCCTTTTTGTCACCTTCGTTGCTGCTTTCACTACATACGTAAAAATCACATTTTTACTTCGCTATTCAATTTATAAAAATCGAATTTTTAGTTCAAAGTTCAATATATAAAAATCGAACTTTTAGTTCGAAGTTCAATATATAAAAATCGAATTTTTAGTTCGAAGTTCAATATATAAAAATCGAATTTTTAGTTCAAAGTTCAATATATAAAAATCGAATTTTTAGTTCGCTATTCAATATATAAAAATCGAATTTTTATATACGTTACTTAATGGTAAAAATCATTCCTTTCCTTTTTATAAAAATAGAATCTATTCCATTTAAAAATCGAATCTTTTCTATTGTAAAAATCGCCTCTTTTCTATTGTAAAAATCACATCTTTTTTCTATTTTAAAAATCGCATCTTTATATGAAATAAAAATTAAAACTTTCTGCTTAATAAAAATCCGTCTTTTCTACTTTAAAGATCAAACCATTTTCTATTTAAAGTTTAAAATTTCCAAAAATCAGTTTTTATACTTCCTTTAAAACCTGTTTTTACTATTAAAACAAAATCAGTTTTATATTTTTAAATCAAAATCATTCTTATATTCTTAAATCAAAAATCAGTTTTATATTCTAATAAACAAAATCAGTTTTATATTCTAATAAACAAAATCAGTTTTTTTATCGTTTTAAAAATCAGAACTTACCTTTTTTTTTTTTTTTAAATAAAACAATTCAGTTTTTTTTTAACGAATTAAAATAAATAAATAAAAAAAAAAAAACAATAAAATACTTACGGGGGGGAGGGGTCACGGCAGGTCATTGGCGCCATCAGGGGTGGCGGTGGTTCTCTTCGGGTCTGTGGAGATGGGCGTCTCGATTTGGTGTGAGCGCGGTCTGGTGGAGGGCCTCGCGATGCAGAGGGGCGCGGTCTTCATGCGTGGCGCGCCTAGACGGAGCGGGGGTGGTGATAGGGAGCGGCGGCTTGGTCAGTTCAAGGTGGGGTGTTGGAGGGAAGAGAAGGATCGACGAAGGAGAAGGGTTGCGAGGGGGAGATGCTCGGGGAGGCTTGTTGACCAACCACGGTGGTGCGACGGATCGCAGGTGGCCATTTTTAAATTGGGGATCGGGTTTTTCTGATTGGGGAAAAGTAAAGACGGGGGGGGGGGGGGGGCTTTAGTGTAAATGTTTATATTTTTATATTTTATTATTTTATTTTATATTTAATTTTTTTTCCCAAACCCTAATTGTTGACTTTTCCTTCTAACTCGGAGTTTCACCCAACGACTGCCGTCCCTAGCGCAATACCCCTATTCCGAACACAATGGGATATGCTGCGTAAGCCAACTCGGACGTTACGACCAGTTTCCGTTAAATTTAAAATATAAATCTTTATATATTCAATTTAAACGCACATTTCAATTTACCGGGGCCACACACTAACTAGAAAAATTCCCGAAAATATTTTCTAGCTTCGTATTGACGATACGGTCCTAACAAAACTAGTTTCGTCGAATTCTGAGATTGTTGGAAAAATGGCCAATTTCCAGTCGATTAAAATCAACTGAAACTGGTCAAACGCGTTTTCCTTTGCCACGCTCACATATTGATTCGAAAAATTATGAAATTTGAAACCTAGCCATAACTTGACATCACGGACCCAACAAAACTGGTTTCGTCGAAATCTGAGGTCGTTTGCAAAATTGCTATTTTTAAGGGCCTTATATATATAAAAATATATATAAATTCCACAGCGACTATTTCTAATTTTAAACTGGACATATCTTATCATTTCTAAAATGAAATCTCAGTTTGTTAACTTCGTTACAAAGATATAATTATACAGATTCAAATATTTCTTGTTTCGTTCAATTCTGACTTATATTGAATTCTGTATATTCATTTGAAATTAGAAATCGAATTTTCGAACTACCGCGCCATTTTCAATTCCTTTTATAATTATATATAATTATTATATATTCTAACGACGACGTATATAATATATACGTTCTAATTATATTCAAAATAAATTTCTCGTCGATATTATTTAAAATAATTCAGATTAAATATTCAAAATTCACTAAAGTTGCCAAAATAAAAATTTCAAACTGGCTCGCATTTTACGGGTTGTTACAATCTCCCCCACTTAAAACTTTTCGTCCCCGAAAAGGAACAAAGTCGAAAGTGGTTTGATTAATCAACACTACGTTCGATTTGGCTTCCATTCTCCAACTTTTCAGTTTCTGAGAATTTTCAAAATTTCAAAAATTTGGCTAACACCCTAAATTTTCGAAAAATTTCGCCATAACCTCCCCTGCACCGGGAGCATCGGGAAATTGCAAATAGCGTTCCCGGTCCTTCAGATCTCAAAAAGAAAAAGAAAAAGCCAAGCGGCTAGCCAATAGGCTCACAAAATCATCATCACCCAAACAAAACAGGAAATTATGTAGTAAACATGTACCTATTTGTCGGGCAAACAAATTTTATTCTCGGCTCTAGCCTCCTTGCTATGACCTGTTCAAAGATATATATGTATATGCAAGCAAATGCGACCAATTTTCAATATAATTCAATATTTGGTTCAGTTAGGCATAATGGTTCAAAATTAGCAAACAAATAACCAAACAACACAAACATCAATCAATTAGTGAATTAGAGTCTCAAATTCGTAATTTGATATATATACGAAAATCAGATTTTTGATGCCAAATCACAACAATAGGCCCTATCTAATTTTGGTTCTCACACCAGTCAATAGGAAATATATAGAAATCTCACTTTCGTCACTCGAAAATAAATACTGGCGACAGTGCCCCATCACCAGAATTACTCCCGGGCACTAGAGGGATTCTATATCTACCCAATATATTAAAACTTCGAATACACGTTTGCAAGACATATATGCAAAACCTTTATATATCGGATTGTCCTAATCAATATAAAATAAATAATCAAATACGAATAATTGATTTAAATTTTCAAAACGAAATTTGTTTTCATTTGAAAAATATACTCTTCATACTCGTTCTAGGATACTACTGATCCCATCTCTAACGAGTCATTCCATTGGATATTACTAATCCAATATCTGATGAATTCTTTCGTATGTTTCTAATGTGTCTTGTTCTCTAAGCTTTGTAAACCAAAGCTCTGATACCACGTGTAAAGACCCGTAACTTCCCCGTAAAGGAAAGCGTCGGATAGTTCGAGAACAAGCCACAGCAGAACGCATACAGAAGAACATTTCATTGTATATTACAACAATGCATCAGATTACAAGAATATACAGAGTATAAATGAATATTACACAGAAATATCAGAGATTTAAATTACATTTAAATACATAGCAGCGGAAAATAATACAATACACAACTAGAATGAGATATACGGATACAAAGCTTTCCGGATATCGTTCCAGCTGTAAACCAGGATCCTGTGAATATAAATCTGCAAAACCAAAACTACTAGCTGCCCGTGTCGAAAATAGGGGCACCCAGAGTTTAGGTTAAAACAATAAACTCCAGGTCAGTCATGTGACTGGTGTGAGAACTAAAACAGTTATTAATCTTTATTTCAAATCATTAGGTCAATCAAGGGACCACGCCGTATAACACGGAACGGGTTTCCTCCCAAGAATACCAGTGCATAAAACCAACAGCGCAATGCTAAATAAAGAAAAATGAAGCTGTTATAAGACCCAGGTCCCATCACACAATGCAACGCAGTCGAGGATAGGGTTTTCCCTTATAACAGCCAAAGAATGCTTGATACGTTTAAAACAAATCATTTGATACTATTATAAGTGCATAGTATATAAAACACTTCAAATCATAAGTATCAATCATAGGCGGCATGAGCGCCCCATCCCACTATGTCGCCATATATAGGATATACAATCAAAACCGCAAAGTCTCGTATTTGGAAATTGGGTTTCCATCTATGAACCGAGGCAAAAGATAGTCCTCAACCGATTCGAGACAATCTAGCCCATGTCTCAGGCAAGCGCGCAGGCAAGCCTTGGATCGTCAGGGCCGGTCCACACGGAGTGGATTATTATGCCTGAACAATACGTCTCCCCACCCTATGGGGTGTAAGTCTGGTCCGTCAGCCGACCAGAATGCATTCGGCCGAAACCGATATAACCGAGGCGCCTCGCAACAGCAACAACCACATAAGTCAAACTCGTCAGGGCGTGTAAAACCACTGACGCCACTTCTAGCTAGAAAGAAACGCATGCCCTCCCTGAGGTCCGTCTCCCGTTTTTGGTTCATACCGGGTGTGAAACACGCGAGGTAAACGTTACACAAAGCTACGCCACAAAGGCCGTGCTTTGATCATCACCACAAGACTTTGCTTTTCAACAGAAGCCTCGATCATTTGCATCTTAGCATGCCACACAGGCAAGCCATCCTATGCAACCGATATCAGTCACACAGAATGAAATCCGATGTCAGACACACAGTCCATTTACAAGTCCGTTCTGGGTCTGAACGAAACCGGAGGCACCTAGTACCCCGCATATCCATCGATCTCCAAGTACGTCTGGACGATCACTAACTGTTTCCATCTTCTTGGGTGTACAGCCCAATCAAGATCATCAGTTATCACCCAAACGACGTGAAGACTTCCGGTCTTCGACCATCGTCTTCATCTTCGACTTATCGTCGTATCAGTTATTCAGAATGGGATAAACCCGGTCTTTCCGAATAACTCGCGTATATATTATAAAAGTGTTACACAAACACAACATACGCCTCATTCCAATTCATTAGTCACTAACCGTAAATTAATCAAGAGAATAATTCCCCAAATATTAACCCCGAAGGCCGAAACCAACATCAGATCAATATCCAGAAAACCATTCTGCTTGGCTAACCGCCAGTTAGTTTCTAAATTTCACATTCAAATCTAATTAAAGATTTAACTATCGCCTGGAGCAAAACTGGTGATACTCCATTCTCGATCTTTTCAATCTAATTAAAGATTCATTAAAACTCCACTTAGTTTTAATCTGTGACTGGGTTAAAGAATCAGTGTCATTTAAAACACGGTTCACGATAAACCCAAAAATCACATCCCATTAATTATCGGGTTAAAGAACAAGTGTTATTTAAAACACTGTTCACGATAAACCCAAAAATCAATATCAATTCAATTCCAATTAAATATCATTTAATTGGTACACTTCATTAAATCTAAATAAAAAGATTTAATCTTTTCTCAACTGGGTTCAAGAACAGTGTTAGTGAAGACACCATTCACGACAAACCCAAATCACATTCGATATTCAATACAAGGCTCTGAATAGAAACTATATCGGCCTATATTCAATATCAAATTCTACGATTAACAAATGTCGTATTGGAAATAACGATATACATATATATCTTTCAAATTTCCATAACAACACCTGTAATATCACGAATTCCAACATCGAAATATTCCGAAGACAATTTCGATTCAAATCCACTCCAATGCAATCATTGGAAATTTTGGTTATTTTCAAAACCATTTCAAATTCAATTTATTTATTTAAAAATAAATAGAATTATAATTCTAGTTCAAAACTAGTTCATTTCGATAAAAATCTATTTTTATCTTTTCAAATATGGAGTTTTTCATCCCAAACTTTCACAAATCATTTCTTATGATTTTACACAAATTATTACTATTTTTAATAATTTTATCAAGGCCCGTACGGTCGATTTCCATTAACGGCCATCGAACTGCACTTACAGCGACCTTTTTCGAATTTGATTTGGACGTATCTCCAAATCCAACCGTTAGATTTCAAATTTCTAACATTCATTAGAAAGCTCTTTTCGATACGAACCCAACGGTTCCGGTTTTAGGAGAATCCGACGGTCGGATCTCCCGTAATGTCCGTTTGAAACAAATGATCGAAATTCGCGAACTGCCGCAGCGCGGCGCGTTCTATTCAGGCCATTATATTATATATATAATATATATAATATATATTTCGTCGATTACTATTTAAAACGAATTATATAAATGGTTTTAAATTCGTTTCAAAAGCAATTTCAACTTCCTTTTCAATTCAAATCAAAATTGAATTCTTCTTTATAAATTCGTTTCAAAATTCATTTCTATTCAATTCAAATTTCAATTCAATTTGAATTCATTTCAATTCGCTTTCAATTCCATTTGAATTCGTTTTCAATTCAATTCATTTCGAAATCGTTTTAAAATTCAATTCATTTCGAAATCGTTTTCAATTCAATTCATTTCGAAATCGTTTTCAATTCAATTCATTTCGAAATCGTTTTCAATTCAATTCATTTCGAAATCGTTTTCAATTCAATTCATTTCGAAATCGTTTTCAATTCAATTTATTTCGAAATCGTTTTCAATTCAATTCATTTCGAAATCGTTTTCAATTCAATTCATTTCGAAATCGTTTTCAATTCAATTCATTTCGAAATCGTTTTCAATTCAATTCATTTCGAAATCGTTTTCAATTCAATTCATTTCGAAATCGTTTTCAATTCAATTCATTTCGAAATCGTTTTCAATTCAATTCATTTCGAAATCGTTTTCAATTCAATTCATTTCAAAATATTCGATTTCGAAATCACGTTTCAATATTCATTTTAAAATGAATAAAATCGATATAAATATCGTTCACGTCAAAATGGCGTCAATCTAATCCTCACGGCTTCACATATTTCTATTTTCAAATATTCTATTTCAAATATTTCTATTTTTCTCGAAACTGGAATGAGGCCCAATCAATTACCATATAATGTTAATTATATGGATTTTCTACAACACATGTATATATCAACAACGATGAATAATCAACCATCAACCAAAGTGCACTACACTGTATAAGCATCAAATATAGACATTTAACGCTTATAGCAGCTTGTCAATCAATCGATCGACATATTTAATAAATCAGGATGAGTGAACTTCAAATTTCATCCTAACACCCGTGTGGGGTTTCAAACAATCAAACACATATTTTATTTGTGCAGTTAGGCGATGTGTAAAATTTATCGACCCAATCAACGTCATTCAAATAGGTGTACATAAACAAACCGTCTGGTTTGTAAATGAATATTTATTTATTCACATTCACGTTAAAAATTATATTTTTAACGATAACACATTTTATTTTAACATATGAATTTATATTCAGTTCATTCGTTAAATAAAATGCTAATTTTATTTTTCTAACTTATTTTAGAAAATTTCGGCGGCATAACGGCACGATACTAGAAACGGGACAAGGCCTAGCCTTATCCCCGGTCTAGTGAAGGCCCACGCCATTCACACATCAATCAAATCAATTCGTTATGCAAACCACAAACTTTGGAGTAAGGGTCTAACCTAGCCTTACTCCTTCGCCTTATAACGGCGCACGTCTAATCCTAACCAATTTATCGATTCGATTTTTCACACCACAAACCACATTCAAACCAATATCACAATCAATCACCAAACAGTCAAACAAACAAGTCCATGGTCTGTGGACGGGTGTCGGGTGCTACTAAGCACCGTCTGCATCCTAGTATATATATAACTAGAAAAATAAATTGAAAGGTGAGAAATTCTCACATATAGCTATCCTAGCTCCACGGCACTTCTTTTGCAGAAGTCTTCGTCGTTTCGCCTTTTTGTCACCTTCGTTGCTGCTTTCACTACATACGTAAAAATCACATTTTTACTTCGCTATTCAATTTATAAAAATCGAATTTTTAGTTCAAAGTTCAATATATAAAAATCGAACTTTTAGTTCGAAGTTCAATATATAAAAATCGAATTTTTAGTTCGAAGTTCAATATATAAAAATCGAATTTTTAGTTCAAAGTTCAATATATAAAAATCGAATTTTTAGTTCGCTATTCAATATATAAAAATCGAATTTTTATATACGTTACTTAATGGTAAAAATCATTCCTTTCCTTTTTATAAAAATAGAATCTATTCCATTTAAAAATCGAATCTTTTCTATTGTAAAAATCGCCTCTTTTCTATTGTAAAAATCACATCTTTTTTCTATTTTAAAAATCGCATCTTTATATGAAATAAAAATTAAAACTTTCTGCTTAATAAAAATCCGTCTTTTCTACTTTAAAGATCAAACCATTTTCTATTTAAAGTTTAAAATTTCCAAAAATCAGTTTTTATACTTCCTTTAAAACCTGTTTTTACTATTAAAACAAAATCAGTTTTATATTTTTAAATCAAAATCATTCTTATATTCTTAAATCAAAAATCAGTTTTATATTCTAATAAACAAAATCAGTTTTATATTCTAATAAACAAAATCAGTTTTTTTATCGTTTTAAAAATCAGAACTTACCTTTTTTTTTTTTTTTAAATAAAACAATTCAGTTTTTTTTTAACGAATTAAAATAAATAAATAAAAAAAAAAAAACAATAAAATACTTACGGGGGGGAGGGGTCACGGCAGGTCATTGGCGCCATCAGGGGTGGCGGTGGTTCTCTTCGGGTCTGTGGAGATGGGCGTCTCGATTTGGTGTGAGCGCGGTCTGGTGGAGGGCCTCGCGATGCAGAGGGGCGCGGTCTTCATGCGTGGCGCGCCTAGACGGAGCGGGGGTGGTGATAGGGAGCGGCGGCTTGGTCAGTTCAAGGTGGGGTGTTGGAGGGAAGAGAAGGATCGACGAAGGAGAAGGGTTGCGAGGGGGAGATGCTCGGGGAGGCTTGTTGACCAACCACGGTGGTGCGACGGATCGCAGGTGGCCATTTTTAAATTGGGGATCGGGTTTTTCTGATTGGGGAAAAGTAAAGACGGGGGGGGGGGGGGCTTTAGTGTAAATGTTTATATTTTTATATTTTATTATTTTATTTTATATTTAATTTTTTTTCCCAAACCCTAATTGTTGACTTTTCCTTCTAACTCGGAGTTTCACCCAACGACTGCCGTCCCTAGCGCAATACCCCTATTCCGAACACAATGGGATATGCTGCGTAAGCCAACTCGGACGTTACGACCAGTTTCCGTTAAATTTAAAATATAAATCTTTATATATTCAATTTAAACGCACATTTCAATTTACCGGGGCCACACACTAACTAGAAAAATTCCCGAAAATATTTTCTAGCTTCGTATTGACGATACGGTCCTAACAAAACTAGTTTCGTCGAATTCTGAGATTGTTGGAAAAATGGCCAATTTCCAGTCGATTAAAATCAACTGAAACTGGTCAAACGCGTTTTCCTTTGCCACGCTCACATATTGATTCGAAAAATTATGAAATTTGAAACCTAGCCATAACTTGACATCACGGACCCAACAAAACTGGTTTCGTCGAAATCTGAGGTCGTTTGCAAAATTGCTATTTTTAAGGGCCTTATATATATAAAAATATATATAAATTCCACAGCGACTATTTCTAATTTTAAACTGGACATATCTTATCATTTCTAAAATGAAATCTCAGTTTGTTAACTTCGTTACAAAGATATAATTATACAGATTCAAATATTTCTTGTTTCGTTCAATTCTGACTTATATTGAATTCTGTATATTCATTTGAAATTAGAAATCGAATTTTCGAACTACCGCGCCATTTTCAATTCCTTTTATAATTATATATAATTATTATATATTCTAACGACGACGTATATAATATATACGTTCTAATTATATTCAAAATAAATTTCTCGTCGATATTATTTAAAATAATTCAGATTAAATATTCAAAATTCACTAAAGTTGCCAAAATAAAAATTTCAAACTGGCTCGCATTTTACGGGTTGTTACATCTGTCAGACATCCGTCCATATAATTCACCCAGGAACAGGATGAACCGAAGGCACTCTCCTACTGCATCCAATATAGGAATCACCCCATGGATCAGTAGCGAGAAGTCCTTGCAACCCGTTGATTCCAACTACGACAGAATCACAGCTTATCTCTGCTTGCCAGGCAGAGAATATTAGTGGTTCTTCCGTTTATGAAAACCCACGGTCTTCAATGCTCCATCTCGATCATCTTCTGATCTCTTCACGTATTTGTTGGACGGAATGGTTTTCGAATATAAATTCGATCCCGGTCTTTCCATACCAACAATCGTATTGGACAGATTTGATAGTCGGTGTTTTAACTATCAAAATATACAGTGTTTCAATCATGACACTCCAATGAGTTCACTGGTTCAGTATTCAGCATCACTTGGCCTTTAACAACTGGTTTACTTTTGTTACATTAAAAACTCTTTTAATATTCAAAATACGATGTTTGAATAACTCTAATTCGATTTATCTCTAATCGATTAACTCCAATTGATTAACTGATATTCGACTTAACACCATTCGCTTGACTCTAGATCACAGCGATCACAATGGTAACGCCTGATTCCCTCAGGAAACATCCGACCGCCGTAGGCTATCTACAGCCCTGCGAATTACGCTAGCAGTCGTACGAAATGGCAACTTTGCCGAATAATTATGTTTGGCTAATTCTATCTCGAATAACTATATTCCCTTACACACTTAAATCTTCTTTCAAATCATCTTTTAAATTCGGAAATCCATTAATTTTAACAAAGAAATTTATAACACATACGTTATAACAATAGCATTATAATTACTATTTAGATTTACAAAACAACAGCGCTATAATTGCTGTTTAGGTTTACAATCCATTTACTATAGCAAAAGCGCTACAATCGCTATATTAGATTTACAAAACATATATTATAACAACAGCGCTAAAATCGCTGTTTAGATTTCAAAACATATTCACTAACGTCTCTTACGATTACCAACTAATACTATCTTCAGATAATCCCGATGTTGTTCAAGTTGGGGTATTTTAATTACCTCTCAGACCTTGATCAACACGTTCTTATCCTCCAATAAACATAAGTTGTAATCAAATCAATATTTCATTCTAGTCTCAAACAAATTCCATTTATAAATTGGGTTTATTTATACAATCTTATGACCCATTTCTTTATCCCCAAATTTCACTTTCTACCGATCTCCTTTCAATTATTTTTAACCCTTATCCATTTTGGAGATCTTATTTCCCTTGTCCCATTCAATTGGCTTGCATCTCACATTCGGTAACTTTTTAAATGAATTCCCATTTAAAAATATATTCCTAAATTTATCATTAATTAAAATAACAACTTATTTCAAACATTTGCTACTTTAGTAGTTAATCCCTTTATTATCTAAATTAACTACTAAATCCCTTTTAAATCCTTATTTAAATTCAAACAATATTCATTTAACTATTTTAGTCAAAACACATTAACTTGATAAACAATTCTAATCCCAAACGGTCAATTTAATTAACTCAAAAACTTGATTATCTCATTTACAATCCTCGCTTTAAATTAATTAAAAATATAATTAATTTAAATAAATTCCATTAATTGTTCTCTTTACACAGCAATGATCAAAGTTTAAACCTTTCGATTCATTTCTTATCTTCATACTTGAAAATCTGATTAACATCAGCATATACTTTATAAAATAAACCAACCATAAATCAAGGTCTTAAATAAATAAAATATTTATTTAATTCCCTTTTATACTTTATTCAAATAGTATATTTCAAGATCTGAGTCCAGTTATAAAATAAACTTTATAACTTCACCTTTATCGACTCACCTAACGGTGAATCCATATCTATAAACCGATTGATTTTTAAAGGCCATACTCTGCCAAACACTTAACCAATGTCACCTATTGGTTCAAACCAAACAGAGGTTGAATAATTAATAATCAACCATCAAATCAATCACACAAACAGATCAGTTCATATATGATAATATGAAAATAAATAGTACATTTGAGGGATCCGGTTGGGTCCCTCCAACCTGTTCTTCCCTGTATTCAAAACGGTTATCACAAACCAGGTCAAACAATTCCATTTAACTGATATATCATAGCAATTAGCAACCCTCTTATATCAACTAACCAACAAAACATTTTCATCAGTTCATCCAGTTCAAACGAAAACACGTTTATTTTATAAACGTGACCAACCAAGGTGAGTTACCTTTATTGGAACCAATCGTTAAAAATAACGATTTGGTATTTCACTGAAATTAAACACAGTTTAATTCCATGAGTTAAATCAACCAAAAATGTATAACTAGCAAAATAGTCAACCATTGGCAAGCAGAGCACACAAAATAAAAATACCCAATTTATATAAAATATAAAAGGGTAACTGAGTGAGTTTAACTCACCTCGATCTGATTCTGTTGTCACCGGCTTGTGTTAACGAATTAAATGGACGTTTAATTCAACTGTAAAATTCCAGCAGTTGCTAGTTCTGTCCAAGCAGTTCCAAGATACTATATCCACCGCTACAGTCCCAACGTCACCCAATTTGTTCAATTCTGATAACACAGTCAAAGGTATAAATGTTTTAATATATACGTGGTCTAATTTAATCCTTAATTATTTATATTAGTTAAAGTAATTACATTAGCTCAAAATTAGCTGGGCCGATCCCTTTAGTGTTGCAATTGAGGCCAAGCTGACTTCTTCCTGGCTCCTGCAGCACATAGATGCATGTTTCAAAACTTATGTTTTTAATTGAATTATTTATTTCTTTAATCAAGTTTAATAAACTAATCACTTAACAAAGTATTTCATTTCAAAAACTCCGGCCAGTCTCTTCCTTTCAAGCCTTGATCCTTTGTTCTGTACAAACAAACTAGCACACATAGATTATATCATTGTAACTGATGTGAGAATAATTAAAACTAATTAATTATTTAAATAAACTAATTACTCTCGTTGATTACTTTATATTTTCCATTAAGCAAGATGATTAAAAACTCTTGGTTCCTGTTGTCCTCATTTCTCACGCCCTTTTTCCTTCTAACATACAACAGCACATCCCCTTCCTCACCGAACCCAACGCTGCCCCATGCCACGCATCACCTCCTCGCCTTCGGAACCACGGCCACCACCCCATCTTTGCTTCTCTGATTCAGCTAGGCTCCACAGCAAGACCCCTCTTCATGCTCCAAAGACCAACTCCCTTTGCAAATATAAAGTGTCCACTTGCTCCTATCTTCCAGTACACTTCTGTTCACGATTAAAACACTCAAACCCACTACTGCATCGAAGAAAGAGCTGCTGCCCCCTATGTCGGTGACCAGACTCTGATCCCCTTTGCATCGCGCGCCTGCGCCATGAGTAATCCCCTTCTCGACGCCGGCATAAGCTCCAAAAACAACTCCGACCGCTGCTCCTTCCAGACGGAACTCCGGCGTCCTTAGGCCATAACTTCCGATCACCACCGGATCTAAATGCAGAGCTCGATCGACTGGTTATTTCGGTGATTGGAGTTTTCCTCAAATTAGTGTATGGATCATCAGAAAAATAGAGGGAAAGATCAGTGTTTTTGGTTCTTTCGTTTAAGGTGTGGCGGCGGAAAAACTGGTTTGACCGCATGAAGAAACGAATAGGGTTTTGACCTCAGACATGTATATATATATATATATATATATATATATTATCTTTGTTGCCATGGAAGCTCGTTGTTTTTATGAGACAAAAAGAAGCGAACTGGTTGGGTATTTATAAGGTGCAGAACAGGGGACCGGAACGACGTCTTGTTTCACAGCGTACCATATAGGGATTAGGTTAGGTCTGCTTGTCTGAGTGGTAGCATACAGAAAAGAAAGAAAAGAAAGATCACTGCTGTGTGATATAAGTCGATGGGTACTGTATATTTGTGAAGAGAATTTATTTATATTATAATATAACGAATCTTCGTTGCAAAGTAACAAGTGAAACTAATCACAATCAACTTCTGTTTACTGATAAAAATGCTAATCTCAATGTAAAAAGGTATTCCGAATCCAATGGGACAAGTTTCGTCGAAATCCGAGGTCGTATGGAAAATTTTCCTTTATGAAACCAGAAATGAACACGCATTTAATTTTTCCACGGTCACTAGATAAATCAAATCAACTTGAAACTGCGAACATCGATAATAACTTTTCGATACGAACCCAATGGCACTAGTTTCGTCGCATTCTGAGACTGTTTGCCCGATAGGCTGTTTTTACCCCTAACCGCCCTACCCTTTTTAACGCCAAATTTTCCGGTCTCTAAAAATAACAAACTATATACTTATTCTGACTCTAATCGACGATACGAACTCAACGGAACTGGTTTCGTGGCTTAATTCGATCGTCTGCTCAAGTTATGCTCAAATATCCCTTTATTTATTTAAATACGCGCTATAGAAATTGAACGGGCGTTTACGGCTACCGTGGTCACATATGATATCGGTTTTCCAAGCAATTCACCACCGTACAATAATTTAGCGATACGGTTCTAATGAAACTGGTTTCGTCGAAATCTGAGCCCGTTTGCAAAACTGCTATTTTAAAGGCCTATAATTAAATAACGTTTTTCCATAGCGACTTTTTCAAAATTTGATTTGGCCATAACTATCAAACTATAACCCGAAATCTGGATTTTTCTCTTTCATATGAAAATTATCGTCGATACGGTCCCAACGTGTCTTGTTTCACAGAAATCCGACTTATATCGAATCCTGTATATCCAGTTGAAGTTCAAAACTCGAATTTACGAACTGCACGCCATTTTCGAACTCTATTTATAACTATATAAATATATAACGTTCGAACTTCGTTTTAAATAACGAATTAAATATAAAATTCCATTAATATTTCCAATATAATATTTAAAATAAATAAATTAAATTAAATATTTGACGGGCAAAAACACGGGTCGTTACATTCTTCCCCCCTTAAAATAATTTCGTCCTCGAAATTGCTAAGGTAAGAAAGAACGTTATAAACTCACTAAATTTCAAATCCAATTTTATATTAAATTAGAAACCAATTCAATACTGTGAATAAATATTTTCAAAAATATCGAAAATTTTCTAACACTTCAAATTTCCGAAAAATTTCGCCAGCACCTCCTCTGTACGGCTCAATCGGTACAACCACAACTCGCCTTTCTGGGCCTTCTCCAAATCAAAAGAAAATAAAACAGCCAAGCGGCTTGCCAAATAGGCTCATAAATCTCCAACCCATATAGAAATAAACATGTACCTTTTTGTCGGGCATATCATTATATCTTTCCGTCTGCTACCCTGTCAGCATATACAAATGCATTCTCCAACCAAAATTCCAATTTTATCCTCGAAACCAAATCCTTCACGCGTCCAAGTCAAATCTCATTCTTGACTCAATTTCCATTCATCATCAATTTCAACTCTTAGCTTACCAGTCCACCACCATCTCAGATTCCTGTCTCACAAATTTCAAAATCTGATTCTACTCGATATATATCACGAATTAATTTCCGGTTAATCTATTTCAATTCAATTCATATCTGCTTTCACAAATTCTATTTAATTCTGCCTTTGTTCAAATAATTTCCGTGGGATCTTTTAAACAGTTTTAGCTCTTTCAAAAATCAAACATTTCTTTCCAAGATTCAAAACAACTTGTTTTTTTCTCAAAGCCGTTCAAAACAAGATTTTTGGTAGTAATCCGTCACTTAGAACTCGGAAATGAACACTGATGATGTGGCCAGCATCCTCAGAGTTATTCCCCAGCTATCGAAGTGAGTTCAATACTATATCACTTCAAAATTCCAAATTTAAACACTTTCATTTTGAAATCTATTTCAAAATACAATTCACGATGCTTGTAAACAATTTAAAATCTCCCAGGATTTTAAAATTCTCATATATTCAACCCAATTTCATTTGTTAATACTTTTCCCACATTTGGGAATTTTGATTCCAATTCTGATTTAGATTTCAGATTTAATTCATCTGATTTCATATATTTCACTTATATGAATTCTGATTGGTTACATATATAACCATTTCACATTTTAAGATTTTATTGGATTATAATCACAACCAACACATCCAATATATTATAACTCGAATATATATATTTTCTCTATATCAACATATACTTTGGGTAAAATTATTTCATTTACCCTCTTTCAAAAACATACTGTGTCGAATTATTCTGTTTAAGAGTTTAGAAACACTTATCGACACAGTTTGCATTACTGTATCGACCAGAATTCATAAACTACTCGACAAACCAATCAACACAATATAAGACAGCTTTTATAACAATTTACAAATACGCGCTCATATATATATACTCAACTCAATCTAGGGTATTGCTAACCCCATCTCTACTGAGTCACGCCACAGAGCCAAGGTAATCACTTAACCTTCAGCTCTGATACCACTGTAACGAACCGGGATTTTCGACTCCGAAAATCAACATCAAACTACCATGTTGACCCTTCAGACATCGAACATTCCAGATCATTAATAGAAAGAATTTAGAGGGTGAGATAAGAAAGAAAGAAATATTAGAATAAAAGAAGAAGAAGAAACACCACACAGAGTCTCACATCGCAGCGGAACAAAATATAATACAGAAATATATCTTTACTGAGAGCTTTTGAAATACTTACATATCAGAGTACATCAACATCTGGACACCTGTACTGATCTGTCCTTCTATATAACACACAGCGGAATATACACCATATATAATACGTCTGGACTTCTCCACCTCGTCTCTGGACTTCGCAGCATTTGATAATCTTGGACCTGTACAACCCGGTCTAACCCGAGCATTTACAAAACACCGGGTCAGTCTGGTGAACCAGAGTGAGATAAACTCGCACAGTAATAAGGGTAAATCATCCAATCTTGATTTAAAGTTCAAAATCTTTTCAAAAGAGAAGGATAATCGTAAGACCAAATCCACACATAAACACGGACGGTTTTTACCTTACGATAACCCAAAATAGTTTTGAAATCAATATCTTGTCTGATATTATAATAATGTCTAGATACAAGTAAATAGAATCTAGTGGAACGCTTGCATCTCACGCTCCACATATATAGTATACAATCAAAACCCGCAGGCGCTTATTGGAAATTGGATTCCGACTTGACAAGGTATGGGTCCACCTTCCGATAGTGTATCTCTAGAGACGAATACACTGGGTTCAACAAGAACTTCTTGCAACCCGGCCCTCACATGACCGACCACTCATTTCGCTTGAGTGTATCGAATGTATATCACCGACGGTTGGGATCAGCAACCGTCTCCCGACAAGGGACAGCATCGAAACATAGATTAAGAAACAAATAGGACTTCCTCTAGATAGGTGATCATACACCCTAATGGGAGCGACCCACATAGCCATGCTGCCTGCCCGATTTTTGTCATTTCCCGGTTGATGAGGCTTGAGGCCAGAATTAACTCTTGATCATCTGGTCGTCATTCACTTTGAATGCCACATCGTCAGATCCGTCAGATATCACTAATTGACGTCCACAAAAATACTCTAGCAGTAAGCTAAGAGAACGGCGATTCCCCGCCAACAACTATCGTACGTTTGAAGAAATCAACGTACGTGATCCTTCGGAAATACTCTGTCAGACATCCGTCCATATAATTCACCCAGGAACAGGATGAACCGAAGGCACTCTCCTACTGCATCCAATATAGGAATCACCCCATGGATCAGTAGCGAGATGTGAAGACCCGTAACTTCCCCGTAAAGGAAAGTGTCGGATAGTTCGAGAACAAGCCACAACAGAACGCATACAGAAGAATATTTCATTGTTAATTAAAAGCAATGCATCAGATTACAAGAATATACAGAGTATATGAATGAATATTACACAGAAATATCAGAGATTTAAATTACATTTATATACATCGTAGCGGAAAATAATACAATACACAACTAGAATGAGATATACGGATACAAAGCTTTCCGGATATCGTTCCAGCTGAAAACCAGGATCCTGTGAATATAAATCTGCAAAACCAAAACTACTAGCTGCCCGTGTCGAAATAGGGGCACCCAGAGTTTAGGTTAAAACAATAAACTCCAGGTCAGTCATGTGACTGGTGTGAGAACTAAAACAGTTATAAATCTTTATTTTCAAAGCTAGGTAAATCAAGGGACCACGCCGTATAACACGGAACGGGTTTCCTCCCAAGAATACCAGTGCATAAAACAAACAGCGCAATGCTAAATAAAGAAAAATGAAGCTGTTATAAGACCCAGGTCCTATCACACAATGCAAACGCAAGCCGGGGGATAGGGTTTTCCCTTATAACAGCCAAAGAATGCTTGATACGTTTAAAACAAATCATTTGATACTATTATAAGTGCGTAGTGTATAAAACAACTTCAAATCATAAGTATCGATCATAGGCGGCATGGGTACCATATATCATGTCGCCATATATAGGTTTACAAATAAAACCGCAAATATCACGTATTTGGAAATTGGGTTTCCATCTATGAACCGAGGCTAGGGGCAAGATCCTCAACCGATTCGAGACAATCTAGCCCATGTCTCAGGTCCCAGACTCAGGTGGGCCTTGGATCGTCAGGGCCGGTCCACACGGAGTGGATTATTATGCCTGAACAATACGTCTCTCCGCCCTTTGGGGCGTAAACGAGCCAACTAAATGACTCCATCGGTTCGAGAACGACCGATCAATCCGAGGCGCCTCGCAACAGCAACAACCACATAAGTCAAACTCGTCAGGGCGTGTAAAACCACTGACGCCACTTTTTAGCTAGAAAGAAACGCAAGTCCTCCCTGATGTCCGTCTCCCGTTTTTGGTTCATACCGGGTGTGAAACACGCGAGGTAAACGTTACACAAAGCTACGCCACAAAGGTCGTGCTTTGATCATCACCACAAGACTTTGCTTTTCAACAGAAGCCTTGATCATTTGCATCTTAGCATGCCACACAGGCAAACCATCCTATGCAACCGATATCAGTCACACAGAATGAAATCCAATGTCAGACACACAGTCCATTTACAAGTCCGTTCTGGGCCTGAACGAAACCGGAGGCACCTAGTACCCCGCATATCCATCGATCTCCAAGTACGTCTGGACGATCACTAACTGTTTCCATCTTCTTGGGTGTACAGCCCAATCAAGATCATCAGTTATCACCCAAACGACGTGAAGACCTCCGGTCTTCGACCATCGTCTTCATCTTCGACTTATCGTCGTATCAGTTATTCAGAATGGGATAAACCCGGTCTTTCCGAATAACTCGCGTATATATTATAAAAGTGTTACACAAACACAACATACGCCTCATTCCAATTCATTAGTCACTAACCGTAAATTAATCAAGAGAATAACTCCCCAAATATTAACCCCGAAGGCCGAAACCAACATCAGATCAATATCCAGAAAACCATTCTGCTTGGCTAACCGCCAGTTAGTTTCTAAATTTCACATTCAAATCTAATTAAAGATTTAACTATCGCCTGGAGCAAAACTGGTGATACTCCATTCTTCGATCTTTTCAATCTAATTAAAGATTCATTAAAACTCCACTTAGTTTTAATCTGTGACTGGGTTAAAGAATCAGTGTCATTTAAAACACGGTTCACGATAAACCCAAAGTCACATCCCATTAATTATCGGGTTAAAGAACAAGTGTTATTTAAAACACTGTTCACGATAAACCCAAAAATCAATATCCATTCAATTCCAATTAAATATTATTTAATTGGTACACTTCATTAAATCTAAATAAAAAGATTTAATCTTTTCTCAACTGGGTTCAAGAACAGTGTTAGTGAAGACACCATTCACGACAAACCCAAATCACATTCGATATTCAATACAAGGCTCTGAATAGAAAATATATCGGCTTATATTCAATATCAAATTCTACGATTAACAAATGTCGTATTGGAAATAACGATATAAATATATATCTTTCAAATTTCCATAACAACACCTGTATAATCCCGAATTCCAACATCGAAATATTCCGAAGACAATTTCGATTCAAATCCACTCCAATGCAATCATTGGAATTTTGGTTACTTTTAAAACCCTTTTCGAATTCAATTTATTTATTTAAAAATAAATAGAATTATAATTCTAGTTCAAAACTAGTTCATTTCGATAAAAATCCATTTTTATCTTTTCAAATATGGAGTTTTTCATCCCAATTCTTCCCAAATCATTTCTTATGATTTTACACAAATTATTACTATTTTTAATAATTTTATCAAGGCCCGTACAGTCGATTTCCAACAACGGTCATCGAACTGCACTTACAGCGACCTTTTTCGAATTTGATTTGGACATAATTCCAAATCCAACCGTTAGATTTTTAATTTCTAATATTCGTTAGAAAGCTCTTTTCGATACGAACCCAACGGTTCCGGTTTTAGGAGAATCCGACGGTCGGATCTCCCGTAATGTCCGTTTGAAATAAATGGTCGAAATTCGCGAACTGCCGCGGCGCGGCGCGTTCTATTCAGGCCATTATATTATATATATAATATATATATAATATATTTCGTCGATTCCTATTTAAAACGAATTATATAAATAGTTTTAAATTCGATTCAAAAGCAATTTCAACTTCCGTTTCAATTCAAATCAAAATTGAATTCTTCTCTATAAATTCGTTTCAAAACTCATTTCTATTCAATTCAAATTTCAATTCAATTTGAATTCATTTCAATTCACTTTCAATTCAATTCGAATTCGTTTTCAATTCAATTCATTTCGAAATCATTTTCAATTCAATTCATTTCGAAATCGTTTTCAATTCAATTCATTTCGAAATCGTTTTCAATTCAATTCATTTCGAAATCGTTTTCAATTCAATTCATTTCGAAATCGTTTTCAATTCAATTCATTTCGAAATCGTTTTCAATTCAATTTGAATTCGTTTTCAATTCAATTCATTTCGAAATCGTTTTTCAATTCATTTTGAATTCGTTTTCAATTCAATTCATTTCGAAATCGTTTTCAATTCAATTTGAATTCGTTTTCAATTCAATTCATTTCGAAATCGTTTTCAATTCAATTCATTTCGAAATCGTTTTCAATTCAATTCATTTCGAAATCGTTTTCAATTCAATTCATTTCGAAATCGTTTTCAATTCAATTCATTTCGAAATCGTTTTCAATTCAATTCATTTCGAAATCGTTTTCAATTCAATTTGAATTCGTTTTCAATTCAATTCATTTCGAAATCGTTTTCAATTCAATTCATTTCGAAATCGTTTTCAATTCAATTTGAATTCGTTTTCAATTCAATTCATTTCGAAATCGTTTTTCAATTCATTTTGAATTCGTTTTCAATTCAATTCATTTCGAAATCGTTTTCAATTCAATTTGAATTCGTTGGAAAGATATTCACTATTAGATTCCATTATTTTTGGTTTCACTAAAATCCGGATTGTTTTGCACCCGGTACATTAAATTGAAGTTTGAAATCGAATTATCGAACTACCGCGCCATTTTCAATTCTATTTATAATTATATATAAATATTTATATTCTAACGACGACGCGTATAATATATACGTTCGAATTATATTCAAAATAAATTTCTCGTCGTTTTTATTTAAAATAATTCATTTTAAATAATCAAAATTCGCAAAAATTGCCAAAATAAAAATTTTAAACTGGCCCAGATTTTCGGGTTGTTACACGAGAAGTCCTTGCAACCCGTTGATTCCAACTACGACAGAATCACAGCTTATCTCTGCTTGCCAGGCAGAGAATATTAGTGGTTCTTCCGTTTATGAAAACCCACGGTCTTCAATGCTCCATCTCGATCATCTTCTGATCTCTTCACGTATTTGTTGGACGGAATGGTTTTCGAATATAAATTCGATCCCGGTCTTTCCATACCAACAATCGTATTGGACAGATTTGATAGTCGGTGTTTTAACTATCAAAATATACAGTGTTTCAATCATGACACTCCAATGAGTTCACTGGTTCAGTATTCAGCATCACTTGGCCTTTAACAACTGGTTTACTTTTGTTACATTAAAAACTCTTTTAATATTCAAAATACGATGTTTGAATAACTCTAATTCGATTTATCTCTAATCGATTAACTCCAATTGATTAACTGATATTCGACTTAACACCATTCGCTTGACTCTAGATCACAGCGATCACAATGGTAACGCCTGATTCCCTCAGGAAACATCCGACCGCCGTAGGCTATCTGCAGCCCTGCGAATTACGCTAGCAGTCGTACGAAATGGCAACTTTGCCGAATAATTATGTTTGGCTAATTCTATCTCGAATAACTATATTCCCTTACACACTTAAATCTTCTTTCAAATCATCTTTTAAATTCGGAAATCCATTAATTTTAACAAAGAAATTTATAACACATACGTTATAACAATAGCATTATAATTACTATTTAGATTTACAAAACAACAGCGCTATAATTGCTGTTTAGGTTTACAATCCATTTACTATAGCAAAAGCGCTACAATCGCTATATTAGATTTACAAAACATATATTATAACAACAGCGCTAAAATCGCTGTTTAGATTTCAAAACATATTCACTAACGTCTCTTACGATTACCAACTAATACTATCTTCAGATAATCCCGATGTTGTTCAAGTTGGGGTATTTTAATTACCTCTCAGACCTTGATCAACACGTTCTTATCCTCCAATAAACATAAGTTGTAATCAAATCAATATTTCATTCTAGTCTCAAACAAATTCCATTTATAAATTGGGTTTATTTATACAATCTTATGACCTATTTCTTTATCCCCAAATTTCACTTTCTACCGATCTCCTTTCAATTATTTTTAACCCTTATCCATTTTGGAGATCTTATTTCCCTTGTCCCATTCAATTGGCTTGCATCTCACATTCGGTAACTTTTTAAATGAATTCCCATTTAAAAATATATTCCTAAATTTATCATTAATTAAAATAACAACTTATTTCAAACATTTGCTACTTTAGTAGTTAATCCCTTTATTATCTAAATTAACTACTAAATCCCTTTTAAATCCTTATTTAAATTCAAACAATATTCATTTAACTATTTTAGTCAAAACACATTAACTTGATAAACAATTCTAATCCCAAACGGTCAATTTAATTAACTCAAAAACTTGATTATCTCATTTACAATCCTCGCTTTAAATTAATTAAAAATATAATTAATTTAAATAAATTCCATTAATTGTTCTCTTTACACAGCAATGATCAAAGTTTAAACCTTTCGATTCATTTCTTATCTTCATACTTGAAAATCTGATTAACATCAGCATATACTTTATAAAATAAACCAACCATAAATCAAGGTCTTAAATAAATAAAATATTTATTTAATTCCCTTTTATACTTTATTCAAATAGTATATTTCAAGATCTGAGTCCAGTTATAAAATAAACTTTATAACTTCACCTTTATCGACTCACCTAACGGTGAATCCATATCTATAAACCGATTGATTTTTAAAGGCCATACTCTGCCAAACACTTAACCAATGTCACCTATTGGTTCAAACCAAACAGAGGTTGAATAATTAATAATCAACCATCAAATCAATCACACAAACAGATCAGTTCATATATGATAATATGAAAATAAATAGTACATTTGAGGGATCCGGTTGGGTCCCTCCAACCTGTTCTTCCCTGTATTCAAAACGGTTATCACAAACCAGGTCAAACAATTCCATTTAACTGATATATCATAGCAATTAGCAACCCTCTTATATCAACTAACCAACAAAACATTTTCATCAGTTCATCCAGTTCAAACGAAAACACGTTTATTTTATAAACGTGACCAACCAAGGTGAGTTACCTTTATTGGAACCAATCGTTAAAAATAACGATTTGGTATTTCACTGAAATTAAACACAGTTTAATTCCATGAGTTAAATCAACCAAAAATGTATAACTAGCAAAATAGTCAACCATTGGCAAGCAGAGCACACAAAATAAAAATACCCAATTTATATAAAATATAAAAGGGTAACTGAGTGAGTTTAACTCACCTCGATCTGATTCTGTTGTCACCGGCTTGTGTTAACGAATTAAATGGACGTTTAATTCAACTGTAAAATTCCAGCAGTTGCTAGTTCTGTCCAAGCAGTTCCAAGATACTATATCCACCGCTACAGTCCCAACGTCACCCAATTTGTTCAATTCTGATAACACAGTCAAAGGTATAAATGTTTTAATATATACGTGGTCTAATTTAATCCTTAATTATTTATATTAGTTAAAGTAATTACATTAGCTCAAAATTAGCTGGGCCGATCCCTTTAGTGTTGCAATTGAGGCCAAGCTGACTTCTTCCTGGCTCCTGCAGCACATAGATGCATGTTTCAAAACTTATGTTTTTAATTGAATTATTTATTTCTTTAATCAAGTTTAATAAACTAATCACTTAACAAAGTATTTCATTTCAAAAACTCCGGCCAGTCTCTTCCTTTCAAGCCTTGATCCTTTGTTCTGTACAAACAAACTAGCACACATAGATTATATCATTGTAACTGATGTGAGAATAATTAAAACTAATTAATTATTTAAATAAACTAATTACTCTCGTTGATTACTTTATATTTTCCATTAAGCAAGATGATTAAAAACTCTTGGTTCCTGTTGTCCTCATTTCTCACGCCCTTTTTCCTTCTAACATACAACAGCACATCCCCTTCCTCACCGAACCCAACGCTGCCCCATGCCACGCATCACCTCCTCGCCTTCGGAACCACGGCCACCACCCCATCTTTGCTTCTCTGATTCAGCTAGGCTCCACAGCAAGACCCCTCTTCATGCTCCAAAGACCAACTCCCTTTGCAAATATAAAGTGTCCACTTGCTCCTATCTTCCAGTACACTTCTGTTCACGATTAAAACACTCAAACCCACTACTGCATCGAAGAAAGAGCTGCTGCCCCCTATGTCGGTGACCAGACTCTGATCCCCTTTGCATCGCGCGCCTGCGCCATGAGTAATCCCCTTCTCGACGCCGCCATAAGCTCCAAAAACAACTCCGACCGCTGCTCCTTCCAGACGGAACTCCGGCGTCCTTAGGCCATAACTTCCGAATACCACCGGATCTAAATGCAGAGCTCGATCGACTGGTTATTTCGGTGATTGGAGTTTTCCTCAAATTAGTGTATGGATCATCAGAAAAATAGAGGGAAAGATCAGTGTTTTTGGTTCTTTCGTTTAAGGTGTGGCGGCGGAAAAACTGGTTTGACCGCATGAAGAAACGAATAGGGTTTTGACCTCAGACATGTATATATATATATATATATATATATATTATCTTTGTTGCCATGGAAGCTCGTTGTTTTTATGAGACAAAAAGAAGCGAACTGGTTGGGTATTTATAAGGTGCAGAACAGGGGACCGGAACGACGTCTTGTTTCACAGCGTACCATATAGGGATTAGGTTAGGTCTGCTTGTCTGAGTGGTAGCATACAGAAAAGAAAGAAAAGAAAGATCACTGCTGTGTGATATAAGTCGATGGGTACTGTATATTTGTGAAGAGAATTTATTTATATTATAATATAACGAATCTTCGTTGCAAAGTAACAAGTGAAACTAATCACAATCAACTTCTGTTTACTGATAAAAATGCTAATCTCAATGTAAAAAGGTATTCCGAATCCAATGGGACAAGTTTCGTCGAAATCCGAGGTCGTATGGAAAATTTTCCTTTATGAAACCAGAAATGAACACGCATTTAATTTTTCCACGGTCACTAGATAAATCAAATCAACTTGAAACTGCGAACATCGATAATAACTTTTCGATACGAACCCAATGGCACTAGTTTCGTCGCATTCTGAGACTGTTTGCCCGATAGGCTGTTTTTACCCCTAACCGCCCTACCCTTTTTAACGCCAAATTTTCCGGTCTCTAAAAATAACAAACTATATACTTATTCTGACTCTAATCGACGATACGAACTCAACGGAACTGGTTTCGTGGCTTAATTCGATCGTCTGCTCAAGTTATGCTCAAATATCCCTTTATTTATTTAAATACGCGCTATAGAAATTGAACGGGCGTTTACGGCTACCGTGGTCACATATGATATCGGTTTTCCAAGCAATTCACCACCGTACAATAATTTAGCGATACGGTTCTAATGAAACTGGTTTCGTCGAAATCTGAGCCCGTTTGCAAAACTGCTATTTTAAAGGCCTATAATTAAATAACGTTTTTCCATAGCGACTATTTCAAAATTTGATTTGGCCATAACTATCAAACTATAACCCGAAATCTGGATTTTTCTCTTTCATATGAAAATTATCGTCGATACGGTCCCAACGTGTCTTGTTTCACAGAAATCCGACTTATATCGAATCCTGTATATCCAGTTGAAGTTCAAAACTCGAATTTACGAACTGCACGCCATTTTCGAACTCTATTTATAACTATATAAATATATAACGTTCGAACTTCGTTTTAAATAACGAATTAAATATAAAATTCCATTAATATTTCCAATATAATATTTAAAATAAATAAATTAAATTAAATATTTGACGGGCAAAAACACGGGTCGTTACAGTATGTATATCCAGATTTGTATTTCAAGATTTTGTTATATAATACAATTTTATTATCCCACTGTGAGTTTCGTGTTTACTCTGATTCTATTCAGTGTTCTTCTTCTTCTATTCTATTAGTTCTATCTTATCTTTCTCATCCTCTAAATTCTTCTACTAATGTCCAGGTATTTTCGATGCTCGAGAAATTGACAGTGTATTTATGGTGATTTTCCGGGTCGAAAATCCCAGACGTTACAAGAACAATTAACTAACACAGCGGAAGGCTATCATTGCTCTGGACACAGCTGTAACACCCCGTAATTATGTAACACTAAGATTCACAAATCAAGGCAGAATTAAATTTTAAAATCAAAATAAAGGGAAACGGGCTACGCCATTGCGTTCGTCTCGGAATTCTGCATGAAAACGAGTCCGAGTTTGCGTAAATCGGAGTCAGTGTAAGGAAGATATGGCCTCCGGAAGATTCAGCGAAGTTCAAATTTCAAAACAGGTCAGAAAACGAGTTCAAATTCGAAAAACAGACCCAGATTGGGCTGGGCGGGAATTTTCCCGCCCAAGGCACCCAGGTCGACTGGGTAGTCGACTTGGGTCACCCAGGTCGACTGGGTAGTCGACCTGGGTCGACTGGGTAGTCGACGTGGGGGTCGACCCCCCCCCCCCCCGCTTTTTCCAGTTTTCTGAACCTGGTTCGTTCTTCTGTATCTAGACGCCATTCTGACCAGATTCTTTGACTTCTACACTATATAAACAGCCATGTCTCCTTCTCTATTCACAATTCTTTTCTATCCTTATGCTGCCTCTAAGAAAATATATAAATAAATAATATATAAAATAAATCAAGACGAGGAGATGCTGCTCAAGTTGTCAAAAGGAGGTTCGAATCATGATTAAAGCTTCAGGATGAGAATCAAAGGCTAACTCAAACGATTTCGAACAACGTCGCACGAATCATAGCATCGCCATCCTTCTATTCTAATATAATCTCTGTAAGTCAGTTACTTCTCAGATTTGAACGTTTCTCTTTTCGTGACATGAAATTAAAGGAATAAAAGATTATGCCAATTCTTTCTATTCGAATCAGTGTCTATTTCTTTGGACCTAATTAAGAACTGTCACGATTCGAGGACAAATAAGACCGTGACTATGAAACTATGGACCTTAGAACCATATGCCTCTTTGACTATGAACATTGCCTATGACTATGAACATTGCCTATGACTGTGACTGTGACTATGAGAATTATTTCCTTTGACTATGAATACAAGCCTATGCCTTTGATTAGAAAACCTAAACTATTGCCTATGACATAACGAGGACAATTGTGACTAAACACCTATGATTCATGACTAGGAAAGTGTTGTGACTATGAAATTGGGTATAAACCTGATTTTCTATTCTGTCTATTCTTGGTTTTAGACCTTGGGAATTTACCTATTAAGTTAGGCCTACCCATGTTCTTGAACCTACGTCTCTATTCTGTCTATTCTTGGTTTTAGACCTTGGGAATTTACCTATTAAGTTAGGTCTACCCATGTTCTTGAACCTACGTCGTTATTTAAACATTTTTATGCCAGTTATTATGTCCATCCTTTTTCATAGCATCTTTGGTTCATTCCCTATTTTCTACGAATCTAGATTTATCTATAATCTAGATTGAATCACGATTATACGAACGGTGGGAATATGATTTGGGCAAAATATGAAATTTACTAAAAGCATAGTTTTAACTTGGAAATTGGCATAAATTGGGGACATGTATTATGGCATGTTCATAGAAATGCAAATTGGATAAATTTTACATGAATTGTGAACTAGAATAATAAGTCTAGTTTGACATGAACTGAAATTAGAATGTTAAATCAGAATTGGATTATCTAATTTGGCATAAGAAGTATATTTGCATAAATTTGAAATTGGCCATAATAGGGAGTAATTGTCATGTTTAGCAAAATCATGGTTAGTGACACTTAATTTGGTATAGTTTACATACCAAAAGGGCATAAATATGATATAGAGGGGAGAATGGGCCATAATGATAATTGTGACAATTTATTAAAAGAGTGATTAGGAAATAAGTAAATTAGGAATGATTTACTTATAGAATTTGTCTTGAATGAGAAAATCTAAATTTAGACAAATTAAAGGTTTATTGACGACATCTCTTTTAATAATACACCAGAAAGTTCTAGGGTGACAGAGAGGATAGTGTCTAGGCTTGGGTTTGGAAAATACAAGTTTCCTGCTCTCCCTGGCTATCCCTAACTGATCTGACGGACGGGATGGTTACTTTTAAAACCTGATTTGGAAATTAATCAAAACCCTTTGAACTTAGAAAACATGAATATGCCTAACCCGAGGTTAGACTGAGTTGCGATGTAAACCTTCCCGGAACCAACCGGCATATCCAGTATTTGCAACAATATCTGTCTAATGTGAGTGGTAGCGGCTTTAATTTATTTAGTTAAAGCTAGAACAAGAATGGCAGGGTTAAGTCAACTAAGACACTTAATCGATTCAACATGATAACCAGACCGGTGGGTGGGGTTAGGTTAATAACACAGTTAAGCTAGAATGGGAGGGTTAAGTCCATAGGAACAGTTAACCAACTTAACACAGTTAAGCTAGGATGGGAGGGCTAAGTCCATAGGGACACTTAACCAACTTCACATGGTAACAAGACAAGATTTGTAGGGGTTAAGTAACTAAGGAAACACTTAGCCAAATTAACATGTTAACTAGACTAGAAGGTGGGGTTAAGTAAAGTTAATACACTTAACCAAATTAACATGTTATGTAGACTAGAAGGTGGGGTTAAGTAAAGTTAATACACTTAGCCAAATTAACATGTTAACTAGACTAGAAGGTGGGGTTAAGTAAAGTTAATACACTTAGCCAAATTAACATGTTAACTAGACTAGAGATTGGGGTTAAGTAAATACACTTAGCCAATCTGAACTGTTAGCTGGGCTAGACCATAGGGTTAAGTAAGCTTGAACACTTAACCATCGGATTGTGATAAAGGAATAGGGTTAAGTCTAAAACATGAAGGGATAATACTTAACCATTAATAATAACATGTCAGTTAAAACAGACGGGCAAGGAACACTTAACCAATACAGGATGAATGGGTAGGGTTAAGTAATAAGAAATACTTAACCAATATAACTTGGTTTGTGGTAGGGTTAAGTCATCATGAATTACTGATAACACTTAACCAGTTTAACAGGATGAATGAAGAGGGTTAAGTTGGCTTGAATTGACTAATGACACTTAACCAATCCAAATTGACGGGAAAGAGAACTAAGTAGTAAACCTTAGTTAAGAAAACAATGATTCTGGAAACTAAGTGGTAAATCTTAGTTAGTAAAACTAAGTAGTAATTCTTAGTATAACACGGGAAGGAGCGAATGTCCGTCTGAGTAAAAAGGAGGCTCCAACGAGTTGGGTTACGAAGCCCGAGGCTTCGAGGGGACGTGAGGGTACTTTTGGTATCCCTCTGTGAGCCTGCAGATGATCCTCCTGGGCTCACAGAGGTTAAGATCTGCGTAGAAGAACCAGGGGTATGCCTTGGTTGCAATATATGGCAACCTAAAGACTAGGATGGACCGGCGTGATTCGGCAAGAAAACGGTAGCCCTATGATAGCAACTCGTCGTCTACCATCCATCTTGAGTCAGTCGAGATACGTGAAGCAGAAAGGCGGAGAACTCCAAAAGACCATACACTTGCTATCTAGTTATGGGTGAGGATGGCCAAAGGATAGTGGGGCACCAGGGGCCTGCGTATAGTTCTCATTTTTCAAGGTGTGCCTTTCATTAGTTGAGGGAGGGGTCAGGTGGGACCATAGCCACTGGAACAAAAACAGACCTTAGCATCTGCATCGGCAGATATCTGAAAGCTCCCGACCGAGTTCTGTATTCCTTGATTTGCCCTATCACAGGACTCGGGTCGCACATTATAGGACATGTGGATCTAGACAAGCGATAACGTTTCGCGATACATGCGTGGGGAAGTATAGGAACACATACCACTCTAGGTAATGTGTCCTAGACTTGGGGGCATCGTTCGACAGGTAGAATAATCCCTAGTTGGACTAGGTGGCATAAACCCTGAATCCGAGAAGCGTTCAGCAGATAGCGTAAACTCTAGTTAAATCTAGAAAGCACTGGATAGAAAACCCTAGATTAGATCTAGGTAATAAACAATAAATGTATGCCCGAAGGCAATGGAAAATACAGGGATTGGGATCACGTTATCGTTAATAGTTGGGACACTAGTTAGGTGGTGCAGAGATATAGAAATCAGTATAACAAGGAAATAGCGAAGCGGCGAATGTATTAGAACATATCCAGTTTATCTTAGCTTAGCATATCTTGTGATTATCCTGTGTCTAATCTTGATGACCCTATCATCATGGTGTTATCTTGTATTCAGTTAATTCATGTCGTTCTGTTTTTTTCATGTTCACATGCTAGAAGTTACGGAACTTACTCTGGCTTTATGTCTGACTTTGTTTTTCTTTCGTCTTCTTTTCTTCCGTTCCCCCCCCCCCTCCCAGGTAGTAAAGGATGGAATAGTATAGCTCAGGTGAAGTTGGACTGTCACTCTTTTCCAGCTTGAAGATTTGTCGAAGTTTTGCTTGGATTCTCTTTTCAGATGCTATGGCTGGCTCTTGCTAAAATTGGGGAATATAAATGTTGTTTTATGCTTCTTTATTTTGTAAGACAGATGATACTCTGATATTGTAAAGAAATCATTGTACAAACTATTTTATCAATAAAGCAAAGTTTTATTTTCCGCTGTTTAATTTCTGTCTGTCTTGTAATTTATCTGCATCTTTTACCTTAAAATGCTCCACAGAACTTAGTGCATTCCCTTTGTGAGTGACACTAACGGATGTGGGGTGTTACACGTGGTATCAGAGTTGAAGGTTACCAGATCAGATAAAGGATTTGAAAAATTATTTTCAAAACGGTTTTAAAAGAAGCATTTTCAAAGAAATGTTTGGTTTTAAAGGCATATTCCCCAAAGCCATACGCATTATCTTCTCTTCCTCTGTTTGAATTCTTGTCTCCTTCTTTCTTGAGTCTCTGGGGCTCCTGGCTTTCTGGGAGATAACCTCATCGATGGGCGAAGTAGTGCCTGGCTTCCACCCGTAGCTGTAGTTGTTTCACCTACGGCCAGTTTTTTTTCAAGCTTATAGAGTTTTCTGTACGATGGAAGCAGCTTTCGAGAGATTTTTCAACATGACTACACACGGAAGGGGATGAGGAGTTTGGCTAGGGAGCACAACCCTGGGATGAGGAATTCATGGATGTAGATTTAGCTCACGAACGAGGAAGAAATTATAAAACCTAAGACAAGAGGAAGTATCTTTGCTAGGGTATGATAGGGCATATAATTAAGGACAAGGGCAAGAACGAGGAACAAGATTTTCAGAAGGGCAAGTACATACTTTCACCACCAAGCGTACCTAGGAGAAAGGTAGTAATGTTCTGTTGGCAGAGTCTAGTTTTGTTGTTAGTACTCTTTCCTTTGGTTTTAGCGCTTCGCATTTGTTCATATTTTCTTCCATAGTTGAGTCTCTGCACCACAGTACTTGTATAGTAGAAAGATCCCACTAGAGTCTCAAATCCAACTGGTGGTCCGACCAGTCTATTTTTAGTAGGGATTTGAGGATAGATATCGAGTTTGCTTATATCATCTCACGTAGCTCGTCTAAATTCGGAGGAGATATTCCTTGGATGCTTGTCTGATATAGGTTTAGGCCTTTGGGGCTTGTACTTGAGGAATGTCGAGTTCGACTAGGGTGGTTTGCGTGAGAGATGAATAGTTGTGGCAGGCACTCTAAAAAGTGCGTAGTGACCTTTTTACCCTCATAGTTATGGCGTGATGGATAAGCTAAGAGGAGAGACCTCAAACCATCTTGGTATGTAACGACCCGGGATTTTCGACCCAGAAAATCAACATAAAACCCATGTTAATTATTCAGGCATCGAACATTCCAGATCATTAGTAGAAAGAAGTTAGAGGGTGAGAATAGATAAGATAGAAATTTAGAATAGAAGAAGAAGAACATAATCAGAGTAAACACGAATCTCACAGCGGAAATAAAACAGTTTATATTTATATACAATAATATTATCAGAGTACAACACTTACACAGCGGAAATAACAATAGCTATATAGTTCTAAAGCCTCCTGCTTCAAGCTTCTCCAAGCGTATCTGTGAAAACCTGAACAACTTGACTTCCAATACAAATTTGGGCACCCAAGAGTTTAGGGAGAAAACAAAACAAAATAAACTCTGGGTCAGTCATGGGACTGGTGTGAGTAAACTCAAATCATCGGTTTAACTTTCCAAAATCCTTTTCAAAGGAAAAGATAATCGTAAGACCGATCCACACATAAACACGGATGGTTTTTACCTTATGATAACCCAAAACAGTTTTGGAAATCGATACTTTTCTGATATTATGATAATGCTAATTACAAGTAATTAAAATCTAGCTGAACGCTTACATCTCACGTTCCACATATATAGTATACAAACGAAAACCGCGGGCTCTTATTGGAGATTGGATTCCAACTATGACAAAGTATGGGACCACCTGCCGATAGTGTATCTCTAGAGGCGAATACACTGGGTTCAACAAGAACATCTTGCAACCCGGCCCTCACATGACCGACCACTCATTTCGCTTGAGTGTGTCGAATGTATATCACCAACGGTTGGGAGCTACCCACCGTCTTCCCGAAAAGGGGCAGCATCGAAATAGACAATGGAATGAAATGGATTCTCTAGATAGGTGATATACACCCTAATGGGTGCGACCCACATAGCCATGCTGCCTGCCAGATTTCTGTCATTTCCCAGTTGATGAGGCTTGAGGTCATTACGTATCTTTTGAAAACACTTGACCACCCTTCACTTTGAATGCCACATCGTCATACCCGCCAAATCACAAATTTATTTCCCCAAAATACCACGGGTATAAAGCTAAGAGAAACGAATTCCTCCGCCACCAAACGTAAGTACGTTTGAAGAGATCAACTTACACGATCCGTTAGATATACTCTGTCATACACTCGTCCATTCACGTTGTCCTGGGACAGGACAAACCGAAGGCACTATTCTGTAAACAGGATAACCCTTGCATAACTCCGTCTTAAATATTTGATCACAACGCTAACGTCCATACAGAGTGGTTTTCAGATAATGAATCTGATCCCGGACTCTCCGTATTGATGACGACAAAATGGTCAAAAACTTCGATAGTCGGTGATTTAACTATCAAAGAAAAACAGGTGTGCAAACAATGATATCATTTCCAGATGGAAATTCTATCGATCAATCAACATTCCACATTTATCTCTTTCTATAAAATTATCTTTAATTTATCCATTTCCCATTTCTATGTATTTGAAAATTCTTATTTTCTAAATTTAGAAAATATACATCATCAATCATTGGAAAACATTTCCATCTCTGTTTCACGTATTACTGACATTCCAGTATTCTTTCTCATCAACATTTCATATTCTATGATTAGAAAATATCTCTGATTACGTTTGGAAAATATTTCCAAAATTTATACATTTGATTTCAACAGATGTTTAAAATAAACATCCCTAAGCCAATTTAAACCATCACGGTTATTAACTCAACTTCTTAACCAACTTTCACTATCGAACCTTAACCACTTCTTAGTTACAACTGAAGTCAATCAAGTTGGGGTATATTTACCTCTCAGACCTTAACCGAACAACAATTCTAACCTTGAAATAGACAAAGTTCACCTTCCCAATTCTTAACACTTCCTTATATAACTCGGATTCTATATATGAATCTACTTCTTTTATCAAATCATTTGATTATAACGGTGGTATTATAATCTCATGCTTTCAGAATATAATAACTTAAATAAAATTCTTATTCCTTATTTTGAATAAATAACCAATAACTAATTGAATAATAATAATATACATCTTGATTCAAAGACGGAAAGTAATTAGAACTTTCCCTAATTCGATATAATCGAATTTAACGTATAATTCTCCTTTTCGAATAATCTCTATTCGATAACTCCTTTTCGAATAGACTATTTTCGATAACCCTTTCTTCGAATAACTATATTCGATAATCTCTATTCGAATGATTTACATTCGATTAACTTCCTACGAATGATTTACATTCGATTAATCTCCTTTCGAATAAACTATATTCGATTAACTCCTTTTACTCTATTCGAATAAATATATTCGATTTACTCCTTTCGATTAACACCTTTGGATTAACTCCTTTTGATTAACTCAACTCAATTAATTCAACCTAATTAACTTACTTGATTAACTCAACTTGTTTAATTCCTATTGAATAACGAACATTCGATTAACTTATATTCGAATAACGATGTCTATTCTAACTTTATTTCGAATGTCTAATGTTCGATTTAACTCCATTCGTTTGACTCTAGATCGCAGCGATCACAATGGTTACACCTGATTCCTTCAGGAAACATCCGACCGCCATAGGCTATCTGCAGCCCTGCGAATTATGCTAGCAGTCGAACGAAATGGTATCTTGTTCTTATTCTGAATAACTATGTTTTGACTAACTCCGTCTCCACTAACTATATTTGATCAACTCTAGTTGAATAATAGTTACTCAATTAAATCAACTCGATTAATCTTATTTGAATAAATTATATTTGATTACTCTACTCGACTAACTTTATTCAATTTCAAATATTTTTCCTTTGTTTATCTATATTTACCTTACATAAATAATTCCTTTATATACTTCCACTTATCCTCTAAATAAATGTTTCCCTTTATAATCTTATTCATTTCTAAATAAATATTTCCATTTAATCCATTCGTAATATTTTACAAATATTTCCTCTCTTTAAATTCTATTTGTTAACTGATTACAAATATTCCTCTTTCCAATTCCATTTGTAAATGGTTTACAAATGTCTGCCCTTCTATTTCCTTTTCAATTCTATTGTAGATGTTTTTTACAAATATTTTCCCTTTTCAATTCTCTTTATTTCATATAAATATTTCACTCATAAAATTCTATTTACCTTATATAAATATTTCATTTATATAATTCTATTTATTTTTCCCAATAATCCCTTTTCAAATTTTATAAATTTCCAAAATATTACCCATTTATAATTATATTTATTTCATATAAATATTTCCTCTTATATAAAATCCACTGATTTCATATAAACATTTTATTTTCCAAATACCCTTTGAAATTTCCCTTTTTACTTTCAAGTATTTCATATGGTATTTAAAATACCAAATCAAAAGGATCCAACATCATCCAAACACACACAACTAATAATAGATCTTATACTTCATCATATATCAGAATATATGAAAAACAATAAAATAAATGTTGAGGAACCCAGTTGGGTCCCTCCGACCTCTTCCCCTGCATCCACAGATGTCAGTCAACATATATAGCATGAAGGTAAAATATTCTGATCAACAGGATCAATATTTCGATACGATTTATATATATCGTTATCGTTATTTTCAATCAACTGACTAGCAATTCAACCAAACAACCAACACACAACAAAGCAACCAATAATTTCAATTTCTAAAAATACTTTATAGAAGTATAAATTTATCAGAGTTAGTGAGAGTTACTCACATTGGACGGTTTATCGTTAAATAACGATAATTGGTCATTGATTTGATTTCGACGTTTAATTTCACCATAAATCCAAACGAGCTCTAATTCGCTTCCGGTCAGTTCCATGGTGTAGCCACCGTCCATACGGTCCTGACGGATCTGACATTTCGAAATTCCCTAATTTCTTGGCCCATCCAACACTTAAATGTCCAACCCATGCGTTAATCTTCTTCTTCCAACATTGATGCCGCTCCATTATATTACTCCACCATTTCCAGGATTTCAAACCCGTTGTTCTCTCACCCTGAACTACCGAACTCCACAAAAACTCCACCGACGAACTCCTATTGACAATCTCTATCACCTCGTCATCCTAACACTCAGCTCGCACCAAAGCCACAATTTCCGTTCTCTGGTCAAAACCGTCGAACCACACAGTAATCGCACGCCATTGAAGTGCTTCGATCCTATCCAGAATTGCACCCAAGGTGTATATTCACATCCCGATTCCAAAAATGAACTCACAAAACACCATCAAACCCTACACAAACCGAATACCCAAACCCTAGTTTCCACTGTTAGTTTTCGATACTCCAGGAACTTCATCGCAAGCCACAAACAGCATATCAGAAGAAAGGAAATCCTTATACGAGCTCAACGATGTAGGTGTTTGGATTTTTGGGATTTTTGTTGAATTGATTTTGATTTTTGAATGAGATTTATTTCTACGCTGAGGAAAAAAGAACGGAGGCCGGTTTCTGGTTTCAGGAAAATTGGTTTAGGGTTGGTGAGGGGGGTATGTATTTATAGGAAGGTTTAATAATTTTTTATTCAAGTTTTATATTAATTCTTTATGTTATCGCTACTTTCATATGTGTTTAAAAAACCCTGTGATCACACACAATACCCAAAAATCACGGAAATGGACCTGTAGCTACAGTTTGACATTGCGGACCCAACGAAACTAGTTTCGTCGAATTCTGACTTCGTTTGCTCACACAACGTATTTTTAAAGTCAGAAAATTGACTGTTTTTCATTTTAAAATCCCATACGGCCACATACTGACTTCAAAAACCACGGAAATTGAAATCTAACAATAATTTAATATTGCGGATCCAACAAAATTGGTTTCGTCGAAAACCGAGATCGTATGCAAAACTGGCTATTTTTAAAGCTCTAAATAACCCTTTTAAATATATAAATATATTTAAAAATAAATAAATTAAATATAAATAAATATATATTATCATATATATCCACAATATATATCCATACAGCTCCAGAAAAATATATGTGGATTTACAACTCGATATTTGAAATCCTGGTTAAATCGATATTCGATTTATATTGAAAAATCCTATTTTAATATAAATAAATAGTTATAAATTATAAAGGAATTCCACAGCAACTTTTCTAAAATTTTATTTGGACATAAATCAAAATCTACACGATGAAATCCTGATTTTTCTCTTCCACTAGAAAGATATACTCCACCAGCTCCACGCGTTTCTTGTTTCACAGAAATCCAGCTTAAAACGAATCCTGTACATTCGGTTGAAGTTCAAATCGCCAAATCGCGAACTGCCGCACCATTTTGAACTCGATTATAATTATATTATAGTTCTACGTTCGAACTGCCATTATTTAAATATATTCGCTAATATATTTCAACCCTAAACTGAATTAAATCTTAGGAATGACCCAGTTCACAGAATATTGTGATTTCCAATATTTTGATTATTTCTGAAATTAAATATATTATTTTATTATTTATTTTAATTAAATATTCAATATTATTTAATTCTGGTCATTTTAAAAAACCAAACCATTACTTAAATAATTAAATAAATTAATTATATTACTGAAAAATGCGGGTCGTTACATTCTTCCTCCCTTAAAATAATTTCGTCCTCGAAATTGCTAAAGGTAGAAGACCGACCCTATTCACTGGGTAAAAATTTATTTGTTCACTTCATTAACTCCAGTGTCACTGAATCAATTTATTTCAATTAAATATTTAATTAATTTCGATTAACAAAAATTTTCTAACACCCTAAATTTTCGTAAAATTTCGCCAGCACCTCCTTTGTACCGGTCAATCGTTCAAACCCCAACTCACCTCTCTAGGCCCTTTCTTTCAAAAAGAAAATCAAAAAGCCAAGCGGCTTGCTGATTCGGCGCATAAAACCCATATAGAAATTTAAACATGTACCTTTTGTGTCGGGCATATCATTATATCCTTAACCTTGCTTCTACCCAATACCTGCTGATGATATATCCATCTATACCAATCGATTTCCAATCAACTTCAATCAATCAAATAGCAACATAATCATCCGCTTATCCAAAGCCAAATTCCATTTCAAACTCGTGTTCCATTCTCGATTTCCAAGCTTCTACTCACCAATTCAATACCATTTCAGATTCTTATCTCATAATTAAAAATCTGATTTCACTTGATATATTTATATCCCAACTTGATTTCCAGTTAATTGGTCTTAATTGAATTCATATTTGATTCCATAATTTCTACTTTAATTGTTTTCAACTCAGAGGATCTTTTCCTGGGAGTTTTAAATAACTTTGCTTTTCTAAACCAAATACTTCTTTTTGGATTTCAAACAACTCGTTTTCCTCAAAACAATCCAACACAAAATCTTTGGTAGTAATCCATCACTTAGAACTCGAAAATGAACACTGATGATGTGGCCAACATCATCAGAGTTATTTCCCAGTGATAAAAGTGAGTTCAATACTATATCATTTCAAAACTCAAATCTTAAACACTTTCATTTTGAATATATTTCAAAATATCATCCACGATACTTGTAAACAATTTAAAATCTCCCAGGATCTTAAAATTTTCTTATATTTAACTCAAATCCCTTTATGAATACTTTTCCCAGTTTCAGCATTTTAATTCCAATTCTGATAATTCAGATTTAATTAATCTGCTTCTACATTATATGAACTCAAATTGGTTATTTATATAACCATTTCAATTATAATCAACCAACACATCCAATATATGATAATAATTCCAAGATATACCTTTATTCTATATCAAAATATATTTTGGGTAAAATTATTTCATTTACCCTCTTTCAAAACATACTGTGTCGGTTTATCGTACTTGAGTATTTAGAAACCCCTATCGATACAGTGGATCAAACTGATCGACCAGAATTCACAAACAACTCAACCAATAAATCTCCACAATATAAAATCATTTTTATAAAATCTACAAGTACGTTCACTCGTATATATACACTCAATCTCAATCTAGGGTATTACTAACCCCATCTCTACTGAGTCACGACACAGAGCCAAGGTAATCACTTAACCTTCAGCTCTGATACCACTGTAACGACCCGGGATTTTCGACCCAGAAAATCAACATAAAACCCATGTTAATTATTCAGGCATCGAACATTCCAGATCATTAGTAGAAAGAAGTTTGAGGGTGAGAATAGATAAGATAGAAATTTAGAATAGAAGAAGAAGAACATAATCAGAGTAAACACGAATCTCACAGCGGAACGAATAAAATATATTATACAACATAACTTTGAAATAAAATAGTTTATATATATATATATATATATATACAATAACATTATCAGAGTACAACACTTACACAGCGGAAATAACAATAGCTATATAGTTCTGAAGCCTCCTGCTTCAAGCTTCTCCAAGCGTTTCTGTGAAAACCTGAACAACTTGACTGCCCATACAAATTTGGGCACCCAAGAGTTTAGGGAGAAAACAAAACAAAATAAACTCTGGGTCAGTCATGGGACTGGTGTGAGTAAACTCAAATCATCGGTTTAACTTTCCAAAATCCTTTTCAAAGGAAAAGATAATCGTAAGACCGATCCACACATAAACACGGATGGTTTTTACCTTACGATAACCCAAAACAGTTTTGGAAATCGATACTTTTCTGATATTATGATAATGTCTAATTACAAGTAATTAAAATCTAGCTGAACGCTTACATCTCACGTTCCACATATATAGTATACAAACAAAAACCGCGGGCTCTTATTAGAGATTGGATTCCAACTATGACAAGGTATGGGACCACCTGCCGATAGTGTATCTCTAGAGTCGAATACACTGGGTTCAACAAGAACATCTTGCAACCCGGCCCTCACATGACCGACCACTCATTTCGCTTGAGTGTATCAAATGTATATCACCAACGGTTGGGAGCTACCCACTGTCTTCCCGAAAAGGGACAGCATCGAAATAGACAATGGAATGAAATGGATTCTCTAGATAGGTGATATACACCCTAATGGGTGCGACCCACATAGCCACGCTGCCTGCCCGATTTCTGTCATTTCCCAGTTGATGAGGCTTGAGGTCATTACGTATCTTTTGAAAACACTTGACCACCCTTCACTTTAAATGCCACATCGTCATACCCGCCAAATCACAAATTGATTTCCCCAAAATACCACGGGTATAAAGCTAAGAGAAACGAATTCCTCCGCCACCAAACGTAAGTACGTTTGAAGAGATCAACTTACACGATCCGTTAGATATACTCTGTCATACACTTGTCCATTCACGTTGTCCTGGGACTGGACAAACCGAAGGCACTATTCTGTAAACAGGATAGCCCTTGCATAACTCCGTCTTCAATATTTGATCGCAACGTTAACGTCCATACAGAGTGGTTTTCAGATAATGAATCTGTTCCCGGACTCTCCGTATTGACGACGGCAAAATGGTCAAAAACTTCGATAGTCGGTGATTTAACTATCAAGAAAAACAGGTGTGCAAACAAAGATATCATTTCCAGATGGAAATTCTATCGATCAATCAACATTCTACATTTATCTCTTTCTATAAAATTATCTTTAATTTATCCATTTCCCATTTCTATGTATTTGAAAATTCTTATTTTCTAAATTTAGAAAATACACATCATCAATCATTGGAAAACATTTCCATCTCTGTTTCACGTATTACTGACATTCCAGTATTCTTTCTCATCAACATTTCATTTTCTATGATTAGAAAATATCTTTGATTACATTTGGAAAATATTTCCAAAATTTATACATTTGATTTCAACAGATGTTTAAAATAAACATCCCTAAGCCAATTTAAACCATCAGGGTTATTAACTCAACTTCTTAACCAACTTTCACAATCGAACCTTAACCACTTCTTAGTTACAACTGAAGTCAATCAAGTTGGGGTATATTTACCTCTCAGACCTTAACTGAACGACAATTCTAACATTGAAATATAAAAAGTTCACCTTCCCAATTCTTAACACTTCCTTATATAACTCGGATTCTATTTATGAATCTACTTCTTTTATGAAATCATTTGATTATAACGGTGGTGTTATAATCTCATGCTTTCAAAATATAATAAATTAAATAAAATTCTTATTCCTTATTTTGAATAAATAACCAATAACTAATTGAATAATAATAATAATATACATCTTGATTCAAAGACGGAAAGTAATTAGAACTTTCCCTAATTCGATATAATCGAATTTAACGTATAATTCACCTTTTCGAATAATCTCTATTCGATAACTCCTTTTCGAATAGACTATTTTGGATAACCCTTTCTTCGAATAACTATATTCGATAATCTCTCTTCGAATGATTCACATTCGATTAACTTCCTACGAATGATTTACATTCGATTAATCTCCTTTCGAATAAACTATATTCGATTAACTCCTTTTACTCTATTCGAATAACTATATTCGATTTACTCCTTTCGATTACCTCCTTTGGATTAACTCCTTTTGATTAACTCAACTCAATTAATTCAACCTAATTAACTTACTTGATTAACTCAACTTGTTTAATTCCTATTGAATAACGAACATTCGATTAACTTATATTCGAATAACGATGTCTATTCTAACTTTATTTCGAATGTCTAATGTACGATTTAACTCCATTCGTTTGACTCTAGATCGCAGCGATCACAATGGTTACACCTGATTCCTTCAGGAAACATCCGACCGCCGTAGGCTATCTGCAGCCCTGCGAATTACGCTAGCAATCGAACGAAACGGTATCTTATTCTGAATAACTATGTTTTGACTAACTCTATCTCCACTAACTATATTTGATCAACTCTAGTTGAATAACAGATATTCAATTAAATCAACTCGATTAATCTTATTTGAATAAATTATATTTGATTACTCTACTCGACTAACTTTATTCAATTTCAAATATTTTTCCTTTGTTTTTCTATATTTACCTTATATAAATAATTCCTTTATATACTTCCACTTATCCTCTAAATAAATGTTTCCCTTTATAACCTTATTCATTTCTAAATAAATATTTCCATTTAATCCATTCGTAATATTTTACAAATATTTCCTCTCTTTAAATTCTATTAGTTAACTGATTACAAATATTCCTCTTTCCAATTCCGTTTGTAAATGGTTTACAAATGTCTGCCCTTCTATTTCCTTTTCAATTCTATTGTAGATGTTTTTTTACAAATATTTTCCCTTTTCGATTCTCTTTATTTCATATAAATATTTCACTCATAAAATTCTATTTACCTTATATAAATATTTCATTAATATAATTCTATTTATTTTTCCCAATAATCCCTTTTCAAATTTTATAAATTTCCAAAATGTTACCCTTTTATAATTATATTTATTTCATATAAATATTTCCTCTTATATAAAATCCACTGATTTCATATAAACATTTTATTTTCCAAATACCCTTTGAAATTTCCCTTTTTACTTTCCAGTATTTCATATGGTATTTAAAATACCAAATCAAAAGGATCCAACATCATCCAAACCCACACAACCAATAACAGATCTTATACTACATCATATATCAGAATATATGTAAAACAATAAAATAAATGTTGAGGAACCCAGTTGGGTCCCTCCGACCTCTTCCCCTGCATCCACAGAGGTCTGTCAACATATATAGCATGAAGGTAAAATATTCTGATCAACAGGATCAATATTTCGATACGATTTATATATATCGTTATCGATATTTTCAATCAACTGACTAGCAGTTCAACCAAACAACCAACACACAACAAAGCAACCAATAATTTCAATTTCTAAAAATACTTTATAGAAGTATAAATTTATCAGAGTTAGAGTTACTCACATTGGATGGTTTATCGTTAAATAACGATAATTGGTCATTGATTTGATTTCGGCGTTTAATTTCACCATAAATCCAAACGAGCTCTAATTCGCTTCCGGTCGGTTCCATGGTGTAGCCACCGTCCATACGGTCCTGACGGATCTGACCGTTCGAAATTCCCTAATTTCTTGGCCCATCCAACACTTAAATATCCAACCCATGCGTTAATCTTCTTCTTCCAACATTGATGTCGCTCCATTATATTACTCCACAATTTCTAGGATTTCAAACCCGTCGTTCTCTCACCCTGAACTACCGAACTCCACAAAAACTCCACCGACGAACTCCTGTTGACAATCTCCATCACCTCGTCATCCTAACACTCAGCTCGCACCAAAGCCACAATTTCCGTTCTCTGGTCAAAACCGTCGAACCACACAGTACACGCACGCCATCGAAGTGCTTCGATCCTACCCAAAATTGCACCCAAGGTGTATATTCACATCCCGATTCCAAAAATGAACTCACAAAACACCATAGAACCCTACACAAACCGATTACACAAACCCTAGTTTCCACTATTAGTTTTCGATACTCCAGGAACTTCATCGCAAGCCACAAACAGCATATCAGAAGAAAGGAAATCCTTATACGAGCTCAACGGTGTAGGTGTTTGGATTTTTGGGATTTTTGTTGAATTGATTTTGATTTTTGAATGAGATTTATTTCTACGCTGAGGAAAAAAGAACGGAGGCTGGTTTTTGGATTCAGGAAAAGTGGTTTAGGGTTGGTGAGGACGGTATGTATTTATAGGAAGGTTTAATAATTTTTTATTCAAGTTTTATATTAATTCTTTATGTTATCGCTACTTCCATATGTGTTTAAAAATCCCTGTGATCACACACAATACCCAAAAATCACGGAAATGGACCTGTAGCTACAGTTTGACATTGCGGACCCAACGAAACTAGTTTCGTCGAATTCCGACTTCGTTTGCTCACACAACGTATTTTTAAAGTCAGAAAATTGACTTTTTTTCACTTTAAAATCCCGTACGGCCACATACTGACTTCAAAAATCACGGAAATTGAAATCTAACAATAATTTAATATTGTGGATCCAACAAAATTGGTTTCGTCGAAAACCGAGGTCGTATGCAAAACTGGCTATTTTTTAAGCTCTAAATAACCCTTTTAAATACACAAATATATTTAAAAATAATTAAATTAAATATAAATAAATATATATTATCATATATATCCACAATATATATCCATACAGCTCCAGAAAAATATATGTGGATTTACAACTCGATATTTGAAATCCTGGTTAAATCGATATTCGATTTATATTGAAAAATCCTATTTTAATATAAATAAATAGTTATAAATTATAAAGGAATTCCACAGCAACTTTTATAAAATTTTATTTGGACATAAATCAAAATCTACACGACGAAATCCTGAATTTTCTCTTCCACTAGAAAGATATACTCCACCAGCTCCACGGGTTTCTTGTTTCACAGAAATCCAGGTTAAAACGAATCCTGTACATTCAGTTGAAGTTCAAATCGCCAAATCGCGAACTGCCGCGCCATTTTGAGCTCGATTATAATTATATTATAATTCTACGTTCGAACTGTCGTTATATAAATATATTCGCTGATATATTTCAACCCTAAACTGAATTAAATCTTAGGAATGACCCAGTTCACAGAATATTGTGATTTCCAATATTTTGATTATTTCTGAAATTAAATATATTATTTTATTATTTATTTTAATTAAATATTCAATATTATTTAATTCTGGTCATTTTAAATAACCAAACCATTACTTAAATAATTAAAAAATTTATTATATTACTGAAAAATGCGGGTCATTACATGGTATGTACACTTGGTATCATAGTTAACATCTGTTTATTTTGGAAATGGAGGTCAGAAACTTCACAATTGTGAAGTTAAATTAGTTAAGATACAGTGGAGTAAAGCTCAAGAAGGCTAGATACTAGCATCATACCCTTTTCCTTAAGGGTGCATCCTTGATTTCTTTGGTAGGAGCTTTACGCATAATTGTTTCTCTCTTTCCAAAGTATATCCTCTAGGCCGTATCTTCGATCCTTAGGTAGAAGCCAATGGTTGTAAACATGTATTTGAAACATGTTATGGTTGATGGTTGCAAGTGGTTGCTAATGGTTGCTCGTGAATGCATATGCATACGTATTAGGCACTAGATCGGTTCGGGCGCTTTCATATTGCATTTACAGATATGTATTTGTTTGTAAGTTGAACTTGATATGTTATCATATGGATGTTGCATATGGATGAATGGCTGTGCACGCATGTAGTATTTACATAACTAGGGATGCTTGCATACATGATTGGATGCATGGCACTGACATGATTCGCATTAAGGAGGTCAACTGAATCAGTAGACCGCTTGATTTTGCATTAGATAATGACATATACACACACTATGCATATGAACATGAAAGCATTAGAAATCTTTTAAGGACGATGAATGCCTGTGATTGAATGGTTGAGTAGATGGGTGATTGGATGGTAGGGCACATTCTTCCTAACTTGAAGATTTCGGGGACGAAATCCTTTTAAGTGGGGGAGAATGTAACACCCCGTAATTCTGTAATACTAAGATTCACAAATCAAGGTAGAATTAAATTTTTAAATCAAAATCAAGGGAAACGGGCTGCGCCATTGCGTTCGTCTCGGAATTCTGCATGAAAACGAGTCCGAGTTTGCATAAATCGGAGCCCGTATGAGGAAGATATGGCCTCCGGAAGATTCAGCGAAGTTCAAATTTCAAAATAGGTCAGAAAACGAGTTCAAATTCGAAAAACAGACCCAGATTGGGCTGGGCGGGAATTTTCCCGCCCAAGGCACCCAGGTCGACTGGGTAGTCGACCTACGGGTCGACCCCCCCCCGCTTTTTCCAGTTTTCTGAACCTGGTTCGTTATTCTGTATCTAGACGCCATTTTGACCAGATTCGTTGACTTCTACACTATATATACAGCCTTAGTCTCCTTCTCTATTCACAATTCTTTTCTATCCTTATGCTGCCTCTGAGAAAATATATAAATAAATAATATATAAAATAAATCAAGATGAGGAGATGCTGCTCAAGTTGTCAAAAGGAGGTTCGAATCAAGATTAAAGCTTCAGGATGAGAATCAAAGGCTAACTCAAACGATTTCGAGCAACGTCGCACGAATCATAGCCCATCCTTCTATTCTAATATAATCTATGTAAGTCAGTTACTTCTCAGATTTGAACGTTTCTCTATTCGTGACATGAACTTAAAGGAATAAATAGTATGCCAACTCTTTCTATTCGAATCAGTGCCTATTTCTTTGGACCCAATTAAGAACTGTCATGATTCGAGGACAAATAAGACCGTGACTATGAAACTATGGACCTTAGAACCATATGCCTCTTTGACTATGAACATTGCCTATGACTATGAACATTGCCTATGACTGTGACTGTGACTATGAGAATTATTTCCTTTGACTATGAATACAAGCCTATGCCTTTGATTAGAAAACATAAACTATTGCCTATGACATAACGAGGACAATTGTGACCAAACACCTATGATTCATGACTAGAAAAGTGTTGTTTAAGTTTTGTGACTATGAAATTGGGTATAAACCTGATTTTCTATTCTGTTTATTCTTGGTTTTGGACCTTGGGAATTTACCTATTAAGTTAGGTCTACCCATGTTCTTGAACCTACATCTCTATTCTGTCCATTCTTGGTTTTAGACCTTGGGAATTTACCTATTAAGTTAGGTCTACCCATGTTCTTGAACCTACGTCGTTATTCAAACCTTTTTATGCCAGTTATTATGTCCATCCTTTTTCATAGCATCTTTGGTTCATTCCCTATTTTCTACGAATCTAGATTTATCTATAATCTAGATTGAATCACGATTATACGAACGGTGGGAATACGATTTGGGCAAAATATGAAATTTACTAAAAGCATAGTTTTAACTTGGAAATTGGCATAAATTGGGGACATGTATTATGGCATGTTCATAGAAATGCAAATTGGATAAATTTTACATGAATTGTGAACTAGAATAATAAGTCTAGTTTGACATGAACTGAAATTAGAATGTTAAATCAGAATTGGATTATCTAATTTGGCATAAGAAGTATATTTGCATAAATTTGAAATTGGCCATAATAGGGAGTAATTGTCATGTTTAGCAAAATCATGGTTAGTGACACTTAATTTGGTATAGTTTACATACCAAAAGGGCATAAATATGATATAGAGGGGAGAATGGGCCATAATGATAATTGTGACAATTTATTAAAAGAGTGATTAGGAAATAATTAAATTAGGAATGATTTACTTATAGAATTTATCTTAAATGAGAAAATGTAAATTTAGACAAATTAAAGGTTTATTAACGACATCTCTTTTAATAATACACCAGAAAGTTCTAGGGTGACAGAGAGGATAGTGTTTAGGCTTGGGTTTGGAAAATACAAGTTTCCTGCTCTCCCTGGCTATCCCTAACTGATCCGACGGACGAGATGTTTACTTTTAAAACCCGATTTGGAAATTAATCAAAACCCTTTGAACTTAGAAAACATGAATATGCCTAACCCGAGGTTAGACTGAGTTGCAATGTAAACCTGCCCGGAACCAACCGGCATATCCAGTATTCGCAAAAATATCTGTCTAATGTGAGTGGTAGCGGCTTTAATTTATTTAGTTAAAGCTAGAACAAGAATGGCAGGGTTAAGTCAACTAAGACACTTAACCAATTCAACATGATAACCAGACTGGTGGGTGGGGTTAGGATCTTAACACAGTTAAGCTAGAATAGGAGGGTTAAGTCCATAGGAACACTTAACCAACTTAACACAGTTAAGCTAGGATGGGAGGGCTAAGTCCATAGGGACACTTAACCAACTTCACATGGTAACAAGACAAGATTTGTAGGGGTTAAGTAACTAAGGAAACACTTAGCCAAATTAACATGTTAACTAGACTAGAAGGTGGGGTTAAGTAAAGTAAATACACTTAGCCAAATTACCATGTTAACTAGACTAGAAGATGGGGTTAAGTAAAGTTAATACACTTAGCCAAATTAACATGTTAACTAGACTAGAGGTTGGGGTTAAGTAAATACACTTAGCCAATCTGATATGTTAGCTGGGCTAGACCATAGGGTTAAGTAAGCTTGAACACTTAACCATCGGATTGTGATAAAGGAATAGGGTTAAGTCTAAAACATGAAGGGATAATACTTAACCACTAATAATAACATGTCAGTTAAAATAGACGGGCAAGGAACACTTAACCAATACAGGATGAATGGGTAGGGTTAAGTAATAAGAAATACTTAACCAATATAACTTGGTTTGTGGTAGGGTTAAGTCATCATGAATTACTGATAACACTTAACCAGTTTAACAGGATGAATGAAGAGGGTTAAGTTGGCTTGAATTGACTAATGACACTTAACCAATCCAAATTGACAGGAAAGAGAACTAAGTAGTAAACCTTAGTTAAGAAAACAATGATTATGGAAACTAAGTGGTAAATCTTAGTTAGTAAAACTAAGCAGTAATTCTTAGTATAACACGGGAAGGAGCGAATGTCCGTCTGAGTAAAAAGGAGGCTCCAACGAGTTGGGTTACGAAGCCCGAGGCTTCGAGGGGACGTGAGGGTACTCTTGGTATCCCTCTATGAGGCTGCAGATGATCCTCCTGGGCTCACAGAGGTTAAGGTCTGCGTAGAAGAACCAGGGGTATGCCTTGGTTGCAATATATGGCAACCTAAAGACTAGGATGGACCGGAGTGATTCGGCGAGAAAACGTTAGCCCTGTGATAGCAACTCGTCGTCTACCATCCATCTTGAGTAAGTCGAGATACGTGAAGCGGAAAGGCGGAGAACTCCAAAAGACCATACACTTGCTATCTAGTTATGGGTGAGGATGGCCATAGGATAGTGGGGCACCGGGGGCCTGCGTATAGTTCTCATTTTTCAAAGGTGTGCCTTTCATTAGTTGAGGGAGGGGTCAGGTGGGACCATAGCCACTGGAACAAAAACAGACCTTAGCATCTGCATCGGCAGATATCTGAAAGCTCCCGACTGAGTTCTGTATTCCTTGGTTTGCCCTGTCACAGGACTCGGGTCGCACATTACAGGACATGTGCATCTAGACAAGCGATAATGATTCGTGATACATGCGTGGGGAAGTATAGGAACACATACCACTCTAGGTAATGTGTCCTAGACTTTGGGGCATCGTTCGACAGATAGCATAATCCCTAGTTGGACTAGGTGGCATAAACCCTGAATCCGAGAAGCGTTCAGCAGAGAGCGTAAACTCTAGTTAAATCTAGAAAGCACTGAATAGAAAACCCTAGATTAGATCTAGGTAATAAATAATAAATGTATGCCCGAAGGAAATGGAAAATACAGGGATTGGGATCACGTTATCGTTATTAGTTGGGACACTAGTTAGATGGTGCAGAGATATAGAAATCAGTATAACAAGGAAATAGCAAAGCGGCGAAAGTATTAGAACGTATCCAGTTTATCTTAGCTTAGCATATCTTGTGATTATCCTGTGTCTAATCTTGCTGACCCTATCATCATGGCGTTATCTTGTATTTAGTTAATTCATGTCGTTCTGTTTTTTTCATGTTCACATGCTAGAAGTTACTGAACTTACTCAGGCTTTATGTCTGACTCTGTTTTTCTTTCGTCTTCTTTTCTTCCGTTCCCCCCCCCCCCCAGGTAGTAAAGGAGGGAATAGTATAGCTCAGGTTAAGTTGGACTGTCACTCTTTTCCAGCTTGAAGATTTGTCGAAGTTTTGCTTGGATTCTCTTTTCATATGTTATGGCTGGCTCTTGCTAAAATTGGGGAATATAAATGTTGTTTTATGCTTCTTTATTTTGTAAGACAGATGATACTCTGATATTGTAAAGAAATCATTGTACAAATTATTTTATCAATAAAGCAAAGTTTTATTTTCCGCTGTTTAATTTCTGTCTGTCTTATAATTTATCTGCATCTTTTACCTTAAAATGCTCCACAGAACTTAGTGCATTCCCTTTATGAGTGACACTAACGGACATGGGGTGTTACAACAGCTTTAAGCTTTGATCCAGAATCCTGCTCAATATATCTGCAAAATAAGCTACTCGACTGCCCGTGTGGAAAAGAGGGCACCCGAGTTTGCAAAGTGAAACAAACTACGGCTCAGTCATGGGACTGGTATGAGAAATCTTTACTTAACTAGTAATAAGGCTAATCACAGGACCACGCCGCTAACGTGGAACAGGTTTACTCCATTGGATTGCCAGTGCATAATTTAAATAAAGTAAATCGTTAAACAACGCAATGCTTTTTTAGAAAAATAAAACCATTATATGACTCAAGTCCCATCACACAGTGCAACACAAACCGGAGGATAGAGTTTTACCTTATAATGGTCAAAAATGCTTGATACGATAAAAATGGATTTGATATTATTATTAGTGTATATATGTTTCAAAAACATTTCAATCATAATGTATCAATCATAGACGGCATAGCTACCATATAATATGTTGCCATACTAGTTCTATAATCAAAACCGCATGGTGTCAAATTGGAAGTTGGATTTCCATCATGAGTCAAGGCTAGGAATGATCTCCTTACCTATTCGAGACACTCTAGCAATGTCTCAGGGTCCCCCGCAGTGAACCCTTGGATCGTGCAGGGCCGGTCCACAAATAACGTTGGTGGATTAGTTATGCCTGAACACACGTTTCCGGGTCCTATTGAACCTATAAAATGGTCACAATCAACCAGTAAATCCGAGGCCTCGAAATCCATCATCCACAAAAGTAAAAATGTCAGGGCTTGTAAACGCTGACACAACTTCTAACTAGAAAGAAACGTGTGCACTCCCTGCGTTCCCTTGCTCCGTTTCATACTCATACCGGTGTGTGAGGCTCGCGAGGTAACGTAATACACAAAGCTACACCTAATAGGCCGTGCTTTGATTATCAACCACAAGGCTCTGCTTTTCAACAAAAGCCTCGATCATTTGCATCTGGCATGCCACATTGACAATTCACGCCATGCGATCGATAACTACCAATATATAACCTTCGAGCACATGTGTCCCAAAGAAGGGTGTTAAGCAAGAGAATAAATTCTCCGCCACCACAGATATATATATATATATTAAATAGAAATCAATTTAATTACATGGAATGAAATCCAATGTCAGACACACATCCATTTACAAGTCCATTCTGGGTCTGAACGAAACCAGAGATACCTTATTCCTCGTCACGTATGTCCAATATGGAAGTGAGGTGCTCGCATATCCGGAAAATCAACAAGTACGTCTGGACAACTACCACTTTAACCCTTTACTGGTAGTTAATCAATGCCAGGCATCAGTAGTTATCCTTTCGATGTGAAAATCGCCGGTCTTTAGTCGCCGTCTTCAATGTCTTCGACTTTTAATCGTCGTTATAATTATTCAGAATGGGTTAAACATAGTCTTTCTGAATAACACGTGTATTTTATAATTAAAAATCAAATGCTATAAAAACACATCATACGCCTCATTCCAATTCAGAATATTCTTTTAATAAAATATTCATATTATAAGGGGAAAGATTCCCATAAATTTTATCAAAGATAAATTCTTTTAGATTTATTCTTAAATCTCCTTTCTAAAAATTTATTAAAACTCCAGTTTGTTTTAATATCAAAATCATTACTTTACGATTATTCAATTTTATTTAAGAAATTAATCTTTTCTTTAACTGGGTTAAAGAACCAATGTCATTTAAAACACAGTTCACGATAAACCCAAAATCATCTTCCATTAAATATGGAATATTAATAGAAATCAAATCAATACATAATCGATATAAATTTCTATATCAGACTAGTAATATAAACGGAATAACGGCAAACCCTTTTAAATTCCATATATAGTAACAGCCTTCTTTTACAGAAGCCTATCTTGATTATTATCAAATCGAATTTCCACTTAGTTCCAATTTAATATATATAAATTGGAAAACTTGACTTTGGAAAATTTCTTGTTAAATCTTAATAAAAAGATTTATAAATTCCAAATTATATTTTCACTTTTGATTGGTTAAAGAAAAAATGTCGTTTAAAACACAGCTCACAATAAACCCAATTTACATATCATTTTATTCCAATTACTAAATATAATTGGAAACCCTAATAATCTTAATTAAAAGATTTTTTCTTGTCATACGGGGCTTGAGAACAGTGTTATTTAAGACACTATCCACGACAACCCAAAATCTTATTCTTATATTTAATTCCAATTAAATATTAATAAATTGAAGACTTCATTAAATCTTAACTTAAAAGATTTATTCCTAATTAATAACTAGTTTATTTTGATAAAAATATATTTTATCTTTTGTCCATCCAAAACGGGGATAGAAATCATCATTTTATTTTTCGTTGAATATTATTTAAAAATATTCGTTATTTAAAAATATTCTTTATATAAACAGATTCTTTATGTTAAAATATTTTTTATTTTACAATATTCTTTACTTTAAAATATCCTTTATTTAAAAGATATTCTATATTGGAATGTGACTCAATCATTTACCATATAATTTCGGTTATATGGATTTCATACATTGCATGAACACGACAATAATGATAAATAATCATCAAACAATCAATTCACATCCAAAGTGAAATTTACAACTATGCGAGCATTACAATGAATAAATAACGCTCTTCGCAGCCTGTCAATCAATCGATTGACATTCAACTAAATATTGGGACTAGTGTATGTCAAATATCATCCCAATACCCGTGTGGGGTTTTCAGCCAACAACAGTTCATCTAAATAAATAATTGGTTAATGAATTTAACCAATTTTAATTCTGCTAATACGTTAATGATAATGAACAAACATGTTACTATATTACTGATGTCGAATAAAAAAAGTTATTTTACTCATATAATTTTTCCTACATGTTTCTAGTGTCTAATAAAATGTAATTTATTTACATGTCATTATTGTTGATGACAAATAAAAAGATAATTTTCCTTTGTTTATATACAAATTTCTATTTTAAACTTTAACAAATAAAAAGAAATATTTTATTTGTATGTGTAGTTTCAAATCATAACATATGAAATGCCTCTTTATTCTGTACACAAGTTCTCATGTAAAATTTGATAATACAAATGTCACTTGGATTTTCATACAAATTCTATTGTCTAATTTAACAATAAAATGTCACTTTAATTTACATACAATTCTAATGCATGTGTTGACAAATAATATGATTCTTATATTTGCATATAAATTCTAATGTATGTTATGCAAATAAAAATGATTCTTATATTTGCATATAAATTCTAATGTATGTTATGCAAATAAAAATGATTCTTATATTTGCATATAAATTATATTTCAACAAAATATATAAAAAGTGATACATCTATCTTGCTGACAATCCTATTTTATCAAAATGAATATTCTTGTTGTAACACAAACCTGTTTAACAAAAATGCTATTTGTGTTTAACACTTTTATTTAACCAAAAATGTAATTTTTATTTCATTTAAAATCTAAATAACAAAAATGTGGTTTTTGTTTTCAACCATCATATTTAACAAAATGTAATTTTTGTTTCAACTATTATATTTTGACAAAAATAACTATTTTGGTTCAACTAATCTATGTGGCCAAAAATGTCCATTTTGACAAAAAAATGTGTATTTTGATTCACCTAATCTATCTTGACAAAAGTGTATATTTTGACAAGAATATATGGTTTGATTCAACTGATCTACTTTGACAAAATGTATATTTTGATTCAACTAACCTATTTCAACAAAACAATAAAGATAGTGACTTTGTTTTGTTGACAAAAACTATTTCAACAAAACAATAAAAAGGATAACTTTGTTTTGTCGGCAATTCTAATTCAACAAAACAAATAAAAGTGAAGTCTTTGTTTTGTTGATAATTCTAATTCAAACAAACAAATGAAAGTGATGTGTTTGTTTGTTTACATTTTTCTATTCAACCTAACAAATAAAAATGATAATTTTATTTGTTTGCAATTTTTATTTTACAAAAATGATATTACTGTTTTAACACAAATCTATTTAACAAAAATGTTGTTTTAACCATTATATTTTAACAAAAATGCCAATTTTGTTTCAACTGTTATATGTTGACAAAAGGGCAAATTTGGTTTTAACTTTGATAATTTGACAAAAGCGACAAATTCGTTTTAACTATTATAATTTGGCAAAAGTGACAAATCGGTTTTAACTATGATAATTTGACAAAAGCGACAAATTGGATTTCAACTTTGATAATTTGAAAAAAATGAATATTTTGTTTTAACAAATGTATTTTGAAAAAAATGTCTATTTTGCTTTACTCTAAACTTATTTAACAAAAATGAATTTTTTGTTAACTTCAATCTTTTTATTTGAAGCGACCCGAACTTCCTCGGTCTCCGAAGAGAAGAGAAAGAACGAATTACTTTGAGGACAAGACGAATCAAAACGCAGACAGAAGAACATTTCATTGTTTATTACAACAATTACATCGGAATACAAGAATATACAGAGTATGAATAAATATTACACAATATAAAATATCAGAGATTACAATACATTACATAGTAGCGGAAAATAATACAATACACAACTAGAAGAGATATACGGATACAGAGCTTTCCAGATATCATTCCAGCTGTAAACCAGGTTCCTGTGAATATAAATCTGCAAAACCAAAACTACTAGCTGCCCATTTCAAAATAAGGGCACCTAGATTTTAGGCTAAAACAATGAACTCCAGGTCAGTCATGTGACTGGTGTGAGAACTAAGACAGTTATTCATCTTTATTTTAAAGTTAGCTAAATCAAGGGACCACGCCGTATAACACGGAACGGGTTTCCTCCCAAGAATACCAGTGCATAAAACAACAGCGCAATGCTAAACAAAAAAAACAATAAAGCTATTATAAGACCCAGGTCCCACCACACAATGCAACACAAGCCGGAGGATAGGGTTTTACCTTATAATAGCCAAAGAATGCTTGATACGCTAAATTTCATCTTTTATTATTACTATAAGTGAAGAAAACAACTTCAAATATAAATATATCAATCATAGGCGGCATGGGTATCATATATCGTGTCTCCATACTAGTTCTACAATTAAAATCGCAAAATCACATATTTGGAAATTGGATTTCCATCTGCGAACTGAGGCTAGGGATCGTCCTCTACCGATTCGAGACTGTCTAGCATGAGCCTCAGGCAAGTACTCAGTCAAGCCTTTGGAGCGGCAGGGCCGGTCCACCGATGTGGATTAAAATGCCTGAACACTGCGTTTCCCCACCCTTTGGGGCGTAAATGAGCCAACAAATGACTCCATCGGCTCCACATAGTCACCAATATATCTGAGGCGCCTCGCAAAAGCAACAACCACATAAGTCAAACTCATCAGGGCATGTAAAACCATTGACGCCACTTCTAGCTAGAAAGAAACGCATGTCCTCCCTGAGGTCCTCTCCCGTTTCTAGTTCACAACTGAGATGTGAGGCTCGCGAGTCAGCGTTACACAAAGTTATGCCACACTGGTCGTGCTTTGATCATCAACCACAAGACTCTACTTTTTAACAGAAGCCTTGATCATTTGCATCTTAGCATGCCACACAGGAAAACCACTCCATGCAACCGATATCCCTCAATCACACAGAATGATATCCAACGTCAGACACACAGTCCATTTACAAGTCCGTTATGGGTTTGAACGAAACCGGAGGCACCTTGTATCTCGCATATCCATCAATCTCCAAGTATGTCTGGACGATCACCAAGTGATTCCCTCCTCTTGGGTGTACGGCCCAATCAAAATCATCAATAATCACCCAAACGACGTGAAGACCTCCAGTCTTCAACCACCGTCTTCATCTTCGACACCGCGTCGAATCAGTTATTCAGAATGGGATAAACCCGGTCTTTCTGAATAACTCGCGTATATAATAAACAAGTGTTACACAAACAAAACATACGCCTCATTCCAATTCATCAGTCACTAACCGTAAATTAGCAACAGAACAATTCCCCAAATATTAACCCCGAAGGCCGAAACCAACATCAGATCAATACCCAGGAAACCATTCAACTTAACTAATCTCCAGTTAGTTTCTAAATATCACATTCTTAGGGAAAGGTTCCCATTAATTTTATCAAAGATAAATTCTTCTAAATTTATTCTTTAATCTTCTTTTGAATATCAATTCAAACTAGTCGGGATTAGCGAACCACACCGAGGTAATCATTTATTATGTTTCCCAATCCTAACCTATTCATCCCATGAAGTAAAACTGGTAATATTTCATATCTAACACCACGATGTTATCGGTAAATTCAATTACCATTTCACATTCAAATCTAATTAAAGATTTAACTATCGCGTGGAGCAAAACTGGTGATACTCCATTCTCGATCTTTTCAATCTAATTAAAGATTCATTAAAATTCCACTTAGTTTTAATCTTTAACTGGGTTAAAGAACCAATGTCATTTAAAACACGATTCACCATAGACCCAAAATCACATTCCATTCTATCAGCTTTAACCGTAAATTAGCAAGTGAACAATTCCCTAAGTATTAACCCCGAAGGCCGAAACCAACATCAGATCAATACCCCAGAAACCATTCAACTTAACTAATCTCCAGTTAGTTTTTGATTTTCTTAACTCCTTTGGGTCTAAGAACAGTATTATTGAAGATACCGTTCACGACAACCCAAAATCACATTCCATTAGTTATCGGATTAAAGAACAAGTGTTATTTAAAACACTATTCACGATAAACCCAAAAATAAATACCAATTCAATTCCAATTAAATATTATTTAATTGGTACACTTCATTAAATCTAAATAAAAAGATTTAATCTTTTCTTAACTGGGGTTAAGAACAGTGTTAATGAAGACACCATTCACGACAAACCCAAATCCCATTTGATATTAAATACTAGGCTCTGAATAGAAAATATATCGACTTATATTCAATATCAAATTCTACGACCAACAAATATCGTATTCGAAATAACGATATAAATAAATCTTTCAAATTTCCATAACAATATCTGTATAATCCCGAAATCCAACATCGAAATATTCTAAAGACAATTTCGATTCAAATCCATTCTAATTCAATTATTGGAAATTCTGGTTATTATCAAAACCATTTCAAATCCAATTTATTTATTTTAAAAATAAACAAATTATTTTTCTAGTTCAAAACTAGCTCATTTCGATAAAAATCTATTTTTATCTTTCCAAATATGGTATTTTTCAGCCCAATTCTTCCCAAATCATTTCTTATGATTTTACACAAATTATTACTATTTTTAATAATTTTATCAAGGCCCGTACAGTCGATTTCCATCAACGGTCATCGAACTGCACTTACAACGACCTTTTCCAAATTTGATTTGGACATAATTCCAAATCCAACCTTTAGATTTCAAATCTCTAATATTCATTAGAAAGCTCTTTTCGATACGAACCCAATGGCTCCGGTTTTAGGAGAATCCGATAGTCGGATCTCCCATAACATCCATTCGAAGTCAATGGTCAAAATTCGCGAACTGCCGCGGTGCGGCGCGTTCTATTCAGGCCATTTAATATATATTTTATATATATTTCATCGATTTCCTTTTTAAAACGTATTTTATAAATCGTTTTAAATTCGTTTTCAAAACGATTTCAACTTCATATTCAATTTCTAATCAAAATTGAATATTCCACATCATTAATCTATAAATGATAATATTTTCAAAACGTTATATTTTGAAATCACTTTCTTTTCTATATTCGTGATAAAAACGAATAAAATCGATATAAATATCGCTCATGTTAAAATGGCGTCAATCTAATCAACACGACTTTATATATTTCAATAACTTCGTTATTCTATTCAACAAATGAATATTTTCTCCATTCAACACATGAATTTTCTTTACAATTCAACAAATGAATTTTCTTTACAATTTAACAAATGAATTTTCTTTACAATTCAACAAATGAATTTTCTTTCTATTTTCCAAATTGGAATGAGGCCCAATCAATTACCATATAACGTTAATTATATGGATTCCCTACAACACATGTAAATAATAGCAACAATAAATCATCAACCATCATCTAGAGTGCATTCTACACTGTATAAGCATCAAATATAAATATTCAACACTTATAACAGCCTGTCAATCAATCGATCGACATACAGCTAATTATTGGGATTAATGTATATCCAATTTCATCCCAACACCCGTATGCGGTTTCAAACAATCAAACACAGATTTTAATTGTGCAGTTGGGCGATGTGTAAAATTTATCGTCCCAATCAATATCAGTCAAATCAGTGTATATAAACAAATCGTCCGATTTGTTTATAAATATTTATTTTATATACACGTTAAAAATTATATTTTTAACCATAAAATATTTTCCACTATAAAATATTTTATTTCATTCCACATCACACGATCAAATTTCACAACATAGCAACCAAACAAACAAGTCATCCATGGTCTGTGGACGACGGGTGTCGGGTGCTACTAAGCACCGTCTGCATCCTAGTATATATTTCAACTAGAAATTAAAATAAAAGTGAGGAGTTCTCACCTTGAGGTTCCACTCCGCCATTTTATTTCTGACTGTTCGGATTCACTTGATATTCTAACTCAAACCTTTCCACGCTATTCACAATAAAAATCAAATTTTTAATAACGCTTTCCATACATAAAAATCATATTTTTATGTTCTCTACATATATAAAAAGATTGAATTTTTATTTTCACTTCATATATATAAAAATCATATTTTTATCTTCATGGAAACATGGTAAAAATCGAATCTTTACCTCATCCACATATAAAAGATTATATTTCTATATCACTACACGAATATAAAAGATTCTATTTTTCTCTTAACAAAATTTATATTTTGAACTAGACAACGAATATATTTTTAACTAGACAAAGAATATATTTTTTTTTCTAGACAAAAAATATTTTTTTCCCTAGACAAAGATTATATTTTTGATCTACACATATAAAAAAAATCATATCTTTACGGTGTTAAAAATCATATCTTTACGGTGTTAAAAATCATATCTTTACGGTGTTAAAAATCATGTATTTACGTTGTTAAAAATCATGTCTTTACGGTGTTAAAAATCATGTATTTACGTTGTTAAAAATCATGTCTTTACGGTGTTAAAAATCATGTCTTTACGGTGTTAAAAACTACATCTTTATGTGATTAAAAACCACATCTTTTCTAAGGTAAAAATCAACACTTTTTATCTATATAAAAATTAAAACTGAAATTTAAATAATAAATTAAAAAGGCTCACAAATTTTTCAGTTTTGGTGGTTGGAGGCTATCGGCCGGGACTGGAGGTGGTGGGGGAACGATCAGCAGGCGGAGGGGGTGCTCTACTGGTCGGCGCTGGTGTGGAGGCCGGTTTGGGGCTTAGGGTTTTCGGGTTTGGGGGGGGGGACGATTTGAAGTAGAAGAGAGAGAGAGAACGGGGGGAATCGAGGGTGGAGCGGAGGGCGGTGGAGGCCAGGGTGCCCCGCCGTCGTCGGCGGTGGCCAGCGATGCCAGGAGCGGCGATTGGCTGAAGGCTACGGGAGTTAGACTTTTTTTTATTTCATTTTAAATTTTAACCGATGAATGAGGGTTGACCAAATAGGAAAGAGAGAAAAGGTTGATATAATTATATATTCAAATATTTTAATCCACTAAAAAGTAACTTTTTCTTTCGAACTCAGAATTGAACCCACCGACTGTCATCCATAGCTAATTACCCCCATTCTGAACCCAATGGGATACGTATCATAGGCTGATTCGATCGTTTCGATTAGTTTTCGTTAAAATCAAAATATAACTCTATATATTGAATTTGAACGCGCATTTCAATTTACTGGGGCCACATACTAACTAGAAAAATTCCCAAAAAATATTTTCTAGCTTCGTATTTACGATACGGTCCTAACAAAACTAATTTCATCGAATTCTGAGACCGTTTGAAAAATGGCCATTTTTCAGTCGATTAAAATCAACTGAAACTGGTCAAAAGCGTTTTCCTTTGCCACGCTCACACATTGATTCGGAAAATTACAAATTTTGAAACCTAGCAATAATTTGACATCACGGATCGAACAAAAGTGATTTCGTCGAAAACCGAGGTCGTTTGCAAAAAAAAAATTTTAAAGGGCCAGAATTCCATAGCGACTATTCTGAATTTTCAACTGGGCATAACTTTTGATTCCCGCTATGAAATTTCACTTTTTCAGATTCATTGGAAAAATATTCTCAATTAGATTCAAATATTTTTGGTTTCACTAAAATCCGGCTTATTTTGCACCCGGTACATTCATTTGAAGTTTGAAATCGAATTTTCGAACTACCGCCCCATTTTCAATTCCTTTTATAATTTAAAATAAATATTTATATTCTAACGACGATCTATATAACTATATACATTCTAATCTATTCAAAATAAATTTCTCGTCGTTATTATTTATAATAATTCATTTTAAATATTCAAAATTCACTAAAATCGCCAAAATAAAAATTTTAAATTGGCTCGAATTTCCGGGTTATTACAATCTCCCCCACTTAAAACTTTTCGTCCCCGAAAAGGAACGAAGCCGAAAGTGGTTTAACTAATCAACTCAACATTCATTATTTCCATTACGGCTTAAGTTCTTCAACTTTTCGGTTTCTAAGAACTTTACAAATTTTTCAAAAATTAGGCTAACACCCTAAATTTTCGAAAAATTTCGCCATAACCTCCCCTGCACCGGGGACTTCGGGATATATCATATAGCCCCCTATGGCCTTCTTCAATCCAAAAGAAAAAGAAAAAGCCAAGCGGCTAGCCAATTGGCTCATAAAATCATCATCACCCAAACAAAACAGTAAATTATGGTAAAAATGTACCTATTTGTCGGGCAAACAATTTTATTCTCTGCTCTAGCCTTCTTGTTATGACCTGTTCAATGTAAGTACATGTATATGCATGCAAATGCGACAAATTTCCAATACAACTCACTATTTGATCAATTTGCCTAAAGGTTTAACATTTTAATTTATCAAACAATAATCAAAAGACACAACCAGTAATCAATTAGTTGATTAACGTTTCAAATTCATAATTTTGATATATAGTCAAAAATCACATTTTTGGTGCCAAATCACAACAATAAGCCCTACCTAATTTTGGTTCTTACACCAGCCTAATGGAAAAATATAGTTGTCACACTTTCGAAGCTCGGACATAAATACTGATGATGAGATCTCAATCATCAGTATCATCTTCGGGTGTTTAGAATGTGATTCTATATCTATCCAGTATATTAAAACTTTGAATATACGTTTGCAAGGCATATATGCAAATTCTTTATATATCGGATTGTCCAAATTCAATACAAATAAATATTCAAATACGTATAAAACGATTTAAATTTCAAAACAAAATCTGTTTCATTTTCAAAATGTACTCTTCGCACTCGTTCTAGGATACTACTGATCCCATCTCTAACGAGTCATTCTCATTGGATATTGCTAATCCAATTTCTGATGAATTTTTTCGTACGGTTCTAATGTGTCTTGTTCTCTGAGCTTTGTAAACCAAAGCTCTGATTCCAACTGAAGCGACCCGAAATTCCCCGGTCTCCAAAGAGAAGAGAAAGAACGAATTACTTTGAGGACAAGACGAATCAGAATGCAGACAGAAGAATATTTCATTGTTTATTACAAAAATTACATCAGAATACAAGAATATACAGAGTATGAATAAATATTACACACTATAAAATATCAGAGATTACAATACATTACATAGCAGCGGAAAATAATACAATACACAACTAGAAGAGATATATGGATACAGAGCTTTCCGGATATCATTCCAGCTGTAAACCAGGTTCCTGTGAATATAAATCTGCAAAACCAAAACTACTAGCTGCCCGTGTCAAAATAAGGGCACCCAAAGTTTAGGTTAAAACAATAAACTCCAGGTCAGTCATGTGACTGGTGTGAGAACTAAGACAGTTATTAATCTTTATTTTAAAGTTAGGTAAATCAAGGGACCACGCCGTATAACACGGAACGGGTTTCCTCCAAAGAATACCAGTGCATAAAACAACATCGCATTGCTAAATAAAGAACAATGAAGCTAATATAAGACCCAGGTCCCATCACATAATGCAACGCAAGCCGGAGGATAGGGTTTTACCTTATAATAGCCAAAGAATGCTTGATATGCTAAATTTCATATTTTATTATTAATATAAGTGAAGAAAACAACTTCAAATATAAATATATCAATCATAGGCGGCATGGGTACCATATATCATGTCACCATACTAGTTCTACAATTAAAACCGCAAAATCACGTATTTGGAAATTGGATTTCCATCTGCGAACTGAGGCTAGGGTTCGTCCTCTACTGATTCGAGATTGTTTAGCTAGTGCCTCAGTCAAGCCTTTGGAGCGACAGGGTCGGTCCACCGATGTGGATTAAAATGCCTGAACACTGCGTTTCCCCACCCTTTGGGGGCGTAAATGAGCCAAAAAATGTCCCCATCGGCTCCACATAGTCATTGATATATCCGAGGCGCCTCGCAACAGCAACTACCGCATAAGTCAAACTCGTCAGGGCGTGTAAAACCACTGACGCCACTTCTAGCTAGAAAGAAATGCATGTCCTCCCTGAGGTCCTCTCCCGTTTATGGTTCACAACCGGGGTGTGAGGCTCGCGAATCAGCGTTACACAAAGCTATGCCACACAGGACGTGCTTTGATCATCAACCACAAGACTCTGCTTTTCAACAGAAGCCTTGATCATTTGCATCTTAGCATGCCACACAGGCAAACCACTCCATGCAACTGATATCCCTCAATCACACAGAATGATATCCAATGTCAGACACATAGTCCATTTACAAGTCCGTTCTGGGTCTGAACGAAACCGGAGGCACCTTGTACCTCGCATATCCATCGATCTCCAAGTACGTCTTGACGATCACGAACTGATTCCTTCCTCTTCGGTGTACGACCCAATCAAGATCATCAGTAATCACCCAAACAACATGAAGACCTCCGGTCTTCAACCACCGTCTTCATCTTCGACACCGCGTCGAATCAGTTATTCAGAATGGGACAAACCCGATCTTTCTGAATAACTCGCGTATATAATAAACAAGTGTTACACAAACACAACATACGCCACATTCCAATTCATCAGTCACTAACCGTAAATTAGCAAGAGAACAATTCCCCAAATATTAATCCCGAAGGCCAAAACCAACATCAGATCAATACCCAGAAAACCATTCAACTTAACTGTAACAGCGCGATTTTCGATACCTTGAAAACCGTGTCATTAATAGAAGAATTTAGAGGATGAGATAGAAAAGATAGAACTAATAGAATAGAAGAAGAACAGAATCAGAGTAAACACGAAACTCACAGCGGAATGAATAACATGATTATAACATAACTTTGAAATACACAAACTGAATTTGTATATGCATACCATATATATATATATATATATATATATCAGAGTACAATACATCATATCACAGCGGAAACAATCTCCAACTAACTAATGGTGAAACCTTCTGCTTCCAGCTCCTCCAAGTGAATCTGTAAAATCTTGAAACACTTGACTGCCCATACAAATTTGGGCACCCAAGAGTTTAGGGAAAACAAACAAAATAAATTCTGGGTCAGTCATGAGACTGGTGTGAGTAAATTCCAACCATACTGTTTAACTTTGAAAATCTTTGAAACAAAAAGATAATAGTAAGACCAGCCCACACATAAACATGGACGGTTTTTACCTTACTATAATCCAAAATACTTTGATATCAAACCCTAGTGATATTATAATGAGGTCTACTCAATTAAATAATCAATTAGAAGAACGCTTGCATCTCACGTTCCACATATATATAGTATAAAATCAAAAACCGCAGGACGCTTATTGGAGATTTAATTCCAACAGACAAGGTATGGGAGCACCTTCTGATCAGTTTACTCTAGAGGGGATACACTCAGGGTTCAACAAGAACGTCTTGCAATCCGGCCCCATATGACCGCTCACTCATTTAGCTTGAGTGTCGCGAATATATTGCCACCACGGTTGTAGGCCATCCAACCGTCATCCGAAGATACAGAATCGAAAAGAAGTATAAATATGAATTTTCTCTAGATCGATGACAATACACCCTGCTTGGGGATGACCCAACCAGCCATGCTGCCTAGCCCAACTTTTGTTACTTCCTGGTTGTGAGGCTAGAGGCTACGTCTATCTTCAGAACATCTGATCACCATTCACTTTGAATGCCACATCGCCAAATCCGTAATCACATATTGATTACACAAATGCACACTGGGTGTAGAACAAAAAGAAGTTACCTTCTCCCCACCAACTTGGTATATTCGTAAAAATCAACGGTGTGACTGTTGGAAATACTCTGTTAGACACTCGTCCATACAAGTTGTCCTGGGACTGGACAAACAGAAAGCACGATTTCTGGACTGGACGACCCCTGCATTTAACTCCGTCTTCAATTTGACTTAAATATAATTCGTAGCGCTTATGCCTATACGGAGTGGTTTTCGGATAATAAATCCAACCGGGCTCTCCATATTGACAATGATGGTCAAAACACTTCGATAGTCGGTTATTTAACTATCGAGGTAAAACAAACATTCATTCAAATGAACAACTAAACGCACACAACCACGGGCACCTTTTTTTTACATTCGTTTTTATTATTTGAATTCCCATATCTTACCGGATATTTCCCTAATCTCGTTTACCCTTTTCACACTCTTGGAAAACATTCCCAGATATTGTCAACTCTTATTCTCCCATATTTCAGATGTATACGTTATTAATGTTTGAAACATTTCCATTCCTTTCACGTTCTCTAAATTTCTACACTTGGATATTATACACTATCTACATTGGAATAATATTCCAATTTCATTATAAACCTTTTAATATATCCAACGTTCATTTTTAAAACACTATTCACTTTAAAAGGTGAATATCATACTATTATAGAAATCTGAACACCTTTATCAAATAACTCTTTATTTGGAAAATCAATACCCTTATCTCATTTACCGAAATCTCTTTCATACTTTATATTCCCAATCCCCTTTATAAACTCTGTTCTCTAAGACAACTTCTTATCAAGTTTATAACTAAACACTAATTACATATCCTGTTATAAATTATTGGTTTAAGCTAAGTATTAACGATCCTATCAGATTATAATTCCAATAATAATTTACTTTTAATACATTCGGCATCATCGAATTCTTGTTCCAAAACCTAATGGTTAAATTCTAATCACATTTCAAACATCGAAATGCTGCCATCGTTTTTTAACACCATTCCCTAATTTCTCTTTCTAAACTTATTCTTATATTTCCTTTGGACAAACACCGTTACCCATTACTTTTAGAATAAGTGGATTTCAGATCAAACTGTTTCATTTCCTAGGAAGTACTGCTATATATAAAAATCACGCTTAAGTTTGGTTAACAGCGTTAATTTATCGCTATGGTAAAAACTTGCAATACGCTGTAATATTCTTTTTATAACTAATCTCAACATTACAATCACACTTACCTTATCAACAACGTTATTTTATCGTTATAGTTAAAACTTGTCCTACGCTGTAATATTCTTTGTTATAACTAATCTTGACATAACAGCCACGCTTAAACCTAGTCAACAGCGTTATTTTATCGCTATAATTCTAAGACTGGCAATACGCTGCCATATTCCCTTTTACTAGTTTTGACATCTCTTTCCGTCACAAACTGATATCGTTCCTCGATAATAGTGAAGACTTTCAAGTTGGGGTATTCTATTCACCTCTCAGACCTTGATCGACAACATTCTTACCTTAGAACAAATATAAGTCTGTATTCTAATCCCTTATTACTTATAATATTCATCAAATCCTATTTCCTTGTTATATTTTGGAATACGGTTTTATAACACCATATTCATACTTTGAAATCTTCGTTGTTTATTATAATTTATTTTAAACATTAACTCTTCGCTTTAACTTCATTCCACTCTTCTATTTATAACTTCTTTATAAGGACCGAGTTAATCTAATAATCATTTTCAATTAAACAGTTGATTTAAATCAACTTCATTCCATCAGTAAATTCGTTAATTGATTTTAATAACTTCTTTCCATTAGATTAATATATTTAATCTAATAACATTTCTAAACTGTTTGTCTTAAAATAATTCCCAAATATTTAATCGTCGGATAATTTCTGCTTTATAAACTTATTTAAATGTCAACAATCGTTTTTATTTACTTTATAAAAACAAACTCTAAAATACTAGTTTATAATAGAACTTCTATTATAATTTAAAACTTCGCTATAATTATAAAAATAAAATTTTTATAATTAACTTCGTTGATTTACCTGATGGTTAATCAACTTCAAAACGATGGGTTTATGGTCGTCTATTGTCACTTTCTAAATTGATAGCGTTTATTTATTAAATCAAACAAATGTTGAATTCCCATTCAACATCAACATTTACGTGGGGTTTTACTGTCATTTGGGTTCAAACAGTGCACACATATAAAACAAACAGTACACATAAATACTGAGGAATCCGGTTGGATTCCTCCAACCGGTTTCCCTCATCCCCAGATGTTAGTCAAACAATTTACATTGATTCTTACTAAGGAATATTATAATCGATGGAATATGTATCCAATCCGTGATGTGTACATATGCAACGATATGTATATTTCAACCAATTTAATTGAAATCTACCTAAACGACCATCACACAGCATTCAACCAAATATTAAAATATAATTAAAATATTTTAAATAGATCAGAGTGAGTGAGTTTACTCACTTTTGTGCGTTAACCGTTAAATAACGATTTGCGTCGGTGGATCCAATCAGGCGTTTGATTTTATCCCGAGATTCTCAGTTCCATCAACTCCGTAATGTAGTTCTTGTCGCTACACTTCTAACGTCACCTATTTTCACACGCTTCTTCTTATTCCTTTAATCCGCGATTATTAATGGGCTATTACGTACTTTTCCTCCTTGTTAAAGAAAACATGTACCAAAACAACACCATTTTCATCTTTTCAAGCTTTACAACCTTCTTTGCATTGTATATATGATCCCTTCTTCTTATTTAATACTCCACGGCATATTCTCATGTTTTCATTCTTCCTCATATATATATATATATACACACGCACACACACACACACACACATATATATATATATATATATATATATAACATAACAACCCAGGCCACTCAAAAGCTTCTTCAAAGTCTTGAAAACAAACAAGATCCCTGCGTCACCACTTCAGTCCCACTCCAGAAGCATCCATGCCCACAACGCAGCCTTCTATTTTTTTGCTTCTGTCCACCACCTTGTTGTTTCCACTGTTTAGAACTTTCAGACTCCCTTCAAAGGAAAACCACGAGCTGGCTCCTTCTCCTACAATGAGTACCTCCTGTTACTCGTACCACGAAACCATGCATACCGGCATGCAACTACTTCCAAGCGAGCTGTCTTATTCTTCTCTGCGCTTTCTTCTTATGTCCAGGAATCACGCTAACTTTCCGGGATCTCTCTCTCTCTCATGCCTAACTTCCTTGAACCCAACTCTCTGGCCCCAGCGTGCTCCGCTACAAAGTCAGGCGCTGCTACTTTCATTTCAGAACCCACGTACTACGCCTCACTCCTTCGAATGTTCACAGCAACCTCAAAGCAGTCCTCATGCTTTCCTAGCTAACTCCATCTTTGCGCAAAAACCTTATGAACTCCTTCAAGACTTTCCATTGATCGGTGTTAAGCTTCTCCTGTTGGTTTTTATATCTTTCGAAAATATTGTAAGAAGAAAAGAAAAAGGAAACAGTGCGGGTTTTTGTTTGTTTTTATTTCCAGTTTTTCAGAAGCGATCAAATTAAAGGAGGGGGATGAATGCCCTTTGTAATTTATAGCAGGAGTAGTGCTTCAGATTTAAGAAATAGACTAGGCGTAGGCACGTAGTTTTAGAGAGATGGTCAGCACGTTTTTCCATACTTCATTTAGAGTAGGTACTGTTGATTCCTTAGTGTGTAAGTTATAAGGGATTAGTGTGTGATTTGAAATTACATATTGTACAGCATAGGGTAGTGGTGAAGTCCGCATCAGTATAGGTTTGTGACTTCATTTCAAAGTTGTGGTATGTCGGTACGTGATGTCTTTGTCTTGAAGTAGGACGCAAATAGCTTGTAGTGGATTGTCCAAATAGTTTTTAGTTTACTATATATATACTTAACATTACTACGGTACCGGTTGCGAAGGACTTCGTTTATTTATTGTCAGCTATGGACAGAAATATAAATACCATCGTGTCCAGCGAGGCGTCACGCTCCCAAAAATATAATAATATCGGTAGGTCAACTCATATTATGAAATCCCAAAATACTAATATAGGGTGAACAATACTCCAAATAAAAAGTTGCTTATTTAATTAATTAAAAATTACAGTAAAAATCTAAAAATTAAATTATCATTATATCTCAATAGAATCTTGTCTGAATTCGAAACCGATATCTAGTTATATCGAATAACCCGTTTTGGTCGATAAACGATTTTATAGCGACTTTTTGAATATTTGATTTAGGCATATCTTGCAATCTATACGCCGAAATCTTGGTTTTTCACTTCTGTTAGAAAAATAAAGTTCAACAGATTCCAATGTTTCTTGTTTCGCAGAAATCCGATTTAAAACGAGTCATGTACACTCAGTTGAAGTTCAGAACGTTAAATTACGAACTACCGCGATATTACGGGCTCGATTATATTTAATATATATTTTTCTACGTTCAACTTCATTTTAATTAATATATAAATCCACTTATATTACAAATCCAATATTTAAACTGATTGAAATATTCAAATACAAACCGACAAAAATGCGGGACGTTACAGTCCTTCCCCATTAAAATAATTTCGTCCTCGAAATTGCTAAGATAGGGAAAATGCTACAATCTCTGTTATAAACAGGTTAAAAATCTTTTTGGTTTACTTCATAATTTCAGTTTCAGCTGAACTGATTAATTCCAATCAAAATATTAATTTCTTCTTATTACCAAATATTTTCGAAAATTCTAAAAATTTCCTAATAGCTTAAATTTTCAGAGAATCTCGCCAGCATCTCCTCTGCACGACTCACTCGGTACTACAACAACTTGCCACTCTGGGCCATCTCCAATCCAAAAGAAAATCAAATAGCCAAACGGCTTGCCCAAACCGACTCATAAAATCTCATACTTGTATATAAACGTGTACCTTCTCTTTTGGGCATTCAACTCTATCTCTGCCATCTGCTATCAAATCAGCATATATCCAAACATTTCCAACTAATCTTCAATCAATTTATTTTTCAATCCAATCATTCGCTTTTACTAAGCCAAATTTCTGTTTCAACACCAATTCTATTTACTGATTTATTTCTCCAATCAGTTATCTTCATCTCCAAATTCAAAATTCGATTCTTATTTTCCAAAAATCAATTCATTTTAATAACTCGAATCTTCAATATTTCTGTTTTACAATTTACATTCTGGATCGTTCCAAATTCAGTCCAATTTTGTTTATCCTATTTTAAGTTCCACTTTTACCATTTTAACTCTATAAGTTAAATTTTTATTTCAGAATTCAAATTCCTGAGATTTATTTCAAATCAGTTTGAAATAATATATATATATATATATATATATATATTATATTCATAATATAACAATTCAAAACATTTGAATTTGCAAACAACTTATTTCAAAACAAAAACTTTGGTAGTAATCCATCACTTAGAACTCGAAAATGAACACTGATGCTGCTGCAGTCATCGTCAAAATTATTTTCCAACTATCAAAGTGAGTTCAATATTATATTACTTTTCAAAACTTATTTTCACCACTTTTATTTGAAATTACTTCAAAATATCTTTCACAAGTGCTTGGAAAACATTTTTAAATCTCCCAGGATTTTAAAATTCCATATATTTAATTCAAAATCCATTTACAACACCTTTCCAAGTTTTCTAGAGTTTTATTTCAATTCTGGTTTTATATTCAGATTCAACTCACCTGATTTATATATATTATACTCATGTGAATTTTTATTTTTTATTTATAACCAATTCAATTATAACCCTATTCTATTATAATTTCAACCGACACATTCAATATATATATATATATATATATATATATATATTGTAATAACTCCAATATAAATACTTTTTCCATATCAAAATATATTTTTGGGTAAAATTATTCCATTTACCCTCTTTTCATAACATACTGTGTCGAATTACTCTGTTCAAGAGTTTAGAAACACCTATCGACGCAGTTTGCATTATTGTTTCGACCAGAATTCATAAACCACTCGACTGACCAATCAACACAATATAAAACAGTTCTTTTATTAATTTACAAATACGCGCTCACATATATATACACTCATACTCAATCTAGGGTATTACTAACCCTATCTCTATTAAGTTACGCTTCAGAGCCAAGGTAATCACTTAATCTTCAGCTCTGATACCAACTGCAACGGCGCGATTTTCGATACCTTGAAAACCGTGTCATTAATAGAAGAATTTAGAGGATGAGATAGAAAAGATAGAACTAATAGAATAGAAGAAGAAGAAGAAGAAGAACATCAGAATCAGAGTAAACACGAAACTCACAGCGGAATGAATAACATGTATTATAACATAACTTTGAAATACACAAACTGAATTTGTATACACATACCATATATATATATATATATATATATATATATCAGAGTACAATACATCATATCACAGCGGAAACAATCTCTAACTAACTAATGGTGAAACCTTCTGCTTCCAGCTCCTCCAAGTGAATCTGTAAAATCCTGAAACACTTGACTGCTCATACAAATTTGGGCACCTAAGAGTTTAGGGAAAACAAACAAAAAAAATTCTGGGTCAGTCATGGGACTGGTGTGAGTAAATTCCAACCATACTGTTTAACTTTGAAAATCTTTAAAACAAAAAGATAATAGTAAGACCAGCCCACACATAAACATGGATGGTTTTTACCTTACTATAATCCAAAATACTTTGATATCAAACCCCAGTGATATTATAATAATGTCTACTCAATTAAATAATCAAGTAGCAGAACGCTTGCATCTCACGTTCCATATATATATAGTATAAAATCAAAAACCGCAGGGCGCTTATTGGAGATTTGATTCCAACAGACAAGGTATGGGAGCACCTTCTGATCAGTGTACTCTAGAGGGGATACACTCAGGGTTCAACAAGAACGTCTTGCATCCCGGCCCCACATGACCGCTCACTCATTTAGCTTGAGTGTTGCGAATATATTGCCACCACGGTTGTAGGCCATCCAACCGTCATCCGAAGATACAGAATCGAAAAGAAGTATAAATATGAATTTTCTCTAGATCGATGACAATACACCCTGCTTGGGGATGACCCAACTAGCCATGCTTCCTAGCCCAACTTTTGTTACTTCCTGGTTGTGAGGCTAGAGGCTACGCCTATCTTCAGAACATCTGATCACCATTCACTTTGAATGCCACATCGCCAAATCCGTAATCACATATTGATTACACAAATGCACACTTGGTGCAGAATAAAAAGAAGTTACCTTCTCCCCACCAACTTGGTATATTCGTAAAAATCAACGGTGTGACTGTTGGAAATACTCTGTCAGACACTCGTCCATACAAGTTGTCCTGGGACTGGACAAACAGAAAGCACCATTTCTAGACTGGACGACCCCTGCATTTAACTCCGTCTTCAATTTGACTTAAATATAATTCATAGCGCTTATGCCTATACGGAGTGGTTTTCGGATAATAAATCCAACCGGTCTCTCCGTATTGACAACGATGGTCAAAACACTTCGATAGTCGGTTATTTAACTATCGAGGTAAAACAAACATTCATTCAAATGAACAACTAAATGCACACAACCACGGACACCTTTTTTTTACATTCGTTTTTATTATTCGAATTCCTATACCTTACCGGATATTTCTCTAATCCCGTTTACCCTTTTCACACTCTTGGAAAACATTCCCATATATTGTCAACTTTTATTCTCCCATATTTCAGATGTTGTAACAACCCGAAAATCTGGGCCAGTTTAAAAATTTTATTTTGGCAATTTTAGCGAATTTCGAACATTTAAAATAGTTTATTTTAAATAATTTTGACGAGAAATTTATTTTGAATATAATTCGAACGTATATATTATATACGTCGTCGTTAGAATATAAATAATTATATATAATTATAAATAGAATTGAAAATGGCGCGGTAGTTCGATAATTCAATTTCAAACTTCAATTAAATGTACTGGGTGCAAAACAATCTGGAATTTAGCGAAACTGAAAACATTAGGATCTAATTGAGAATATCTTTCCAACGAATCCGTAAAATCAAAATTTCATAGCGGGAATCAAAAGATATGCCCAGTTGAAAATTCTGAATAGTCGGTATGGAATTCAGGCCCTTAAAAATGGAAATTTTGCAAAAGACCTCGGATTTCGACGAAACCACTTTTGTTGGATCTGTGATGTCAAGTTATTGCTAGATTCCAAATTTCATAATTTTTCGAATCAATATGTGAGCGTGGCACACGTAAACGCGTTTGACCAGTTTCAGTCAATTTTAATCGACTGGAAAATGGCCATTTTTCAAACGGTCTCGGAATTCGACGAAATTAGTTTTGCTAGGGTCGTATCGTCAATACAAAGCTAGAAAATATTTTTCGGGAATTTTTAGAGTTAGTATGTGACCCCGGTAAATTGAAATGCGCGTTCAAATTCAATATATAGAGTTATGTGTTGATTTTAACGAAAACTGATCGAAACGGTCGAATTGGCTTACAGGACATATCCCATTGTGTTCGGAATGGAGGTGAAACGCTATAGACGACAGGCGGTGGGTCTCGTTTGGAGATCGAAATTAGAAGTTACTTTTTGGGAAAATTAAATTAAATATATATATTAATATATAAACACTCTTCTCCCCTCTCTCCCTTCAGAAGTCAACAGGGTCAAAATCAAATTAAAGAAAACCCGACACAACCAATCGTGCGTCGCTCCTTCCAGGCGAACCCCCGCCGCGTCGCCCAAGCTCCGGCCGCCATCTCCGGCGCTGGCGCACGCCTCCCCCCTTTCTCCTACCCGTTGCTCGCCTCTCTCCACTGTAGAAAACCCCAATCCCGCAAATCCGACCCAAAGCCCTCGCCCCATCAACGGAAGCCCCGCGCCCTAAGCCGCCAGCACGCTGCCACCCTCCGACCTCCACCTGGCCTCTGACCGCGCCTCCATCTCCTACCCCCTCCGCCTGTTCCCACCACGCTACCCTCCTCTTCGATTTAAAAAGCCCCATAACCCACCCAAAACCCGCGGAGATCGCCTACAGCTCCTCCTCCTCCCCTTTGCGCAGCAGACAACTCCTCCTCCGACCCTGGTGAGCATTCATTTTATTTTCAGCGTGTTTAAATAATTAAAAAGGGTGATTTTTAGTGGGGTATCCAATTAAAAATGTGATTTTTAATTATGAATATCGAAAATAAAAATATGGCTTTTATATATATACGGTAGCGTATATATAAAGATACGATTTTTATTGTTGAGATGGCGAAGTAAAAATATAATCTTTTTACTGTATATAGTCGAGTAAAAATATAAACTTTTTTGTTTAAACAACGTGTTAAAAATATAATCTTTTTTGTTTAAACAACGTGTTAAAAATATAATCTTTTTTGTTTAAACAACGTGTTAAAAATATAATCTTTGCTATATAAGTAGCGGTATAAAAAAGTGATTTTAACATATACTGTGCGAAACAGAGTGCGATGGGACCAAGTGGAAACGCGGCGAAGATGTTCTACATATGAAGAGTCGTGGTATTGGATAGCTATTTGTGAGAACTTCTCACTCAAAATTCTTTTTCTAGTTATATATATATATACTAGGATGCAGACGGTGTTTAGTAGCACCCGACACCCGTCATCCACAGACCATGGATGGCTTGTTTATTAAATTGTTTGGTTGTGTAGTTGGTTAGATTATTTGGTTTGAATTGAATTGTTTGGTGAAATGAAATTGATTTGATTGATGTGTGAATGGCGTGGGCCTTCACTAGACCGGGGATAAGGCTAGGCCTTGTCCCGTTTCTAGTATCGTGCCGTTATGCCGCCGAAATTTTCTAAAATAAGTTAGAAAAATAAAGATAGCATTTTATTTAATAAATGAACCGAATAGATTATTCACAGGTTGAATAAAATAGTTTGATCGTTAAAAATATAATTTTTAACGTGAATGTGAATAAATAAATATTCATTTACAAACCGGACGGTTTGTTTATGTACACCTATTTGAAGGACATTTATTGGGACGATAAATTTTACACATCGCCCAACTGCACAAATAAAAATCTGTGTTTGATTGGTTGAAACCCCACACGGGTATTGGGATGATATTTGACGTGCACTAATCCCGATTGTTTAGTTTTATGTCGATCGATTGATTGACAGGCTGTTATAAGCGTTGAATATTTATATTTGATGCTTATACAGTGTAGAATGCACTTTGGATGATGGTTGATTATTCATCGTTGTTGATATATACATGTGTTGTAGAAAATCCATATAATTAACATTATATGGTAATTGATTGGGCCTCATTCCAGTTTTGAAAAAGAAATATTTGAAATGAAATATTTGAATAGAAATATTTGAAATGAAATATTTGAATAGAAATATTTGAAAAAGAAATATTTGAAATAGAATATTTGAAAATTGAAATATATGAAGCCGCGTTGATAGATTGACGCCATTTTGACGTGAACGATATTTATATCGATTTTATTCAAATTGAAGTGAATATTAAAGTGAATTGAAATTCGAATTTAATTGAATTGATTTGAAATTCGAAATAAACTGAAAGGGTTTGAAATTCGAATAGAATTGAAATAGAATTGAAATCGTTTTGAAATGAATTCGAATAGAATTGAAATCGTTTTAAAATGAATTCGAATTGAAATTGAATTGAATTGAATTGAAAACAAACTGAAATTGAATTAGAAATCAATTTGAATTGAAATCAATTTTAAATGAATTTAAATTGGAATATTCAATTTTGATTTGAAATTGAATATGAAGTTGAAACCGTTTTGAAAATGAATTTAAAACGATTTATAAAGCACGTTTTGAATTGAAATCGACGAAGTATATATTATATATGTTAGACCCAAAAGTGGTTCTAACACCCAAATTGATTAAAAGCAAGATGAAATGAGATAAAAGTAAAAATGAACACACAGGATTTATAGTGGTTCGGCGAAGGAATGCCTACGTCCACTTATCTTTTACTATATTCAATAATTCAGTTGCAAATACAATGTAAGGTTCACTCAATTCCACTCACAACTCACTTATACTCGCTCAATTGACTAAAATAAAAATGAAAGATGATTTGGATTCTCCGGGAGTAATGGAGTTCGGATTATGGAGGTGATTGAATTCTCAAAGTGCTGAAAAAAGATCCTTCTCTTTGTCTCCAAACGGGGTATTTATAGGTGTGAATTTGCTTGAAACTTGATCCGGGTCGGGGCCACATGTCGTCCATCCCCTATCTTCGGGTTCGGATGTACTATTATGTTGACAACGCATCAAAGGAACGGACGTTATGGGTAGGAACTGGTCACAACCGGTCCGGATATCCAGGCGCTCTTGCAGGAGAATAATATGGAACATGGGCTCTGGTCGGAGACGCACAGATAAGGGGTTCGGATCGGGATATCCGATCCGACCCGGATAAGCTTGGGTGCAACGCTCTCTTCTTCTCTAATCTACTCTGCTCCGATCCATTTTCGTGGCAAATAGGTGGCTTTCCGATCCAATTGAGATCATGTTGCCCTCCGATCCGATTAGATATACCTTACCAATTTCCTCAGCAGCAGTTCACCGATCCGAACAGAAGACTCTATCCGACCCGAACCGATATGTTGCTCTGACCTGACCCGAACAACTGCAGCTATCCAATCTGGATCGTAGTGTCTTCTCCAATCCGAACCGAAGTCTTCTTAAAAATGCTCTTCAATGTCTGGTTTCTTGACTTTGTGTTGCCAAGTTCACAAAGTAGGCTAACACTTTGCCCCCTCAAAGGATGCTTCTGTGGGGAACGGAGCATGCTTTGACTGCCATAGCGCAAAAGCTTCATCTTTTCTTTCGAATTCACATGTTAAGTTGTCGTACTTCATCCTGTTCGGTTCGGATTCCGACCCGAACGGATTTCTGGCTTGGGTTCCGACCCGAACAGATCTCCATCCTCCTGTACTCTGCAATGAACCAGTGGGCCAAGCTGTGTTACTGGGCTTTTCGAGCCGGTCCGATCGGGAATACGAATAGTCAGCTTGTTGTTTATATAAATTCACTTCTTCTTTCTTCTTTTCTTTCATTTATTGTTTTCGTTTATCCGAACCGATTCCATATCGAAGCTCCAGCCTTTCCAAGAAACTTCAAAATTTTCGCTTCCATCTTCGAATCAGACACATAGGTAGTCTTGTAATCGTGAATCTTGTTGCCATAATCGCTTTTAATTTACGTTCACGGTTAGTTTGAACGACTTTGTTAAAGCAATTGAATAATTCCATCACTGCGCTCTCTTCCTTCCTCCGCCTTCGTCGTCAATGACATCGACGCCCTTTCGAAACGTTGGAGGGAAGTATTGACACTTGAGTGCTCAATCTCTCGACTTTAATTAAAGCTTGAGATTTCGAGTTGGGTTCGGTATTTAAGAGGAGGAAGAGGAAGAAAACTGAAGAAGGTTGGTTCGGATAGGGGAACAGTAGGAGAAAAAGGAAAAGGGAGAGATTCACAAAGTCGGATCGGGTCGGAGCAACAAGGCCAAGAGATGAGTCTTAACTTGTTTGATCGGGTCGGGTCGGATCTATGAATACAATGAAAGTCAAGTCTTATGCGCTCGGATCGGACCCGGTTGTGAAACAAAAGGGAGAATAGAGGTCTGGCTATCTAGGTTAACCCGATCCGCTCCGAGTGTCAATCTCCGAACCGATCCGGATATATCTCTCTGAACATGGATCTTTGCTTATCCGATCCAAACCTGGTGTCTGCATCCGAACCAAACACCACACAATCTAAAACACAAGCTTTCCTCCAACTATTTAAAAGATATTACTTCCAACTTTACGAACAGTTAGGATAGTGCCTTGCGGACATAAGTGAACATTGAGAACTACTCTGACTATCACTTTCTTTTCAAAGTTTCGTCTTACGTTGCTGTACTTTTACTTTGCATTTCTCACATTTGCTGCACACATTTTAGTTCACACACATACACAGGGGGGCACGGGATAATTTACTCTAATCCGTGCTATTGCTTCTTCAATAGTTCTATGACAATGAGGCCCAGACGCTCTTCCCGACTAGCTGAGAAGAACGAAGCCCCAGAAACTTCTAGCAAAATCACTCTTGAGGATATATCTTCTTCGTCTGATCCAGAATGGGACAGTGAGGGTCCAGACTACGGGGTTGGAAATCGAGAAAGCAACGAGGCGTCTTTGGAGAACGAGGTTTCTCTGGGTTTTGAAGAGGAAGGAGGGATCGGTGACGATCGAGCCCCTGACGAATTTGAATCAGCCATTATATTGGAATCACCTCCAGACTCCGTAGAATCGACAATTGACAATGATCGGCTTGTTCGAATTTGCTTAAAGTATGGAATAATGAAAAGGGACACCCTAGTGCCCTCACGCTCTGATCGTCCCCACAACCCTCCAGAAGGATATATGACGGTCACTCGATTAATGTGCATGGTCGGTGCCATTCCTCCATTCTCTCCTTTCATTGTTGATTTCTTAAGACAAATGTGGATTGCCCCCATGCAGTTGCATCCCAATTCATATGCCTATCTGCACACCTTGTACATAGCTTATCGTGAAATCCTAGGCATAGAGCTCACGTTCGATGACGTTCACTTCTTTTACAATTTCAAGCATCGGACTCGAGAAACTCCATCTTTCTGCTACTTTGAATCAGTTCCAAAAAGGAAGATAATCTCTGCACCATTTAGCAGTAAAGCTGGAGATTCCAGATTAGAATGGTTCTACGTGAAGCGACAACCTGGATGCGCCAGTAGATGGACAAAATCAAGTAAAGCACTGATTTTCTAAATCCAGGCCTTATTCACTTGAATCATCATCTTGACCTGTTTTCCTTTTTGTTTGCAGTCGACAACCCCAAACAGATATCAGATCAGGTGTTCTTTGATCGGATGCACCGACTTCTTAATGGCGATCAGAAATTCTTGACTATCGACGAAGTCCTTAAAGACGAATATCTTCACTTCCATGGGCTATTATCTGTTTTCGTAGCATCGGTCATGGGACGGTCCCTTACGCATACATTCCTCCAGTGGAGGTAGTTCCAGAGACAGGAGAAGGCTCGGGAGTTCCTATAGTGCCTCTTCAAACTTCACCTTCTCCTTCGTCTACTCAAGATGATGAATTGGCTAATCTAGCCGAAAAGCATCGTGAAGGATATATTGCCCCCGAGGAAACTACTTCTCTAGACAAGTCAAAATCCTCCCAAGAGTCGCCACTTCATGCTTCCGAGGGGGATGTTCCTAGTACTGATGAGCAAATATTTCAGGGCTTGGGGGATCTCCCCTTACCCGAGACTATATGTACCTCGGAGGATTTCAGGAAGGATCCTCTAGTCTTCACCTCTTCTGAAGAGACCACTCCCGCTAAGGCCAAAGAGCCTGCCCGTACTAGTCTAGCTTCAGACTCGGGTTGGTTGGGGGGAAACACACCACTTAGGATACACTTCACACAACAGCATCAGCATTTATTGCACTTCTTTCTCCGTGAATCCATTAATTCTAAACTTCGTTTATTTTATCGTGCAGGCACAATGTCTCGATCCTACTACGATATAAGAAAGCTTCGTCGCAGCATGTCCAATCCTCCTCAGGATGTCGAGTATGATCGCCGGGATGATCGTGGTAGGGAGGAGAGAAGACCTTATGATCCCCATCGCTCTCGATCCTCACGTTCTCGCTCACCAGTTCGATCGGAACAAGAGAAATATAAGGGTTATCAAAGCCGTAGGGAAGAGGATAGACCACAATCCAAAGACTCCTCCTCTTCCTATGAAAAACGCAGTAGAGAGAAAAGTCCTCCAAAGGAAACCGGGTCTCGAAGTAAGCAAAAGGTCCCTGCTACTAAACGACCTAGGACAGACAAAGAGACTACAGAATCCTCTTCAGGAAGGGACACCGAATTGACAATCCTCGCTCCTCCTCCACCAGATGCGGGAACTGCAATAAAGCGGGCATATTTGAAAGAGCAATTTCCCGAACACTACTTCGAAACTCTGACTTTTTTACCTGCCCTTGAACCTATTTCGTCTAAATGGGCAGATGAGGCCAAAGCAAAGATTGACTTGGTGGAAAAACAATATATCGAGATGTTCAAGTATTCACGCAATCTTTCTAAAATCATCCGCACTCTAATCACAAATACCAATTCAATGCAAAAGACCGCAGAGGAGGACGCTAAGGCCTTAAAAGCTCTAGGAACAGATTTAGAAGACACTCAAGCTCAGTTAGCTGTCGCTCAAAGGGACGCTTCTAACTTCAAACAACAATTCGAGGACATGCAAAAGCGTTATCATGACTTGCTTGAGTATCACACTCAGGAGCGCTCTGAACTAAAAAAGCAAGCTGACGAGGCCAAGTCAGAAGTTGCTAAGACACGCCTTGCCTATGCTGAGCTTGAACAGAAAAACGCCGAGTTAGCAAAGAGGAGTGCTGAATTAGAAAAGAAGAATGCTGACTTGGCTTCGAAGTTGTTGGAGGCAGAAAACAGGGCTGCTCTGGCCGAGGGCAATGCGGAGTGTGCTATTAAATCTGCGGAGGAAACCCGCAAGCAACTATCAGAGGCGGAGGCTGATATTCAGGGCTTCGGCGAGGTAATGATTGAATTCTTCGCACAAATTATTCGTCGCCGAAACATTTCTTGGATCGAGGATTATCCATCCACTCTGGTTCAAGTATGGAATCAAATCGTCGAGTGGGAAAAGGAGGAACTTAAGGTCGATTCCCTCGATGAAGATAAACTGATGGAAAAGTACTTGAGAGATGATGAACCGGAGCGCCTAGCTGAAGGGCGCCGCCTTATTGCTGAGGCCATGGAAGAAGAGAGACAGAAGTCTAAACAAAAAACCATTCTCAAGGCTGGTTCCTCTTCCTCTGCCCCTGCAACTCCCGAGGTAGAAGGGTATGATCCCGAAAATCCGGGAATTCCCCGAACAACTCTGCTATCCCCCATTCCTGAAATAGCCCCAGAGGTAGCAGTCACCCCCGCTGAGAAGTCTTCGGAAGGTATCCCTATCTTTTCTCCTCAATTTGCCAAAGCTATTTCTACCTTTCGTCACGTGATTGAACAATCGATGAGAGACCCTTTGTTTTCGCCTGAGTTGATAACTGTTGCTTCTCATTCTGTAGGTGTTGAATCATCCGAAAAGACAGATGTAGCTCAAGGAGCTGCCGCTGGGACAAAGCCCGCTGATAGGGCCAAAAAAGGGGAAGACAAGGCTGCTTCTATAGACTTGGGAGAAGGCAGTGAGCCAACTAAGGTCACCACTCCCCATGATGAAGAAATGATAGCAGCTTTAAAGGACGACGGCGGAGACGGGGGGCACGAAGAGGAACTAGAAGTTGCAATAACCGGGGAGTCAAAAAGTGCTGATGACGTTACCTTGGCTGCAATGAAGGCTGATCAAGACAAGCGCTTGCAATTAAAGGCCGAAGAACTAGACCCTGAGGTCCTCAAGCCCCTCGCAGTTGTGGATGCGGGATCAAGGTTAGTTGTTAAGCTCTCAACTAGATCTATTACAGAAGAACTTGCTAAAAAATCTTCTCTTGATTCCAGTGCCCCGCCTTCCGGGAAGAAGTCTACTGGCTCCAGTACCGCATCTTCAGGGAAAAAGAAATCAAAACGAATCTTGACCGAAGCCGAGAAAGAAACGAAGGATGCGGAGAAAGCCGCCAAGAAATCCAAGGCTCATTCCAAATCTAAATAGTGGATTGCCCTGTATCTTTTTAGCATCTTTGTGAACCAATAATTGCTGCTACAAAAGCAGCTCCTGCACTTTCTTTTTTAGCTATTTCCCTGTACAAATTCATTCATCTGTAAATAAAAATAATTCACTTTTTGCAATGTTTGTTTGTCAGTAGTTCTGCACTTATGTAAAAATGCATGTCTTGCTATAGTTATGAAATGAAGTCACGGAGCAAAGAAATATGTGTATACATATATGCCCCCAGTTGATTCTAATAAATTATTAATGTTTAATCAATCAACCTGAATGCTCCCGATTTTCTGACGGGATAGCATTTCATGTGTCGACAGTGCTTGTCGTTTTTTCTGGCATTCCTTTTATACTCTCTCTCTCTCTCTGGAGAGTTAGAGTTCGAGCTCAGTAATCTATTTATTCCCCGGTTTTTCAACGGAGAAAAATTTCCTTCTCAGCGCTCAGTCGGAGACGCCTTTATACTCTCTTTCTCTCTGGAAAGTTAGAGTTAGGAAAAGAATTTCTTTTTCAGCGCTCAATCGGAGACGCTTTTATACTCTCTCTCTCTCTCTGGAGAGTTAGAGTTAGGAAGAAAACTTCTTTTTCAGCGCTCAGTCGGAGACGCTTTTATACTCTCTCTCTCTCTGGAGAGTTAGAGTTAAGAATGTCGTTTTCTCATTCTTTTATGTCTTATCGCACAAACAGTCGTTGTGCTTCTTTTTCTGTCTAAGCTGTTATCAACCTTTTTAGGCTTTGAGTCATCCTGTATTTTATAATCACAACAGAATAACTGATGAATGTAAATGCGCAAAAGTAAATAACATACAATATTTTTATAGTGGTTCAGCTAAGTCGTAGCCTACATCCACTTTATAGCCCTTTATTCATATCGTCAGATTTTTCCAAGGAAAGTCGTGCCTTATTACAGAATTCATAAGAAAAATAACACAAAGTACAGCATCTCTAATTCAAATATCGCATTAAGTGTTGGGCATTCCATGCTCTGGGGACTTCTTCGCCATCTACGGTCGTTAACTTGAAGGTTCCTTTTTCAAGTTTCCGTTGAATGACAAAGGGTCCTTCCCATTTTGGACCAAGGTGAGGAAGGGATGGAAAGACTCTCTTTAACACCAAATCTCCTGGTTCAAAAGTCTTGAGGCGAACTTTTTTGTCGTAATAGCGTGCCATCTGACGCCGATGTCTTGCTGCACGCAAATCTACTTCGTCCCTTTTCTCTTCGACTTCATCAAGAGACTCAAGTAAAAGTGTCCGATTTGTCATCGGGTCATAATATGTCACCCTGTGGGAAGGAACTTCTAGTTCAACTGGAATTACAGCTTCTGAGCCAAAGGAGAGAGAGAAGGGGGTATGACCGGTGGCCGTTTTAAATGTTGTTTGATATGCCCACAAGGCTAGGGGCAATTCATCAACCCACCTTGCCTTTGCACGCTCTAATCGCTTCTTGAGGATGGATTTTATTACTTTGTTTATTGCCTCTACTTGCCCATTTGATTGCGGATAGGCAACTGCAGTATATCGTTTGTCTATCTTATACTTCTGGCAGAAATTTCTGAATTCAGTACTATCAAATTGGGTCCCGTTGTCAGTTATAATCGTCCTTGGGATCCCGAACCGGCATATAATATTTCTAACCACAAAACTTATCACCTTTCTTGTTGTGATCTTGGTCAAGGGCTCAGCTTCCACCCACTTCGTAAAATAGTCCACGGCTACTATTGCATACTTAGCTCCTCCTTTAGCAATTGGCAGGACTCCAATGATATCAATTCCCCATGTGGCAAATGGCCAAGGACTCACCATTGATTTAAGTTGAGTCGACGGTGCCCTGGGGATTTTAGCGAATCTCTGGCACTTATCGCAACGTCGTGAATAATCAGCTGCATCTTTATTGATCGTAGGCCAGAAATATCCGTATCGCAATATCTTCTTTGCTAAATTTTGACCTCCTGTATGATCTCCACACTCACCTTCATGTACTTCTCTTAGTACACGCTTGATGTCGTCGTGGGCTATACATCGTAACAGGGGCATAGAAAATCCTTGCCGATAGAGAGTATCATCTTGTATGACATATCTGGTAGCTTTGCGAACTACAACTCTTTTCTCACTCTTCTTCGATGGGAGTGTCCCATTCTTAAGGAAATTCTTAATTGGAGTCATCCACGACTCCTTCTCTGGTTCTGCTTCAAAAGTGAATTCAATTTCCATCGACTCAAAGCTTGGCGACTCCAACGTTTCAATTGGAATTATTTCAGTCTCTTCTGGATTGTCAGAACTAGCCAGCTTTGCCAGTCTATCCGCTTTCTAGTTTTCAACTCTGGGAATATGTGTTATGTTGTACCGATCTAAGCTATTCAATAGCACTTTCACTTTCTTGAGGTAGGCGATAAGTCGAGGTCCTCGAGCCACGAATTCCTCTCGCACTTGACAAACAACAATTTTAGAGTCGCAAAATATGTCTATCATTTTTACTCCGAGGTCTTTAGCAAGCTTCAGCCCGGCGATCAGGGCTTCATATTCTGAGTCATTGTTAGTTGCCGAAAATTCTAATCGCAGGGCGTAATATAACGACCGTCCCTCGGGAGTGACTAAGACAATTCCAGCTCCGGACCTTCGGTCATTCTTGGCTCCATCTGTATATAGTTTCCACGGATTCATCTTTAGTTCATCCTCGGATTTAACCACTCTGTCATTGATTATTTCCTCCTCTGGAATGGTGAATTCCGCAATAAAGTCTGCTAGAGCTTGCCCCTTGATTGACTTTCGTGGTTGAAAATTCAAATCAAACTGACTTAGTTCTATGTTCCATTTGATCAACCTTCCCGATGCTTCGGGCCTCTGTAACACCTGCCTTAAAGGCTGGTCGGTGTATATGGTTATTGGATGGGCTTGGAAATAGTGACGAAGTTTTCGAGAAGCGATCAGGAGGCTGTAAGCAAGCTTCTCAATTTTTGGGTAGTTGCGCTCTGCCGCTGCTAATTTTTTAATTACATAATACACCGGCCTTTGTACTTTGTCTTCTTCTCGAACCAGGGCTGTGCTGACAGCGTGAGCTGAGACTGCCAAGTAAACAAATAATTCTTCGCGATCTACGGGCTTTGATAAAATCGGCGGTTTCTCTAGCAGTTCCAACAGATTTTGAAAGGCCTCAACACAATCCGGAGTCTAATGGAAGTTCTTCTTTCCCCTTTTTATCAAATCAAAAAATGGAACACATTTATCTGTGGCTTTGGAGATGAATCTACTCAGCGCCGCTACTTTCCCTGTAAGACTTTGGACGTCTTTAATTCTCTTTGGTTCTTCGATGTTTCTAATCGCTGCTATCTGGCTAGGGTTGATTTCAATTCCTCAAGAACTCACAATGAAGCCAAGGAACTTTCCTGATGCCACTCCAAATGAGCATTTCAGAGGATTCAATTTCATCCGGTACTTTCGCAAGATACCAAACATTTTCGCCAAGTCTTGCGTATGGCTGGAAGACTGCTTTGATTTGACAAGCATATCATCCACATAAACTTCCATAGTTTTTCCTATTTGATCATAGAACATTCTGTTTACCAAGCGCTGATAAGTAGCTCCAGCGTTTTTTAATCCGAATGGCATTACAACATAACAATATAACCCCAAATTCGTAATGAAGCTCGTATGTTCTTGGTCTGGTACGTGCATAGGAATTTGGTTGTATCCAGAATATGCGTCCATGAAAGAGAGAAGTTCATGACTTGCTGTCGAGTCTACAAGCTGGTCAATCCTGGGAAGTGGGAAACTATCTTTCGGGCAAGCTTTATTTAAATCTGAAAAGTCAATGCAAGTCCGCCACTTTCCGTTTGGCTTCTTTACTAAGACGGGATTCGATATCCAGTCGGGATATGTCGAATCTCGAATAAATCCATTCTGCTTCAACTTCTCTACTTCCTCTTTGAGAGCAGCCGACCTCTCTGGGCCCAGCATGCGTCTCTTTTGCTTCACAGGCGGATGCTTCGGATTCACATTCAATTTGTGACTTATAATGGATGGTGATATCCCACACATGTCAGCATGGGTCCAGGCGAACACGTCTAAGTTTGCTTTCAAGAAGTCCGTTAGTTCTTTAGCTCGACATGGATCCAATTGAGAACCAATCTTCAAAACTTTTGTCGGATCAGCTTCATCAATGGGAATTTCCACTGTCGCTTCGTTAGGAGTTGCATTCCTAGCCTCTGGTTCCTCGTCTTTTCTGGGATCCAGGTCTTCAGGCGTTCCTTTGGGCAACTCCCTCGGGGTCAATCTCTCTAATTGCTATGCCGGGTCCCCCTTTGAAGGAGACGAGGCATCCTTACTCTCAACGTTAAGTCCTTTCATCAACATCTTTAACTCGGCCACATAGCAGGCCCGTCCGGAAACCTGATCCCCTCTCATTACTCCAGTTCCGGCTTCGGTTGGGAAATTAAGTAACAGGCACCAAGGGGCGATACAAACTCTAAATTCAGCGAGGGCAGGTCTCCCCAAAAAGGCGTTATAAGGCGAATCTACGTCCAATACTACGAACTGAAGCATTCGCACTCTTCTACGTTCTCCTTGTCCCAGGGTCACGGGCAACTCTATGTATCCCATGGGAGCTGTTGACGCCCCGTTGAAGCCTCTGATCCATCCTTCACAAGGCTTCAGATCTTCGGACTCAAGCTTCATTTGATCAAATGACTTCTTGAACAAAATATTAACGGAACTTCCGTTGTCTACTAATACCTTATGGACCAAGGCCGGCCCAATGGTGGTAGTAATAACCAACGGATCATTGGTGGGTGATTGTATCCCAGTATTGTCTCGGCTGCGAAATACCACGTCGTCGAACATGGTCTTCTGTTGTTTTATGGGGGTGACATCTTCCAAATCATCACCTTCATTCACGTCTAGATGCTTGGCAGCATTCACATATTGATCCATTGATCTGAAACTTCGGATTGCCGGGTGAGGTCCGCCTACTATGGAGTTGATAACAATTCCTTTACCTTTCTGCTGCGCTGTAGGCTTGGGAGCAGGTAGAATCTGTTTTGGAGCCTGCTCTCCTTGCCCCCTGTCCCTCGGGGCAACCTTGTACTCATCCAACTTCCCTTCACGCAGCAGCTTCTCAATCACATCCCTCAAATGCCGACATTCATTGGTTGAATGCCCATGAGTTCCATGAAACAAACAAAATTTCCCTGTCGCCATTTCTTTCTCGGTCGAATCACGAGGTGGCGGTCTTTTATACTGTAGCACATTGTACGTATCCAGATAAATATTTTCCAAGGTGTCGTTCAATGGTGTATAATTCTCGTAGTTCTGGAATCGGGGTCTTTTGTTAGGATCACTTCCCCTATTTCTGTTTCTTCTGTTACCGTTCGGATTACGGTTATCGTTGTTGTTACCCCCGCCTTCAGCATTGCTGTTTCCACCCTTGTTTCCTACATTTACTTCAACCTTGCCAGAATTTTCCCCAGACTGTTTTACGGCGATATTACTCTGCACATTCTCCTTTGAGGCCGTCTCAGACTTTCTCTTTCGGTTTGCCCTGGCCTCCTCTCGCCTTAGATAAATATCGGCTTTTTCGTAGAATATCTTCCTGGTGGAGGGTGTTTTCCCAGAAAGGTAATCTCCAAACTCAGATTCAGGATCGACTCCTTCCTTTAGTGCCATCAGAATAGTGGGCTCATGAGGGTCACTGACCTCAGTCACAGCTTGGTTAAAACGGTCAAGATATGCCCTCAAAGACTCTCCTGGTGCCTGCTTGATTCTTGACAATTCAATAACACTTTTGGACTTTCGGGCATGGAGTCGGAACTGGTTCATGAAACGCTCGCTTAATTCCTTGTAATTCGAAATCGAACGAGGAGGAAGTCGGGTAAACCAGAACAGCGCCACATCTTCTAAGCAGATTGGGAATGCTTTGCACTTCACTTCATCAGGGGCGGCAGCGGCATTCATGAGCCACGAATACCGCATCAAATGCTGTCCCGGATCAGTCCTTCCGTTGTACTTGTCCATCTGTGGCAAGTTAAAGCGTCGGGGAAATTGGAAGTCGAGGATATCGTCGGTGAAGGGAGTATGGCTTCGTTCAATGCCATAATCTTCATTTGTATAATTCCGGCTCTCGGACATGATCTGGCGAACCATTGTCTGTACATCAGCATTAGTTAGGGGCCGCTCAGGTTCCCTGGCCCTAGCATCCGAGTTCCTTCTGGGCTCTTGTCCAGGAGATGCCCTTCTTCTTCGTGCTACCTCTGCTCGATTCCGTTCCCTGCGCTCCCGGTCGATCTCGGGAGAAGGGGATTGGAGTCTTTGCCCTCGAGTGGGATCATTGTTCCCTAATGCTCGTGCAATATCCTCACGAGATCCCAAAGATCCAAATGTCAGCTGCTCCACGTTCTGAGGTCGTTCGAGTGGCCTTCGTTCACGGGGCCGCTTTTCCTCGGAAGATGAAGATTGATCCACTGGTGTGTGACGAACCGGTGATGGAGTTCTCTGTCGACGGAGTTCACCAATCTCCCGACTCATGAGCCTCATATTTTCCTGCATCATGAGATTAGTGCGCTCGTGAACTTTCATAGCCTCCCTTGTGCTCTAAAGCATGTCAAGCAAGCGTGAGAAATCTCCTTGAGTGATGGGCGCAGATGGATTGACCTGATCACCAACCCTGGTGGCTGGAATTGGAGCATTCGTAGGGACTCGAGTAGAGGTTCCAGCTTCACCAAGGATCGGGTCGGAGGTAGGAGGTCGGATCGGTTCGGAGCTGGGGAGCCTGGTCGGATCGGTATGTGGCGAGCAGCTCGGGTCTGTTCAGATTGGGGGAATGCACAGCTTCAGCATCTCCTACCCGGATCGGATCGGAGCTTTCCCCCTGCTGGCGGCTCGGGTTTCCTGCATTGGCCCTTCCTGCTGCTGAACTCTGCCCCCGAGACCTTGTTACAACAGCATTTTGCTGATCTTCGCCAGCTCCATTACCTCGAACAGACTGAACTTCTTTGCCTTTTCCTTTGGCCATGACTCTTTAACAATCACTTCAACAAATATAAAAAAGCGAAGAAACTTAAGGATTTACTTCTTTGAACTCAACGGTCCAAAAAGTAGAGAGAAATCCCGGAAAATAAAGAATTTAGATGACGTTCTCAGTGAAAGCACCAAAATGTTAGACCCAAAAGTGGTTCTAACACCCAAATTGATTAAAAGCAAGATGAAATGAGATAAAAGTAAAAATGAACACACAGGATTTATAGTGGTTCGGCGAAGGAATGCCTACGTCCACTTATCTTTTACTATATTCAGTAATTCAGTTGGAAATACAATGTAAGGTTCACTCAATTCCACTCACAACTCACTTATACTCGCTCAATTGACTAAAATAAAAATGAAAGATGATTTGGATTCTCCGGGAGTAATGGAGTTCGGATTATGGAGGTGATTGAATTCTCAAAGTGCTGAAAAAAGATCCTTCTCTTTGTCTCCAGACGGGGTATTTATAGGTGTGAATTTGCTTGAAACTTGATCCGGGTCGGGGCCACATGTCGTCCATCCCACTATCTTCGGGTTCGGATGTACTATTATGTTGACAACGCATCAAAGGAACGGACGTTATGGTAGGAACTGGTCACAACCGGTCCGGATATCCAGGCGCTCTTGCAGGAGAATAATATGGAACATGGGCTCTGGTCGGAGACGCACAGATAAGGGGTTCGGATCGGGATATCCGATCCGACCCGGGTTAGCTTGGGTGCAACGCTCTCTTCTTCTCTAATCTACTCCGCTCCGATCAATTTTCGTGGCAAATAGGTGGCTTTCCGATCCAATTGAGATCATGTTGCCCTCCGATCCGATTAGATATACCTTACCAATTTCCTCAGCAGCAGTTCATCGATCCGAACAGAAGATTCTATCCGACCCGAACCGATATGTTGCTCTGACCCGACCCGAACAACTGCAGCTATCCAATCTGGATCGTAGTGTCTTCTCCAATCCGAACCGAAGTCTTCTGAAAAATGCTCTTCAATGTCTGGTTTCTTGACTTTGTGTTGCCTAGTTCACAAAGTAGGCTAACAATATATATTATATATATAATATAATGGCCTGAATAGAACGCGCCGCGCCGCGGCAGTTCGCGAATTTCGACCATTGACTTCGAATGGATATTGCGGGAGATCCGACCGTCGGATTCTCCTAAAACCGGAACCGTTGGGCTCGTATCGAAAAGAGCTTTCTAACGAATATTAGAAATTTGAAATCTAACGGTTGGATTTGGAGATACGTCCAAATCAAATTTAGAAAAGATCGCTGTAAGTGCAGTTCGATGGCCGTTGGTGGAAATCGACTGTACGGGCCTTGATAAAATTATTAAAAATAGTAATAATTTGTGTAAAATCATAAGAAATGATTTAGAAAGAATTGGGATGAAAAACTCCATATTCGAAAAGATAAAAATAGATTTTTATCGAAATGAACTAGTTTTGAACTAGAATTATAATTCTATTTATTTTTAAATAAATAAACTGGATTAGAAATGGTTTTGAAAATAACCAGAATTTCCAAGAATTGCATTAGAATGGATTTGAATCGAAATTGTCTTCGGAATATTTCGATGTTGGATTTCGTGACTATACATATGTTGTTATGGAAATTTGAAAGATATTTATATCTCGTTATTTCCAATACGATATCTGTTGGTCGTAGAATTTGATATTGAATATAAGCCGATATATTTTCTATTTAGAGCCTTGTGTTTAATATCAAATGTGATTTGGGTTTGTCGTGAATGATGTCTTCATTAACACTGTTCTTGAACCCAGTTGAGAAAAGATTAAATCTTTTTATTTAGATTCAATGAAGTGTACCAATTAAATAATATTTAATTGGAATTGAATTGATATTGATTTTGGGTTTATCATGAACAGTGTTTTAAATAACACTCGTTCTTTAACCCGATAATTAATGGAAGGTGATTTTTGGTTTATCGTGAACCGTGTTTTAAATGACACTGATTCTTTAACCCCGTCACAGATTAAAACTAAGTGGAGTTTTAATGAATCTTTAAGTAGATCGAAATAATCGAGAATGGAGTATCACCAGTGTTGCTCCAGGCGATAGTTAAATCTTTAATTAGATTTGAACGTGAAATGGTAATTGAATTTACCGATAACACTGTGGTGTTAGATATGAAGTATCACCAGTTTTACTTCATGGGATAAATAGGTTGGGATTGGGAAATTAAAACAAATGATTACTTCGGTAAGGTTCGTTAATCCCGACTAGTTGAATCGAAATTCAAAAGGAGATTAGAGAATAAATTCAAGGAATTTATCTTGGATAAAATTAATGGGAACCTTTCCCTATGAATGTGAAATTTAGAAACTAACTGTCGGTTAGCTAAGCAGAATGGTTTTCTGGATATTGATCTGATGTTGGTTTCGGCCTTCGGGGTTAATATTTGGGGAATTATTCCCTTGATTAATTTCCGGTTAGTGACTGATGAATTGGAATGAGGCGTATGTTGTGTTTGTAACACTTATTTAAAATCTACGCGAGTTATTCGGAAAAACCGGGTTTATCCCATTCTGAATAACTGATACGACGATAAGTCGAAGATGAAGACGGTGGTTGAAGACCGGAAGTCTCCACATCGTTTGGGTGATTACTGATGATCTTGATTGGGTTGTACACCCAAGAAGATGGAAACAGTTGGTGATCGTCCAGACGTACTTGGAGATCAATGGATGTGCGGGGTACTAAGTGCCTCCGGTTTCGTTCAGACCCAGAACGGAATTGTAAACGGACTGTATGTCTGACATTGGATTTCATTCTTTGTGACCGATATCGGTTGCATAGAGTGGTTTGCCTGTGTGGCATGCTAAGATGCAATTGATCGAGGCTTCTGTTGAAAAGCAAAGTCTTGTGGTGATGATCAAAGCACAGCCTGTGTGGCACAGCTTTGTGTAACGTGAATTCGTGAGCCTCACACCCCGGTTGTGAACCAAAAACGGGAGAGGACATCAGGGAGGGCATGAATTTCTTTCTAGCTAGGGTGGTGTCAGTGACCTACCAGCCCTGACATTTATATACTTTTCACCTATGTGGTTGTTGCTAATGTGAGGCGCCTCGGTTTGATCGGACGATCTGGGTCCGATGGAGTCATTCGTTGGCTCATTTACGCCCAAAGGGCGAGGAAACGTAGTGTTCAGGCATAATAATCCACATCGGTGGACCGGCCCTGACGATCTAAGGGGCAGTTGCGGCTGTTCCTGAGGCTCGGGCTAGACAGTCTCGAATCGGTTGAGGACTATCTTTTGCCTCGGTTCATAGATGGAAACCCAATTTCCAAATACGTGATTTTGCGATTTTGATTGTATAAACTATATATGGCGACATAGTGGTATGGGGCATTCATGCCGCCTATGATTGATGCTTATGATTTGAAGTTGTTTTATACACTATACACTTATAATAGTATCAAATGATTTCTTTTAAACGTATCAAGCATTCTTGGCTATTATAAGGTAAAAACCCTATCCCCAGGCTTGCGTTGCATTGTGTGATAGGACCTGGGTCTTATAATAGCTTCATTTTTCTCTATTTAGTATTGCGCTGTTGTTTTATACACTGGTATTCTTGAGAGGAAACCCGTTCCGTGTTATACGGCGTGGTCCCTTGATTTACCTAACTTTAAAAATAAAGATTAATAACTGTTTTAGTCCTCACACCAGTCACATGACTGACCTGGAGTTTATTGTTTTAACCTAAACTCTGGGTGCCCTTATTCTGACACGGGCAGCTAGTAGTTTTGGTTTTGTAGATTTATATTCACAGGATCCTGGTTTACAGCTGGAATGATATCCGGGAAGCTTTGTATCCGTATATCTCTTTCTAGTTGTGCATTGTATTATTTTCCGCTGCTATGTATTTAACGTAATTTAAATCTCTGATATTTCTGTGTAATATTTTTTCATACTCTGTATATTCTTGTAATCTGATGCATTGTTGTAATATACAATGAAATGTTCTTTTGTATGCGTTCTGTTTTGTCCTGTTCTCAAAACGATCGGGCGTTTTGAACGGTCTGGATCGGTTTAGCGACTGGTTCGGACTGAGAGAAATTCTTTTTCGTCACATTTGGTATCAGAGATTTGGTTTACAAAGCAGAGAACAAGGCACATTAGAACCATACGAAAGAATTCATCAGATATTGGATTAGCAATATCCAACGGGAATGACTCGTTAGATATAGGATCAGTAGTATCCTAGCACGAGTGTGAAGAGTATATTTTTAAAGTGAAAACAAATTTTGTTTTGAAAATCTAAATCAATTATTCGTATTTGATTATTTATTTGTATTGATTTGGACAGTCCAGTATATAAAGAGTTTGCATATACGCCTTGCAAACGTGTATTTGATGTTTTAATATACTGGATAGATATAGAATTACACTCTAATCGCCCGGAGATGATTTTGATGATGGAGCTCCATCATTAGAATTTATATTCGAGTGACAAACGTGTAATATCTATATATTTCCTTTTGACCGGTGTGAGAACCAAAAATTAGATAGGACTTATTATTGTGATTTGGCATCAAAAATGAGATTTTTGACTATATATCAAAGTTATGAACTTCAAATGATAATTCACTAATTGATTGATGTTTGTGTTGTTTGTTGAATTGTTTGATAATTTTGAACCATTATGCCTAACTGAATCAAATATTGAATTGTATTGAAAATTAGTCGCATTTGCTTGCATATACATGTACTTACGTTGAACAGGTCATAGCAAGGAGGCTAGAGCAGAGAATAAAATCTGTTTGCCCGACAAATAGGTACATGTTTACTACATAATTTACTGTTTTGTTTGGGTGATGATGATTTTATGAGCCTATTGGCTAGCCGCTTAGCTTTTTCTTTTTCTTTTTGAGATCAGAAGGCCTATATGGCAATTTCGGGATTTTCCCATGGCTCCCGGTGCAGGGGAGGTTATGGCGAAATTTTTCGAAAATTTAGGGTGTTAGCCAAATTTTTGAAAATTCTCAGAAACTGAAAAGTTGGAGAATGGATGCCAGATCGAACGTAGAGTTGATTAATCAAACCACTTTCGACTTTGTTCCTTTTCGGGGACGAAAAGTTTTAAGTGGGGGAGATTGTAACAACCCGAAAATCTGGGCCAGTTTAAAATTTTTATTTTGGCAATTTTAGCGAATTTCGAACATTTAAAATTGATTATTTTAAATAATTTCGACGAGAAATTTATTTTGAATATAATTCGAACGTATATATTATATACGTCGTCGTTAGAATATAAATAATTATATATAATTATAAATAGAATTGAAAATGGCGCGGTAGTTCGATAATTCGATTTCAAACTTCAATTAAATGTACCGGGTGCAAAACAATCCGGAATTTAGCAAAACTGAAAACATTAGGATCTAATTGAGAATATCTTTCCAACGAATCCGAAAAATCAAAATTTCATTGCGGGAATCAAAAGATATGCCCAGTTGAAAATTCTGAATAGTCGCTATGGAATTCAGGCCCTTAAAAATGGAAATTTTGCAAAAGACCTCGGATTTCGACGAAACCACTTTTGTTGGATCCGTGATGTCAAGTTATTGCTAGATTCTAAATTTCATAATTTTTCGAATCAATATGTGAGCGTGGCACACGTAAACACGTTTGACCAGTTTCAGTCAATTTTAATCGACTGGAAAATGGCCATTTTTCAAACGGTCTCGGAATTCGACGAAATTAGTTTTGTTAGGGTCGTATCGTCAATACAAAGCTAGAAAATATTTTTTGGGAATTTTTAGAATTAGTATGTGACCCGGGTAAATTGAAATGCGCGTTCAAATTCAAAATATAGACTTATGTGTTGATTTTAACGAAAACAGATCGAAACGGTCGAATTGGCTTACGGGACATATCCCATTGTGTTCGGAACGGGGGTGAAACGCTATGGACGACAGGCGGTGGGTCTCGTTTGGAGATCGAAATTAGAAGTTACTTTTTGGGAAAATTAAATTAAATATATATATATTAATATATAAACACCCTTCTCCCCTCTCTCCCTTCATAAGTCAACGGGGTCAAAATCAAATAAAAAAAAACCCGACACAACCAATCGCGCATTGCTCCTTCCAGCCGGACCCCCGCCGCCTCGCCCAAGCTCCGGCCGCCATCTCCGGCGCTGGCGCACGCCTCCCCCCTTTCTCCTACCCGCTGCTCGCCTCTCTCCTCTGTAGAAAACCCCAATCCCGCAAATCCGACCCAAAGCCCTCACCCCATCAACGGAAGCCCCGCGCCCTAAGCCGCCAGCACGCTGCCACCCTCCGACCTCCACCTCGCCTCTGACCGCGCCTCCATCTCCTACCCCCTCCGCATGTCCCCACCACGCTACCCTCCTCTTCGATTTAAAAAGCCCCATAACCCACCCAAAACCCGCGGAGATCGCCTCCAGCTCCTCCTCCTCCCCTTTGCGCAGCAGACAACTCCTCCTCCGACCCTGGTGAGCATTCATTTTATTTTCAGCGTGTTTAAATAATTAAAAAGGATGATTTTTAGTGGGGTATCCAGTTAAAAATGTGATTTTTAATTATGAATATCGAAAATAAAAATATGGCTTTTATATATATACAGTAGCATATATATAAAGATACGATTTTTATTGTTGAGATGGCAAAGTAAAAATATAATCTTTTTACTGTATATAGTCGAGTAAAAATATAATCTTTTTTGTTTATACAACGTGTTAAAAATATAATCTTTTTTGTTTAAACAACGTGTTAAAAATATAATCTTTTTTGTTTAAACAACGTGTTAAAAATATAATCTTTGCTATATAAGTAGCGGTACAAAAAAGTGATTTTAACATATACTGTGTGAAACAGAGTGCGATGGGACCAAGTGGAAACGCGGCGAAGATGTTCTACATATGAAGAGTCGTGGTATTGGATAGCTATTTGTGAGAACTTCTCACTCAAAATTCTTTTTCTAGTTATATATATACTAGGATGCAGACGGTGTTTAGTAGCACCCGACACCCGTCATCCACAGACCATGGATGGCTTGTTTGTTAAATTGTTTGGTTGTGTAGTTGGTTAGATTATTTGGTTTGAATTGAATTGTTTGGTGAAATGAAATTGATTTGATTGATGTGTGAATGGCGTGGGCCTTCACTAGACCGGGGATAAGGCTAGGCCTTGTCCCGTTTCTAGTATCGTGCCGTTATGCCGTCGAAATTTTCTAAAATAAGTTAGAAAAATAAAGATATCATTTTATTTAATAAATGAACCGAATAGAATATTCACAGGTTGAATAAAATAGTTTGATCGTTAAAAATAAAATTTTTAACGTGAATGTGAATAAATAAATATTCATTTACAAACCGGACGGTTTGTTTATGTACACCTATTTGAAGGACATTGATTGGGATGATAAATTTTACACATCGCCCAACTGCACAAATAAAAATCCGTGTTTGATTGCTTAAAACCCCACACGGGTATTGGGATGATATTTGACGTGCACTAATCCCGATTGTTTAGTTGTATATCGATCGATTGATTGACAGGCTGTTATAAGCGTTGAATATTTATATTTGATGCTTATACAGTGTAGAATGCACTTTGGATGATGGTTGATTATTCATCGTTGTTGATATATACATGTGTTTTAGAAAATCCATATAATTAACATTATATGGTAATTGATTGGGCCTCATTCCAGTTTTGAAAAAGAAATATTTGAATAGAAATATTTGAAAAAGAAATATTTGAAATAGAATATTTGAAAATTGAAAGATATGAAGCCACGTTGATAGATTGACGCCATTTTGACGTGAACGATATTTATATCGATTTTATTCAAATTGAAGTGAATATTAAAGTGAATTGAAATTCGAATTTAATTGAATTGATTTGAAATTCGAAATAATCTGAAAGGGTTTGAAATTCGAATAGAATTGAAATAGAATTGAAATCGTTTTGAAATGAATTTGAATAGAATTGAAATCATTTTAAAATGAATTCGAATTGAAATTGAATTGAATTGAATTGAAAACAAACTGAAATTGAATTAGAAATCAATTTGAATTGAAATCAATTTGAAATGAATTTAAACTGAATTTAAATTGGAATATTCAATTTTGATTTGAAATTGAATATGAAGTTGAAACCGTTTTGAAAATGAATTTAAAACGATTTATAAAGCACGTTTTGAATTGAAATCGACGAAGTATATATTATATATATATAATATAATGGCCTGAATAGAATGCGCCGCGCCGCAGCAGTTCGCGAATTTCGACCATTGACTTCGAACGGATATTGCGGGAGATCCGACCGTCGGACTCTCCTAAAACCGGAACCGTTGGGTTCGTATCGAAAAGAGATTTCTAATGAATATTAGAAATTTGAAATCTAACAGTTGGATTTGGAGATACGTCCAAATCAAATTTAGAAAAGGTCGCTGTAAGTGCAGTTCGATGGCCGTTGGTGGAAATCGACTGTACGGGCCTTGATAAAATTATTAAAAATAGTAATAATTTGTGTAAAATCATAAGAATTGATTTAGAAAGAATTGGGATGAAAAACTCCATATTCGAAAAGATAAAAATAGATTTTTATCGAAATGAACTACTTTTGAACTAGAATTATAATTCTATTTATTTTTAAATAAATAAACTGGATTAGAAATGGTTTTGAAAATAACCAGAAATTCCAAGAATTTCATTGGAATGGATTTGAATCGAAATTGTCTTCGGAATATTTCGATGTTGGATTTCGTGACTATACAGATGTTGTTATGGAAATTTGAAAGATATTTATATATCGTTATTTCCAATACGATATCTGTTGGTCGTAGAATTTGATATTGAATATAAGCCGATATATTTTCTATTTAGAGCCTTGTGTTTAATATCAAATGTGATTTGGGTTTGTCGTGAATGGTGTCTTCATTAACACTGTTTTTGAACCCAGTTGAGAAAAGATTAAATCTTTTTATTTAGATTCAATGAAGTGTACCAATTAAATAATATTTAATTGGAATTGAATTGATATTGATTTTGCGTTTATCGTGAACAGTGTTTTAAATAACACTCGTTCTTTAACCCGATAATTAATGGAAGGTGATTTTGGGTTTATCGTGAACCGTGTTTTAAATGACACTGATTCTTTAATCCCGTCACAGATTAAAACTAAGTGGAGTTTTAATGAATCTTTAAGTAGATCGAAATAATCGAGAATGGAGTATCACCAGTGTTGCTCCAGGCGATAGTTAAATCTTTAATTAGATTTGAACGTGAAATGGTAATTGAATTTACCGATAACACTGTGGTGTTAGACATGAAGTATCACCAGTTTTACTTCATGGGATAAATAGGTCGGGATTGGGAAATTAAAACAAATGATTACTTCGGTAAGGTTCGTTAATCCCGACTAGTTGAATCGAAATTCAAAAGGAGATTAGAGAATAAATTCAAGGAATTTATCTTGGATAAAATTAATGGGAACCTTTCCCTATGAATGTGAAATTTAGAAACTAACTGTCGGTTAGCTAAGCAGAATGGTTTTCTGGATATCGATCTGATGTTGGTTTCGGCCTTCGGGGTTAATATTTGGGGAATTATTCCCTTGATTAATTTCCGGTTAGTGACTGATGAATTGGAATGAGGCGTATGTTGTGTTTGTAGCACTTATTTAAAATCTACGCGAGTTATTCGGAAAGACCGGGTTTATCCCATTCTGAATAACTGATACGACGATAAGTCGAAGATGAAGACGGTGGTTGAAGACCGGAAGTCTCCACATCGTTTGGGTGATTACTGATGATCTTGATTGGGTTGTACACCCAAGAAGATGGAAACAGTTGGTGATCGTCCAGACGTACTTGGAGATCGATGGATGTGCGGGGTACTAAGTGCCTCCGGTTTTCGTTCAGACCCAGAACGGACTTGTAAATGGACTGTATGTCTGACATTGGATTTCATTCTGTGTGACTGATATCGGTTGCATAGTATGGGTTGCCTGTGTGGCATTCTAAGATGCAATTGATCGAGGCTTCTGTTGAAAAGCAAAGTCTTGTGGTTATGATCAAAGCACAGCCTGTGTGGCACAGCTTTGTGTAACGTGAATTCGCGAGCCTCACACCCCGGTTGTGAACCAAAAATGGGAGAGGACATCAGGGAGGGCATGAGTTTCTTTCTAGCTAGGGTGGTGTCAGTGACCTACCAGCCCTGACATTTATATACTTTTCACCTATGTGGTTGTTGCTGATGTGAGGCGCCTCAGTTTGATCGGACGATCCGGGTCCGATGGAGTCATTCGTTGGCTCATTTACGCCCCAAAGGGCGGGGAAACGTAGTGTTCATGCATAATAATCCACATCGGTGGACCGACCCTGACGATCCAAGGGGCAATTGCGGCTGTTTCTGAGTCTCGGGCTAGACAGTCTCGAATCGGTTGAGGACTATCTTTTGCCTCGGTTCATAGATGGAAACCCAATTTCCAAATACGTGACTTTGCGATTTTGATTGTATAACCTATATATGGCGACATAGTGGTATGGGGCATTCATGCCGCCTATGATTGATGCTTATGATTTGAAGTTGTTTTATACACTATACACTTATAATAGTATCAAATGATTTCTTTTAAACGTATCAAGCATTCTTGGCTATTATAAGGTAAAAACCCTATCCCCCGGCTTGCGTTGCATTGTGTGATAGGACCTGGGTCTTATAATAGCTTCATTTTTCTCTATTTAGCATTGCGCTGTTGTTTTATGCACTGGTATTCTTGGGAGGAAACCTGTTCCGTGTTATACGGCGTGGTCCCTTGATTTACCTAACTTTAAAAATAAAGATTAATAACTGTTTTAGTCCTCACACCAGTCACATGACTGACCTGGAGTTTATTGTTTTAACCTAAACTCTGGGTGCCCTTATTTTGACACGGGCAGCTAGTAGTTTTGGTTTTGCAGATTTATATTCACAGGATCCTGGTTTACAGCTGGAATGATATCCGGGAAGCTTTGTATCCGTATATCTCTTTCTAGTTGTGCATTGTATTATTTTCCGCTGCTATGTATTTAATGTAATTTAAATCTCTGATATTTCTGTGTAAAAATTTTTCATACTCTGTATATTCTTGTAATCTGATGCATTGTTGTAATATACAATGAAATGTTCTTTTGTATGCGTTCTGTTTTGTCCTGTTCACAAAACGATCGGGCGTTTCGAATGGTCTGGATCGGTTTAGCGACTGGTTCGGACCGAGCGAAATTCTTTTTCGTCACAGATGTATACGTTATTGATGTTTGAAACATTTCCATTCCTTTCACGTTCTCTAAATTTCTACACTTGGATAATATACACTATCTACATTGGAAAAATATTCCAATTTCATTATAAACCTTTTAATATATCCAACGTTCATTTTTAAAACACTATTCACTTTAAAAGGTGAATATCATACTATTATAGAAATCTGAACACCTTTATCAAATAACTCTTTATTTGGAAAATCAATACCCTTATCTCGTTTACCGAAATCTCTTTCATACTTTATATTCCCAATCCACTTTATAAACTCTATTCTCTAAGACAACTTCTTATCAAGTTTATAACTAAACACTGATTACATATCCTATTATTAATTATTGGTTTAAGCTAAGTATTAACGATCCTATCAGATTATAATTCCAATAATAATTTACTTTTAATACATTTGGCATCATCGAATTCTAGTTCCAAAACCTAATGGTTAAATTCTAATCACATTTCGAACATCGAAATGCTGCCATCGTTTTTTAACACCATTCCCTAATTTCTCTTTCTATACTTATTCTTATATTTCCTTTGGACAAACACCGTTACCCATTACTTTTAGAATCAGTGGATTTCAGATCAAACTGTTTCATTTCCTAGGAAGTGCTGCTATATATAAAAATCACGCTTAAGTTTGGTTAACAGCGTTAATTTATCGCTATAGTAAAAACTTGCAATACGCTGTAATATTCTTTTTATAACTAATCTCAACATTACAGTCACACTTACCTTATCAACAACGTTATTTTATCGTTATAGTTCAAACTTGTCCTATGCTGTAACATTCTTTGTTATAACTAATCTTGACATAAAAGCCACGCTTAAACCTAGTCAACAGCGTTATTTTATCGCTATAATTCTAAGACTGGCAATACGCTGCCATATTCCCTTTTACTAGTTTTGACATCTCTTTCTGTCACAAACTGATATCGTTCCTCGATAATAGTGAAGCCTTTCAAGTTGGGGTATTCTATTCACCTCTCAGACATTGATCGACAACATTCTTACCTTAGAACAAATGTAAGTCTGTATTCTAATCCCTTATTACTTATAATATTCATCAAATCCTATTTCCTTGTTATATTTTGGAATACGGTTTCATAACATCATATTCATACTTTGAAATCTTCGTTGTTTATTATAATTTATTTTAAACATTAACTCTTCGCTTTAACTTCATTCCACCGTTCTATTTATAACTTCTTTACAAGGACCGAGTTAATCTAATAATCATTTTCAATTAAACAGTTGATTTTAATCAACTTCATTCCATCAGTAAATTCGTTAACTGATTTTAATTACTTCTTTCCATTAGATTAATATATTAAATCTAATAACATTTCTAAACTGTTTGTCTTAAAATAATTCCCAAATATTTAATCGTCGGATAATTTCTGCTTTATAAACTTATTTAAATGTCAACAATCGTTTTTATTTACTTTATAAAAACGAACTTAAAATACTAGTTTATAATAGAACTTCTATTATAATTTAAAACTTCGCTATAATTATAAAAATAAAATTTTTATAATTAACTTCATTGATTTACCCGATGGTCAATCAACTTCAAAACGATGGGTTTATGGTCGTCTATTGTCACTTTCTAAATTTATAGCGTTTATTTATTAAATCAAACAAATGTTGAATTCCCATTCAACATCAACATTTACATGGGGTTTTACTGTCATTTGGGTTCAAACAGTGCACACATATAAAACAAACAGTACACATAAATACTGAGGAATCCGGTTGCATTCCTCCAACCGGTTTCCCGCATCCCTAGATGTTAGTCAAACAATTTACATTGATTCTTACTAGGGAATATTATAATCGATGGACTCTGTATCAAATCCGTGATGTGTACATATGCAACGATATGTATATTTCAACCAATTTAATTGAAATCTACCTAAACGACCATCACACAACATTCAACCAAATATTAAAATATAATTAAAATAATTTAAATAGATCAGAGTGAGTGAGTTTACTCACTTTTGCGCATTAACCGTTAAATAACGATTTGCGTCGGTGGATCTAATCAGGCGTTTGATTTTATCCCGAGATTCTCAGTTCCATCAACTCCGTAATGTAGTTCTTGTCGCTACACTTCTAACGTCACCTGTTTTCACATGCTTCTTCTTATTCCTTTAATCCGCGATTATTAATGGGCTATTACGTACTCTTCCTCCTTGTTAAAGCAAACATGTACCCAAACAACACCATTTTCATCGTTTCAAGCTTTACTACCTTCTTTGCATTGTATATATGATCCCTTCTTCTTATTTAATACTCCACGGCATGTTCTCATGTTTTCATTCTTCCTCATATATATATACACACACACACATATATATATATATATATATATATACATATATATATATATATATAACGTAACAGCCCAGGCCACTCAAAAGCTTCTTCAAAGTCTTGAAAACCAACATGATCCCTGCGTCACCACTTCAGTCCGACTCCAGAAGCATCCATGCCCACAACGCAGCCTTCTTCTTTTGTTTCTGTCCACCAACTTGTTGTTTCCACTGTTTAGAACATTCAGACTCCCTTCAAAGGAAAACCACGAGCTGGCTCCTTCTCCTACAATGAGTACCTCCTGTTACTCGTACCACGAAACCATGCATACCAACATGCAACTACTTACAAGCAAGCTGCCTTATTCTTCTCTGCGCTTTCTTCTTATGTCTAGGAATCACGCTATCTTTCCGGGATCTCTCTCTCACGCCTAACTTCCTTGAACCCAACTCCCTGGCCCCAGCGTGCTCCGCTACAAAGTCAGGCGCTGCTACTTTCATTTCAGAACCCACGTACTACGCCTCACTCCTTCCAATGTTCATGGCAACCTCAAAGCAGTCCTCTTGCTTTCCTAGCTAACTCCATCTTTGTGCGAAAACCTTATGAACTCCTTCAAGACTTTCCATTGATCGGTGTTAAGCTTCTCCTGTTGGTTTTTATATCTTTCGAAAATACTGTAAGAAGAAAAGAAAAAGGAAACAGTGCGGGTTTTTGTTTGTTTTTATTTCCAGTTTTTCAGAAGCGATCATATTGAAGGAGGGGAATGAATGCCCTTTGTAATTTATAGCAGGAGTAATGCTTCAGATTTAAGCAACAGACTAGGCGTAGGCACGTATTTTTAGAGAGATGGTCAGCACGTTTTGCCATACTTCATTTAGAGTAGGTACTGTTGATTCCTTAGTGTGTAAGTTATAGGGGAGTAGTGTGTGATTCGAAATTACATATTGTACAGCATAGGGTAGTGGTGAAGTCCGCATCAGTATAGGTTTGTGAGTTCATTTCAAAGTTGTGGTATGTCGGTACGTGATGTCTTTGTCTTGAAGTAGGACGCAAATAGCTTGTAGTGGATTGTCCAAATAGTTTTTAGTTTACTATATATATACTTAACATTACTACGGTACCAGTTGCGAAGGACTTCGTTTATTTATCGTCAGCTATGGACAGAAATAAAAATACCATCGTGTCCAGCGAGGCGTCACGCTCCCAAAAATATAATAATATCGGTAGGTTAACTCATATTATGAAATCCCAAAATACTAATATAGGGTGCACAATACTCCAAATAAAAAGTTGCTTATTTAATTAATTAAAAATTACAGTAAAATTCTAAAAATTAAATTATCATTATATCTCAAAAGAATCTTGTCTGAATTCAAAACCGATACCTAGTTATATCGAATAACCTGTTTTGGTTGATAAACGATTTTATAGCGACTTTCTGAATATTTAATTTAGACATATCTTGCAATCTATACGCCGAAATCTTGGTTTTTCACTTCTGTTAGAAAAATAAAGTTCAACAGATTCCAATGTTTCTTGTTTCGCAGAAATCCGATTTAAAATGAGTCTTGTACACTCAGTTGAAGTTCAGAACGTTAAATTACGATCTGCCGCGATATTACGGGCTCGATTATATTTAACATATATTTTTCTACGTTCAACTTCATTTTAATTAATATATAAATCCACTTATATTACAAATCCTATATTTAAACTGATTTAAATATTCAAATAAAAACCGACAAAAATGCGGGACGTTACATTAACTAATCTCCAGTTAGTTTCTAAATTTCACATTCTTAGGGAAAGGTTCCCATTAATTTTATCAAAGATAAATTCTTCTAAATTTATTCTTTAATCTTCTTTTGAATATCAATTCAAACTAGTCGGGATTAGCGAACCACACCGAGGTAATCATTTATTCTATTTCCCAATCCCAACCTATTCATCCCATGAAGTAAAATTGGTAATACTTCATATCTAACACCACGGTGTTATCGGTAAATTCAATTACCATTTCACGTTCAAATCTAATTAAAGATTTTACTATCGCCTGGAGCAAAACTGATGATACTCAATTCTCGATCTTTTCAATCTAATTAAATATTCATTAAAACTCCACTTAGTTTTAATCTTTAACTGAGTTAAAGAACCAATGTCATTTAAAACACAGTTCACCATAAACCCAAAATCACATTCCATTCTATCAGCCTTTAACCGTAAATTAGCAAGTGAACAATTCCCTAAGTATTAACCCCGAAGGCCGAAACCAACATCAAATCAATACCTCAGAAACCATTGAACTTAACTAATATCCAGTTAGTTTCTAATTTTCTTAACTCCTTTAGGTCTAAGAACAGTATTATTGAAGACAACGTTCACGACAACCCAAAATCACATTCCATTAATTATCGGGTTAAAGAACAAGTGTAATTTAAAACACTATTCACGATAAACCCAACAATCAATACCAATTCAATTTCAATTAAATATTATTTAATTGGTACACTTCATTAAATATAAATAAAACGATTTAATCTTTTTCTCAACTGGGGTTAAGAACAGTGTTAATGAAGACACCATTCACGACAAACCCAAATCCCATTTGATATTAAATACAAGGCTCTGAATAGAAAATATATCGGCTTATATTCAATATCAAATTCTACGACCAACAAATATCGTATTGGAAATAATGATATAAATATATCTTTCAAATTTCCATAACAATATTTGTATAAGACCGAAATCCAACATCAAAATATTCCAAAGACGATTTCGATTCAAATCCATTCTAATTCAATTATTGGAAATTCTGGTTATTATCAAAACCATTTCAAATCCAATTTATTTATTTTAAAAATAAAAAAATTATTATTCTAGTTCAAAACTAGTTCATTTCGATAAAAATCTATTTTTATCTTTTCAAATATGGGATTTTTCAGCCTAATTCTTCCCAAATCATTTCTTATGATTTTACACAAATTATTACTATTATTAACAATTTTACCAAGGCCCGTACAGTCGATTTCCATCAACGGCCATCGAACTGCACTTACAGCGACCTTTTCCAAATTTGATTAGGACATAATTCCAAATCCAACCATTTGATTTCAAATCTCTAATATTCATTAGAAAGCTCTTTTCGATACGAACCAAACGGTTTCGATTTTAGAGAATCCGACGGTCGGATCTCCCGTAATATCCATTCGAAGTCAATGGTCGAAATTCGCGAACTGCCGCGGCGCGGCGCGTTCTATTCAGGCCATTTAATATAATATATATATATATATATATGTATATGTATATATAATATTTCGTCGATTTTCTTTTTAAAACGTATTTTATAAACCGTTTTAAATTCGTTTTCAAAACGATTTCAACTTCATACTCAATTTCTAATCAAAATTGAATATTCCACATCATTAATCTACAAATGATAATATTATCAAAACGTTATATTTTGAAATCGCTTTCTTTTCTATATTCATTATAAAAACGAATAAAATCGATATAAATATCGCTCACGTCAAAATGGCGTCAATCTAATCAACACGACTTTATATATTTCAATAACTTCGTTATTCTATTCAACAAATGAATATTTTCGCCATTCAACACATGAATTTTCTTTACAATTCAATAAATGAATTTTCTTTACAATTCAGAAATGAATTTTCTTTACAATTCAACAAATGAATTTTCTTTCTATTTTCCAAATTGGAATGAGGCCCAATCAATTACCATATAACGTTAATTATATGGATTCCATACACCACATGTATATAATAGCAACGATAAATCATCAACCATCATCCAGAGTGCATTCTACACTGTATAAGCATCAAATATAAATATTCAACGCTTATAACAGCATGTCAATCAATCGATCGACATACAGCTAATTATTGGGATTAGTGTATGTCCGATTTCATCCCAACACCCGTTTGGAGTTTCAAACAATCAAACACAGATTTTATTTGTGCAGTTGGGCGATGTGTAAAATTTATCATCCCAATCAATATCGGTCAAATCAGTGTATATAAACAAATCGTCCGATTTGTTTATAAATATTTATTTTATATACACGTTAAAAATTATGTTTTTAACAATAAAATATTTCATTTCATTCCACATCACGCAATCAAATTTCACAACATAGCAACCAAACAAACAAGTCATCCATGGTCTGTGGACGACGGGTGTCGGGTGCTACTAAGCACCGTCTGCATCCTAGTATATATTTCAACTAGAAATTAAAATAAAAGTGAGGACTTCTCACCTTGAGGTTCCACTCCGCAATTTTATTTCTGACGGTTCGGATTCGCTTGATATTCTAACCAAACCTTTCCACGCTGTTCACAATAAAAATCACATTTTTAATAACGCTTTCCATACATTAAAATCATATTTTTATGTTCTCTACATATATAAAAAGATCGAATTTTTATTTTCACTTCATATATATAAAAATCGTATTTTTATCATCATGGAAACATGGTAAAAATCGAATCTTTATGTAATAACCCGGAAAATACGAGCCAATTTAAAAAATTTAAATTGATGATTTCAAAGGAATTTGAACAATTGAAATAGAATATTTCAATAAAATAGTGAATTAGAAATAGTGAATTAGAAATAGTGAGTCAGTTTGAAAATTTGAATTCAAACTTAGACTGACTGTGCAGGGTGGAGAATATAACGGATTTTAGTGAAACCAAAAATATTTAAATCTATTTATCAATACCTTTCTAACAAATCTGAAAAATCGAAGTTTCATAACGGGAATCAAAAGTTATGGCCGAATGAATTTTCAGAATGGTCGCTATATAGAATATATAGCCCTGGAAAATTGATATTTTGCATACGACCTCGGAATTCGACGAAACCACTTTTGTTGGGTCTGTGATGTCAAACTATTGCTAGGTTTCAAATTTCATAATTTTTGAAGCTAGTATGTGAGCGTGGCAAAAGAAAATGCGTTTGGTCAATTTCTATTAAATTGGATCGACCAGAAAATGGCCATTTTTCAAACGATCTCAGAATTCAACGAAACTAGTTTTTTTGGGACCGTAGCGTCAAAACATAGCAAGATTTATTTTTCTGGAATTTTCGAATCAGTTTGTGGCCCGGGCAAATTGAAATGTACGTTCAAAGTTAAAAATTAAATGTTTTATACTTTAATTTGAAAAATAACTAACTGTAACAATCGAATTGGCCAACGAAACCTATCCCATTGTGTCCGGGATGGGGATATTTAGCTAGGGACGACAGTCGTTGGGTTTAAAAAGGAGTTCGTTGGAGAAAACACTATTTAAAAATATAATATATATATATATCGGCCAATTGGATTTTTTCTTTCATAATTAAAAAAATAAATAAAACCCATAAACCCTCGAATCAACGGCGAAACCCGTTCCACCCTTCTCTCCTCCGCCGCCGCCGCTACCGCCACTTCCAGCCAACGCCGCCAGCACCCCTCGACGCGCCTCCACCTCCTCTTCAAATCCGACCCCACCACGACCCCGACCGACCCCTCCTCCGCCTGAATCGAGCCTAGAAAGTCCCAACCTTCCTGCCGCCGCCGCCGCCGCCGACGATCCCGACCACCGAGCACCACCAAACCACCACCGACAGATAGCCCTCTCTTCCCTCTTCCACGTCCAACTCGCCGATCATCCCCTCGTGCCTCGGTTCTCGCGAAAACCGCAAAACTAGTTTTGAACCATCGTGAAAGGTGAGTTCTTTTTTATGTTTGCACTTTGAAAAATCATATCTTTTTGATGTTTTGACGAAATTCGATGAAACAGGAAACATCGGGACCGCAAGGAAGCTCTCTACCACATAGAAGAAGCCACGGATTTTTCTGAGTTATCTACGATTTTTAGCACTCCGAAAACCAATGTGAGAAATCTAAATTAAAAGAATTTGAATGGAAAATGTCGTGTATAAATTATATTAGCGAAATATAAATTACACACGTGTTGTATACCTCATGTACATGCATAGTGTAAGCTATATAAGCGAAGTATGAATTTTACATGCATAGAATAATTGATATATGTGTTGAAATGCAAGTGAAATATAGCAATTAAAATATATATATATATATATATACTCCCCTCGTCCACAAACCATGGACGATATTTATTGTTGTGAATTGGTGTGAAATATTGGATGAAAAATACGAATGGTTGAATAATTGTTTGTGGTTGTTATAGTTTGGTTGTGGTTGAAAAATACCCATTGGTGATTGAAATGAATTGGAAATATATGTGGAAATAAAAATAAAACATGTCGCCTGCGTGCGAATTAGATGCATGAATCCCCATTGTCAAAAACCGCGAGGTTTTAAGGTAGAGTGAGAAGCCGTACTAGGGACGGTGCCGGTTTTAACTACCCTGTCGTTATGCTGCCGAAATTTTGAATAATCTTTATGTGTTAGAATAATTTTCATATGTTGAAATTATTTTCATGCGTTGAAATTAAAGTTATATGTTGAAACTATATCCATGTGTGGAAATGTTCATGTGTTGAAAAGTGTTGTGTGAAAATTAAATTCATTTGTGAATGAATGAAGTGTTTAAACAATAAAAATCATATTTTTATAATATATATGTAGTATGAAAAATATTCGCCTTATATATAAATAGTTTCAAAAATAAAATTATATCTTTCTTATATGAACAACATAAATAAAATATCCATGTGTGGAAATGCTCATGTGTTAAGAAGTGTGTGTAGTAGAAAAGTTCATGTGTTGAATAAGAAGATCGAACAATAAAAATTACATTTTTATTGAAACTATGAAGTGTTGAAAACATCCATTTGTCGAATAGATACTTTAAATGATAAAAATATCACTCTTATCATATATGTGATATGCTAGAGATATGCGGACGTTGAAATAAATATTTGTTAAAGAAATATTATTTTTAACATGCATAGGAACTAAATAAAATAGTCATGTGTTGGAATCTATTTTAGTTCGCCAAAATTATCTTCTTTGAAATGTGAAGTTTTAAAAATATCCACTTGTTCAAATAAATGTGCTTGAGTTGAAATATACATTAATTAGCTAATGATATGATTTTAGCCTATGCATGCAACATTAGAATGAATGGTGTTTTTAAACCAAAGTAAATCAAATATGAAGTTGAATGGAAAATGATAAGTGATAAGAATTGTATATATGTACATGCATATTTATTGAACAGGTTATAGCAAAGGGGCTAGAGAAGAGGAATAAAATTTTGTGCCCGACAAATAGGTACACATTTACTGTTTTGTTTGGGTGATGATTTTATGAGCCTGTTGGCTAGCCGCTTGGCTTTTTCTTTTCCCTTTTTACATGAGACGCCCGTGTGGCTATTTGGGAATTTTCCCAGCCCCTCCCGTACAAAGGAGGTTATGGCGAAATTTTCCAAAATTTAAAGGCGTTGGTGAAATAATTGAAGTAAAAACGATATAGGAATTTTTGGAATGAACTATATTTATATAAATATAAATAAAATTAAAATGAAATGTGGCCGTGCAGTTCGTGTTTTGAAACCGTGATTTCAAACGACTAGTGCGGGAAATCCGACCATTGGATTTTCCCGAAACCGTAACCGTTGGGTTCGCCTTGGAAATATCTTCCCAACGGCACCAACTTTGTGAAGATCCAACGGTTGGATTGTCTGTAATGTTTAATTCAAATCTGAAGAAAAACAGCGCCAGAAACGATTATATATATATATATAAATATAATTAAATTAAATTGAATAACGACGATGTAGTTTGTAAATTGAAATCGTAGCTTCAAATGACTAGTGTAGAAGATCCGACCGTCGGATTTTCCCAAAACTGAAACCGTTGGATTCGTTTTGAAATGACCTTCCTAATGATATAAATTTTGTGAAGATCCAATGGTTAGATTTCCAGATATGTGTAAAACAAAATTAGTGAAAAGCAGCGCCAGTGCATCGACACGACCTGAAACGTCATCTAATTAAATATGGCCCGTTTAAAATAAATAAAAATGGAGATATATCGTTATAAAATACTATAGACGATATAGAGTGGAAATAAACCAATTTCGTTGTGTTTGCTTGATATGTGATGGTTGAATGTATTTGACATGAAAATTATTACTAAAGAACTGAAATGTGAATGTTGAATATTCCAACCATGTGATAAATTGATTTGAAAATCTAAATATACATGGATTATTTGAAAAGGCCGAGTTCATCTCATTTAAAATAATCGATCGACGTTGAGAAGTCGAAGAGTCGAAGACGGTTGAAGACCGACGATCTTCACACTGGATGGATGGGCGCTACTGATGCTCGTGATTGGAGTAGCTACCATGAAGGATTTGAAGTAGTAGCCGTCCAAACATACTGTTGATTGTACGGATATGCGAGGAATTGGTGCCTCCGGTTTCGTTCAGACCCAGAACGGACTTGTAAATGGACTGTGTGTCTGACATTGGATTTTGTTCTGTTCTGATTGATCTCTGTAAAATATATATCTGCTTGGCGGCGGAGAATTTATTCTCTTGCTTAACGCCCTTCTATGAGACGTACGAGCTCAGAGGTTATATATTGATAGAAATCAGTCGCATGGAGTGGATTGCTTGTGTGGCACGCCTAAGTGGCATATGATCAAGGCTTCTGTTGTAAAGCAAAGTCTTGTGGTTGATGATCAAAGCATGGTCTGTGTGACGTAGCTTTGTGTATGACGTGAATTCGCGAGCCTCACACCTCGGTATGAGTCAAAAACGGGAGACGAACTGCTGGGAGAGCACGACGTTTCTTTCTAGCTATGGTGGTGTCAATGACCTACCAGCCATGACATTATATATACTTTTCACCTGTGTGGTTGTTGGAATGCGAGGCGCCTCGATTATAGGTCTGTAAGGACCGGGAAACGTGTGTTCAGGAATAACTAATCCTCAAAAGTAAGAGAGGACCGGCCCAGCCGATTCCAAGGATCATAGTGGCGTCCTGGGACATTTGCTAGAGTGTCTCGAATGGAGAGGAGCTTGCCTCTTGCCTCGACTCATGAAGGAATCCAATTTCCAATATGAAATGTGCAAATGTGATTGTATTACTATTATGGCGACATGATATATGGTACCCATGCCATCTAGGATTGATATTTATGATTGAATTCGCTTTTGAAACATATGTACACTAGTAATAACATCAAACACTTTTGTTTTACTCGTATGAAGCATTTTTGGCCATTATAAGGTAAAATTCTATCCTCCGGCTTGCGTTGCATTGTGTGATGGGACCTGAGTCTTATAATGGCTTCATTTTATGAAAAGAATTGCGATGATTTAATCATTTACTTTATTTCATGCACTAGCACTCATTGGAGTAAACCCATTCTGCGAAAGTGGCGTGGTCCTTTGATTTGCCTTATTATTGTTGTTAATAAGTCATGTAGATTTCTCATACCAATCTCATGACTAACTCGTAGTTTGTTTCACCTTGCAAACTCGGGTGCCCTCATTTTCACATGGGCAGCCTAGTTACAGGTTTCTGACGCACCTTTTGGCTCATGGCGAGGCTTGACTACACCGTGCTGACTTGGATTTTCTCCGCCATTATTGTATCTATATTATGATTCCGCCATTGGCGATGTAGACTGATATTATTTTGTGTACTCTTTATGTATGATTCCGCTTCAGGCGATGGTGACTGATTATGTATCATTATGCACTAAGTTGTATCATGTACTGTGCTTCTCTGATGTGATGATATCTATATGATTCCGCTGTCATATGTGTATAAATTATTCTATCGTCTGTTTATGCTATTATCTGTGATCTGCTAATGATGATTAATGTGTTATATTCCAATGATTATCCTTAACACCATGTCACGGGGTATTGGGATCGTCACAGCTGGTATCAGAGCTTTGGTTAACCTTAGTTATGGAGTCTAACACATTAAACACTTCGTCAAAATAGAATCAGTAGTATTCTAAGGTGTGTTGCTCATTAGAGATAGGACTAGTAAAGTCCTAGAATGAGCCGAGCAAAATAGCAAAAATAATTTGATCAGTCCATCGTTATCTTTCCGTAAACTTTCTGCTTAACTAGGCAATAAACTATCATTTCTGTTACCTGACTCTTTTCTTGCTTATACAGAATTTGACAAATGGCTAACAGAGCAGCCGCCGCTAGAGGAGGCCGTGCCGGCCGAGGTCGAGGAAGGGGAGAAGCCCCAGTTCAAGAAGGACCTTTGATACAACCTCCGGCCCTCAATACTTTGAGCTAGACCGTGTAGCTAAGAGATACAAAAACTTAGGAGGCAAGACCTTCTCGGGAACTGGCACAGTCATAGAGGCCCTTGCATGGCTCAAAACATGCGAGAAAATCCTTGAAGGCCTAAGGCTTGGAGACGAAGATAAAGCTATTATGGGCGCCTGGCTTATGCAGAAACAAGCTGAACTATGGTGGGAATCTTTCACCGCCGGGAATAGAGAAGCTGGAAGAACATGGGATGGATTTAAAGAACTCTTCAAGGAGAAATATGTCCCAGAACAAGCTCTAGAGTGAATGAACGATGACTTCGCCAATCTCCAGCAGGGAGATCTTTCCGTGCAGGATTATCTGAATAAATTTACACTGTTATCGCCCTATGCTCCGGAGCTCGTCGCCACTGCAAAGTCCAAAAATAAGAGGTTTATCCTTGGGCTAAAGAGACAGTATCATGATAGAGCCATGGCCCATGTCAAGCTGGAATTCAACGAATTGGTGGAAATGACATGCAACTACGAAGACCTTGACCATAGGCATCTGGAGCAGGATCGCGCTAGAAGCCAAGCCGGGAACAAACGCAAGCCTGCTGCGAATCAAGCTGAGTCAAGCCAAGCAGCATCTTCAAACCTCAGACTGGCAAGCCGCCGAGAGGAAATTGCTTTAACTGTGGCAAAGCGGGGCACTACTCTAATGTGTGCACAGCCCCGAAGAGGCAGAAGACAAATTCACAAGGTTCAAGCCAGGGTTCTCAAAACCCTCGCTCCTGCTTTAATTGCCGCAAGACCGATCATCTAGTCAAAGACTGTCCTCTGCTGAAGAAAGCTACCGTAGCTCACGTCTATGACGGGTCGAGCCCGCCAGCTGCTTCCGACGGAGCAGGTAAACCCAATGTTTTGGGAGGTACCCTTACCATTAAAAATATTCCTGTTTCTGTATTGTTTGACACGGGTGCATCACGTAGTTTTATTGCTAGTAACACCATGCACAAATTAAAGTTAAAACAGAGAAAGCTTAAAGATTTGGTGGAAGTACATAACCCGATAGGGGGTCCTATTACCCTCAGTTCGTGTTGTAAGGTGCCTACTTCTTTCTCCCGATACCAGTTTCCTTTCAATTTAATCGTTATGGATTTTCCCGAATTCGATATCATTCTCGTGATGGATTGGTTAACGAAATACGAAGCCGAAGTGAATTGTGCATAAAGAATCGTTAAAATTCGAACGAAGCTTGGATATATTATGGTACCTGTCATGGTTCAAATCCAAATAGAGAAGAATTTTGGACGGCATTAGAACTTATCCCCACTTTCCGAAAAGATTCCGATTGTTAGAAACTATGCGGATGTATTTGAAGAAGTTGAAAACTTACCTCCGCAAAGAGAAATAGAATACCGAATCGATCTAATTCCCAATGCCAGACCAGTGGTACATCCTATTCGCAGAATGACGCCGAAGGAAAAAAAAGAATTAGGCGATCAAACTCGTCAACTGTTGTGGAAGGGTCTAATCAGACCTAGTTTTTCTAATTGGGGTGCAGCTGTAGTGTTTGTCCCAAAGTCAGACGGTACTCTTCGATTATGCGTTGATTACCGAGACCTCAATAAACAGACGCTCAAAAATAAGTATCCATTACTCCGCATCGATGATTTGCTAGACCAATTGAATGGGGCGAAAGTATTTTCCCGAATGGACCTAGCTACAGGTTTTCATCAATTGAGAATAGCAGAAGAGTGTGTTCCTTTGACAGCTTTCAGAGGTCCAGACATATTTTATGAATGGTTAGTAATGTCGTTTGGCCTATGCAACGCTCCAGCATACTTTGTCGATCTAATGAATAGATTGTTCAGGGGAGTTCTGAATAAATTTGTCCTCGTCTTCATCGATGATATTTTAATATACTCCAAATCAAAACCCGAGCATGAAAAACATTTAGAACAAGTATTGGAGATTCTAAGAAAGAACGTCTTCAAAGCCAAATTCTCTAAATGTGTCTTCTGGCAAGAAGAAGTGAAGTTTCTTAGCCATGTCGTGTCAAAGAAAGGGATTTCAGTAGACCCAAGCAAAATAACAGCGATTCAAGACTGGAAACAACCCACTACACCCATAGAATTTAGAAGTTTTATGGGGTTGGCTAGTTATTATCGAAAGTTCATTAAGGATTTTTCGAAGATATCCGGTCCGTTAACGAAGCTCACGAAGAAGCATGAGAAATTCAAGTGGACTTCCGATTGTGAAAAAGCTTTCCAGGAATTGAAATCAAAACTGACCACTGCTCCAGTGTTAACTATTATTGATGGCAATCAGGATTTAACGGTTTGGACAGATGCTTCTATTAGAGGTCTTGGTGCAGTGTTAATGCAAAGAGGCCAAGTAGTCGCTTATGCAAGCCGCCAACTAAAACCGCATGAGAAGAATTGTGTGACTCGTGATCTTGAGTTGCTAGCCATCGTTTTTGCCTTGAAAATCTGGAGGCATTATTTATTGGGTGAGAAATTTATACTGTACATAGATCATCAATCATTGAAGTATTTATACACCCAGAAAGATCTGAATTTGAGACAGCAGCGTTGGCTAGAATTTCTTGCAGCGTATGATCTGGATATCCTGTATACGCCGGGGAAGGCTAACGTTGTAGCGGATGTGCTTAGTAGAAAAACCGCAATCGTTGCCAATCCTATAATTACCCCTAGCTTGATCGATAAGATATGTTCTCTCCAGAGGAATGATTGTTTCATTCAAAGGATCAAAGGAAGAATCCAGAAGGGAGAGCACTTTAGTTTTCAGGTAGATAAAGAAGAAGTTCTGAGACTGAATGGGAGAATATGTGTTCCCAACCTTCCTGAGCTCAAAAGAGAAGTGCTAGACGAATGCCATAAATCCAAATTTTGCATTCATCCTGGGGTGAGTAAAATGTACAACGATATCAAACGCACTTTCTGGTGGAAGGCAATGAAAAGAGATATTTCTTTGTATGTTAGCAGATGCCCTACTTGTCAATTGGTCAAGAGTCACCAACAGAAGCTGGCTGGATTGTTGCAACCGTTGGAAGTTCCAAGTTGGAAATGGGAACAGATTTCCATGGATTTCATAGATGGCTTGCCGCGAACCAGGAAAGGTAATGACAGCATTTGGGTAATCGTAGATTGCTTCACGAAGACTACCCATTTTATACCTGTCAGATCCAATAGAACCGCTCAAAGTCTAGCATAGATATATTTTAAAGAAATTGTTAAGCTGCATGGAATTCCCATCAGCATAGTCAGTGATAGAGACCCGATATTTGCTAGCAAATTCTGGGAAGCTTTCCAGACAGAATTGGGAACGAAACTGAATACGAGCACCGCTTATCACCCTCAAACAGATGGCCAAACTGAGCGGGTGAATAGAATTCTCGAAGATTTGTTGCGGGCTTGTATAATTGATTTTGGTGGGTCATGGGAAGATCACTTACATTTGGCAGAATTCTCATATAACAATAGCTATCAAGCAAGTTTGGGAATGTCGCCATTTGAAGCATTATATGGCAGACCGTGCAGATCTCCAGCATGTTGGGTAGAACCTGGTAATAGACTTGTGTTAGGACCCGATATGATTAGAGAAGCATCTGATAAAGTCGACTTCATTAAAAAGCGTTTGAGAACCGCGCAAAGCCGACAGAAAAGTTATGCAAATTCTAGAAGAAGAGATTTGACATTTGCTGTTGGTGACCATGTTTATTTGAAAGTTTCTCCGATGAGAAGAGTAATCAGATTTGGCAAAACTGGGAAGTTGGCACCGAGATTTATTGGTCCCTTTCCTATACTCGAACGAATTGGAACTCTTGCTTATAGGGTTCAATTACCAGATTGGTTGCCTGGAGTGCATGATGTATTTCACATATCTCAACTTAGGAGACATGTGCATGATCCGGATCTTGTTGTAGAAGAAGCAGCGCAACAGGATATAGACATAACTCCAGAATTAGCACTCAGAAGAGAGCCATTAAAGATTGTTGGCAAAGAAACTAGAGAACTAAGAAACAAAAAGGTTCATTTAGTTAAAGTGCAGTGGAGCAGCGATCCTAGAGACTGTACTTGGGAGACTGAGGAAAGCATTAAGCAAGCTTACCCCAAATTCAGAGTGGGTATCTCTGACTAACTCCGGTGCAAGGTACCTTTACAATACTTTGCTTTTACATTTTGTTTCCTACTTTATTGTTGTTTCCTTTTCGAGGACGAAAAGTTTTAAGTGGGGGAGATTGTAATAACCCGGAAAATACGAGCCAATTTAAAATTTTTAAATTGGTGATTTCAAAGGAATTTGAACAATTGAAATAGAATATTTCAATAAAATAGTGAATTAGAAATAGTGAGTCAGTTTGAAAATTTGAATTCAAACTTAGACTGACTGTGCAGGGTGGAGAATATAACGGATTTTAGTGAAACCAAAAATGTTTAAATCTGTTTATCAATACCTTTCTAACGAATCTGAAAAAACGAAGTTTCATAACGGGAATCAAAAGTTATGGCCGAATGAATTTTCAGAATGGTCGCTATATAGAATATATAGCCCTGGAAAATTGATATTTTGCATACGACCTCGGAATTCGACGAAACCACTTTTGTTAGGTCCGGGATGTCAAACTATTGCTAGGTTTCAAATTTCATAATTTTTGAAGCTAGTATGTGAGCGTGGCAATAGAAAATGCGTTTGGTCAATTTCTGTTAAATTGGATCGACCGGAAAATGGCCATTTTTCAAACAGTCTCAGAATTCGACGAAACTAGTTTTGTTGGGACCGTAGCGTAAAAACATAGCTAGATTTATTTTTCTAGAATTTTTCGAATCAGTTTGTGGCCCTGGCAAATTGAAATGTACGTTCAAAGTTAAAAATTAAATGTTTTATACTTTAATTTGAAAAATAACTAACTGTAACAGTCGAATTGGCCAACGAAACCTATCCCATTGTGTCCGGGATGGGGATATTTAGCTGGGGACGACAGTCGTTGGGTTTAAAAAGGAGTTCGTTGGAGAAAACACTATTTAAAAATATAATATATATATATATATATATATCGGCCAATTGGATTTTTTCTTTCATAATTAAAAAAATAAATAAAACCCATAAACCCTCGAATCAACGGCGAAACCCGTTCCACCCTTCTCTCCTCCGCCGCCGCTGCTACCGCCACTTCCAGCCAACGCCGCCACCACCCCTCGATGCGCCTCCGCCTCCTCTTCAAATCCAACCCCACCACGACCCCGACCGACCCCTCCTCCGCCTGAATCGAGCCCAGAAAGTCCCAACCTTCCTGCCGCCGCCGCCGACGATCCCGACCACCGAGCACTACCAAACCACCACCGACAGATAGCCCTCTCCTCCCTCTTCCACGTCCAACTCGCCGATCATCCCCTCGTGCCTCGGTTCTCGCGAAAACCGCAAACCTAGTTTTGAACCATCGTGAAAGGTGAGTTCTTTTTTATGTTTGCACTTTGAAAAATCATATCTTTTTGGTGTGTTAACGAAATTCGATGAAACAGGAAACATCGGGACCGCAAGGAAGCTCTCTACCACATAGAAGAAGCCGCGGATTTTTCTGAGTCATCTACGATTTTTAGCACTCCGAAAACCAACGTGAGAAATCTAAATTAAAAGAATTTGAATGGAAAATGTCGTGTATAAATTATATTAGCGAAATATAAATTACACACGTGTTGTATACCTCATGTACATGCGTAGTGTAAGCTATATAAGCGAAGTATGAATTTTACATGCATAGAATAATTGATATATGTGTTGAAATGCAAGTGAAATATAGCAATTAATATATATATATATATACACTCCCCTCGTCCACAAACCATAGACGATATTTATTGTTGTGAATTGGTGTGAAATATTGGATGAAAAATACGAATGGTTGAATAATTGTTTGTGGTTGATATAGTTTGGTTGTGGTTGAAAAATACCCATTGGTGATTGAAATGAATTGGAAATATTTGTGGAAATAAAAATAAAACATGCCGCCTGCGTGCGAATTAGATGCATGAATCCCCATTGTCAAAAACCGCGAGGTTTTAAGGTAGAGCGAGGAGCCGTACTAGGGACGGTGCCGGTTTTAACTACCCTGTCGTTATGCTGTCGAAATTTTGAATAATCTTTATGTGTTAGAATAATTTTCATATGTTGAAATTATTTTCATGCATTGAAATTAAATTCATATGTTGAAACTATATCCATGTGTGGAAATGTTCATGTGTTGAAAATTGTTGTGTGAAAATTAAATTCATTTGTGAATGAATGAAGTGTTTAAACAATAAAAATCACATTTTTATAATATATATGAAGTATGAAAAATATTCGCCTTATATATAAATAGTTTCAAAAATAAAATTTTATCTTTCTTATATGAACAACATAAATAAAATATCCATGTGTGGAAATGCTCATGTGTTGAGAAGTGTGTGTAGTAGAAAAGTTCATGTGTTGAATAAAAAGATCGAACAATAAAAATTACATTTTTATTGAAACTATGAAGTGTTGAAAGCATCCATTTGTCGAATAAATACTTTAAATGATAAAAATATCATTCTTATCATATATGTGATATGCTAGAGATATGCGGACGTTGAAATAAATATTTGTGAAAGAAATATTATTTTTAACATGCATAGGAACTAAATAAAATAGTCATGTGTTGGAATCTATTTTAGTTCGCCAAAATTATCTTCTTTGAAATGTGAAGTGTTAAAAATATCCACTTGTTCAAATAAATGTGCATGAGTTGAAATATACATTAATTAGCTAATGATATGATTTTAGCCTATGCATGCAACATTAGAATGAATGGTGTTTTTAAACCAAAGTAAATCAAATATGAAGTTGAATGGAAAATGATAAGTGATAAGAATTGTATATATGTACATGCATATTTATTGAACAGGTTATAGCAAAGGGGCTAGAGAAGAGGAATAAAATTTTGTGCCCGACAAATAGGTACACATTTACTGTTTTGTTTGGGTGATGATTTTATGAGCCTGTTGGCTAGCCGCTTGGCTTTTTCTTTTTCTTTTTGACATGAGACGCCCGTGTGGCTATTTGGGAATTTTCCCAGCCACTCCCGTACAAAGGAGGTTATGGCGAAATTTTCCAAAATTTTAAGGCGTTAGTGAAATAATTGAAGTGAAAACAATATAGGAATTTTTGGAATGAACTATATTTATATAAATATAAATAAAATTAAAACGAAATGTGGCCGTGCAGTTCGTGTTTTGAAACCGTGATTTCAAACGCCTAGTGCGGGAAATCCGACCATTGGATTTTCCCGAAACCGCAACCGTTGGGTTCGCCTTGGAAATATCTTCCCAACGGCACCAACTTTGTGAAGATCCGACGGTTGGATTATCTGGAATGTTTAATTCAAATCTGAAGAAAAACAGCGCCAGAAACGATTATATTTATATATATACATATAAATATAATTAAATTAAATCGAATAACGACGCTGCAATTCGTAAATTGAAATCGTAACTTCAAATGACTAGTGTGGAAGATCCGACCGTCGGATTTTCCCAAAACTGAAACCGTTGGATTCGTTTTGAAATGACCTTCCTAATGATATAAATTTTGTGAAGATCCAACGGTTAGATTTCCAGATATGTGTAAAACAAAATTAGTGAAAAGCAGCGCCAGTGCATCGACACGACCTGAAACGTCGTCTAATTAAATATGGCCGTTTTAAAATAAATAAAAATGGCGATATATCGTTATAAAATACTATAGACGATATAGAGTGGAAATAAACCAATTTCGTTGTGTTTGCTTGATATGTGATTGTTGAATGTATTTGACATGAAAATTATAACTAAAGAACTGAAATGTGAATGTTGAATAGTCCAACCATGTGATAAATTGATTTGAAAATCTAAATATACGTGGATTATTTGAAAAGGCCGAGTTCATCTCATTTCAAATAATCGATCGACGTTGAGAAGTCGAAGAGTCGAAGACGGTTGAAAACCGACGATCTTCACATTGGATGGATGGGCGCTACTGATGCTCGTGATTGGAGTAGCTACCATAAAGGATCTGAAGTAGTAGCCGTCCAAACATACTGTTGATTGTACGGATATGCGAGGAATTGGTGCCTCCGGTTTCGTTCAGACCCAGAACGGACTTGTAAATGGACTGTGTGTCTGACATTGGATTTTGTTCTGTGCTGATTGATCTCTGTTAAATATATATCTGCTTGGCGGCAGAGAATTTTTCTCTTGCTTAACGCCCTTGTCTGAGACGTACGAGCTCAGAGGTTATATATTGATAGAAATCAGTCGCATGGAGTGGATTGCCTGTGTGGCACACCTAAGTGGCATATGATCAAGGCTTCTATTGCAAAGCAAAGTCTTGTGGTTGATGATCAAAGCATGGTCTGTGTGACGAGCTTTGTGTATGACGTGAATTCGCGAGCCTCACACCTCGGTATGAGTCAAAAACGGGAGATGGACCGCTGGGAGAGCACGACGTTTCTTTCTAGCTATGGTGGTGTCAGTGACCTACCAGCCCTGACATTATATATACTTTTCACCTGTGTGGTTGTTGGAATGCGAGGCGCCTCGATTATAGGTCTGTAAGGACCGGGAAACGTGTGTCCAGGAATAACTAATCCTCAAAAGTAAGAAAGGACCGGCCCAGCCGATTCCAAGTATCATAGTGGGGTCCTGGGACATTTGCTAGAGTGTCACGAACGGAGAGGAGCTTGCCCCTTGCCTCGACTCATGAAGGAATCGAATTTCCAATATGAAATGTGCGAATGTGATTGTATTACTAGTATTGTGACATGATATATGGTACCCATGCCGTCTAGGATTGATATTTAAGATTGAATTAGCTTTTGAAACATATGTACACTAGTAATAATATCAAACACTTTTGTTTTACTCGTATGAAGCATTTTTGGCCATTATAAGGTAAAACTCTATCCTCCGGCTTGCGTTGCATTGTGTGATGGGACCTGAGTCTTATAATGGCTTCATTTTATGAAAAGCATTGCGATGATTTAATCATTTACTTTATTTCATGCACTAGCACTCATTGGAGTAAACCCGTTCCGCAAAAGTGGCGTGGTCCTTTGATTTGCCTTATTATTGTTGTTAATAAGTCATGTAGATTTCTCATATCAGTCCCATGACTGACTCGTAGTTTATTTCACCTTGCAAACTCGGGTGCCCTCATTTTCACATGGGCAGCCTAGTTACAGGTTTCTGACGCACCTTTTGGCTCATGGTGAGGCTTGACTACACCGTGCTGACTTGGATTTTATCCGCCATTATTGTATCTATATTATGATTCCGCCATTGGCGATGTAGACTGATATTATTTTGTGTACTCTTTATGTATGATTCCGCCTCAGGCGATGGTGACTGATTATGTATCATTATGCACTAAGTTGTATCCTGTACTGTGCTTCTCTGATGTGATGATATCTATATGATTCCGCTGTCATATGTGTGTAAATTATTCTATAGTCTGTTTATGCTATTATCTGTGATCTGCTAATGATGATTAATGTGTTATATTCCAATGATTATCCTTAACACCGTGTCATGTGGTTTTGGGATCGTCACACTTTACCTCATCCACATATAAAAGATTATATTTCTATATCGCTATATGAATATAAAAGATTCTATTTTTCTCTTAATAAAATTTATATTTTGAACTAGACAACGAATATATTTTTAACTAGACAAAGAATATTTTTTTTTAGACAATGAATATTTTTTTCCTAGACAAAGTTTATATTTTTGATCTACACATATAATAAAAATCATATTTTTACGTTGTTAAAAATCATATCTTTACGGTGTTAAAAATCATATCTTTACGGTGTTAAAAATCATGTCTTGATGGTGTTAAAAATCATGCCTTTACGGTGTTAAAAATCATGTCTTTATGGTGTTAAAAACCACATCTTTATGTGATTAAAAACCGCATCTTTTCTAAGGTGAAAATCAACACTTTTTATCTATATAAAAATTATAACAGAAATTTAAATAATAAATTAAAAAGGCTCACAAATTTTTCAGTTTTGGTGGTTGGAGGCTGTCGGCCGGGACTGGAGGTGGCGGGGAAACGATCAGCAGGCGGAGAGGGTGCTCTACTGGTCGGCGCTGATGTGGAGGCAGGTTTGGGGCTTAAGGTTTTCGGGTTGGGGGGGGGGCGATTTTAAGTAGAAGAGAGAGAGAACGGGGGGAATCGAGGATGGAGCGGAGGGCGGTGGAGGCCAGGGTGCCCCACCTCATCGGCGGTGGCCAGCGATGCCAGGAGCGGCGATTGGCTGAAGGCGACGGGAGTTAGACGTTTTTTTATATTTCGTTTTCAATTTTAACCGATGAATGAGGGTTGACCAAATGGGAAAGAGAGAAAAGGTTGATATAATTATATATTCAAATATTTTAATCCACTAAAAAGTAACTTTTCTTTCGAACTCCGAATCGAACCCACCGACTGTCATCCATAGCTAATTACCCCCATTCCGAACCCAATGGGATATGTATCGTAGGCCGATTCGATCGTTTCGATCAGTTTTCGTTAAAATCAAAATATAACTCTATATATTGAATTTGAACGCGCATTTCAATTTACTGGGGCCACATACTAACTAGAAAAATTCCCAAAAAATATTTTCTAGCTTCGTATTTATGATACGGTCCTAACAAAACTAATTTCATTGAATTCTGAGACCGTTTGAAAAATGGTCATTTTCCAGTCGATTAAAATCAACTGAAACTGGTCAAATGCGTTTTCCTTTGCCACGCTCACACATTGATTCGGAAAATTACAAATTTTGAAACCTAACAATAATTTGACATCACGGATCGAATAAAAGTGCTTTCGTCGAAAATCGAGGTCGTTTGCAAAATTTCTTTTTTTAAGGGCCAAAATTCCATAGCGACTATTCTGAATTTTCAACTGGGCATAACTTTTGATTCCCGCTATGAAATTTCACTTTTTTGGATTCGTTGGAAAGATATTCTCAATTAGATTCAAATATTTTTGGTTTCACTAGAATCCTGTTTATTTTGCACCCGGTACATTCATTTGAAGTTTGAAATCGAATTTCCGAACTACCGCCCTATTTTCAATTCCTTTTATAATTTAAAATAAATATGTATATTCTAACGACGATCTATATAACTATATACATTCCAATCTATTCAAAATAAATTTCTCGTCGTTATTATTTAAAATAATTCATTTTAAATATTCAAAATTCACTAAAATCGCCAAAATAAAAATTTTAAATTGGCTCGAATTTCCTGGTTATTACAATCTCCCCCACTTAAAACTTTTCATCATCGAAAAGGAACGAAGCCGAAAGTTGTTTAACTAATCAACTCAACTTTCATTATTTCCATTACGGCTTAAGTTCTTCAACTTTCCAGTTTCTAAGAACTTTTCAAATTTTTCAAAAATTTGGCTAACACCCTAAATTTTCGAAAAATTTCGCCATAACCTCCCCTGCACCGGGGACTTCGGGATATTTCATATACCCTCCCATGGCCTTCTTCAACCCAAAAGAAAAAGAAAAAGCCAATCGGCTCATAAAATCATCATCACCCAAACAAAACAGTAAATTATGGTAAAAATGTACCTATTTGTCTGGCAAACAATTTTATTCTCTGCTTTAGCCTTCTTGCTATGACATGTTCAATGTAAGTACATGTATATGCATGCAAATGCGACAAATTCCCAATACAACTCACTATTTGATCAATTTGGCTAAAGGTTCAACATTTCAATTTATCAAACAATAATCAAACAACACAACCAGCAATCAATTAGTTGATTAACGTTTCAAATTCATAATATTGATATATAGTCAAAAATCACATTTTTGGTGCCAAATCACAACAATACGCCCTATCTAATTTTGGTTCTTACACCAGTCTAATGGAAATATATAGATGTCACACTTTCGAAGCTCGGACATAAATACTGATGATGAGATCTCAATCATTAGTAACATCTTCGGGTGTTTAGAATGTGATTCTATATCTATCCAGTATATTAAAACTTTGAATATACGTTTGCAAGGCGTATATGCAAAATCTTTATATATCGGATTGTCCAAATTCAATACAAATAAATATTCAAATATGTATAAAACGATTTAAATTTCAAAACAAAATCTGTTTTCATTTTCAAAATGTACTCTTCGGACTCGTTCTAGGATACTACTGATCCCATCTCTAACGAGTCATTCTCATTGGATATTGCTAATCCAATTTCTGATGAATTCTTTCGTACGGTTCTAATGTGTCTTGTTCTCTGAGCTTTGTAAACCAAAGCTCCGATACCAACTGAAGCGACCCGAACTTCCCCGGTCTCCGAAGAGAAGAGAAAGAACGAATTACTTTAAGGACAAGACGAATCAGAATGCAGACAGAAGAATATTTCATTGTTTATTACAACAATTACATCAGAATACAAGAATATAAAGAGTATGAATAAATATTACACATTATAAAATATCAGAGATTACAACACATTACATAGCAGCGGAAAATAATACGATACACAACTAGAAGAGATATATGGATACAAAGCTTTCCGGATATCATTCCAGCTATAAACCAGGTTCCTGTGAATATAAATCTGCAAAACCAAAACTACTAGCTGCCCGTGTAAAAATAAGGGCACCCAGAGTTTAGGTTAAAACAATAAACTCCTGGTCAGTCATGTGACTGGTGTGAGAACTAAGACAATTATTAATCTTTATTTTAAAGTTAGGTAAATCAAGGGACCACGCCGTATAACACAGAACAGGTTTCCTCCCAAGAATACCAATGCATAAAACAACAGCGCAATGCTAAATAAAGAACAATGAAGCTATTATAAGACCCAGGTCCCATCACACAATGCAACGCAAGCCGGAGGATAGGGTTTTACCTTATAATAGCCAAAGAATGCTTGATATGCTAAATTTCATATTTTATTATTACTATAAGTGAAGAAAACAACTTCAAATATAAATATATCAATCATAGGCGGCATGGGTACCATATATCATGTCACCATACTAGTTCTACAATTACAACCGCAAAATCACGTATTTGGAAATTGGATTTCCGTCTGCGAACTGAGGCTAGGGATCGTCCTCTACTGATTCGGGACTGTCTAGCCCGAGCCTCAGGCAAGTACTCAGTCAAGCCTTTGGAGCGACAGGGCCGGTCCACCGATGTGGATTAAAATGCCTGAACACTGCGTTTCCCCACCCTTTGGGGCGTAAATAAGCCAACAAATGACTCAATCGGCTCCACATAGTCACTGATATATCCGAGGCGCCTCGCAACAGCAACAACCGCATAAGTCAAACTCGTCAGGGCGTGTAAAACCACTGACGCCACTTCTAGCTAGCAAGAAACGCATGTCCTTCCCGAAGTCCTCTCCCGTTTCTGGTTCACAACCGGGGTGTGAGGCTCGCGAATTAGTGTTACACAAAGCTATGCCACACAGGCCGTGCTTTGATCATCAACCACAAGACTCTGCTTTTCAACAGAAGCCTTGATCATTTGCATCTTAGCATGCCACACAGGCAAACCACTCCATGCAACTGATATCCCTCAATCACATAGAATGATAACTAATGTTAGACACACAGTCCATTTACAAGTCCGTTCTGGGTCTGAATGAAACCGGAGGCACCTTGTACCTCGCATATCCATCGATCGCCAAGTACGTCTGGACGATCACCAACTGATTCCATCCTCTTCGGTGTACGACCCAATCAATATCATCAGTAATCACCCAAACGACGTGAAGACCTCCGGTCTTCAACCACCGTCTTCATCTTCGACACCGCGTCGAATCAGTTATTCAGAACGGGATAAACACGGTCTTTCTGAATAACTCGCGTATATAATAAACAAGTGTTACACAAACACAACATACGCCTCATTCCAATTCATCAGTCACTAACTGTAAATTAGCAAGAGAACAATTCCCTAAATATTAACCCCGAAGGCCGAAACCAACATCAGATCAATACCTAGGAAACCATTCAACTTAACTAATCTCCAGTTAGTTTCTAAATTTCACATTCTTAGGGAAAGGTTCCCATTAATTTTATCAAAGATAAATTCTTCTAAATTTATTCTTCAATCTTCTTTTGAATATCAATTCAAACTAGTTGGGATTAGCGAACCACACCGAGGTAATCATTTATTCTATTTCCCAATCCCCAGCTATTCATCCCATGAATAAAATTGGTAGTACTTCATATTTAACACCACGGTGTTATCGGTAAATTCAATTAACATTTCACGTTCAAATCTAATTAAAGATTTAACTATCGCCAGGAGCAAAACTGGTGATACTCCATTCTCGGTGTTTTCAATTTAATTAAAGATTCATTAAAACTCCACTTAGTTTTAATCTTTAACTGGACAAAAGAACCAATGTAATTTAAAACACAGTTCACCATAAACCCAAATATCATTCCATTCTATCAGCCTTTATCCGTAAATTAGCAAGTGAACAATTCCCTAAGTATTAACCCCGAAGGCCGAAACCAACATCAAATCAATACCCCAGAAACCATTCAACTTAACTAATCTCCAGTTAGTTTCTAATTTTCTTAACTCCTTTGGGTCAAAGAACAATATTATTGAAGATACTGTTCACGATAACCCAAAATCACATTCCATTAATTATCGGGTTAGAGAACAAGTGTTATTTAAAACACTATTCATGATAAACCCAAAAATCAATACCAATTCAATTCCAATTAAATATTATTTAATTGGTACACTTCATTAAATCTAAATAAAAAGATTTAATCTTTTTCTCAACTGGGGTTAAGAACAGTGTCAATGAAGACACCATTCACGACAAACCCAGATCCATTTGATATTAAATACAAGGCTCTGAATAGAAAATATATCGGCTTATATTCAATATCAAATTCTACGACCAACAAATATCGTATTGGAAATAACGATATAAATATATCTTTCAAATTTCCATAACAATATTTGTATAATCCCGAAATCCAACATCGAAATATTCCAAACACGATTTCGATTCAAATCCATTCCAATTCAATTATTGGAAATTCTGGTTATTATCAAAACCATTTCAAATCCAATTTATTTATTTTAAAAAATAAAAAAATTATTATTCTAGTTCAAAACTAGTTCATTTCGATAAAAATCTATTTTTATCTTTTCAAATATTGGATTTTTCAGCCCAATTCTTCCCAAATCATTTCTTATGATTTTACACAAATTATTACTATTTTTAATAATTTTATCAAGGCCCGTACAGTCGATTTCCATTAACGGCCATCGAACTGCACTTACAGCGACCTTTTCCAAATTTGATTAGGACATAATTCCAAATCCAACCATTAGATTTCAAATCTCTAATATTCATTTGAAAGCTCTTTTCGATGCGAACCAAGTGGTTTCGATTTTAGAGAATCCGACGGTCGGATCTCCCGTAATATCCATTCGAAGTCAATGGTCGAAATTTGCGAACTGCCGCGGCGCGTTCTATTCAGGCCATTTAATATATATAATATATATATATATATATAATATTTCGTCGATTTCCTTTTTAAAATGTATTTTATAAATCGTTTTAAATTCGTTTTCAAGTCGATTTCAAATTCATATTCAATTTCTAATCAAAATTGAATATTCCACATCATTAATCTATAAATGATAATATTTTCAAAACGTTATATTTTGAAATCACTTTCTTTTCTATATTCATTATAAAAACGAATAAAATCGATATAAATATCGCTCACGTCAAAATGGCGTCAATCCAATCAACACGACTTTATATATTTCAATAACTTCGTTATTCTATTAAAAAAATTAATATTTTCGCCATTCAACACATGATTTTCTTTACAATTCAACAAATGAATTTTCTTTACAATTCAACAAATGAATTTTCTTTACAATTCAACAAATGAATTTTCTTTCTATTTTCCAAATTGGAATAAGGCCCAATCAATCACCATATAACGTTAATTATATGGATTCCCTACAACACATGTATATAATAGCAACGATAAATCATCAACCATCATCCAGAGTGCATTCTACACTGTATAAGCATCAAATATAAATATTCAACGCTTATAACAGCCTGTCAATCACTCGATCGACATACAGCTAATTATTGGGATGTCCAATTTCATCCCAACACCCGTGTGGGGTTTCAAACAATCAAACACAGATTTTATTTGTGTAGTTGGGCGATGTGTAAAATTTATCGTCCCAATCAATATCGGTCAAATCAGTGTATATAAACAAATCGTCCGATTTGTTTATAAATATTTATTTCATATACACGTTAAAAATTATATTTTTAACTATAAAATATTTTCCACTATAAAATATTTTATTTCATTCCACATCACACAATCAAATTTCACAACATAGCAACCAAACAAACAAGTCTTCCATGGTCTGTGGACGACGGGTGTCGGGTGCTACTAAGCATCGTCTGCATCCTAGTATATATTTCAACCAGAAATTAAAATAAAAGTGAGGAGTTCTCACCTTGAGGTTCCTGTAACAACCCGAAAATTTGGGCCAGTTTAAAATTTTTATTTTGGCAATTTTAGCGAATTTCGAAAATTTGAAATAGATTATTTTAAATAAAATCGACGAGAAATTTATTTTTGAATATTAATAGAACGTATATATTATACGCGTCGTCGTTTAAATATAAATAATTATATATATAATTATAAATAGAATTGAAAATGGCGCGGTAGTTCGATAATTCGATTTCAAACTTCAATTGAATGCACCTGGTGCAAAACAATCCGGATTTTAGTGAAACCAAAAACATTAGGATCTAATTGATGATACCTTTCCAACGAATCTGAAAGATAAAAATTTCATAGCGGGAATCAAAAGATATGTCCAGTTGAAAATTCTGAATAGTCGCTATGGAATTCAGGCCCTTAAAAATTGACATTTTGCAAACGACCTCGGATTTCGACGAAACCACTTTTGTTGGGTCCGTGATGTCATATTATTGCTTGGTTTCAAATTTCATAATTTTTCGAATCAATATGTGAGCATGGCAAAGGAAAACGCGTTTGACCAGTTTTAGTTGATTTTAATCGACTGGAAAATGGCCATTTTTCCAATGGTCTCAGAATTCGACAAAACTAGTTTTGTTAGGACCGTATCGTCAATACGAAGCTAGAAAATATTTTTCTGCAATTTTTAGAGCTAGTATGTGACCCCGGTAATCTGAAATGTACGTTTAAAATTCAATATAGTGATTTAAATGTAAATTTAACGGAAACTGATTCAAACGATCGAATCAGCCTGCGATACATATCCCATTGTGTTCGGAATGGGGGTAATTAGCTATGGATGACAGGCGGTGGGCCTCGTTTCGAGGTCGTATGTAAAAGTCAACTTTTTGCAAAATAAAATAATTAAAAATTTAAAATCCTTTCTCTTTCCTCTCCCCTTAACCCGCTCTGCCCCCCCCCCCTTCTTCCATTCGTTCGATTCAGAAAAAAAAAACAAGAGCGAAGGGTGGGGGGGGAAGCCGCCGCCGCATCCCCCCCCCCCCCGATGGGCCACCGCCGCGCCAGAGGCGGGCGCACCCCCTCCTCTTCTTCCTCCTTCCTTCTTCCCTTCCTCCTCTTCCCCAAACCCCGTTCCAGCCTCCTCCCCCAATCGCGAAGCCCCACCACCGCCTGAAAGCCACACCGCCGACGCCGCCTGTCTCCCCCTCCCCAGTCGACGACCGACGCAGCCAAAGCCTCCCAGCGAGCTCCTCTTCTCCGACCTTCAAAAGAAAAAAAACAGTAAGTTTTGCTTTCTTATTTATTTACATTTATTTAAATTTATTTCTATTTTAAAATATAATTACTATACGAAAAAAAATTCAGTTTTGTCTTTGTAATAGGAAAGAATTAGAAAATATTAGATTTTTAGAAATAAAAAGAATGATTTTAGTTTATAAAAATGTGATTTTTATAAAGATTAAAAATCATATGGAAGCGTAGAAGGTAGAAAATATGATCTTTATATTTTTAAAGTATTAAAAATATAGTCTTTACTATATAGCGACTATAAAAATATGATTTTTGTTTAGGTAGAAAATTAAAAATATAATTTTTACATAATAGGAGTATTGAAAATATCATCTTTATAAGTGTAGAAAAATAAAAATGTGATTTTTATAAATCTTTATTTTTGAAAAGGCGAAATCTTTATTTTTGAAAAGGCGAAATCTTTATTTTTGAAAAGGCGAAATCTTTATTTTTGAAAAGGCGAAATCTTTATTTTTGAAAAGGCGAAAACTTTATTTTTATAAAGGCGAAAACTTTATTTTTATAAAGGCAAAAACTTTATTTTTGTAAAGGCGAAAACTTTATTTTTATAAAGGCGAAAACTTTATTTTTGAAAGGGCGAAATCTTTATATGAAGAATAGCGTGATAAAAATATAATTTTTATCTATATAGTAGCGTTGTGAAGATATGATTTTTTATATATTGAATAAACATAGTAAAAATTCGATTTTTATATATTGAACTGCGAGGTAAAAATTCGATTTTTATATATTGAATAGCATAATAAAAATTCGATTTTTATATATTGAATAGCATAATAAAAATTCGATTTTTATATATTGAATAGCATAATAAAAATTCGATTTTTATATATTGAATAGCATAGTAAAAATTCGATTTTTACATATGTAGTGGCTACAACAACGAAGGTGATAAAAAGGCAAGAACGATGAAGATTTCTATCAATGAAGAGTCGTGGTATTGGATAGCTTTCGGTGAGAATTTCTCACCTTTCAATTTCTTTTCTAGTTATATATATATACTAGGATGCAGACGGTGCTTAGTAGCACCCGACACCCGTCATCCACAGACCATGGATGGCTTGTTTGTTAAATTGTTTGGTTGTGTAGTTGGTTAGATTATTGGTTTGAATTGAATTATTTGGTGAATTGAATGGATTTGATTGATGTGTGAAGGGCGTGGGCCTTCACTAGACCGGGGATAAGGCTAGGCCTCGTCCCGTTTCTAGTATCGTGTCGTTATGCCGCCGAAATTTTCTAAAATAAAAAGTGTTAGTTAAAAATAGTAAAGTGTTGAAATAAGTATTTTTGACGTTAAAAATATAAATTTTAACGTGAATGTGAATAAATAAATATTCATTTACAAATCAGACGATTTGTTTATATACACTGATTTGACTGAAATTGATTGGGATGATAAATTTTACACATCACCCAACTGCACAAATAATATTCAGTGTTTGTTGATTTGAAACCCCACACGGGTGTTGGGATGATGTTTGGCGTACACTAATCCCAATTATTTAATTATTGTCGATCGATTGGTTGACAGACTGTGTAAGCGTCGATTATTTATATTTGATGCTTATGCAGTTGTGTGGTGCACTTTGGATGATGGTCGATTGTTTATCAATGCTATTATATACATGTGTTGTATGGAATCCATATAATTAACGTTATATGGTGATTGATTGGGCCTCATTCCAATCGGGAAAATAATGAATATTATAAAGGAAAATTCATGTGTTGAATCTATTCATGTGTTGAGTGAAATATTTTAATAATAAAATTCACATCTTTATCATATTTAAAATTAGAACTATTTTACGATGGAGTCTAATTAAAATCAAACGATAGATACCATAGTGTTATAAAATATTTTACATAACAAAAATAGTGATGTGTTGATAGTACTCATGTGTTGAGATTAGTCGTGTGTTAAAAGAAATATAAATTCATGTGTTGAATAGAATAAATATTCATTTGTTGAATAGAATAACGAAGTGATTGAAATATATAAAGCCGTGTTGATTAGTTTTGCGCCATTTTGACGTGAACGATATTTATATCGATTTTATTCAAATTGAAATGAATATTATAGTGAATTGAATTGAAAAGAAAACGAATTTGAAGTGAAACGAATTTGAATTCGAATTAAATAAAATTGAAATGAATTCGAATTAAATTGAAATCAAATCGATTAGAAATTGAATATAGAGTTGAAATGGTTTTGAAAACGAATTTAAAACGATTTATAAAATTCGTTTTAAAAAGGAAATCGATGAAATATATATAATATATATATATATTATATATATAATGGCCTGAATAGAACGCGCCGCTCTGCGGCAGTTCGTGAATTTCGACCATTGACTTCGAATGGACGTTGCGGGAGATCCGACCGTCGGATTCTCCTAAAACCGGAACCGTTGGGTTCGTATCGAAAAGAGTTTTCCAATGAATATTAGAAATTTAAAATCTAACGGTTGGATGGGGAAATATGTCCAAATCAAATTCAGAAAAGGTCGCTGTAAGTGCAGTTCGATGGCCATTGATGGAAATCGACTGTACGGGCCTTGATAAAATTATTAAAAATATCGATAATTCGTGTAAAATTATAATATGTGAATTGGAAAGAATTGGGCTGGAAAATTCCACATTAGAGGATAAAAATAAATTTTTATCGAAATGAACTAGTTTTGAACTAGAATTAAAAACAATTTATTTTTTAAATAAATAAATTGAAATTGGAAAGTGATTTTAAAAATAATCAATATTCCCAATAGGTGAAGTGGAAATGGAGTTGAATCGAAATTATCTTCGGAATATTTCGATGTTGGATTTCGTGACTATACAGATATTGTTTTGGGAATTTGAAAGATATATTATATATCGTTATTTCCAATACGATATTTGTTGGTTTCAGAATTTGATATTGAATATAAGCCGATATATTTTCTATTCAGAGCCTTGTATTTAATATCAAATGTGATTTGGTTTGTCGTGAATCGTGTTTTTGATGACATTGGTTCTTTAACCCAGTTAAAGGCAGGATATTGATTTTTGAAAAGATTAAAACTAAGTGGAGTTTTAATGAATCTTTAATTAGATTAAAATGTGAATTGATAATTTAAATTATCAAATCTGAAAGGTGATCGAGAATGGAGTACCACCAGTTTTACTCCACAGCAATAGGCAAATCTTTAATTAGATTTGAACGTGAGATGGTAATTAATTTTACCGATAACACCGTGGTGTTAGATATGGAGTATTACCAGTTTTTATCCATGGGATATATAGGTGGGGATTGGGAAATAAAATAAATAATTACTTCGGTGTGGTTCGCTAATCCCGACTAGTTTTGGAAAACCATAATATGGTTTGAAATGATATCCAAAGGAAGATCAAAGGATAAATTTAGAAGAATTTATCTTGGATAAAATTAATGGGAACCTTTCCCTAAGAATGTGATTTTGTGAATAAAAGAATATTCTGAATTGGAATGAGGCGTTCATTGTGTTTGTGTAACATTTGTTTATTATATGCGTGGGTTATTCAGAAAGGTCGGGTTATACCCATTCTGAATAACCGATTCGACGAGATGTCGAAGATGAAGACGGTGGTTGAAGACCGGAAGTCTTCACATCGTTTGGGTGATTACTGATGATCTTGATTGGGCTGTACACCCAGGATGAGGGAAACAGTTGGTGATCGTCCAGACGTACTTGGAGATGGATGGATATGCGAGGAAAGTGCCTCCGGTTTCGTTCAGACCCAGAACGAACTTGTAAATGGATTGTGTGTCTGACATTGGATTTTATTCTGTGTTGATTGATCTCTATTAAATATACATCTGTTTGGCGGCGGAGAATTTATTCTCTTGCTTAACGCCCTTCTCTGAGACATACGAGCTCAGAGGTTGTATATCGATGGACATCAGTCGCATTGAGTGAATAGCCTGTGTGGCACGCATAAGTGGCAATTGATCAAGGCTTCTGTTGAAAAGCAAAGTCTTGTGGTTGATGATCAAAGCACGGCCTGGGTGGCGTAGCTTTGTGTATAACGTGAATTCGCGAGCCTCACACCTCGGTATGAGTAAAAAACGGGATAGTGACTGCAGGGAGAGCACGACGTTTCTTTCTAGCTAGGGTGGTGTCAGTGACCTACCAGCCCTGACATTTATATACTTTTCACCTGTGTGGTTTTTGGAATGCGAGGCGCCTCGGATATAGGTCTGTAAGGGCCGGGAAACGTGTGTTCAGGAATAATTAAACCTCAAAAGTTAGAGAGGACCGGCCCTGAAGATCCAAGGATCATAGTGGGGTCCTGGGACATTTGCTAGAGTGTCTCGAACGCGGAGAGGAGCTTGCCCCTTGCCTCGGCTCATGACGGAAATCCAATTTCCAATACGTGATATTGCGGTTTTAATTGTAGAACTAGTATGGCGACATGATAGATGGTACCCATGCCGCCTTTGATTGATATTTATGATTTGAATTGTTTTGACACAATACACTTATTATAGTATCAAATAATGTGTTTTAAACGTATCAAGCATGCTTTGGCTGTTATAAGGGAAAACCCTATCCTCCGGCTTGCGTTGCATTGTGTGATGGGACCTGGGTCTTATAACAGCTTCATTTTTCTTTATTTAGCATTGCGTTGTTTGTTCTATGCACTGGTATTCTTGGGAGGAAACCCGTTCCGTGTTATACAGCGTGGTCCCTTGATTTACCTAACTTTAAAACCAATATAAATAACTGTTTTAGTTCTCACACCAGTCACATGACTGACCTGGAGTTTATTGTTTTAACCTAAACTCTGCGTGCCCCTATTTTCCGCACGAGCAGCTAGTAGTTTTGGTTTTGCAGATTTATATTCACAGGGTCCTGATATACAGCTGGAACGATGCTCGGAAAGCTCTGTATCCGTGTATCACTTTCAGTTGTCGTTTTGTATATTTTTCCGCTGCTATGTAATTTATTGTAATCTCTGATATTTGTCGAATGTAATTTATTCGTTTATACTCTGTATATTCTTGTATCTGATGAAATTGTTGTAATAGCAATGAAATGTTCTTCTGTATGCGTTCATTTGTGTGTTGTTCTCAAAGTATCCGCTCTTTCCTTCACGGGGAAGTTACGGGTGCTTACAGTGGTATCAGAGCTTTGGTTTACAGAGCTCGAGAACAAGACACATTAGAACCATACGAAAGAATTCATCAGATATTGGATTAGTAATATCCAATTAGAATGACTCGTTAGAGATAGGATCAGTAGTATCCTAGAACGTGTGTGAAGAGTATATTTTCAAATGAAAACAATTTTGTTTTAAAATTTAAATCGCTTTATTCGTATTTGATTATTTATTTATTTATTTTGAATATGGACAATCGAGTATATATAGATTTCGCGTATACGCGTCATGAACGTATAGTCGAAGTTTTAATATACTGGATAGATATAGAATCACATTCTAGACACCCGGGGATAATTCTGGTGATGTGGCCACATCATCAGTATTTATGTTCGTGTTTCGAAGGTGTAATATCTATATATTTCCATTAGACTGGTGTGAGAACCAAAACTTATATAGTTAGAACACATTGTCGTGAATTGGCATCAAAAACATGATTTTTGTATATATATCAAATTTTTGAATTTGAAACTCTAATTCACTAATTGATTGATGTTTGTGTTGTTTGTTCATTTGTTTGATAATTTTGAACCATTTATGCATAATTGAACCAAATATTGAATTGTATTGAAATTTGGTCGCATTTGCTTGCATATACATGTATATCATTGAACAGGTCATAGCAAGGAGGCTAGAGCAGAGAATAAAATTTGTTTGCCCGACAAATAGGTACATGTTTACTACATAATTTACTGTTTTGTTTGGCCGGTGACGATGATTTTATGAGCCTATTGGCTAGCCACTTAGCTTTTTCTTTTTCTTTTTGAGATTAGAAGGATCGGGGAAGCTATTTGAAATTCCCCAATGCTCCCGGTGCAGGGGAGGTTATGGCGAAATTTTTCGAAAATTTAGGGTGTTAGCCAAATTTTTGAAAATTTGAAAATTCTCAGAAACTGAAAAGTTGGAGAATGGAAGCCAGATCGAATGTAGAGCTTATTAATCAAACCACTTTCGACTTTGTTCCTTTTCGGGGACGAAAAGTTTTAAGTGGGGGAGATTGTAACAACCCGAAAATCTGGGCCAGTTTAAAATTTTTATTTTGGCAATTTTTGCGAATTTCGAACATTTAAAATAGATTATTTTAAATAAAATCGACGAGAAATTTATTTTTGAATATTAATAGAACGTATATATTATACGCGTCGTCGTTTGAATATAAATAATTATATATATAATTATAAATAGAATTGAAAATGGCGCGGTAGTTCGATAATTCGATTTCAAACTTCAATTGAATGTACCTGGTGCAAAACAATCCGGATTTTAGTGAAACCAAAAACATTAGGATCTAATTGATGATACCTTTCCAACGAATCCGAAAGATCAAAATTTCATAGTGGGAATCAAAAGATATGTCCAGTTGAAAATTCTGAATAGTCGCTATGGAATCCAGGCCCTTAAAAATTGACATTTTGCAAACGACCTCGGATTTCGACGAAACCACTTTTGTTGGGTCCGTGATGTCATATTATTGCTAGGTTTCAAATTTCATAATTTTTCGAATCAATATGTGAGCGTGGCAAAGGAAAACGCGTTTGACCAGTTTCAGTTGATTTTAATCGACTGGAAAATAGCCATTTTTCCAATGGTCTCAGAATTCGACGAAACTAGTTTTGTTAGGACCGTATCGTCAATACGAAGCTAGAAAATATTTTTCTGCAATTTTTAGAGCTAGTATGTGACCCCGGTAATTTGAAATGTACATTTAAAATTCAATATAGTGATTTAAATGTAAATATAACGGAAACTGATTCAAACGATCGAATCAGCCTGCGATACATATCCCATTGTGTTCGGAATGGGGGTAATTAGCTATGGATGACAGGCGGTGGGCCTCGTTTCGAGGTCGTATGTAAAAGTCAACTTTTTGCAAAATAAAATAATTAAAAATTTAAAATCCTTTCTCTTTCCTCTCCCCTTAACCCACTCTGCCCCCCCTTCTTTCATTCATTCGATTCAGAAAAAAAAAAAGAAAAAACGAGAGCGACGGGGGGGAAGCCGCCGCCGCATCCCCCCCCCCCCCCGATGGGCCACCGCCGCGCTAGAGGCGGGCGCACCCCCTCCTCTTCTTCCTCCTTCCTTCTTCCCTTCCTCCTCTTCCCCGAACCCCGTTCCATCCTCCTCCCCCAATCGCGAAGCCCCACCACCGCCTGAAAGCCACACCGCCGACGCCGCCTGTCTCCCCCTCCCCAGTCGACGACCGACGCAGCCAAAGCCTCCCAGCGAGCTCCTCTTCTCCGACCTTCAAAAGAAAAAAAACAGTAAGTTTTGCTTTCTTATTTATTTACATTTATTTAAATTTATTTCTATTTTAAAATATAATTACTGTATGAAAAAAATTCAGTTTTGTCTTTGTAATAGGAAAGAATTAGAAAAGATTAGATTTTTAGAAATAAAAAGAATGATTTTAGTTCATAAAAATGTGATTTTTATAAAGATTAAAAATCATATGGAAGCGTAGAAGGTAGAAAATATGATCTTTATATTTTTAAAGTATTAAAAATATAGTCTTTACTATATAGCGACTATAAAAATATGATTTTTGTTGAGGTAGAAAATTTAAAATATAATTTTTACATAATAGGAGTATTGAAAATATCATCTTTATAAGTGTAGAAAAATAAAAATGTGATTTTTATAAATCTTTATTTTTGAAAAGGCGAAATCTTTATTTTTGAAAAGGCGAAATCTTTATTTTTGAAAAGGCGAAATCTTTATTTTTGAAAAGGCGAAATCTTTATTTTTGAAAAGGCGAAAACTTTATTTTTATAAAGGCGAAAACTTTATTTTTATAAAGGGGAAAACTTTATTTTTATAAAGGCGAAAACTTTATTTTTATAAAGATGAAAACTTTATTTTTATAAAGGCGAAAACTTTATTTTTATAAAGGCGAAAACTTTATTTTTATAAAGGCAAAAACTTTATTTTTATAAAGGCGAAAACTTTATTTTTGAAAGGGCGAAATCTTTATATGAAGAATAGCGTGATAAAAATATAATTTTTATCTATATAGTAGCGTTGTGAAGATATGATTTTTTATATATTGAATAGATATAGTAAAAATTCGATTTTTATATATTGAACAGCGAGGTAAAAATTCGATTTTTATATATTGAATAGCATAATAAAAATTCGATTTTTATATATTGAATAGCATAATAAAAATTCGATTTTTATATATTGAATAGCATAATAAAAATTCGATTTTTATATATTGAATAGCATAGTAAAAATTCGATTTTTACATATGTAGTGGCTACAACAACGAAGGTGATAAAAAGGCAAGAACGATGAAGATTTCTATCAATGAAGAGTCGTGGTATTGGATAGCTTTCGGTGAGAATTTCTCACCTTTCAATTTCTTTTCTAGTTATATATATATACTAGGATGCAGACGGTGCTTAGTAGCACCCGACACCCGTCATCCACAGACCATGGATGGCTTGTTTGTTAAATTGTTTGGTTGTGTAGTTGGTTAGATTATTGGTTTGAATTGAATTATTTGGTGAATTGAATGGATTTGATTGATGTGTGAATGGCGTGGGCCTTCACTAGACCGGGGATAAGGCTAGGCCTCGTCCCGTTTCTAGCATCGTGCCGTTATGCCGTCGAAATTTTCTAAAATAAAAAGTGTTAGTTAAAAATAGTAAAGTGTTGAAATAAGTATTTTTGACGTTAAAAATATAAATTTTAACGTGAATGTGAATAAATAAATATTCATTTACAAATCAGACGATTTGTTTATATACACTGATTTGACTGAAATTGATTGGGATGATAAATTTTACACATCACCCAACTGCACAAATAATATTCAGTGTTTGTTGATTTGAAACCCCACACGGGTGTTGGGATGATGTTTGGCGTACACTAATCCCAATTATTTAATTATTGTCGATCGATTGGTCGACAGACTGTGTAAGCGTCGATTATTTATATTTGATGCTTATGCAGTTGTGTGGTGCACTTTGGATGATGGTTGATTGTTTATCAATGCTATTATATACATGTGTTGTATGGTATCCATATAATTAACGTTATATGGTGATTGATTGGGCCTCATTCCAATCGGGAAAATAATGAATATTATAAAGGAAAATTCATGTGTTGAATCTATTCATGTGTTGAGTGAAATATTTTAATAATAAAATTCACATCTTTATCATATTTAAAATTAGAACTATTTTACGATGGAGTCTAATTAAAATCAAATGATAGATACCATAGTGTTATAAAATATTTTACATAACAAAAATAGTGATGTGTTGACAGTACTCATGTGTTGAGATTAGTCGTGTGTTAAAAGAAATATAAATTCATGTGTTGAATAGAATAAATATTCATTTGTTGAATAGAATAACGAAGTGATTGAAATATATAAAGCCGTGTTGATTAGTTTTGCGCCATTTTGACGTGAACGATATTTATATCGATTTTATTCAAATTGAAATGAATATTATAGTGAATTGAATTGAAAAGAAAACGAATTTGAAGTGAAACGAATTTGAATTCGAATTAAATAAAATTGAAATGAATTCGAATTAAATTGAAATCAAATCGATTAGAAATTGAATATAGAGTTGAAATGGTTTTGAAAACGAATTTAAAACGATTTATAAAATTCGTTTTATAAAGGAAATCAATGATATATATATATATATATATTATATATATAATGGCCTGAATAGAACGCGCCGCTCCGCGGCAGTTCGTGAATTTCGACAATTGACTTCGAATGGACGTTGTGGGAGATCCGACCGTCGGATTCTCCTAAAACCGGAACCGTTGGGTTCGTATCGAAAAGAGCTTTCCAATGAATATTAGAAATTTAAAATCTAACGGTTGGATGGGGAAATATGTCCAAATCAAATTCAGAAAAGGTCGTTGTAAGTGCAATTCGATGGCCATTGATGGAAATCAACTGTACGGGCCTTGATAAAATTATTAAAAATATCGATAATTCGTGTAAAATTATAATATGTGAATTGGAAAGAATTGGGCTGGAAAATTCCACATTAGAGGATAAAAATAATTTTTTATCGAAATGAACTAGTTTTGAACTAGAATTATAAACAATTTATTTTTGAAATAAATAAATTGAAATTGGAAAGTGATTTTAAAAATAATCAATATTCCCAATAGGTGAAGTGGAAGTGGAGTTGAATCGAAATTATCTTCGGAATATTTCGATGTTGGATTTCGTGACTATACAGATATTGTTTTGGGAATTTGAAAGATATATTATATATCGTTATTTCCAATACGATATTTGTTGGTTTCAGAATTTGATATTGAATATAAGCCGATATATTTTCTATTCAGAGCCTTGTATTTAATATCAAACGTGATTTGGTTTGTCGTGAATCGTGTTTTTGATGACATTGGTTCTTTAACCCAGTTAAAGGCAGGATATTGATTTTTGAAAAGATTAAAACTAAGTGGAGTTTTAATGAATCTTTAATTAGATTAAAATGTGAATTGATAATTTAAATTATCAAATCTGAAAGGTGATCGAGAATGGAGTACCACCAGTTTTACTCCACAGCAATAGGCAAATCTTTAATTAGATTTGAACGTGAGATGGTAATTAATTTTACCGATAACACCGTGGTGTTAGATATGGAGTATTACCAGTTTTTCTCCATGGGATATATAGGTGGGGATTGGGAAATAAAATAAATAATTACTTCGGTGTGGTTCACTAATCCCGGCTAGTTTTGGAAAACCATAATATGGTTTGAAATGATATCCAAAGGAAGATCAAAGGATAAATTTAGAAGAATTTATCTTGGATAAAATTAATGGGAACCTTTCCCTAAGAATGTGATTTTGTGAATAAAAGAATATTCTGAATTGGAATGAGACGTTCATTGTGTTTGTGTAACATTTGTTTATTATATACGTGGGTTATTCAGAAAGGCCGGGTTATACCCATTCTGAATAACCAATTCGACGAGATGTCGAAGATGAAGACGGTGGTTGAAGACCGGAAGTCTTCACATCGTTTGGGTGATTACTGATGATCTTGATTGGGCTGTACACCCAGGATGAGGGAAACAGTTGGTGATCGTCCAGACGTACTTGGAGATGGATGGATATGCGAGGAAAGTGCCTCCGGTTTCGTTCAGACCCAGAACGAACTTGTAAATGGATTGTGTGTCTGACATTGGATTTTATTCTGTGTTGATTGATCTCTATTAAATATACATCTGTTTGGCGGCGGAGAATTTATTCTCTTGCTTAACGCCCTTCTCTGAGACATACGAGCTCAGAGGTTGTATATCGATGGACATCAGTCGCATGGAGTGAATAGCCTGTGTGGCACGCATAAGTGGCAATTGATCAAGGCTTCTGTTGAAAAGCAAAGTCTTGTGGTTGATGATCAAAGCACGGCCTGGGTGGCGTAGCTTTGTGTATAACGTGAATTCGCGAGCCTCACACCTCGGTATGAGTAAAAAACGGGATAGTGACTGCAGGGAGAGCACGACGTTTCTTTCTAGCTAGGGTGGTGTCAGTGACCTACCAGCCCTGACATTTATATACTTTTCACCTGTGTGGTTGTTGGAATGCGAGGCGCCTCGGATATAGGTCTGTAAGGACCGGGAAACGTGTGTTCAGGAATAATTAATCCTCAAAAGTAAGAGAGGACCGGCCCTGAAGATCCAAGGATCATAGTGGGGTCCTGGGACATTTGCTAGAGTGTCTCGAACGCGGAGAGGAGCTTGCCCCTTGCCTCGGCTCATGACGGAAATCCAATTTCCAATACGTGATATTGCGGTTTTAATTGTAGAACTAGTATGGCGACATGATAGATGGTACCCATGCCGCCTATGATTGATATTTATAATTTGAATTGTTTTGACACAATACACTTATTATAGTATCAAATAATGTGTTTTAAACGTATCAAGCATGCTTTGGCTGTTATAAGGGAAAACCCTATCCTCCGGCTTGCGTTGCATTGTGTGATGGGACCTGGGTCTTATAACAGCTTCATTTTTCTTTATTTAGCATTGCGCTGTTTGTTCTATGCACTGGTATTCTTGGGAGGAAACCCGTTCCGTGTTATACGGCGTGGTCCCTTGATTTACCTAACTTTAAAACCAATATAAATAACTGTTTTAGTTCTCACACCAGTCACATGACTGACCTGGAGTTTATTGTTTTAACCTAAACTCTGGGTGCCCCTATTTTCCGCACGGGCAGCTAGTAGTTCTGGTTTTGCAGATTTATATTCACAGGGTCCTGATATGCAGCTGGAACGATGCTCGGAAAGCTCTGTATCCGTGTATCACTTTCAGTTGTGGTTTTGTATATTTTTCCGCTACTATGTAATTTATTGTAATCTCTGATATTTGTCGAATGTAATTTATTCGTTTATACTCTGTATATTCTTGTATCTGATGGAATTGTTGTAATAGCAATGAAATGTTCTTCTGTATGCGTTCATTTGTGTGTTGTTCTCAAAGTATCCGCTCTTTCCTTCACGGGGAAGTTACGGGTGCTTACAGTTCCACTCCGCCATTTTATTTCTGACGGTTCAGATTCGCTTGATATTCTAACTCAAACCTTTCCACGCTGTACACAATGAAAATCACATTTTTTAATAACACTTTCCATACATAAAAATCATATTTTTATGTTCTCTACATATATAAAAAGATCAAATTTTTATTTTCACTTCATATATATAAAAATCGTATTTTTATCTTTATGGAAACATGGTAAAAATCGAATCTTTACCTCATCCACATATAAAAGATTATATTTCTATATCGCTATACAAATATAAAAGATTTTATCTTTCTCTTAACAAAATTTATATTTTGAACTAGTCAACGAATATATTTTTAACTAGACAAAGAATATTTTTTTTCTCTAGACAATGAATATTTTTTTTCCTAGACAAAGATTATATTTTTGATCTACACATATAATAAAAATCATATCTTTACCGTGTTAAAAATCACATCTTTACGGTGTTAAAAATCATATCTTTACAGTGTTAAAAATCATGTCTTTATGGTGTTAAAAATCATGTATTTACGGTGTTAAAAATCATGTCTTTACGGTGTTAAAAACCACATCTTTATGTGATTAAAAACCGCATCTTTTCTAAGGTGAAAATCAACACTTTTTATCTATATAAAAATTAAAACTGAAATTTAAATAATAAATTAAAAAGGCTCACAAATTTTTCAGTTTTGGTGGTTGGAGGTTGTCGGCTGGGACAAGAGGTGGCGGGGGAACGATCAGCAGGCAGAGGGGGTGCTCTACTAGTCGGCGCTGATGTGGAGGCCGGTTTGGGGCTTAAGGTTTTCGGGTTGGGGGGGGGATGATTTGAAGTAGAAGAGAAAGAGAGAATGGGGGAATCAAGGGTGGAGCGGAGGGCCGTGGAGGCCAGGGTGCCCCGCCGTCGTCGGCGGCGGCCAACGATGCCAGGAGCGGCGGTTGGCTGAAGGTGACAGGAGTTAGACTTTTTTTATTTCGTTTTCAATTTTAACCGATGAATGAGGGTTGACCAACGGGGAAAGAGTGAAAAGGTTGATATAATTATATATTTAAATATTTTAATCCACTAAAAAGTAACTTTTTCTTTCGAACTCAGAATCGAACCCACCGACTATCGTCCATAGCTAATCACCCCCATTCCGAACCCAATGGGATATGTATCGTAGGCTGATTCGATCGTTTCGATCAGTTTTCGTCAAAATCAAAATATAACTCTATATATTGATTTTGAACGTGCATTTCAATTTACTAGGGCCACATACTAACTAGAAAAATTTCCGAAAAATATTTTCTAGCTTCATATTGATGATACGGTCATAACAAAACTAATTTCATCGAATTCTGAGATCGTTTGAAAAATGGTCATTTTTCAGTCGATTAAAATTAACTGAAACTGGTCAAACGCGTTTTCCTTTGCCACGCTTACACATTGATTCGGAAAATTACAAATTTTGAAACCTAGCAATAATTTGACATCACAGATCTAACAAAAGTGGTTTCGTCGAAAACCGAGGTCGTTTACAAAATTTCCATTTTTAAGGGCCAGAATTCCATAACGACTATTCTGAATTTTCAACTGGGCGTAACTTTTGATTCCCGCTATGAAATTTCACTTTTTTGGATTCGTTGGAAAGATATATTCAATTAGATTCAAATATTTTTGGGTCCACTAAAATCCGGTTTATTTTGCACCAGGTACATTCATTTGAATTTTGAAATCGAATTTTCGAACTACCGCCCCCATTTTCAATTCCTTTTATAATTTAAAATAAATATTTATATTCTACGACGATCTATATAACTTTATACGTTCTAATCTATTCAAAATAAATTTCTAGTCGTTATTATTTAAAATAATTCGTTTTAAAAATTCATATTCACTAAAATCGCCAAAATAAAAATTTCAAATTGGCTCGGATTTTCAGGTTATTACGTTATTGAAACTATGAGCAATAAAATATAATCTTTCATATTAATCCTTTTTATTTAAACAAAATGAAAGTAACAACATTATCTTTAATACTTCTTTTTATGTTGCAACAAAATTGACAATAAAAAATACATCTTTCTATTTTACTCTTTTTATTGTACCTAAAATAGCAATAAAAATATGTCTTTCATTCTATTCTTTTTATTATAATCTAAAGTGACAATAAAACATATTTTCAATTCTACTCCTTTTATTGTGTTTAACAAAGTGACAACAACGATGAAATCTTTTTATCATAATCTTTTTATTATAATCTTTTATTTATAATCTTTTTATTATCTTTTTATTTTAATCCTTTTTATTATAACGAAGACAACTTTTGACAAAAACCATGTTTAATGTAAACAATAGAAATGATCATTTCAATTGTAAATCTTTACTTTTGACACAACAATGTTTAATGTAAACAATAAAATTAAATATTTTATTGTTATTCTAATTTTAAACAAAACCATGTTTTAATGTAAACAATAACATGAATATTTTATTGTTATTCTAATTTTAAACAAAACCATGTTTTAAGGTAAACAATAACATGAATATTTTATTGTTTTTCTAATTTTTGACGTAACAATTCATAACTAGATGACAAATTTAATTTACGTACATTTTCTATGTATTCTGATGACAAAAAAAAGAATATTTTATTTGTTTACATTTTTCTATGTATGCTAATGACATATAAAAGAGTATTTTATTGTTACATTTTCTAATCTAACTTAGTAAATAAAAATGTTAATTTTATTTAAACCAAATGTGCAAAACTTGTTTCATCTATTTTATTTCTAACATGATATATTTGTTTCATCTATTTCATAACAAACATGAATATTATATATTTTGTATATACGATAAAAATATGGTTTTTATTGTATATACAAAATTCTTATCAACAGGAAAACACACAATTCAATTCAGTGGTTCATCACAATCACAACACAATCTACATTGCAATAAATATATACAATGTCAGCATGAATTTTATATAGAATGAACATAAATTTCACAACGAAATAAATAATTAATTTTATTTTAAAATAGAAATCTCACAGCGGTCAGTTTTCAGAAATCGTTCGTGTTTATTTCTGAATTTCTATTCGCGTTCAAATTTGCCTAACCAAGAAAATCGCCTCAGTGGTTGACCTTCCCGTCATAAAACCAAATTGATTCCTAGAGACACTTGTCAACCTCCTCAAACGCTACTCGCAAACTCTCTCCCAAAGCTTCATTGTATGACTCATAAGCTTAATTCCTCTATAGTTTGTGCAACTTTGAATATCTCCTTTATTCTTGAAGATTGGAACTCAAATGCTTCTCCTCCACTCATCTGGCATTTTGTTTGATTTGAAAATATTGTTGAACAACTTAGTTAGCCATTTTATCCATGCATCTCCAAAGCATCTCCACACCTCAACAGGAATATCATCAGGCCCTACCGACTTGCCTGATTTCATACGTTTCAACGCCCCCTTTACCTCAGCTTCTTGAAATCTCCGCACAAAATGTCTATTGGTGCTATCAGCTAAGTCTTCCAGCTCTTCGATCGAGTTGGAAGACTTAGCCGATAGCACCAATAGACATTTTGTGCGGAGATTTCAAGAAGCTGAGGTAAAGGGGGCGTTGAAACGTATGAAATCAGGCAAGTCGATAGGGCCTGATGATATTCCTATTGAGGTGTGGAGATGCTTTGGAGATGCAGGGATAAAATGGCTAACTAAGTTGTTCAACAATATTTTCAAATCAAACAAAATGCCAGATGAGTGGAGGAGAAGCAATTTAGTTCCAATCTTCAAGAATAAAGGAGATATTCAAAGTTGCACAAACTATAGAGGAATTAAGCTTATGAGTCATACAATGAAGCTTTGGGAGAGAGTTTGCGAGTAGCGTTTGAGGAGGTTGACAAGTGTCTCTAGGAATCAATTTGGTTTTATGCCGGGAAGGTCAACCACTGAGGCGATTTTCTTGGTTAGGCAACTTATTGAGAGATACAGGGAGCAAAAGAAAGATCTCCACATGGTTTTTATTGACATGGCGAAAGCTTATGACAGAGTACCGAGGAGGGTTATGTGGTGGGCGCTAGAATGGAAGAGAGTGCCATCAAAGTATATTACCCTTATTAAGGATATGTACGAGGGGGTTGTGACTAGTGTTAGGGCATGCGATGGTGAGACCAGAGACTTTCCAATTAACATAGGGTTACATCAAGGTTCGGCTTTGAGCCCCTATATTTTTGCATTAGTGATGGATGAAATCACAAAAGATATACAAAAGGAGATTCCCTGGTGTATGCTCTTTGCCGATGATGTTGTGTTGATTGATGAAAGTAGAATAGGGGTTAATCGACAACTAGAGTTGTGGAGGGAGACCTTGGAATCAAAGGGTTTCAGGCTTAGCTAAACTAAAACAGAGTATATGAAGTGTGAGTTTAGCAGTATCAGGTCAGATGACAGAGATGTTACCCTGGCCGGTAGAGTAGTACCCAAGAAGGAATCATTTCGATACTTAGGATCTATGTTGCAGTTTGATGGAGAGATTGATAAGGATGTTAGTTTTAGAATTCAGGCAGGATGGTTGAAATGGCGACTAGCATCTGGCATTCTCTGTGATCGGAAGATTCCTCAGAAGTGTAACACCCCGAATTTCGGTTAATGCTAAAATTCAATAATTACAGAATAAATAATCTCAGATGTGAGAATTGGGGGAAACGGGCTGCGTCATTGCGTTCGTCTCGGAAAAATACGCGAAATAGAGTCCGAGTTTTCGAAAATCGGAGTCCGTATGGCCCAGTTATGGCCCGATGAAGTTTGCAGAAAATTCAAAGCTAAAAACAGATTTAATAATTTAAATTCAGAATTTAAAATAGAGCAGGCGGGGCCAAACGGGAAGATTCCCGCCCTACCCATGTCGACAGGGCTGTCGACAGGCCTGTCGACAGGGGGGTCGACTTGCCTGTCGACAGGGTGCGGCGTCCAGAGAACCTGGGTGCACCAGGTTGCACCAGGTTGGGTCTTGGGCTGGCTTGGAGGGCTGGTTCTGGAAGCTTCTTGGATCTAAGGGTCCTAATCTAATCTAGGGTTAATCTAAGGGTCTAAAATGCAACCTAATCCTATAAATAAGACCCTAACCCTACCCTAATTCATTCATAATTAGATCTTGTAACTAAACTATGGCAAAATGAAACTTGATCATGGCCTCCACAAATCAATGAAGAGGAAAGCAAGCTAATCACTCTCTAATCAATCTCAAATCATCATCTTCTTCATATTTAGCAACTAGTTTTACTTCATAAGTTGCTAATCTTGGGTTTGGTGAGTTTCTATCACTTTGATGATCAATTGTTAAAGTAAGTAGATTAGGTGTAATGAGACTTATGGTCTTGAATGCGGATTAGTGAGTTTGAATCATTTGTAATGATATGCTAATCTATGTATAATGTTGAATATGTGAGTTTATGCAAGTTGGATATGTGGGTTTATGCATAATAAGTAATTGATTTTATGCAAGTTAAGTATGTGGTTTTATGCATGATGAATATGTGATTCTATGCATGCTAAGTATATGATATTATGCAAGTTTAGTATGTGATTCTATGCATGCTAAGTATGTGATATTATGCATGTTTAATAAGTTGGTTTATGCATGTTTAACAAGTGGGTTTATACATGTTTAACAAGTTACATGTATGTTAATATGCAAGATATGCTATGCAAGTTACATGTTTGTTAATATGCAAGTTACATGTATGTTAATATGCAAGATATGCTATGCAAGTTACATGTTTGTTAATATGCAAGTTACATGTATGTTAATATGCAAGATATGCTATGCAAGTTACATGTTTGTTAATATGCAAGTTACATGTATGTTAATATGCAAGATATGCTATGCAAGTTACATGTTTGTTAATATGCAAGTTACATGTATGTTAATATGCAAGATATGCTATGCAAGTTACATGTTTGTTAATATGCAAGTTCATGATGACACATTATGCAAGTTTATGAGTTAATATGCAAGTATGTGAATGCTTATGCAAGTATGTGAATGCTTATGCAAGTTATGTGTGTGCTTAAATGCATGTTTAACATGTTATGCAAGTTGCGAGAATGCTTATATGCAAGTTCAACATGTTATGCAAGATATGCGTATGATAATATGCAAGTTTGGGTTAAATATAGTTGGGTTAATATATGCTCATATATGCAAGTTGACATCCTCTTAACCCATGACGAAGTTATATGCTAAGATTTGGTTAAACCCATGATATTTGTGATGGATCTTCCCTTTATGAGAACGATTTACGTGGGGAACGATGGGGTTAATAAATATGTTAATTAAAAGTATGGTTGGGTATGATTAAGCATACCATAAAAATAAATTAACATAAGTGGGAATTTACCTATTGAGTTAGGTCTACCCCATGGGAATTTACCTATTGAGTTAGGTCTACCCATGTTATGAAAAACTTGATAATAATTAGGGATAATTAATATGAATTATGAGGGTGATTAATTAGGTGTAATTAATCGACTAAGACACGAGGTTGGACTCAGTTGTAGCGTAAAACTGCCCGGACTCAACCGGCTTAACCAGTTGCTACAAATGTTAGCCCAATGTGAGAGGTCTTAGGCACAAACTAAATACGTGGTTAATATAAAGACACGAGGTTAGACTCGGTTATGACATAAGGCTGCCCGGACCCAACCGGCTTAACCAGCGGTCATAAAAGATAGTCTAATGTGAGAGGTCTTTATGAAGATCACGGTCTTAATTAATTAAGAAACACTTAACCATATAAGCATGTAGTGGGGCATGAGGGTTAAGTGGGTGCCTTGGGTGGCTTGTAGTAACTAGTAGGGTGCCTTGGGTGGCATGAGGAAACTAGTGGGTTGCCTTGGGTGGCAATAGAAAATACGATTAGAATACTTAACCAAAGTGGAACATGTGATTAAACATGGGTAAAGGGTTAAGTAAGTGCTTTGGGTGGCATGTGGAGATCTAGTGGGTGCCTTAAGAGGCAATTGAAATATGATTAATTACTTAACCAAAATATATAACATGTAAGTGGACATGGTAAAAGGGTTAAGTGGGATTCACTAGATAAAATAACAAGCTTAGGCGGTAGCTTGTGGGGGCCCATCTCAACCAATATCCCAAACGTATCTTTGTGGGCTCGATCCAAGTCGAGTGACGGGACACACATATTGGGCTTGACTATAAGAGGCCAAAACGGATTAGCGGTGGCAACGCAAGTCCATCGGGTTTCATATGCGTGTGTGGGCCCGGGCTGGTAAGTAAGACGTTGTTGCATCGTGTAGGTTTAACCCGTGTACCAAAATCAGGCTTGCCACTTTGGGAAATGATACATCCCACTGTGGGGCCAGCACGGATATCTACGTTAGGGAGCCGATCGCTTGGGAGTAGTGGGTACACCTAGTAAAGATAGGGGCAGACGGCACCTATGTAGGGGTACAAGAAACTACTGGGTAAAAATTACTAAGTACATTTAGTGGAATCAATCTTTAAGTAGGAATTAATCTTGGGTAGGTAGAACTGGTGTGGTGCAGTGTAGGAATTACTCTTGGGTGGATAAGTCTGGGGCGGTGTAATCTTGTAATTATCCTTGGGTGGATAAATGCGTCTTTACGGTTATCTTAGTTTATCCTAAGTTTACCAAGCTGCTTAGTGTAGCCATTCATCCCCAGTCGTTACCGTATATCAACTTATGTCTTCTCTGGTTATTTTAATGATTGTATTGTTAGGGTTATAGGACTCACTCAGACTTATGTCTGACCCCGTTGTTTTTATCTTTTTCCCCCAACCCCAGGTTATTAGAGTGGGCCTGGTGCTAGTGGGCTTTGATCTGATTGCTGTATCTATCCTATGGAGCTTGGACCGTTGAAGTGAAGCCGAGCTTATCTTTCCTTTTATGGCTATTAGTTATGTAGTGGGATTATGTACTTCTATTTTATCAAGATGGATATTATGTACTTGACTCTGGTTTATGGTTTTGTGATGTAACCAAACATGTATTACTTTCCGCTGCAATGAAATGATGTCTTAAATTTTCAAGTATTACTTATATCTGTCTTGTTGTAATTTTACTGTTCTATATTCACTTAAAATACTTCACCGAAACTAAGGCATTCCCCTGGTATGAGTGACCTTAGTGGACGTGGGGTGTTACACGTGGTATCAGAGCTTAAGGTTACCAGAACAGATAAATTTTTAGAAAAACTATTTTTCTAAGAATTTTTTTTTTTGAAGGAGTATTTTCAAAAACATGTCTTTTAAGAGAAAAGTTTTTGAGAGAAAAGCATAATCCCCGATAGCCATATCTTTATCTTTCGAATTCTCCGTTTGAATCTCTTCCTCTCTCGTTTTGAGTTTCCCCTCCGTGTGTAGATGATCTTTCTAAGATAGATAAGAATGGAAAACCGCTTCAAGGGACTTAGACGTTAATCAGATTAGAAGTTGGTTCAAGAAGGAGGAGGACTTGTAGGTACTTATTGGATGGACGATGGGAGGAAGGCTCTAATAGTTGTTTGGTTAATGAAGGACGAAACCTCATTGATGGGAGGTTACGAGTGGAGAATGGGAAGGAGAAGGCTAGTAGTTATCCTTTTGGGAGGAATAGGACACCTTATTAGGATTGACCAAAGAAGCAAGGGCAAAGTATGGAATCTTCTGGAGGGTAGTTGTATTCCCTCACGGCTAGTATACCAGATGGGGATAGGACCGTCTAGGTTGGAATTTGGATTTCTATATTATCCGGTTCAAATTTTATTTGATTCTGATGTATCGAGTTCGTTTATCTCATCATTGTTAGTTGAGTCACTGCACTTAGACACCAGTTTGGTAGATGATCCCTTAGTTGTTTCAAACCCAATTGGGGCTCCATGATGTGTTTGGGTTTGAAAGTTTCTATACTTAGCGTTGAGTTTAGATGTGATGCTTGTTGGGCTTCACGGGCTATGGGTTAGTTTTGGGGCATGGACTGGTTATCCAGTAGGGGTGCCGTTCTTGATTTTGAAGGGAGAGTTGTTAGGCTTATGACCCGCTTGGGTAACACTCTCGAGATCTCTTGTAATCCCATAGAATCTGTTATGCTAAGTCATCTAGAATCTCTTGACACGTCGGTCGAGAGTTTGCGATCTGTTAGAGTGGTCCGGAATACTCGGATGTGTTTGGGAAGGTGAAGGGCTTACCTCCGGAGCGGGAGATTGACTTCCGAATATATCTGGTAAACAATGCCAAACCAGTGACTTGGCCAGTGTGCCACAAGGCTCCTCGTGAGAGGAAGGAACTCCATAAGTAAGTAGGCGATTTGCTTGAGAAGGGGTTCATAAGAAGAAGTATATCGAAGTGGGGTGCTCCAGTAGTTTTTGCCACGAAGGCGGATGGGTCCCTCAGACTTTGTATAGGCTAAAGAGAACTAAATAAACTCACAAAGAAGAATAGACACCCATGGCTGAGGATTGATGATCTCTTTGATCAGTTGGTTGGCGCCTCAGTATTTCCGCAAGTTGGACTCAGCCACGGGGTTTCGTCAGTTGAGAGTGGCTGAGGATAGTATTGGAAAAGATTGCCTTTAGGACTCCGGATGGTTTTTATGAGTGGCTGGTGATGCCATTTGGTTTGACGAACGCCCCGCATACTTTGTTGGTTTGATGAGAAGGGTGTTCAAGGAGTACCTAAATAAGTTCGTAATGGCCTTTGTAAATGACAGCTTGGTCTTTTCAAGGAGCGTAATAAGTTTCGTGTGTGCTCAATAGATGAGCAAAGCCAGTTATGGAATAAACGGTGGTTTTGAAGCGAGACTGGCAAGGACATCCAAAGTTGGTCAAAGGCTTAATTGTTTAGCCATTATTTATTTTAGTATCATCTCACGTAGGTCGCCTGAACTCGAAGGAGATATCCCTTGGGTGTTTGTCTGATATTGGTTTCGGCCTTTGGGGCTTGCATTTGGGGGATGTCGAATTCGACTAGGGTGGTCTGCGTGAGAGATGGACAGTTGTGACGATTTTGGATAGGATTCTTGGCATCTTATGAATTTGAGATAGCGTATACCCCTAACAAGGGAAACATGGTAGCAGACGCCTTAAGAAGAAAAAGGTTGTCCTTGAGTTCATTGATCGTTAAACGACGGAGCTTAGGGTTTATTTCTATGTTTGACTTTAGACCTTCCGTTGACTTTGTATCCGGTTTGCTAGCCTCCTTGGAGGTTAGGCCTACTCTTTTGGGGTGTATTGGCAGAGCACAGCGGGACGACCCACAATTGGTTGAGTTAGTAAAGAAGCTCATGAGGGGGGGAGTCGTCCAGCCATTTGAATAGATACACCTTAGATGGTAAGGGGTGGTTGCGTAGAGACGGTAGACTTTGTGTACCGCAAGACGAGAGTTTGAGGAAGGCTATACTTGATGATACACATCGGTCGAAGATGACCATTTATCCCGGTAGGGACAAGATGTACCAAGACATGAGGCGAGTTTTCTTTTTGGCCAATATGAAGAAAGACGCGGCCAAGTATGTCGCTAGATGCTTGGTATGCTAACAAGTGAAAGCGGAACAGAAGAAACCCGGAGGGTTGCTTCACCCGTTGGAAGTTCCGTAATGGGAAGTAGGATAGTGTCTCGTTGGATAACCGAAATCAAGGAAGGGTAATACGGGGATTGGGCTTATGGTAGATAGACTTACTAAGTGTGCCCATTTCATACCCGTGAAGAGCAAGAGGACTATTCCATGTCTAGCTTCAGTTTACCTTCGAGAGATTATTAGATTGCATGGTGTACCTCCCAGTATAGTGAGCGATCGAGATCCTATCTTCACTAGTGAGTTTTGGAGAAGTTTGCAAGAGGCGGTAGGGACTCAGTTGTGTTTGAGCACCGCATATCATCCTCAGACGGACGGTTAGACCGAGAGGGTGAACCGTATCTTAGAAGATCTTTTGAGGTTATGTATTTTGGATTTTGGAGGTACATGGGAAGAGCATCTTCCGTTGGTGGAGTTCGCATATAATAGCAGCTTTCAGTCCAGTATTAGTATGGCTCCTTTCGAAGCTCTTTATGGAAGGCCTTGTCGATCTCCTACATGTTGGTGGGAATCTACGGATAAGATCTTGCTTGGGCCAGATATGGTTAGAGAGACTTCAGAGAAGATTGGTTTGATTCGAAGAAGGATGAAAGCGGCGGAATCTTATGTGGACAAGAGGAGAACAGAGCTTGAGTTTGATATTAGGACATGCTTTTTATCAAGGTATCTCCGTTACGGAATGTGGTTCACTTTGGATCTATTAGGAAGTGAGTACCAAGGTTTGTAGGGCCATTTCCCATTAAGAAAAGAATTGGACAGATGGCATATAGAGTGGAGTTGCCTGACAAACTTAGTGGTGTACCGGATGTATTTCATGTGTCCCATTTGAGGAAGTGCTTACATGAGACTGCTGAGGTGGTAGAGCCGAGTTTGCTTAAAGAAGTAGAGTTAGAGCGCGATGAGACGATTCGACGAGCTCCTACTCGCATCAGTGGGTCAGAGACTAGGAAGTTGAGGAACAGAGAAGTTCAGCTAGTTAGAGTGCAATGGGGAGATGACGAAAGCAATGCTACTTGGGAGACGGAAGCGAAGATGCGTTCTTTGTATCCATTTCTTTTTGGAGAGTATGTCTTTTAACTTCTCCTTTATCGCTTGCCCAGTACTTATCTTATCTTTAGTATGTCCTCTCGTTAGTGCTGTTTGACCTTTAGATAGGATAAACCTATGGTTGAAACATGTGTTTGAGACATGATATGGTTGATGGATGCAAGTGGATGCAAGTGTTTGCTAGTGGTTGTTCGTGGATGCATATATACACACTCTAGGCACTAGATCGGCTCAATCACTTCATGTTGCATATCGCATAAAATTGTGTGTAGTTAGCTATATTTATGGATGTATAATGATTGTGTTATCATATGGATGATGCATTTTGGTGAATGGTTGTGCACTCATATAGATATTGTATGTGTCGATAGGGTTATCTCGCATACATATTGGATGCATGGCACTATCATGGTTTGCATATGTTCGTACATTAGATAGGGAACATATACACACACTTTTCGCATATGCTCATACATCATTAGAAATTGTTTAAGGACAATGGATGCCTGTGTTTGATGGATTGAGTAGATGGTTGTTTGGATGGTAGGATATGCATTCTCCTTAGCTTAGAGATTTCGGGGACGAAATCCTTTAAGGAGGGGAGAATGTAACACCCCGAATTTCGGTTAATGCTAAAATTCACTAATTACAGAATAAATAATCTCAGATGTGAGAATTGGTGGAAACGGGCTGCGTCATTGCGTTCGTCTCGGAAAAATACGCGAAATAGAGTCCGAGTTTTCGAAAATCGGAGTCCGTATGGCCCAGTTATGGCCCGATGAAGTTTCAGAAAATTCAAAGCTAAAAACAGATTTAATAATTTAAATTCAGAATTTAAAATAGAGCAGGCGGGGCCAGGCGGGAAGATTCCCGCCCTACCCATGTCGACAGGGCTGTCGACAGGCCTGTCGACAGGGGGGTCGACTTGCCTGTCGACTTGCCTGTCGACAGGGTGCGGCGTCCAGAGAACCTGGGTGCACCAGGTTGCACCAGGTTGGGTCTTGGGCTGGCTTGGAGGGCTGGTTCTGGAAGCTTCTTGGATCTAAGGGTCCTAATCTAATCTAGGGTTAATCTAAGGGTCTAAAATGCAACCTAATCCTATAAATAAGACCCTAACCCTACCCTAATTCATTCATAATTAGATCTTGTAACTAAACTATGGCAAAATGAAACTTGATCATGGCCTCCACAAATCAATGAAGAGGAAAGCAAGCTAATCACTCTCTAATCAATCTCAAATCATCATCTTCTTCATATTTAGCAACTAGTTTTACTTCATAAGTTGCTAATCTTGGGTTTGGTGAGTTTCTATCACTTTGATGATCAATTGTTAAAGTAAGTAGATTAGGTGTAATGAGAATTATGGTCTTGAATGCGGATTAGTGAGTTTGAATCATTTGTAATGATATGCTAATCTATGTATAATGTTGAATATGTGAGTTTATGCAAGTTGGATATGTGGGTTTATGCATAATAAGTAATTGATTTTATGCAAGTTAAGTATGTGGTTTTATGCATGATGAATATGTGATTCTATGCATGCTAAGTATATGATATTATGCAAGTTTAGTATGTGATTCTATGCATGCTAAGTATGTGATATTATGCATGTTTAATAAGTTGGTTTATGCATGTTTAACAAGTGGGTTTATACATGTTTAACAAGTTACATGTATGTTAATATGCAAGATATGCTATGCAAGTTACATGTTTGTTAATATGCAAGTTACATGTATGTTAATATGCAAGATATGCTATGCAAGTTACATGTTTGTTAATATGCAAGTTACATGTATGTTAATATGCAAGATATGCTATGCAAGTTACATGTTTGTTAATATGCAAGTTACATGTATGTTAATATGCAAGATATGCTATGCAAGTTACATGTTTGTTAATATGCAAGTTACATGTATGTTAATATGCAAGATATGCTATGCAAGTTACATGTTTGTTAATATGCAAGTTCATGATGACACATTATGCAAGTTTATGAGTTAATATGCAAGTATGTGAATGCTTATGCAAGTATGTGAATGCTTATGCAAGTTATGTGTGTGCTTAAATGCATGTTTAACATGTTATGCAAGTTGCGAGAATGCTTATATGCAAGTTCAACATGTTATGCAAGATATGCGTATGATAATATGCAAGTTTGGGTTAAATATAGTTGGGTTAATATATGCTCATATATGCAAGTTGACATCCTCTTAACCCATGACGAAGTTATATGCTAAGATTTGGTTAAACCCATGATATTTGTGATGGATCTTCCCTTTATGAGAACGATTTACGTGGGGAACGATGGGGTTAATAAATATGTTAATTAAAAGTATGGTTGGGTATGATTAAGCATACCATAAAAATAAATTAACATAAGTGGGAATTTACCTATTGAGTTAGGTCTACCCCATGGGAATTTACCTATTGAGTTAGGTCTACCCATGTTATGAAAAACTTGATAATAATTAGGGATAATTAATATGAATTATGAGGGTGATTAATTAGGTGTAATTAATCGACTAAGACACGAGGTTGGACTCAGTTGTAGCGTAAAACTGCCCGGACTCAACCGGCTTAACCAGTTGCTACAAATGTTAGCCCAATGTGAGAGGTCTTAGGCACAAACTAAATACGTGGTTAATATAAAGACACGAGGTTAGACTCGGTTATGACATAAGGCTGCCCGGACCCAACCGGCTTAACCAGCGGTCATAAAAGATAGTCTAATGTGAGAGGTCTTTATGAAGATCACGGTCTTAATTAATTAAGAAACACTTAACCATATAAGCATGTAGTGGGGCATGAGGGTTAAGTGGGTGCCTTGGGTGGCTTGTAGTAACTAGTAGGGTGCCTTGGGTGGCATGAGGAAACTAGTGGGTTGCCTTGGGTGGCAATAGAAAATACGATTAGAATACTTAACCAAAGTGGAACATGTGATTAAACATGGGTAAAGGGTTAAGTAAGTGCTTTGGGTGGCATGTGGAGATCTAGTGGGTGCCTTAAGAGGCAATTGAAATATGATTAATTACTTAACCAAAATATATAACATGTAAGTGGACATGGTAAAAGGGTTAAGTGGGATTCACTAGATAAAATAACAAGCTTAGGCGGTAGCTTGTGGGGGCCCATCTCAACCAATATCCCAAACGTATCTTTGTGGGCTCGATCCAAGTCGAGTGATGGGACACGCATATTGGGCTTGACTATAAGAGGCCAAAACGGATTAGCGGTGGCAACGCAAGTCCATCGGGTTTCATATGCGTGTGTGGGCCCGGGCTGGTAAGTAAGACGTTGTTGCATCGTGTAGGTATAACCCGTGTACCAAAATCAGGCTTGCCACTTTGGGAAATGATACATCCCACTGTGGGGCCAGCACGGATATCTACGTTAGGGAGCCGATCGCTTGGGAGTAGTGGGTACACCTAGTAAAGATAGGGGCAGACGGCACCTATGTAGGGGTACAAGAAACTACTGGGTAAAAATTACTAAGTACATTTAGTGGAATCAATCTTTAAGTAGGAATTAATCTTGGGTAGGTAGAACTGGTGTGGTGCAGTGTAGGAATTACTCTTGGGTGGATAAGTCTGGGGCGGTGTAATCTTGTAATTATCCTTGGGTGGATAAATGCGTCTTTACGGTTATCTTAGTTTATCCTAAGTTTACCAAGCTGCTTAGTGTAGCCATTCATCCCCAGTCGTTACCGTATATCAACTTATGTCTTCTCTGGTTATTTTAATGATTGTATTGTTAGGGTTATAGGACTCACTCAGACTTATGTCTGACCCCGTTGTTTTTATCTTTTTCCCCCAACCCCAGGTTATTAGAGTGGGCCTGGTGCTAGTGGGCTTTGATCTGATTGCTGTATCTATCCTATGGAGCTTGGACCGTTGAAGTGAAGCCGAGCTTATCTTTCCTTTTATGGCTATTAGTTATGTAGTGGGATTATGTACTTCTATTTTATCAAGATGGATATTATGTACTTGACTCTGGTTTATGGTTTTGTGATGTAACCAAACATGTATTACTTTCCGCTGCAATGAAATGATGTCTTAAATTTTCAAGTATTACTTATATCTGTCTTGTTGTAATTTTACTGTTCTATATTCACTTAAAATACTTCACCGAAACTAAGGCATTCCCCTGGTATGAGTGACCTTAGTGGACGTGGGGTGTTACAAGAAGCTTAAAGGAAAGTTTTATAGGACAGCAATCAGACCTGCAATGTTATATGGTGCAGAATGTTGGCCTACTAAGAGGCAACACGTCCAGAAGATAGGTATAGCAGAGATGCGAATGCTGCGTTGGAGCTGTGGGCATACCAGACGAGATCGGATTAGAAATGAGGATATTCGGGAAAAACTTGGAGTTGCACCTATTGAAGAGAACTTAGACCAATACTGCTTGAGATGGTTTGGACATATCCAACGTAGACCATACGATGCACCTGTACGCGCTGGAATTCTAGGTCGCGCCGAAGGCCCAAAGAGAGGTAGAGGTTGACCTAAAATGACATGGGAGGAGATAATAAAGAGATATTTAAGTAACTGGAGTCTATCGGAAGAGCTGGTAGTTGATAGGAGTGCATGGAAATTGGCAATCCATGTACCAGAACCATAGTTTTTTTTAGACTTTATTTCACGTTTACAGAACCTTTTTACTTTTTATTTACTATTTTAGATTTTATTTCACTTTTATTGAATATTTTTACTTATTATTTAAAAAAAACCATTATCGGACGACTTTTTATTTGATTGGTTATTTTAAACCCTTTTTATGTATATATATATATTATTATTATCATCATTACTAATTTTATTTTATTTTAATTTTAGGTTCCATATCTAGCCAACCCCAACTTGTTTGAGATATATGGCTTTGTTGTTGTTCAAATTTGGCTGAATTTCCAAAGTGCTCCGTTCCAGATCTGTTCTGCTCCATCCTATAGATCATGGAAAGACGATTCCAACGCACCAAATTTCATCGAACTCTGAATTAATATGAACAAGTTATCGAAGTTCAAAATTTAATTACATTTATAAGTTAATTAAATATATTATTAATCATTAATTACATATATTAAGTCACCTTCTTCATGTTAGCACCTGTACAAAGACGAACCCATCACTCCACTTCTAAATCCACCGTCGCACCCCCTTGTGTCACCAGCACCAGATCCGACCACTCCACCACCACCGCCGTCACCAGAGCTCCCCACGCCGGCCACCACGTCCCACTTGGTGGCTCCATCACACTGCTAATCGAGGCCGAACGACAGCAGTTTCAGGCCCAAATTCGAACTGAATACGAACTGGTAGATGATCACTGCCGTATGAAAATGAAGATGGTAGATGATCACTACCGTATGAAAATGAAGATCGTAGATTGTTCTTTCATTTTTGCTTTGTATTCATTCACTAATTTGAATGGGATTGAGTAAGGTTAAGGAATCAAAACCGTGTCATTTTGACCATTGGAGATAGAGATGGCGGCTAGGTCATTAGAATTAGGGTTTTGGTTTCTAATTAGATTAGGGTATTTATAACAAAATAATATTTAATTAATAGTTTTGCAAATAAACCCGTTAATTCTTTTCAGATCCAATTTCACCCTAACGAAAATTGTTCCTAGGCAAATACCCACGTTCCGGACGCGATGGAATAGGTCCCATTAGCCCAATCGATCGTCTTCAGTCGGTTTTCTTTAATTTAAAATTTAAATCATTTATTCATTTAATTTGATCGTACATTTAAATTTACCGGGGCCACATACTGATTCTAAAAATTACAGAAAAATTATTTCTAGTTATGTTTTGACGATACGGTCCTATAAAAACTAATTTCGTTGAATTCCAAGATCGTTTGAAAAATGGTCATTTTCAAGTCTATTAAATTTGACTGAAATTAACAAAACACATTTTATTTTGCCACGCTCACATATTGACTCCAAAATTATGAAAATTGGAATCTAGCAATAATTTGACATTCCGGTACCAACAAAGTGGTTTCTTCGAAAACGGAGGTTGTTTATAAAATGGCTATTTTTAATATTAAAATATATATAAATTCTATAGCAACTTTTCTAAATTTTAAACTGGGTATAACTTTTGATTCCTGCTATGAAATTTCAATTTTTCGGATTCATTGGAAAGATAATTTTATATAGATTATAATATTTTTGGTATCACTAAAATCTAATTTATTTTGAATCCTGTACAGTTAATCAAAGTTCAAATTCAAATTTTCAAACTACCGCGCTATTTCTAACTCCTTTTAAAATTAAAATAAAATTATTTGTTCTAACTTCGATTTAAATAAATTTTTAGTTGTTATTTTTTAAAATAAATTATTTTAACTATTCAAAATCCATTAAAATTTCTAAAATAAAATTTTTAAATTAATCCCAAAATTCCGGGTTGTTACAAAACCAGTTCTGTTACATACGGCGTGGTCATGTGATTTACCCAACTTTATGTAAAGTTTGTTAAATAACTGTTTTTAGTTCTCACACAAGTCCCATGAATGACCTGGAGTTTACTATTTTTCACCTAAACTCTAGATGCCCATATTTTCAACACGGGCAACCATCAGTTTTGGGTTTTGCAGACATTTTTTTTCACGGATTCTGGATTATGGATGGGGCAGTTCTCTGGATTATTTTATGGTCCCCTACTATGTTTGTTGTTGCCTTCCACTGTACATTGTATATTCATGTATTTATATTTCTATTGCTTCGTAATTATTTGTTCTTTGATATTTGTCTTTTCCGCTGTGTATTTATTTTATTTGTTCGTGCTCTGATATATTCTTGTACTTTGATGTAATATTGTTGTAATAGAAATGAAAATTTATCTTGTACTCCGTTCTAATGCGTCGTGTTCTCATAAAAATCTGAGGATTTCGGACTTTCGGATCGGACCTGTGAGGTTTATGGTTGATTCGAGGGGCGGGGAATTTTGGGTCGTTTGCACTCATCATATAGAATTTTGTAGAATTATAAATAGTGAATAAACATTTGAGTATCACGCAATGGTATAGGGCATTATTGTTATAATTATTTAGTTATTTTCTGTAAGTAATGGACACTTACATGGAAGGAATATAATGAATAGAGTGAGGTTATTTGAGGCCTCATGGCTATGTTTAGCGACTTTGTGCCTATACAATGATTTTATATGCCTCTATTACATTGTACTCCTAATTGTGTAGTGGCAGAGGACCAGAAAGCTTAAATCGACCCTAACTGCCTGATCGTGGGGTCAATGCCTAGACCTATAACCATATTTGTACCATCATGGTACTTACCTTTATTGTATCTTATGCATGCACTTATCCTTTATGTCACTAGCCCGGTAGTCTGTTACCTATACCTTTTTGGTTTGGGGAAGTTGGAGTGTCATGAATGAATATTCCTCTGCATTGACAAGACTCTGATGGACACATGTCATGGTGATCGAGAGATTAGTAAGACTATAGAGACTTTGTGTCTGTGGAGCTTAGTTCGTGCTTTCAGTCTCCTATTTGGTTCTGGTGGAGTAGTAGATTGATGCATATGATTGATACACCTGACATTAGCATTGATGTAGGCTGTAGCTGCATATTAATATTTTATTTATATTTATGACTCCACTTGGGACTTCGTGTTTATCATTTAGCCATTTTCCATCACGATATGATTTGATATTTTATACGAGGATGTGAGATTACACCTTATAGTGGAATCTCAATAATTTGATATTACATGAATTCACCGGTTCAGTGTGTCCATCAGACTATGAGAGATATGACATTCTAAAATTTAGCTTTGTGCCCAAAGCTAGTCGAGGACTCTTTTATAATTGGCTCGTAAAGAACGAATCATGATCACATACTATGGAACTAAGGATACCGTGCAATAGCATGATTTCTTTAATATAAAGCCTTGAAAGAGTAAATACCATCCTATTAGACTTAATAGGAAAAAATTGTGCGGACTTGGTTAGATGGTGAGACGACCCGAAATCCCGTTCAGACGGAGACCAGGGTTATCTTTTGGAATATAACACAGAAACAGATAATAGCAGAACAAAAATTAAATAATTACACCAGATAATGAACAATAGAATATACTGGATAAAAATAATTATCAGAGTTACACAGTATACAGGATCTCACTTAGTGCAAATACAGTTCAGCTATACATAAATGTCTACAGCGGAAATAAACAAAATATGTACAATAGGAGCTGAACAGCATAAAAAGAGATAAATGATAGAATCCATCTTCAGCTCCAGCTATCCAGAAAGAACCAGCTAAACCTGAATACAAGGCTGCCCGTGTAGAAAAAGGGGCACCCGAGTTTGAGAGTGAAACAAACTACGAGTCAGTCATGGGACTGGTATGAGAAATCTATTCAACACATATATGTATTTTGGCTAATCACAGGACCACGCCACTTTCGTGGAACGGGTTTACTCCATTGGATTGCAGTGCTTTAAAACAAATCTTTCTTTTAAACATCGCTATGCTTTTTATAAAAATGAAACCGTTATAAGACTCAGTTCCCATCACACAATGCAACGCAAACCGGAGGATAGAGTTTTACCTTATAACGGTCAAAATATGCTTGATACGAACAAAACAAAGGCATTTGATATTATTGTTAGTGTCTATATGTTTTGAAAACAATTTCAAATCATAACTATCAATCATAGACGGCATGGGTACCATATATCATGTCGCCATATATATATACAATCAAAACCGCACGATGTCGTATTTGGAAATCGGATTTCCGTCATGAACCAAGGCAAAAGATAGTCCTTACCGAATTCGAGACGCTCTAGCCCGTGTCTCAGGAACAGCCGCAACTTCCCCTTGGATCGTCAGGGCCGGTCCACCGATGTGGATTATTATGCCTGAACACTACGTCTCCCCGCCCTTTGGGGCGTAAACGAGCCAACGAATGATTCCATCGGACCCGGATCGTCCGATCAAACCGAGGCGCCTCGCAACAGCAACAACCACATAGGTGAAAAGTATATAAATGTCAGGGCTGGTAGGTCACTGACACCACCCTAGCTAGAAAGAAACGCATGCCCTCCCTAAGGTCCTGCTCCCGTTTCTGGTTCATACCGGGGTGTGAGGCTCGCGAATTTACGTTATACACAAAGCAACGCCACACAGGCGGTGCTTTGATCATCACCACAGGACTTTGCTTTTCAACAGAAGCCCTGATCACTGCATCTTAGCATGCCACATAGGCAATTCATGCCATGCGACTGATGTCCATCGATATACAACCTCTGAGCTCGTGCGTCTCAGAGAAGGGCGTTAAGCAAAAGAATAAATTCTCCGCCGCCAAACAGATGTATATTTAACAGAAATCAATCAACACAGAATAAACTCCAATGTCAGACACACAGTCCATTTACAAGTCCGTTCTGGGTCTGAACGAAACCGGAGGCACTAAATACCTCGCAAACCCTTCGATCACCACGTACGTCTGGACGATCACCACTCATTATCCATATTTCGGGATGCCTCCCAATCAGGACCTCGGTTACCATCCAAACGAGGTGAAGATCTCCGGTCTTCGACCGTCGTCTTCATCTTCGTATTTCAATCGTCGGTCAATTATTTGAAATGAGAATTAACTCGGCCTTTTCAAATAATTCACGTATATTTAGAATTTCAAATCAATTTATTTCAACGGTTAAATTATTCGACAACACCAATATTGTTCTTCAATGTAATTTTCACACCAAACACATTCAACCATCAAATACAACATAAATCGAGAAAATTCAGTTTATTTCCACTCCATATTGTTTATGGTACTTTATAATGATTTATCGCTATTTTTATTTATTTTAAAATAGCCCATTTATTCAAAACGACGCTTCGGGCCATAACGCGGCCGTGGCGCTGTTTTTCTTCGGATTTGATTTACACATATCTGAAAATCTAACCGTTGGATCTTCACAAAATTTACATCATTAGAAAGGTCTTTTCAAAACGAATCCAACGGTTCCTGTTTCGGGAAAATCCGACGGTCGGATCTCCCGGTACAATCGTTTGAATTTTCGATTTCAAAATACGAACTGCAGCGTCGTTATTCGATTAAATATATAATTATATTTTTATATATATAAATATAATCGCTTCTGGCGCTGTTTTTCTTCAGATTTGAATTAAACATTCCAGACAATCCAACCGTTGGATTTTTACAAAGTTGGTGCCGTTGGAAAGATATTTCCAAGGCGAACCCGACGGTTGAGGTTTCGGGAAAATCCAATGGTCGGATTCCCCGTACTAGTTGTTTGAAATCACGGTTTCAAAATGCGAACTGCACGGCCACGTTTCGTTTTAATTTTATTTATAATTATATAAATATAGTTCATTCAACAATTCCTATATCGTTTTCATTTCAAATATTTCACTAACGCCTTAAAATTTTGGAAAATTTCGCCATAACCTCCCCTGCACCGGGAGCATCGGGAAATCGCAAATAGCTTTCCCGGTCCTTCTAATCTCAAAAAGAAAAAGAAAAAGCCAAGCGGCTAGCCAACAGGCTCATAAAATCATCACCCAAACAAAACAGCAAATGGGTACCTATTTGTCGGGCACAAAATTTTATTCCTCTTCTCTAGCCCCTTTGCTATAACCTGTTCAATGAATATGGATGTACATATATATACAGTTCTTATCATTTATCATTTTCTATTCAACTTCATATTTGATTTCTATTTGGTTTAAAAACACTATTCATTCTAATGTTACATACATAGGTACAAATCATTTCATTAGCTAATTAATGAATATTTCAACTCATATATGTTTATTTTGAACAAGTGGCTATTTTTAACACTTCACATTTCAATGATTTATGCATACAATAAAAATGTGATTTTTATTGTAAAACAATTCATTTCAAAACACTATTATTTTATATATTTCATATTGGTGATAAAAATAGGATTTTTATCATAAAACAATTTCTTTCAAAACGAGATTATTTTACACAGTTCATATAGTCGATAAAAGGTGATTTTTATTATCAAACAATCTATTTCAAAATATGAATACCATTCAACACATGAATCTCAAATCAACAAATGAATATCGATTCAACACATGAAGGTTTTCTATAGTTTCTATATATAGATAGGAATGTGATTTTTATATTTAAAACGCGAATACCATTCAACACATGAATTTTTAATCAACGAATGAATATCAATTCAACACATGAAGGTTTTCTATTCAATGAATAAATATAGTTTAAGCAAATGAAAATAATTCAAACACATGAATGTTATTCAAAATTTCGGCAGCATAACGGCAGGGTAGTTAAAACCGGGACCGTCCCTAGTACGGCTCCTCGCTCTACCTTAAAACCTCGCGGTTTTTGACAATGGGAATCATGCATCTAGTTTGCACGCAGGCGGCATGTATATATTTATTTCATTTCCACAAACTAATCCTATGTGGTTTCAACCAAATATTTTCAATCACAAGTGGGTATTTTTCAACCACCATCAATCAATATCAAACACAAACAATCCCAAACAATCATTCGCTATCAATCAATTTTCACAACAATTTCAAGCAATAAATATCGTCCATGGTTTGTGGACGAGGGGCGTATATATATATAAATATATATATATATATATATAGCAATTCACTTTTATTTCAACACATATATATATAGCTAGAAAAAGAAATTGAAGAGTGAGAAATTCTCACCAATAGCTATCCAATACCACGACTCTTCCTTTATAGAAATCTTCGCCAATCTCGCCTTTTGTCGCTTTCTTTGCCCGTATTCTCTACATATGTAAAAATCGAATTTTTACTATGCTATTCAATATATAAAAATCGAATTTTTACTTTGCTATTCAATATATAAAAATCGAATTTTTACTTTGCTATTCAATATATAAAAATCGAATTTTTACTTTGCTATTCAATATATAAAAATCCCATTTTTACACCGCTACTATATAGATAAAAATTCTATTTTTACATTGCTTCACACATAATAAAAATCCTACCTTTATATTTTTAAAAATATAATTTCTTCCTAAAGGAAAATCTAATCTTTTTTCTTTAAAAATCTAGACTTTACTTTGTTTAAAATCTAAATTTCATCTTCATAAAAATTTAAACTTTATATAAATTAAAAGTCCTTCCTTTATAGAAATAAAACTGATTTTACACATGAAAACAGATTTTATAAATTAGAGTTTACCTTTTTCAATCGGTAGGGCTGTTTTCGCGCTGTCGTAGGGGAGGAGGTTTCTGAGGGTGCGCTGATAGCCGTTGTGGCGCTGGGTGGGCCACGGTGCTCGAGTCGTTGACTGGAAAAGAGGGAGGAAGGTGGGGTCGCGCGGTCAGAGGAGGACAGGGGGTCGTTGGTGGTGCGGGGGCGTCACGGGGAGGCGCTGGTAAGGGGTTGGGTTCGGTCTTGTGGTGCTCGCGGGTTCAGGGAGGGCTCGATTCTCGAGCTGGGGCGACAGAAATTGAGGAGAGAGGGGCACAGATCGGAGGTGGCTGCTGGAGGGGCGGCGTCGCCGTTGGTGGGGTGCGGAGGAGCGCAAGTCGGGGTGGCGACCTGGAACCGCGACTGATTAATTTGTTTTTTTTCCTTTTAAAATCTCGATCTGAATTGAAGAAAAGGGGGGGGGGTCGTTGACTTGATGAAGAAGAGAAAGGGGCCCCCTTTATAAATAATTATATTTTTAATTAATTTCCATAAAGTGCTTTTTCTATCGAACCCCAAACCTAGCACAACGACTGTCTTCCCAAGCGTATAACCCCCATTTCGAACACAATGGGATATGTATCGTAAGCTGATTCAATCGTTTGAATCAGTTTCCGTTGAATTTAAAGTGTAATTCTTTACATATTCAATTTAAACGCACATTTCAATTTACCGGGGTCACATACGAACTCTAAAAATTCCAGAAAAATATTTCCTAGCTTCGTATTGACGATACGGTCCTAACAAAACTAATTTCGTCGACTTCTGAAACCGTTAGAAAAATGGCCATTTCCCAGTCGATTAAAATCAACTAAAACTGGTCAAATGCGTTTTCCTTTGCCACGCTCACATATTGATTCGAAAAATTATGAAATTTGAAACCTAGCAATAATTTGACATCACGCATCCAACAAAAGTGGTTTCGTCGAAATCCGAGGTCGTTAGCAAAATGTCCATTTTTAAGGGCCTAAATTCCATAGCGACTATTTAGAATTTTCAACTGGACATATCTTTTGATTCCCGCTATGAAATTTCGATTTTTCAGATTCGTTGGAAAGGTATTCACTAACAGATTTAAATATTTTTGGTTTCACTAGAATTCGTTTTGTTTTGCACCCGGTATAGTCCGACAAAGTTTGAATTCAATTTTTGAAACTGCAGCGCCTTTTCAAGCCCTGTTTATAATTATAATTAATTATATTCGTTTTCAATTGTTGATTCAAACTCAGTTTTCATCGCCATTATTTAAAATATTTATTTTAAATATTTAAAATCCATTATTTTAGCCAATTTAAAAAAATTTAAATTGGTTCAGATTTTCTGGGTCGGTACAATCTCCCCCACTTAAAACTTTTCGTCCCCGAAAAGGAACAAAGTCGAAAGTGGTTTGATAAATCTACAATCACACAACACAACAACCAATCCAATTGTTTTTAACCTTCAAAGATATACTAATCAAATCCTATACCCTTTAAAAATCCTTCAGACTATATAATTAAAAGTGCACATCTATGAAAAGAAAATAACAATAGAGTAGAGAATTGAATGGTAGTGCAAAGTAGGGTAAATGTACCTTGCACCAGAGTCAATCAGAGATATCTACTCGGCATCTAGGATAAGCTTTCTGAATGCTCTCCTCAGTTTCCCAAGTACAATCTCGCGGATCCCCACTCCATTGCACTTTGACTAAGCGAACCTTCTTGTTCCTCAGCTCTTTGGTTTCTTTGCCTATTATCTTTAGCGGCTCTCTTCTCACAGCTAATTCTGGGGTAATTTCAATGTCATGTTGAGCTGCTTCTTCCACGATCAAGTCTGGATCATGAACGTGCTTTCGAAGTTGAGATATATGAAATACATCATGAACTCCAGGCAACCAGTCAGGCAGTTTGACCCTATAAGCGAGAGTTCCGATCCGTTCCAGAATAGGAAACGGACCTATGAATTTGGGCGTTAACTTTCCAGTTTTACCGAACCGGATAACTCCTCTCATCGGCGATACTTTCAAATATACATAGTCGCCAACTTCAAAGGATATATCTCTTCTTCTTCTATCGGCATAGCTCTTTTGTCGGCTTTGAGCGGCGAGTAATCGCTTCTTAATAAAATCGACTTTGTCGGCAGCTTCTCGAATCATATCGGGACCCAACACAAGTCTATTTCCAGGCTCGACCCAACAAGCAGGAGATCGGCACGGTCTACCGTACAATGCTTCGAATGGCGACATTGTCAGACTCGCCTGGTAGCTGTTGTTATAAGAGAATTCAGCCAAATGCAGATGGTCTTCCCATGATCCACCGAAATCTAGAACACAAGCCCGCAATAGATCTTCTAAGATGCGATTCACCCTCCCAGTCTGACCGTCTGTCTGAGGATGATAAGCGGTGCTTAGGTTTAACTTCGTTCCGAGTTCTACTTGAAATGCTTCCCAGAATTTGCTAGTGAATATTGTATCTCTACACTGACTATACTGAGCGGCACTCCATGTAGTCTAACTATTTCCCTGAAGTATATCTGTGCCAGACTCTGAGCGGTTCTATTTGATCTGATAGGTATGAAATGGGCGGTCTTCGTGAAGCGATCTACGATCACCCAAATACTGTCATTTCCTTTCCTGGTTCTGGGCAAACCATCAATGAAATCCATAGAAATATGTTCCCACTTCCAACCAGGAACTTCTAGCGGTTGTAATAATCCAGCCAATTTCTGTTGGTCGCTCTTGACTAGCTGGCAAGTAGGGCATCGGCTGACATATAAAGAAATGTCCCTTTTCATCGACTTCCACCAGAAAGTGCGTTTGATGTCATTATACATTTTGCTTACTCCCGGATGGATACTGAGTTTTGACTTGTGGCATTCATCCAGTACTTCCTTTCGAAGTTCAGGAATGTTAGGGACACAGATTCGACCTTTGAGCCTTAAAATCCCATCATTATCAACTTGAAAACTCGAGGGTTCGCCTTGTTGAATTATCCCTCTGATCTTCTGAATGAAGTGATCATCCTCCTGAAGAGCAGATATCTTATCTAGCAATGAAGTCGTGATAATAAAACTGGCGATCATTACATTCTTTCGGCTTAACGCATCGGCCACGACATTGGCTTTTCCTGGAGTATATATAATTTCAAAGTCATATGCTGCAAGGAACTCCAGCCAACGTTGCTGCCTCAAATTCAAGTCCTTCTGAGTGAACAGATACTTTAACGACTGGTGATCTGTAAACAGTTCAAATCTCTCGCCCAGAAGATAGTGCCTCCAGATTTTCAAAGAGAATATGATAGCCAATAACTCAAGATCATGAGTTACATAGTTTTTCTCGTGCGGCTTCAGTTGACGGCTAGCATAAGCAATCACTTGACCCCTTTGCATTAACACTGCCCCAAGGCCTTCCCTAGAAGCATCAGTCCAGACTTTCAAATCCTGGTTGCATCGATGATGGTTAACACTGGAGCTGTCGTTAATCTTAACTTTAGCTCTTCGAAAGCTTCCTCACTTTCTGGAGTCCATTTGAACTTAGAATGCTTCTTTGTAAGCTTTGTTAAGTGACCAGATATCTTCGAAAAGTCTTTAACGAACTTCCGATAATAGCTAGCCAATCCGAGAAAACTGCGGACTTCAATGGGGGTACTGGGCTGTTTCCAATTCTGAACAGCTGTGATTTTGCTTGGATCCACAGCAATTCCTTCTTTCGATACAACGTGGCCCAGAAATTTTACTTCATCTTGCCAGAATATACATTTGGAAAACTTTGCTTTCAATACATTCCGTCTCAGAATTTCTAGAACCTGTTCCAGATGCTTTTCATGTTCGGCCTTTGATTTAGAGAAGATTAGAATATCGTCAATGAAAACCAGAACAAATTTATTCAATACTCCTCTGAATACTCTGTTCATTAGATCGACGAAGTAAGCGAGAGCGTTACATAAGCCGAACGGCATTACTAACCACTCGTAGAATAAGTCGGGGCCTCTGAACGCTGTCATTGGAACACACTCTTCGGCAATTCGAAGTTGATGGAAGCCGGTAGCTAGGTCCATTCTTGAGAATACTTGTGCTCCATTTAATCGATCCAACAAATCATCAATCCGCGGCAATGGATATTTGTTCTATATTGTCTGTTTGTTCAGGTCACGATAATCCACACATAGACGTAGAGTACCGTCAGATTTTGGGACATACACCACTGCTGCACCCCAATCAGAGAAACTAGGCCTGATCAGACCCTTCCATACTAGCTGTCGTGTTTGATTGTCTAATTCCTCCTTCTCTTTCAAAGACATTCTTCGAATAGCGTGAACTATCGGCCTTGCATTGGGAATTAAAGCAATTTTGAAATCTAATTCTCTTTGCGGAGGTAAGCGAACAACTTCTTCGAACACATCCGCATAGTTCTTGACGACAGGAATATCTTTCACTAGGTCGGGAATATTCTCAGTAACTTCAGAGATATTTTCCATTTGAGCTGGAGAAACATTCAAAGCTTCCCAGAAGTCCTTTCTATTAGCATTCTGACCTTCACACGGTATGGTTATATAACTCCCTGATTTAATCTTAGCTCTAACAACTCTCTCGGCGCATCTAACCTCTGCTTCATATTTGGTTAGCCAATCCAATCCCGGAATAAGATCGAATTCATCAAAATTCATGACGACAGAGATAATAGGGAATTTATAGCGAGAAAAAGAGACGGGTACTGCACAAATCCAACTGAGATTGATAGATCCCCCGACCGGATTTTGGACAGTCATTGGTTCCTTGAGCTTCCTCAAATTCAAATCTAGCTTCTTAGCGGCACCCTTTGAAATGAAGCTTCGGGACGCGCCTGTGTCAAACAGTACTTTAACTGGAATGTTTTTGACAGTAAGCGTTCCTTCTAAAACATCAGATCTTCCTTGACTTGCTGAGGGATCAGAAGTTTCTGCTACTTCATTCAGTTGAACTATTTCAGTGTTTTTCAACTGCCAGCAATCTTGCTTTACGTGACCAGCCTGATGGCAGAGATTGCATTTTCTATTCGATTGAAGTCCTTCTTTGGATTGAAGTGCACCTTTTAATCTCTTCCTTAAGGGTCCGCAGTTTATCGACAAATGCCCCTTTAGATGGCAGTTAGAGCAAATGGCGGTCTTTACTGGTTCCCTTTCAGATTTAGCCCTTTTTCTCTTGGCACTGGGCTTCTTACTGGCTTCAGGAATATCAGTTTCCGACTCTTCTTTGTCACTACAACAGACTTCTTCTTCGTCGCGTAACATTCCTTTCTGATGGAGGTCTTCATACTGATAAGCCATGTATATCATTTCAGAAAAAGGGAGCTTCACATTCCTCATTACACTATTCTGATATCTCCTTTGCAGGCCATGAATAAATCTCAGATTTTTCCTCTTTGGATCTTGAATCAGATGAGGAGCAAAGTGGGCAAGTTCATTGAATTTCTTATGGTATTCTGGGATGGTCATATCACCTTGTATTAGATAAGAAAATTCATCACATAATCTCTCGGTTGCTTCGGGAGGAGTAAATCTTCTTAGGAAAATCTCTTTGAATCCGTCCCAGGTGATATCACCTTCTGGATTATCTTTGATGATTGTTTCCCACCAGATTAAAGCTTCTTCTTTGAGCGCCCAAGATGCTACTAGCCTTTTCTGGTCATCCCTCAGCTGGATACGCTCAAATATTCTTTCGACAGAACTCATCCAAGCTTGAGTTTGAATTATAGATTCATTGCCCGAGAACTGTGCTCCATTCAGATTTCGATATTTCTTTAATAGAGCCTCTAGATCGGGTTCAGTATTCCTTCTGCTTCTGGCACTCATTTTTCTAGTACTTCTGCAATTAGCAGATCAAGTGTCAGGTCACAGAAAAGAAAATTTACAAACATAGAAACATATACTTCAAGTGTAAATGTGTCTATCGAGGTGTAATTTCATTCTGCTTTACTCATACTAGGATATTGCTGATCCTATCTGTATAGAGTTACCCGTCCTAGAACACTACTGGTTCTATTTCTGACGAGTTCGATCAAATGTTATATTCCAGCACTAAGCTTAACCAAAGCTCTGATACCACGTTGAGACGACCCGAAATCCCGTTCAGACGGAGACCAGGGTTATCTTTTGGAATATAACACAGAAACAGATAATAGCAGAACAAAAATTAAATAATTACACCAGATAATGAACAATAGAATATGCTGGATAAAAATAATTATCAGAGTTACACAGTATACAGGATCTTACTTAGTGCAAATACAGTTCAGCTATACATAAATGTCTACAGCGGAAATAAACAAAATATGTACAATAGGAGCTGAACAGCATAAAAAGAGATAAATGATAGAATCCATCTTCAGCTCCAGCTATCCAGAAAGAACCAGCTAAACCTGAATACAAGGCTGTCCGTGTAGAAAAAGGGGCACCCGAGTTTGAGAGTGAAACAAACTACGAGTCAGTCATGGGACTGGTATGAGAAATCTATTCAACACATATATGTATTTTGGCTAATCACAGGACCACGCCACTTTCGTGGAACGGGTTTACTCCATTGGATTGCCAGTGCTTTAAAACAAATCTTTCTTTTAAACATCGCTATGCTTTTTATAAAAATGAAACCGTTATAAGACTCAGTTCCCATCACACAATGCAACGCAAACCGGAGGATAGAGTTTTACCTTATAACGGTCAAAATATGCTTGATACGAACAAAACAAAGGCATTTGATATTATTGTTAGTGTCTATATGTTTTGAAAACAATTTCAAATCATAACTATCAATCATAGACGGCATGGGTACCATATATCATGTCGCCATATATATATACAATCAAAACCGCACGATGTCGTATTTGGAAATCGGATTTCCGTCATGAACCAAGGCAAAAGATAGTCCTTACCGAATTCGAGACGCTCTAGCCCGTGTCTCAGGAACAGCCGCAACTGCCCCTTGGATCGTCAGGGCCGGTCCACCGATGTGGATTATTATGCCTGAACACTACGTCTCCCCGCCCTTTGGGGCGTAAACGAGCCAACGAATGACTCCATCGGACCCGGATCGTCCGATCAAACCGAGGCGCCTCGCAACAGCAACAACCACATAGGTGAAAAGTATATAAATGTCAGGGCTGGTAGGTCACTGACACCACCCTAGCTAGAAAGAAACGCATGCCCTCCCTGAGGTCCTTCTCCCGTTTTAGGTTCATACCGGGGTGTGAGGCTCGCGCATTCACGTTATACACAAAGCTACGCCACACAGGCGGTGCTTTGATCATCACCACAAGACTTTGCTTTTCAACAGAAGCCCTAATCACTGCATCTTAGCATGCCACACAGGCAATTCATGCCATGCGACTGATGTCCATCGATATACAACCTCTGAGCTCGTGCGTCTCAGAGAAGGGCGTTAAGCAAAAGAATAAATTCTCCGCCGCCAAACAGATGTATATTTAACAGAAATCAATCAACACAGAATAAACTCCAATGTCAGACACACAGTCCATTTACAAGTCCATTCTGGGTCTGAATGAAACCGGAGGCACTAAATACCTCGCAAACCCTTCGATCACCACGTACGTCTGGACGATCACCACTCATTATCCATATTTCGGGATGCCTCACAATCAGGACCTCGGTTACCATCCAAACGAGGTGAAGATCTCCGGTCTTCGACCGTCGTCTTCATCTTCGAATTTCAATCGTCGGTCAATTATTTGAAATGAGAATTAACTCGGCCTTTTCAAATAATTCACGTATATTTAGAATTTCAAATCAATTTATTTCAACGGTTAAATTATTCGACAACACCAATATTGTTCTTCAATGTAATTTTCACACCAAACACATTCAACCATCAAATACAACATAAATCGAGCAAATTCAGTTTATTTCCACTCCATATTGTTTATGGTACTTTATAATGATTTATCGCTATTTTTATTTATTTTAAAATAGCCCATTTATTCAAAACGACGCTTCGGGCCATAACGCGGCCGTGGCGCTGTTTTTCTTCGGATTTGATTTACACATATCTGAAAATCTAACTGTTGGATCTTCACAAAATTTACATCATTAGAAAGGTCTTTTCAAAACGAATCCAACGGTTCCAGTTTCGGGAAAATCCGACGGTCGGATCTCCTGGTACAATCGTTTGAATTTTCGATTTCAAAATACGAACTGCAGCGTCGTTATTCGATTAAATATATAATTATATATATATATATATATATATAAATATAATCGCTTCTGGCGCTGTTTTTCTTCAGATTTGAATTAAACATTCCAGACAATCCAACCGTTGGATTTTTACAAAGTTGGTGCCGTTGGAAAGATATTTCCAAGGCGAACCCGACGGTTGAGGTTTCGGGAAAATCCAATGGTTGGATTCCCCGTACTAGTTGTTTGAAATCACGGTTTCAAAATGCGAACTGCACGGCCACGTTTCGTTTTAATTTTATTTATATTTATATAATTATATAAATATAGTTCATTCAACAATTCCTATATCGTTTTCATTTCAAATATTTCACTAACGCCTTAAAATTTTGGAAAATTTCGCCATAACCTCCCCTGCACTGGGAGCATCGGGAAATCGCAAATAGCTTTCCCGGTCCTTCTAATCTCAAAAAGAAAAAGAAAAAGCCAAGCGGCTAGCCAACAGGCTCATAAAATCATCACCCAAACAAAACAGTAAATGTGTACCTATTTGTCGGGCACAAAATTTTATTCCTCTTCTCTAGCCCCTTTGCTATAACCTGTTCAATGAATATGGATGTACATATATATACAGTTCTTATCATTTATCATTTTCTATTCAACTTCATATTTGATTTCTATTTGGTTTAAAAACACTATTCATTCTAATGTTACATACATAGGTACAAATCATTTCATTAGCTAATTAATGAATATTTCAACTAATATATGTTTATTTTGAACAAGTGGCTATTTTTAACACTTCACATTTCAACGATTTATGCATACAATAAAAATGTGATTTTTATTGTAAAACAATTCATTTCAAAACACTATTATTTTATATATTTCATATTGGTGATAAAAATAGGATTTTTATCATAAAACAATTTCTTTCAAAACGAGATTATTTTACACAGTTCATATAGTCGATAAAAGGTGATTTTTATTATCAAACAATCTATTTCAAAATATGAATACCATTCAACACATGAATCTCAAATCAACGAATGAATATCGATTCAACACATGAAGGTTTTCTATAGTTTCTATATATAGATAGGAATGTGATTTTTATATTTAAAACGCGAATACCATTCCACACATGAATTTTTAATCAACGAATGAATATCAATTCAACACATGAAGGTTTTCTATTCAATGAATAAATATAGTTTAAGCAAATGAAAATAATTCAAACACATGAATGTTATTCAAAATTTCGGCAGCATAACGGCAGGGTAGTTAAAACCGGGACCGTCCCTAGTACGGCTCCTCGCTCTACCTTAAAACCTCGCGGTTTTTGACAATGGGAATCATGCATCTAGTTCGCACGCAGGCGGCATGTATATATTTATTTCATTTCCACAAACTAATCCTATGTGGTTTCAACCAAATATTTTCAATCACAAGCGGGTATTTTTCAACCACCATCAATCAATATCAAACACAAACAATCCCAAACAATCATTCGCTATCAATCAATTTTCACAACAATTTCAACCAATAAATATCGTCCATGGTTTGTGGACGAGGGGCGTATATATATATATATATATATATATATATATATATAGCAATTCACTTTTATTTCAACACATATATATATAGCTAGAAAAAGAAATTGAAGAGTGAGAAATTCTCACCAATAGCTATCCAATACCACGACTCTTCCTTTATAGAAATCTTCGCCAATCTCGCCTTTTGTCGCTTTCTTTGCCCGTATTCTCTACATATGTAAAAATCGAATTTTTACTATGCTATTCAATATATAAAAATCGAATTTTTACTTTGCTATTCAATATATAAAAATCGAATTTTTACTTTGCTATTCAATATATAAAAATCGAATTTTTACTTTGCTATTCAATATATAAAAATCCCATTTTTACACCGCTACTATATAGATAAAAATTCTATTTTTACATTGCTTCACACATAATAAAAATCCTACCTTTATATTTTTAAAAATATAATTTCTTCCTAAAGGAAAATCTAATCTTTTTTCTTTAAAAATCTAGACTTTACTTTGTTTAAAATCTAAATTTCATCTTCATAAAAATTTAAACTTTATATAAATTAAAAGTCCTTCCTTTATAAAAATAAAACTGATTTTACACATGAAAACAGATTTTATAAATTAGAGTTTACCTTTTTCAATCGGTAGGGCTGTTTTCGCGCTGTCGTAGGGGAGGAGGTTTCTGAGGGTGCGCTGATAGCCGTTGTGGCGCTGGGTGGGCCACGGTGCTCGAGTCGTTGACTGGAAAAGAGGGAGGAAGGTGGGTCGCGCGGTCAGAGGAGGACAGGGGGTTGTTGGTGGTGCGGGGGCATCACGGGGAGGCGCTGGTAAGGGGTTGGGTTCGGTCTTGTGGTGCTCGCGGGTTCAGGGAGGGCTCGATTGTCGAGCTGGGGCGACAGAAATTGAGGAGAGAGGGGCACAGATCGGAGGTGGCCGCTGGAGGGGCGGCGTCGCCGTTGGTGGGGTGCGGAGGAGCGCAAGTCGGGGTGGCGACCTGGAACCGCGACTGATTAATTTGTTTTTTTTTCCTTTTAAAATCTCGATCTGAATTGAAGAAAAGGGGGGGGGGCGTTGTGTAACGTCCCGTATTTTTGGCCGTCAAATATTTAATTTAATTTATTATTTTAAATATTATATGAGGAATATTTATGGATTTTAATATTTAAATCATTATTTAAAACAGGATCGAACGATATATTTATATAATATAAATCGAGTTTGAAAATGGCGTGCAGTTCGTGAATTGGAGTTTTGAACTTCAATACTATTCGGAATTGAAGCTGTTGTTTTAATATATACGACTCTTTTAATTTATATTTAACTGTTTAAAATTTAATTTATATGGTATCGAGATTTATATGAGGTTAAAATAATAAACCAACCTTAAGCTTGTAAACAACATATATACACAGTTTAAGTTTCATATCCTATGGCGAGGGTCAGCTCTATTGGATGGTTAAATATTGCCAAATAGAATACTCTATTATCTGTTCAGCTTAACCATACTCATGTCCACCAACATCTAAAAATGATGACAGTTTTATTTGTTCAGTCTCTCACTTGTCAACCCATTCTAGTGTGGCGGAACATTGCCAACGTGTCCACAAATTTTTTCCATGCATCGTATATTGGCAGACCAGTCTTTACACTTCTTGTTTTCCAGTTCCTTGTTTTAGAAGTTGGTTTGTGTTCGGTCTTGTCATTTGATAGCTGTAAATCCATTGTGTAGATTAATATAAATTTATATAATAATAGAGATGAACAGTTATAAAGAGAGACAGAAATCAAATAAATAAAACAACTAGAACAGATGAAGAAGATAGATGTATGCATACATCAAACCTTTTTAGAATACAAACAACAAAGGAAAAGGGTACATGAACAGCTCAATACACAAATAAAATATACAATCTCGAATCTGAATAGACAATTCAATATAGCACAAAATATAGCCCAACACCCTAGGCTTAATCGTCTCCGTGCAGCTTCATCTCTGCTGAAAAGAGAGAAAAAAAAAATGATCAATATAAAAAAAAAACATATACATTATTGTTCGTACAAACGCAAATACAAAAGAAAAACAAAAGATTCACCTGCAATACTGTTGGTACCAATACAAAATTCTATATAAACAAATTGGTCTGTACAATACAAAAACAAAAGGGGACATGACCATTCAGCATAAAGGGGACATGACCATTCAGCATGTTTCCTCCTGCTATCTCGTCCTTCTTGAAATAGTAACACCTGCAAGAAAACAGTAAAACCTATCAGTACATAGGAAATATAAATATGAACAGCTAAAGTTTTACAAAACAAATATATACTCAAAATTTAATAATAACCCAGAACAGACTGTAAAAGGGAACATCAATTAAACAAGCAAAGAAATAAGTATATATTTCAGTAACTACGTAAACAGCTAAAAGGAAAAGGTATGAAGTTGAAATATGTATATATTATACATCAACCTGTAGAACCAAATCAAACAGCTAAACTATATCCATGTGGATAGCTGAACAAAAACAGTGGGTGATGTACAACTCAAAATAGTACTAGAACAGCTAAGAAATTGGTATTATATACATACATACATACATACATACATATATATATATATACACACACACATCATAATCTATTGTAGGATCGTACAGCCTATATATATATATATATATATATATATATATATATCCATATATATGGAATTTCAGGTGCAATTCACTAGTGTAGTGTATTTGAAAATGAAAATACAAAATCTACAATACAGGTTCGAATCTCTGGTTGAATTAACTACTCATAACTTCTCAATCACGGTTCGATCACTTTAACAGACCAACGGTGACATAAATCCCATACAAAATCTTTTAAAATCCATTGTTAAAATATCTCGCAACATCAACTGTCATCAACCGTACGCAAAACAATCTGCAAGGGAACAGAAGCAAATGGCCTAAACTAGTAGCTGATCTACCTAAGAACAGTCTTTGAAAGACATTGATCTGATCCAAAAATCTATCACAGTATAAATACACATCCAGGCACCACATTTCAATTGGCAGAACAACACAGTAAATGAAAACCATTCAAACCTCATCAAACAAATCAAAACAAAATAAAATAAAATTGCAATTCAAAATCAATTAAAATACTTATCTGTATGTGCGAACTCCAATTCACGGATTTCCGATGAAAGTCGAAAGCCTATGGTAGGGAGAATCTGTGCGACGGAGGCCTTGGTTTGGGTGTTCTTGGTCTGTCATGGATCTGGAGGGATTGGAGTTAATTAGTGAAGTTTTTGGGTGCTGAAGGGGTTGTTTACGAGGAGCAGATCGATCGGAGGTTGTGGAAATCGAAGCAGGGGTTGCCGAAAAGGGGATGATGAAGTAGGGTTTGGCAGCTCAACCGAAGCTGGAAGGCTAGAGGATGACCAAGGCGTGGTTGTTTAAGGGAGACGCGGTGTAGCTAATTTCCACTTTTGCAATGAAGAAAGGAGGAAGGGAAGACGATTGGATTTCGACATGGAAGGATTTTTCTTTTGAAGGCGGCGGAGGAATTGTAAGAGGAAAAGGGATCAGATGGTTTGTGGCAAGTGGGATCCGAGGGTTTTGATATTGGGAGGAACGGGTGCGGGCTCCTTATCACAAGATGGGCTGAACAAAATTAGGGTAAGGCCCAAATATTGGTTAAATTTAAGTATATTTAATTTATATATTGGTATAAGTTTAGAATATTGATTCCGAATACACACGTGATCAGAATTCAGTGAAACTGAAACCATCGGGACCGTGTCGACGAGCGCTATAACATGGAGCTGGGTGAGTCAAGATCAGAAGCAAACGAGATTTTAGTCGAATTAAACACCGTTTTAATCTGACTAAAGCAAATGGTTATCGACAAATTCAAAATCAAGGTGAGTTAAACTCACTCAGTTTTCCCCATTTATATTTTATATAAATTGGGTTTTTATTTTGTGTGCTCTGCTTGTTGATGGTTGACTGTTTGCTAGTTATATAATTATTGGTTGATTGAACTGATGAAATTAAACTGTCGTTTAATTTCAGTAAATACCAAATCGTTATTTTTAACGATTGGTTCCAATAAAGGTAACTTACCTTGTTGGTCACGTTTATAAAATAAACATGTTAAATCGTTTGAATTGGTTGAATTGTTTTGTCTATTGATTGATGTTAAATGGTCGTTATTTATTTTTATCATATATGAACTGATCCGATGGGTTGATTGATTTAGCATGGGTTGTTGACTGGAATTTCAACACCTGTGTAGTTAAACCAATGGGGGTATTGGTTGGGTATTTGGCAACACATGGCCTAAAAATCAATCGTTTTATAGATGTCGATTTACCGTCAGACAAATCGACGGAAATGGAGTTATAAAATTTATTGTATATCTGGATATAGATTTTGAAATATATTATTTGAATAAAAGTTTGTTTAAAGAAAATAAATATTTCTTTTATTATTTAAGTTTAAAACTTATTTATTAATCCAAGTAAATTCTGATGATGGTCAGATTTATAAAAAAAGGGATTTAACGAATTGACCAGATTTGGATAGTTATTTACTATGAAACAATCGAATGGAATTTATTTAAATTAATTTTATTAATTTAAAGAGGAAATAAATTGGAATCGATTACTAAGATAACTTGTTTAAGTTGATTAAATCGACCGTTTGTTTGAGAGTGTTTATTAAATTAGTGTGTCTGAATAAATTAGTTAAATGAATATTGTTTTAATTTTAATGAAGTTTCAAAAAGGGGATTCACTATTAGTAAATAAAGGAATTAACTACCTTTACAGTAGTTAAAGATTAAGATAAGGTATTATTCTGATTGGGGAAATGACTTTTTAATTGAATTTGTTTCAAAGGAAATCAAAGTTGAAAGCTAAATCTTGTTGAATGGTGAAAGGAGTTTATGAACGGGTTTGTTTAAAACCTGAGTTTACAACAAAGTTATAAAAGAAGATTTTAAGCAGATATTATAGCTTAAAATAATGTTACTTAATTATTTAAATAAAAAGGGAATGGGGATTAAGGGTTCATAATGAACCAGGGTTATATTAATGAGGTTTTTAGTGGTGCGTTATAAAGAAGTTACTTAATTGAATTAAGTAAAAATGGTATATTAAAGAAAGAGATTTTCAAAGTAATGATAAGGTTTATTAAACCTTATATTGAATTAAATAGTCAAATGGAATTTGCGTTGAGATTAGATGAGATATTGGTTTTATATTACAACTCGTATCTATCTTTAGATATGAACGTTGTTGATCAAGGTCTGAGAGGTAATTAAAATACCCCAACTTGAACGACTTCAGGATTATCTGAGGATGGTATTAGTTGTAAGGGTAAAGAGGAAAGGGAAGATGGACAAACTGAATAGGATATAAGATTTTCTAAGTATTAAAAGAAGAAATGGGTTAAAGAAAAATCTTATGCTAAATAAGAAAGTGAGAAAACGACATTTAAAATATCGAAAGAGTTAAAGGTTTGAATTTACATTAAAAGGCCAAGTGGTGTCGAATACTGAACCAGTGAACTCATTGGATTGTTGTGTTTGAAACACTGTTTATTTTGATAGTTAAAACACCGACTATCAAACTTGTCCAATACGATTGTTGGTATGGAAAGACCGGGATCGAATTTATATTCGAAAACCATTCCGACCAACAAATACGTGGAGATATCAGAAGACGGTCGAGATGGAGCATTGAAGACCGTGGATCTTCATAAGTGGAAGAACTGCTAATAATCTCTGGTCTGCAGCCAAAGATGTACTGTGGTTCTGTCGTGGTTGGAATCTGCGGGTTGCAAGGACTTCTCGCTACTGATCCATGGGGTGACTCCTATATGAGATGCAGTAGGAGAGTACCTTCGGTTCATCCTGTTCCTGGATGACTTGTATGGACGAGTGTCTGACAGAGTATTTCCAAAGGATCATGTACATTGATTTCTTCAAGCGTGTCATAGTTGGGTAGCTCCCAACTAGGGTATTTTTGTGGACGTCAATTAGTGATATCCAGAGGATCTGACGATGTGGAATTCAAAGTGTATGATGATCAGATGTGTTCTGACCTCAAGCCTCATCAACCAGGAGATGACAAAAATCGGGCAGGCAGCATGGCTATGTGGGTCGCTCCCATTAGGGTGTATAATCACCTATCTAGAGAAATTCCTTTTGCTTCTTTAATCTATCGATTCTGCCCATTCGGGAACGGTGGTTTGAGTCCAACCGTTGGTGATATACATCCGATACACTCAAGCGAAATGAGTGGTCGGTCATGTGAGGGCCGGGTTGCCAGACGTTCTTGTTGAACCCAGTGTATTCGCCTCTAGAGATACACGAGCGGCAGGTGGTCCCATACCTTGTCATAAGTTGGAATCCAATCTCCAATAAGCGCCCGCGGTTTTGATTGTATACTATATATGTAGAGCGTGAGATGCAAGCGTTCTACTAGATTGATATTTACTTGTATTTAGACATTATTATAATATCAGAAAAGATATTGATTTCAGAAATGTTTTGGGTTATCGTAAGGTAAAAACCGTCCGTGTTTATGTGTGGATCGGTCTTACGATTATCCTTTTCTTTCGAAAGGATTTTAACTTTAAAATCAAGTTGTGTGATACCTTAATGCTGTGCGAGTTTTTCTCACTCTGGTCCACCAGACTGACCCGGTGTTTTGTAAATGCTTGGGTTAGACCGAGGTGTACAGGTTCAGGTTATCAGGTACTGAGAAGTCCAGAGACGAGCTGAAGATGTTCAGATGAATGATATTCCGCTGTGTGTATGAGGACAGATTATTATAACTGTCCAGACATATGTTGTACTCTGATCTTGTAAGTATTTTTAAAAGCTCTCAATAAAGATTTATTTCAGTATTTTATTTTGTTCCGCTGCGATGTGAGACTCTATGTTGATTCTTCTTCTTCTATTCTTATATTTCTTTCTTTCTTATCTCACCCTCTAACTTCTTTCTCATAACGTTCCGGTGTTTTCGGTGTTTGAAAGGTCGGCATGAGGTACGGTAATTGTATTTATGTCGATTTTCGAGGCCGAAACCCGCCGGGTCGTTACACGTTGACTTGATGAAGAAGAGAAAGGGGCCCCCTTTATAAATAATTATATTTTTAATTAATTTCCATAAAGTGCTTTTTCTATAGAACCCCAAACCTAGCCCAACGACTGTCTTCCCTAGCGTATAACCCCCATTTCGAACACAATGGGATATGTATCGTAAGCTGATTCGATCGTTTGAATCAGTTTCCGTTGAATTTAAAGTGTAATTCTTTACATATTCAATTTAAATGCACATTTCAATTTACCGGGGTCACATACGAACTCTAAAAATTCCAGAAAAATATTTCCTAGCTTCGTATTGATGATACGGTCCTAACAAAACTAATTTCGTCGAATTCTGAGACCGTTAGAAAAATGGCCATTTCCCAGTCGATTAAAATCAACTAAAACTGGTCAAATGCGTTTTACTTTGCCACGCTCACATATTGATTCGAAAAATTATGAAATTTGAAACCTAGCAATAATTTGACATCACGGATCCAACAAAAGTGGTTTCGTCGAAATCTGAGGTCGTTTGCAAAATGTCCATTTTTAAGGGCCTGAATTCCATAACGACTATTCAGAATTTTCAACTGGACATATCTTTTGATTCCCGCTATGAAATTTCGATTTTTCAGATTCGTTGGAAAGGTATTCACTAACAGATTTAAATATTTTTGGTTTCACTAAAATTCGTTTTGTTTTGCACCCGGTATAGTCCGACAAAGTTTGAATTCAATTTTTGAAACTGCAGCGCCTTTTCAAGCCCTGTTTATAATTATAATTAATTATATTCGTTTTCAATTGTTGATTCAAACTCAGTTTTCATTGCCATTATTTAAAATATTTATTTTAAATATTTAAAATCCATTATTTTAGCCAATTTAAAAAAAAAAAAATTGGTTCAGATTTTCTGGGTCGTTACAGATGGTTCATAATCACCCAAATGCTACTGTGGCCCGACCTCAAACGAGATAAGCCATTGATAAAGGTCATATAGATATGATCCTACTTCTACATCGAGATCTACAAAGGATGAAGAAGACCACTGGGTCGTTGATGCTCGGCTTTCACGAGTTGACAAGTCATGCAATTGCTTACATAACTTGCCTCATCTCGTTTCATGCCATCTTAGTAATACAAGCGATGCATGTCGGCATACATCATGCTACTTCTCGGATGAATAGTATACTTAGAACGGTGGCATTTAGCTAGAATGTCCCGCCTAAGCTCTGGAATAGGTGGCACCACTAATCTGTTCTTCTTTCGAAGAATACCATGGCTGTCGATGCTGAAATCCCTCATCTCAATATCATCGTGGGACTCAGGCTTACATTTTTGAATAAGAGATGAAATATAAGGATCGTGTTGCTGAGCCTCGGTAATTCGATCTGAAAGAGTAGGTCGATTACTTCTGCAACATAATAAGATATGAGTCTGATTTTGAAGCATGATCCTGAATATCACAAATATATACAGTATCCAAATCTTTCCATTCTGGTAGAACCATGGAAACAATGGCCGCTTTCTTACTTCTTAAATCATCGACAACTCTATTCCCCTTCCTCCTGGTATACTGTAAGTCGAAGTCATAAGATGTAGGGAACTCAAGCCAATTTGCTACGCATGTTGAGGTCCTTCTAAGTGAATAAATACTTGAGTGATTTATGATCAGTATAGAGGATACAATGCTCATCCAATAAATTATGGTGTCAAATCATTAATGCGAAGAGGATGGTGGCTATCTTATGATCATGGGTAACATATTGTTCTTCGTTCGGACGTAATTTCCTTGTGGCATAGGTTACTATCCTATCATGTTGTATAAGCATAGCGCCAAGACCACTACGGCTTGCATCAATATAAATAATAAGATCCTAGTTCTCTTTTGGAACCACTAACACAGGTGGATGAGCGAAAAGCTCTTTTAATTATTGAAAAGAGGCTTCACATCGATCAGACCAAATGAATCAAACACCATTGCGCATCCTGAGAGGAAGCACAATACAAGAGAATTCTTTGATGAATCAATGGTAATAACCTACCAACCTTAAGAAGCCATGAACCTCAAAAGCATTCTCAGGCCAATTCCAATTTTGAATAGCCTCGACCTTAGAAGGATCTGAAAGTCCGTGCGTGTGCGTGCTAAGTATAATACATCGTGTGCGTGCTAAGTATATTACACTCACAAGGATCGTGTAATATGGAAAACAATATTCGAGTATGAAGTAATAGATAATCATAGAACTGTATAATAGTAAAAGTAGTAAAAAGGAAAAATCACACCAGAGATTTTTATACTGGTTCGGAGCACCGTCCTACGTCCAGTCCCAGACCTCTCTCTGGATTTTCACTAATCAACCACCTCACTTCACCCGGAGGAACAGGTTACAATACACCACTTGATTTCACGGGCTACAAGCTTACCCACTTGATTTCTCGGGCCACAAGCTTACGCACTTGATTTCACGGGCCACAAGCTTACCCACCTGATTTAAACGACTACAGGCTTACCGGAATTTCAATACAAAATAGTTGATGATTGACTATATATTGTGTCTTCACTACACGGACTAGTCACTTGTAGTACACCCTTCCTATAATCTTATCCTCGAGTATATACTTTGAATGCATAGATTTAAGGAAGTAGAATGCTTGTTGAATCAAATGATATTAAATTGATTCAAGGACTCAACAAGTATTTGAAATTTGGAGAGCTTTTATTTTGCAAAGAATATTAAAATGCAATTCAGAAATTAGAGAGAATATAGAATGATTTCTGTTGATTGTAAAACAAGTTTGAAATTGTTTATATAATAGTAGAAAGGTAGTAATTCTTCATGAAGAGTTTCTATAGAAAGTTATGTCCATTTCCTTTGATTATTGAATAGAAATCTCTTCAGAAACAGAAGCAACCTTTCAGAAAAAGCTTGCTGTTTGAAAACGGTCGACAGGTCAAAAATTACCGGTCGACTGGTTGAATTTAAAACCCCCAGAAAAATAGCCGTTATGTGCAAAAATACACAGACCGGTCGACTGGTCCGTATTCACCAGTCGACTGGTTCGAGTGAGAAAAGTTTTGTTTACAAAACAGAAACATGAACGGTCGACTTGTGGTATTTTGGGTGGTCGACTGTTTTATTGTTGTGGACCAGAGGACCTCGGTCCACAGTCTAGATCACTTTTCACTCTTTCCTAGTCGGAGCCTGGACCGTTTGGGCTTTTTCTGTGACTTTTCAATTCCTCGAATATACAGATTTCAGCAACAAAGATATGATATTGTTTTGTGCATTCGTGTTATACTTTGAGGATAGATTTTAACATATTTCTAACATGACTCAAAGTAAAAAACATTATCTCTATGAAATGATCTTCATTGCACCTTTATATGTTGGCATCGATCAAAATCTTGTCTCAACATTCTCCCCCTTTCTGATTGATGACAACACCTTGGATTTTCTCCCTCTAAATATAAAGCTCCCCCTGAATTTCTACAACATTTGTTAGTTCATAATATAAATAATCTTACCTTTTGATTGCTATATTAACAAATGTTAGCACACATATACTATTACCATGTTAAGCACATAATTTTAAATGATAGTATATGTAACATGAATGATATGAATAATCATAAGAGAAAATATTTCTCCCCCTTTGTCATCGATTAAAAATAATAAATAGCATAATAAGCACAGTAATCGAGAGTAGTAGAGAATACAAATAATTATAGCACCTTTAGGAGATACAGAATAACCTTCTCTTTGTTGTGGTGTACCTGCAAAAAATATGACATATATAGTTTTGGTACCCACTTGCTTTGCTTGGGTCCACGGGTTAGATGGAAGGTAACCATACCTAAGAGGTTTTAATGAACCTTTAAAGATAAAATTTCCATTATTAACTACTGAATCAAAATAATCATATATATATTTTTCTCTGTTTTTCCAACTTACAGGAATCCAAATACTCAAGTAATCTCTAGTGATATTCCTTTTCGTACTTCTATATTTATTATAAATACTACTAGTCATAGAAGTATTTGAATTTCTATAATAATTGGGTTTTGGATGAGCATTAGTACTAGCAGTGATATTCTTATCGTACATAAAAGCATATTCAGTACTATTTCTATGATTTGTTTTATTATATTCTATACCACTTTTGTCATGTAAAGGTCGAGATCTAGATAAAATAATATTTAAATCATTTTGACCTTTATTAAATTTCGCGAACTTATTTGTACATTTATCAAATTTAATTCCAAAGTCGCTAGTGACATTTTCAAAGGAAATTTTGTTATTATCAATTTTCTAATTTAATTCAGAATTTTTTTCTTTTAAAGTACTGTTCTCAGTTTTGAGACCAAAAATTTGAGATTCTGAATTAAAAGGAGATTGTAATTTTTCAAAATTTTCTTTTGTGTCAAAAAATTCATTTTGCAAAATATTATTATTCACCTTTAAAATCTCATATTCTTTAGATAATTCTAAATTCTTTTCAGTTAAAGCTCCATTTTCTTTTTCAAGAGACGAAATTAAAGAACTATAATTATTTAAAGAATCTTCTAATGATATATTTCTATTTTGCAAAAGACTGATTTCCTTTAAAAGAACATTGTTTTTATCTTCTAGTCGCTCATTTTCTTTTTGAAGGAAATATTTTTGAGAAACAAGCTCTTCTAAGGTATTTTCAAAACATTTGGTTTGTTTTACCAAACGATTGTTTTCTTTTTTTAATTTGGAATTTTCTTGCTTGTAATTTTTTGACATAGCAAAAATGACTGTATTGCGTTTCAATAATTTTTCATGGTCTAGCAAAAGATCTTTATATAATGAATCTGTACATACCGATTGTGATCTGACTTTCGCCATGAGACACTTGTTTCCTTGCTCTCCTGATTCTTCTTTGTTGTTCATCCATTTTATAATTCCCTGACTAGATTTCTTTATAGCCATTTGTTCTAAGATGTTGTTACGATCTCTAGATAATCACAAGGATCGTGTAATATGGCAAACAATATTCGAGTATGAAGTAATAGATAATCACAGAACTGTATAATATTAAATGCAGTAAAAAGGAAAAATCACACCAGAGATTTTTATAATGGTTCGGAGCACCGTCCTACGTCCAGTCCCATACCTCTCTCTGGATTTTCACTAATCAACCACCTCACTTCACCCGGAGGAACAGGTCACAATACACCACTTGATTTCACAGGCTACAAGCTTACCCACTTGATTTCTCGGGCCACAAGCCTACCCACTTGATTTCATAGGCCACAAGCTTACCCACCTGATTTGAACGGCTACAGGCTTACCGGAATTTCAATACAAAGTAGTTGATGATTGACTATATATTATGTCTTCAATACACGGACTAGTCACTTGTAGTACACCCTTCCTATAATCTTATCCTCGAGTACGTACTTTGAATGCATAGATTTAAGGAAGTAGAATGCTTGTTGAATCAAATGATATTAAATTGATTCACGGATTCAACAAGTATTTGAAATATGGAGAGCTTTTGTTTTGCAAAGAATATGAAAATGCAATTCAGAAATTAGAGAGAATATAGAATGATTTCTGTTGATTGCAAAACAAGTTTGAAGTTGTTTATATAATAGTAGAAAGGTAGTAATTCTTCATGAAGAGTTTCTATAAAAAGTTATGTCCATTTCCTTTGATTACTGAATAGAAATCTCTTCACAAATACAAGCAACCTTTCAGAAAAAGCTTGCTGTTTGAAAATGGTCGACATGTCAAAAATCACTGGTCGACTAGTTGAATTTAAAAAACCCAAAAAAATAGCCGTTATGTGGAAAAATACACAGACCGGTCTACTGTTCCGTATTCACCGGTCGACTGGTTCGGGTGAGAAAAGTTTTGTTTCCAAAACAGAAACATGAATGGTCGACTGGTGGTATTTTGGGCGGTCGACCATTTTATCGTTGTGGACCAGAGGACCTCGGTCCACAGTCTAGATCACTATGCATCTTTCCCGGTCGGAGCCTGGACCGTTTGGGCTTTTTCTGTGACTTTTCAATTCCTCAAATGCACAGATTTCAGCAACGAAGATATGATATTGTTTTGTGCATTCGTGTTATACTTTGAGGATAGATTTTAACATATTTCTAACACGACTCAAAGTAAAAAAAACTTATCTCTATGAAATGATCTTCATTGCACCTTTTTATGTTGGCATCGATCAAAATCTTGTCTCAACAGGATCAACCGAGATTCCATCACATGATACAACATAGCCTAAGAACTAGATTTGGTTCTCCTATAAATGACACTTAGAAAAATCTATTTGAGTTGATTTTGCTGAAGATTACTCAAAACAATCCTCAAATGATGTGCATGCTCAGCTTCGAATTTAGAATACATAAGAGTATCATCAACGAATACTAGCACAAATTTACGAGATATTCCTAGAATGCTCGATTCATAAAGTCGATGAAGTATGTGGGAGCGTTCATCAAACCGAATTGCGTAATGAGCCTCTAATAAAATCCGTACCGAGTGCGAAAATCTGTGAAGGGAATGCTGTCCTCCGCGATTGTAAGCTGATGAATCCCCATGATAAAGTCAAGCTAAGAAAAGGCCTTTGCACCGCTCAACTGATCGAACATGTCGTACATCCTTGGCAATAGATATCAATTTTTGATGGTTAACTTGTTAAGCTTGCAATAATCGATGCATAACCTAAGAGTCCCATCGGATTTCTTCACAAATACCATCATGGCACCGCACAGTGGAGAGATGGACTGAATAAATTGCTTTGCTTCAGGCATAAGAAGTTGCTTCTTAAGTTCATCATTCTCTTTAGTCAACATCCTAGTTGTAGGACGACTATTAGGTTGCGCTTCTTGTAATAGGATGACTAAGTGGTACGTTTTAAAATAAACAGAAAATATATGTGTACATAATTTTAGAAACAATGTGCGCTTGGATTTGAAAGTAACAAAAGATTATTAACGTTAACATATTAACAAACTTAACCATTTAATTAAATGGGAAAAAACAAATGTGTGTAATAAAAATTAATTAATATTGAAATGGAAATATTTCCTTTAAATTGACATTGCATATCATAAAGGACATTAAAAGAGGAGTAATTGATATAACATTAAAATTTGAAAGCATAAAATTAATTTTGAAGTGTGGACACACATGTGAAAACATGTATAAGAATATAAATATATTTAGACATAAACTACAGAAGTAACGCGCAAAATAAACACGTGTCATAAATGTTATAAAACCAGGTAATAAAAGGAAGTTGCAATGGCGTTAAGTAAGTAATGTTTTAATTTAATTGAGTATGCGCGTATTAATAATACACGTTTGAAATTGAAAGTAAACTCAAGACATATATAGTAGTAAAATAAATAAAACCGAGAATAGAAATAAGTGTTAAAAATAACGTTTATAAGAATTAAGCGCGCAAAAATTATTAAGGCGCGCATTTATTTTGCATTTGAATTTGAATGTATATTAAAACAAGAAAATAGTATAATAAAATATAGGAGCAAATAAAATGGGTCCAAAAATAAATACATTATCACTTAAAACAAGCAAGAAATATAATGTTGAGAGCAACGATTAAAAAAAGATAAAACCACGCATCAAGATTGGTCTAATACACACTTTTATAATGTGTATGGGTTGACCCATACTTGGAGTGGGTCAACTCATGAGTCGACCCATCTTTGGATTGTGTCGACCCATCTCTGGGTTGAGTCGACCCATGAGTTGACCGAGCAATAGTAAGGGTCGACCCATAACGGGCCCAGGATGACGTGATATTTTTTATACGGTTCATATTTAATTCTTTTGAATTGGACGGATGTTGTTCTTCTGGGCATTTATAAATAAACCTACATGGCCTATCTTCTAACTCATATTTTCTGAGAGGGCATCAAAGTTCGGCCATTTCCTTTTTCCTCGAACTCTTTAGAAATAAATTACAGTTTAGATATATGATTTCTGATTTAAGAATTGGAGGAAAATACAATAGATTTAGGGTGTAGATGCCCAAATCCCCTATCAAGATAGATCTACAGATCCGAAATGAAATGAAAACAAAAAGCAAATGCAGATTAAATCAGATCCAAAACTTAGAGTGCAAATCTCAAGTGAGTGGATTTAAATTATATTTTTTTTATAATAGTATATTATATTGTTTGATTCCTATAAGAATTTATAAGATGCTCTCTTCTTCCTCTTTTCCCCCTTTCTGCATTGGAATATATATAGTTTAAGTTGAGTTTTGGTTATGCGCAAAATACACATAAACTTGAAATGTTGACATATATATAATTAAATTGTGTGCCTGATCTATACGACTGGTTATAATCCTTTTTGTTTGCACACCTTGGAAAAACATAATTTTATTAGAATTATGAACAAAAGTGGATTTGATAATTGTGGCCATGACAAAATTAATATTATAGATAAAAAATAATTTTGCATTTAAATAGTAAATCTGAGAATTTATATGTTAGTTGAAAAGATTACGTTTCAAACTTAGAATGGAATGGATATAGAAATTGTTGGGATTGAAAAAAGGGGCATAACCCAATTGTATCAAAATTTACTATAATTATGTAAAAAGGGGAAAATAAGTTGAAAACAAGAATTAATGTATACTAATTAAAATAGGAATTCGGAAATAGTCTAGATTGATTGTTTAGAAAAATGGAAATACATTTTTTATAGTTTGGTTTGAAAAAGAAGTAGAAAATATAACTGCAAGTTTGAAAATAAATAAGGGCGAGGATTAGTGCGAAACAGGGATTTAGCCATATTGTGCACTACTCAATAGCCTAAAAATAAGTGAAAGAGATGTCTTGCAATTATGGGTTTCTATTGTAGTAATTACCTTAAACTTTGGAAATAGATTTTTGTATAGTTTTAATAACCAATCAATTAGGAGTAGGGCTAATTTCCTAAAAAGTAAATTCTAAAGACGAAAAGAAAAAGGGTAACATAATTGAAAGATGTTACGAAAATAAAATAAAAAAATGTGAGGTTTATTATAAACCTAGAACCACGCCTTATATTTGCATAAATATGAAAATTAGGGGAAACCATAATAAATAGACATGATCCATTTACTAATATAAATTAGATAAGAATTAGTTAAAAAGGATAGTTAAAGCTTTAATATGACTATATTGACTTAAATGAATCAAGTTGCGAGCCTAAAAAAGGCGTTAGGCTTTAATATGAACATACTGATTTACAAAGTGTAAGTCACGAGCCTAAGATTCTATGGTAACTAATAAAGTTGATTTATAAATAAATAATATTCAATTGAATAGATTAATGAATGTTGCAAATCAACGAAAGGTAAAGTAAATGGAACACATAATAGTAAATTAGACATACGGTCAACTTAATATCACGATATGCGTTTTGGACCAACCCCTAGGGATGAAGAGCCCAACAGGGCAAATCATTGTAGGCGTTCGTAGAAGCGGTGGGAGCACGTCCAACTTATTCGATGAGAGTGGAAGGAAGTGCAAGACTTCGACGGGATGTCGGAGACTCTGTGATGGCTCTTTGTGGTAGGCCTAACGAAGATGTACCCATAGAGCCATGGTCTATAGGATTCCATCCCATAATTATGCCTTGGTTGCATCTGTCGTTGTGGGCAACTTTAAAGACTGATTGGGATGATTTTAGGACGATTCGGCAGCTGCCTCAACTTGTAGGTGGGGAGGCTTCATGTTCAAGATCCAACAAAGGATAGTAGATCGTCAGATACCTGTCTTCGTTAGTCGAAGCAAGTACGAAAAAACAGGAGATAAACTAAGAGGTCAATGATCTTTTACTATCGGGTCATTGGAAGAGGGACCACATGGATGTTTAGATTGGTTGTTAGGACTATCACTTAGCTCTTTGAATGGTATTTCATTAGTTAGGAGTCGAATGGGTCCATAGGCACCAAAAGAGATAGACCAATCTTTGATATATGTATTTTGGGCCGAATGAAGCCATTCGTGATAGAAATAGATAGCCCCCGACTGAGTTCCGTGGAAGAACTCGGGTTTTGGGTGCTTTATAGCGCTTTGATAAAAGCTCATTCCCTTTTGTAACATGGCTTAATATGCTTTCGTGGCGTAGTGATGGAGACATAGTGTACTTTTGCAGTATGATCTTGTCTGTTTTCACAATAAGGCGGTAAAGACCACTCAAGGAGGGTACTATAGGGAGTACCTCAATATATTAGACATATAGATACATATATATGATTTATTAGGTTTAAATAGTAGGGAGTAGATGGGTACGATTTGTAACGGCCAGGAATTTCGCTCGATCCGAATCAGTCGTTAAACCGATCTAGACCGTTCGAAACCCCTGATCGTTTGAAAACAGGACAAATCAGAACGCAGACGGAAGAACATTTCATTGTTATTACAACAATTACATCAGATACAAGAATATACAGAGTATAAATGAATAAATTACATTCGACAAATATCAGAGATTACAATAAATTACATAGCAGCGGAAAATAATACAAAGCACAACTGAAGGTGATATACGGATACAGAGCTTTCCGGATATCATTCCAGCTGTAAACCAGGATCCTGTGAATATAAATCTGCAAAACCGAAACTACTAGCTGCCCATGCGGAAAATAGGGGCACCCAGAGTTTAGGTTAAGACAATAAACTCCAGGTCAGTCATGTGACCGGTGTGAGAACTAAAACAGTTGTTTTAAAACTTTACTTTAAAAGAGAGTAATTCAAGGGACCTCGCCGTATAACACGGAACGGGTTTCCTCCCAAGAATACCTGTGCATAGAATAAACAATGCAATGCTTTTTCGAAAAATGAAGCTATTATAAGACACAGGTCCCATCACACAATGCAACGCAAGCCGGAGGATAGGGTTTTCCCTTATAATAGCCAAACATGCTTGGTACGTTTAAAACAAATCATTTGATACTATAATAAGTGTATCGTGTCAAAACAATTTCAATCATAAATATAAATCATAGACGGCATGGGTACCATATATCATGTCGCCATACTAGTTCTACAATTAAAACCGCAATACACGTATTGGAAATTGGATTTCCGTCATGAGTCGAGGCAAGGGGCAAGCTCCTCTCCGCGTTCGAGACACTCTAGCAAATGTCTCAGGGTTACGCACTCTGGGCAACCCCGGATCCTCCAAGGCCGGTCCTCACTTACGTTAGAGGATTGGCAATTCCTGAACACACGTTTCCCGGTCCTTACAGACCTATAATCGAGGTGCCACGCATTCCAACAACCACATAGGTGAAAAGTATATAAATGTTAGGGCTGGTAAGTCACTGACACCACCATAGCTAGAAAGAAACGTCATGCACTCCTTGGTTCCTTATCCCGTTTTTAACTCATACCGAGGTGTGAGGCTCGCGAATTCACGTTATACACAAAGCTGCCACGTAGGCGTGCTTTGATCATCAACCACAAGACTTTGCTTTTCAACAAAAGCCTTGATCAATGCATCTCAGTATGCCACACAGGCAATTCATGCCATGCGATTGATATCTATCGATATATAACCTCTAAGCTCGTATGTCTCAGAGAAGGGCGTTAAGCAAAAGAATAAATTCTCCGCCGCCAAACAGATATATATTTAACAGAAATCAATCAACACAGAATAAAATCCAATGTCAGACACACAATCCATTTACAAGTCCGTTCTGGGTCTGAACGAAACCGGAGGCACTTTCCTCGCATATCCATCCATCTCCAAGTACGTCTGGACGACCACCAACTATTTCCATCCTCTTGGGTGTACAGCCCAATCAGGATTGTCATTAATTATCCAAACGATGTGAAGACTTCCGGTCTTCGACCACCGTCTTCATCTTCGACTTATCGTCGAATCGGTTATTCAGAATGGGTATAAACCCGGACTTTCCGAACAACCCGCGTATGTAAAAACAATTGTTACATAAACACAACATACGCCTCATTCCATTTCAGAATATTCTTTTATTCACAAAATCACATTTTTTTAGGGAAAGGTTCCCATTAATTTTATCCAAGATAATTTCCTTAAAATTTATCTTTTAATCTTCCTTTGGATGTTATTTAAAACCAACTTATGGTTTTTCCAACTAGTCGAGATTAGCGAACCACAACGAAGTAATTATTTATTTCCCAATCCCAACATATTCATCCCATGAAGCAAAACTGGTAATACACCATATCTAATACTATGGTGTTATCGGTAAAATTAATTACCATTTCACGTTCAAATCTAATTAAAGATTTAACTATCGCTTTGGAGCAAAACTGGCGATACTCCATTCTCGCTTATTTCCTAAATATGATAATTTAGATTATCCATTCACATTTCAATCTAGTTGTAGATTCATTAAAACTCCTTTTACTGGGTTAAAGAACTAGGTGTTATTTAAAACACAGTTCACGACAAACCCAAATTACATTTTATTTATTGTCGGGTTAAAGAACTAGTGTTGTTTAAAACACAGTTCACGGTAAACCCACAAATCAATTCTAGTTCAATTCAAATCGAATATATTGGGAATTCCGATTATTTAAAACCCCTTTTTAAAACTAATTTATTTATTTAAAAATAAAAATCGGGTTTTAAATTGAGTTCAAACTAGTTCATTTTGATAAAATCTATTTTTATCTTTTCAAATATGGAGTTTTTCATCCCAAATTTTCCCAAATCATTTCTTCTGATTTTACACAAATTATTATTATTTTTAATAATTTTATCAAGGCCCGTACAGTCGATTTCCATCAACGGCCATCGAACTGCACTTACAGCGACCTTTTTCGAATTTGATTTGGACGTATCTCCAAATCCAACCATTAGATTTTGAATTTCAAATATTCGTTAGAAAGCCCTTTTCGATACGAACACAACGGTTCCGGTTTTAGGAGAATCCGACTGTCGGATCTCCCGTAATGTTCGTTTGAAATAAATGGTCGAAATTTAGGAACTGCCGCGGCGCGACGCGTTCTATTCAGGCCATTATATTACATATATAATATATATAATATATATTTCGTCGATTCCTATTTAAAACGGAATTTTATAAATAGTTTTAAATTCATTTCAGAAACAATTTCAACTTCCATTTCAATCCAAAGCAAAATTGAATTCTTCTTTATAAATTCGTTTTAAAATTCATTTCTATTCAATTCAAATTTCAATTCAATTTGAATTCATTTCAATTCGCTTTCAATTCCATTTGAATTCGTTTTCAATTCAATTCAATTTCAAAGTGTTTTCTATTCGATTCAATTCAAATTGGTTTTCTATTCGACTTAAATCAAATTCGATTTCTAATCAATTTAAATCAAATTCGTTTTCTATTCCATTTGAATTCAATTTGTTTTCTATTCAATTCATTTCGAAATCGTTTTATATTCCATTCATTTTCGTTTTCTATTTGAATCAAATTCATTATATATTCAATTGAAATCAAATTCGTTTTATATTCAATTCGAATTCGTTTTCTATTTGAATCAAATTCATTATATATTCAATTGAAATCAAATTCGTTTTATATTCAATTCGAATTCGTTTTCTATTTAATTTGATTCAAATTTCATTTCAAAATATGCGATTTCGAAATCACTTTTCAATATTCATTTTAAAATGAATATAATCGATATAAATATCGTTCACGTCAAAATGGCGTCAATCTAATCAACACGGCTTCATATATTCCTATTTTCCAAATATTCTATTTCAAATATTTCATTTTCAAATATTTCGTTCAACACATGACTAATCTCAACGGATGAGTACAGTCAACACATGAACTTTTATATTATATTGATAAAGATGTAAATTTTATTATAAAAATATTTTGGTCAACACATGGCTAATCTCAACGGATGAGTACAGTCAACACATGAACCTTTATTTTATATTGATAAAGATGTAAATTTTATTATAAAAATATTTCGTTCAACACATGACTAATCTCAACGGATGAGTACAGTCAACACATGAACCTTTATATTATATTATTCTTTATTTTCTAAATTGGAATGAGGCCCAATCAATCACCATATAAAATTAATTATATGGATTTTCATACAACACATGTATATAATAGCATTGAAAAATAATCAACCATCAACCAAAGTGCACTACACTGTATAAGCATCAAATATAGATATCTAACGCTTATAACAGCCTGTCAATCTATCGATCGACATATTTAATCAATCAGGATGAGTGAACTTCAAATTTCATCCCAACACCCGTGTGGGGTTTCAAACAATCAAACACAGATTCTATTTGTGCAGTTGGGCGATGTGTAAAATTTATCGACCCAATCAATGTCAGTCAAAACAGTGTATATAAACAAATCGGCCGATTTGTTTATAAATCTATTTATTCACTTTCACGTTAAAAATTATATTTTTAACGATAAAACATTTTATTTTAACATATGAATTTCTATTCAGTTCATTCTTTAAATAAAATGATATTTTTATTTTCTAACATATTTTAGAAAATTTCGGCGGCATAACGGCACGATACTAGAAACGGGACGAGGCCTAGCCTTATCCCCGGTCTAGTGAAGGCCCACGCCATTCACACATCAATCAAATTAATTTCAATTCACCCAACAGTCAAATTCAGCTCAAATGATCTAACTAATCTATGCAACCAAACAAACAAGTCCATGGTCTGTGGACGGTTGTGTCGGGTGCTACTAAACACCGTCTGCATCCTAGTATATATATATATAACTAGAAAAGAAATTGAAGAGTGAGAAATTCTCACTGATAGCTATCCAATCATCTTGACTCTTTTTTGATAGAAATCTTCATCGTTATCGCATTTTTGTCATCTTCGTTGCTGCAGCCACTACATATGTAAAAATCGAATTTTTACTTCGCTATTCAATATATAAAAATCGAATTCTTATCATGCTATTCAATATATAAAAATCAAATTCTTATCATGTTATTCAATATATAAAAATCAAATTCTTATCATGCTATTCAATATATAAAAATCGAATTTTTATCATGCTATTCACTATATAAAGATTTCGCCTTTATTTCCTCACTATAAAAATCATATTTTTATTTCAACATATATATAATAAAAATCGAATTTTTATTTCGCTACACATATAAAGATAATATTTTTATATTCTCTATTATATAGAAATTTTATTTTCAATACACTACTTATGTAAAAATAGTATATCTTTTCTTATATAAATAAAAATCTCATTCTTTGCTTCTATAAAAATCGATTCTTTCTTCTATAAAAATCTTACCTTTCTTGCATATAAAAATTCAACCTTTCTTTGTGGTAAAAATCCAATCTTTCTTTGTTGTAAAAATCCGACTTTTCTAGTTTTAAAAGTTTCGCCTTTTTCTATATAAAGTTCATACCCTTTTAAATATAAAAATTCATACCTTTTTAAATATAAAAATTCATACCCTTTTAAATATAAAAATCCTATTTCATATAATAAAAATTATATTTTCAACTTGCTCAAAAATGATAGTTTTACATAGCTAAAAATAATAACCTCATAGTGTTAAAAATCTTATTTTTTTCGCGTTTAAAAATCAGTCCCCCCCTTTTATTACATAATAATAATTAAAATAACATAAACTATAGAAAAACTTACTTCTTCTTCCAAATGGAGGGGGGAACTGTCGAGGCTCGCACAGTACAGGGTGGCGCCAACGTCTGGTGGCGGCATTGGGCCCACAGGAGCGGATTCGGGTTAAATCGGTTAGGGTTTTGGTGGTTTGGTGATTCAAGAAGAAAGAGGAGAGAGAACGACGCTGGGGGGGGTTGCGTCAGTCAGGTAAGGCGGCGGGTGGTGGTTGCGGTGGGCTGTGGGGTTGGGTGCCATGTCGAATCGGAGAAGGGTGGCGTCAATGGAGGAAAGGAGAGAGGGCGACGTGAGGTAGGGGGAGGGGAAGGCACCTCCGACGAAGGGCGGCGGTCTCCGTCGATGGGGCGACGGCTAGGGCAAGAGGGAGGAGCGGGTTTTTCCTTTTTGATTTTTATTTCAATTCGATATTATCTGATGAGAGAGAGGAGGGAAAGATAAGGGGGAGGGGCCAATTATATTATATAGTAATTTAATTTTAATTTTTAAATCCATAAGGGTTGACTTTTTCTTCGAACTTCAAACAAGACCCAACGACTATCGCCTCCAGCTAATTACCCCCATTCCGAACACAATGGGATATGAATCGTAAGCTGATTCGGTCGTTTCGATCAGTTTTCGTCAAAATCAACATATAACTCCATATATTGAATTTGAATGCGCATTTCTATTTACGGGGGTCGCATACTAACTCGAAAAATTACTAAAAATATTTTCTAGCTTCGTATTGACGATACGGTCCTAATAAAACTAGTTTCGTCGAATTCCGAGACCGTTTGAAAAATGGCCAATTTCCAGTCGATTAAAATTAACTAAAACTGGTCAAACGCGTTTTCCTTCGCCACGCTCACATATTGATTCGAAAAATTATGAAATTTGGAATCTAGCAATAAATTGACACTGCGGATCCAACAAAAGTGGTTTCGTCGAAATCCGAGGTCGTTTGCAAAATTCCCATTTTAAGGGCCTGAAATCCATAGCGACAATTCAGAATTTTCAACTGGACATATCTTTTGATTCCCGCTATGAAATTTCAATTTTCGGATTCGTTGGAAAGATATTATCAATTAGATCCTAATGCTTTTGGTTTCACTAAAATCCGGATTGTTTTGCACCCGGTACATTCAATTGAAGTTTGAAATCGAATTATCGAACTACCGCGCCATTTTCAATTCTATTTATAATTATATATAAATATTTATATTCTAACGACGACGTATACAATATATACGTTCTAATTATATTCAAAATAAATTTCTCGTCGATATTATTTAAAATAATATATTTTAAATGTTCAAAATTCGTCAAAATTGCCAAAATAAAAATTTTAAACTGGCCCAGATTTTCCGGGTTATTACAATCTCCCCCACTTAAAACTTTTCGTCCTCGAAAAGGAACAAAGTCGAAAGTGGGTTGATTAATCAACACTACGCTCTATCTGGCTTCCATTCTCCAACTTTTCAGTTTCTGAGAATTTTCAAAATTTCAAAAATTTGGCTAACGCCCTAAATTTTCGAAAAATTTCGCCATAACCTCCCATGCACCGGGGGCATCGGGGAATTTCAAATAGCTTCCCCGGTCCTTCTAATCTCAAAAAGGAAAAGAAAAGGCCAAGCGGCTAGCCAATAGGCTCATAAAATCATCATCACCCAAACAAAACAGTAAATTATGTAGTAAACATGTACCTATTTGTCGGGCAAACAAATTTTATTCTCTGCTCTAGCCTCCTTGCTATGACCTGTTCAATGTAAGTATATGTATATGCAAGCAAATGCGATCAATTTTCAATATAATTCAATATTTGGTTATATTAGGCATAATGGTTCAAAATTAGCAAACAAATAAACAAACAACACAAACATCAATCAATTAGTGGATTAACGTTTCAAATTCATAATTTTGATATATATACTGAAAATCTTGTTTTTGATGCCAATTCACAACAATGTGTTCTAGCTATATAAGTTTTGGTTCTCACACCAGTCCAATGGAAATATATCGATATCACACCTTCGTTACTCGAACATGAATACTAATGACGACTAGTCAATCATCAGAATCATCTTCGAGCCACTAGAGTATGATTCTATATCTATCCAATATATTAAAACTTCGAATATACGTTCATGACGCCTATACGCGAAATCTTTATATACTAGATTGTCCATATTCAAAATAAATAAATAATCAAATACGTAGAATTGATTTAAATTTTCAAAACAAAATTGTTTTCATTTGAAAAATATACTCTTCACACTCGTTCTAGGATACTACTGATCCTATCTCTAACGAGTCATTCTAATTGGATATTACTAATCCAATATCTGATGAATTCTTTCGTATGGTTCTAATGTGTCTTGTTCTCGAGCTCTGTAAACCAAAGCTCTGATACCAAATGTAACGGCAGGAATTTCGCTCGATCCGAATCAGTCGTTAAACGGATCTAAACCGTTCGAAACCCATGATCGTTTGAAAACAGGACAAATCAGAACGCAGACGGAAGAACATTTCATTGTTATTACAACAATTACATCAGATACAAGAATATACAGAGTATAAATGAATAAATTACATTCGACAAATATCAGAGATTACAATAAATTACATAGCAGCGGAAAATAATACAAAGCACAACTGAAGGTGATATACGGATACAGAGCTTTCCGGATATCATTCCAGCTGTAAACCAGGATCCTGTGAATATAAATCTGCAAAACCGAAACTACTAGCTGCCCGTGCGGAAAATAGGGGCACCCAGAGTTTAGGTTAAAACAATAAACTCCAGGTCAGTCATGTGACCGGTGTGAGAACTAAAACAGTTGTTTTAAAACTTTACTTTAAAAGAGAGTAATTCAAGGGACCTCGCCGTATAACACGGAACGGGTTTCCTCCCAAGAATACCTGTGCATAGAATAAACAACGCAATGCTTTTTCGAAAAATGAAGCTATTATAAGACCCAGGTCCCATCACACAATGCAACGCAAGCCGGAGGATTGGGTTTTCCCTTATAATAGCCAAACATGCTTGGTACGTTTAAAACAAATCATTTGATACTATAATAAGTGTATAGTGTCAAAACAATTTCAATCATAAATATAAATCATAGACGGCATGGGTACCATATATCATGTCGCCATACTAGTTCTACAATTAAAACCGCAATACACGTATTGGAAATTGGATTTCCGTCATGAGTCGAGGCAAGGGGCAAGCTCCTCTCCGCGTTCGAGACACTCTAGCAAATGTCTCAGGGTTACGCACTCTGGGCAACCCCGGATCCTCCAAGGCCGGTCCTCACTTACGTTAGAGGATTGGCAATTCCTGAACACACGTTTCCCGGTCCTTACAGACCTATAATCGAGGCGCCTCGCATTCCAACAACCACATAGGTGAAAAGTATATAAATGTCAGGGCTGGTAAGTCACTGACACCACCATAGCTAGAAAGAAACGTCATGCACTCCTTGGGTCCTTATCCCGTTTTTAACTCATACCGAGGTGTGAGGCTCGCGAATTCACGTTATACACAAAGCTGCCACGTAGGCGTGCTTTGATCATCAACCACAAGACTTTGCTTTTCAACAGAAGCCATGATCAATGCATCTCAGTATGCCACACAGGCAATTCATGCCATGCGATTGATATCTATCGATATATAACCTCTAAGCTCGTATGTCTCAGAGAAGGGCGTTAAGCAAAAGAATAAATTCTCCGCCGCCAAACAGATATATATTTAACAGAAATCAATCAACACAGAATAAAATCCAATGTCAGACACACAATCCATTTACAAGTCCGTTCTGGGTCAGAACAAAACCGGAGGCACTTTCCTCGCATATCCATCCATCTCCAAGTACGTCTGGACGACCACCAACTATTTCCATCCTCTTGGGTGTACAGCCCAATCAGGATTGTCAGTAATTATCCAAACGATGTGAAGACTTCCGGTCTTCGACCACCGTCTTCATCTTCGACTTATCGTCGAATCGGTTATTCAGAATGGGTATAAACCCGGACTTTCCGAACAACCCGCGTATATAAAAACAATTGTTACATAAACACAACATACGCCTCATTCCATTTCAGAATATTCTTTTATTCACAAAATCACATTTTTTTAGGGAAAGGTTCCCATTAATTTTATCCAAGATAAATTCCTTAAAATTTATCTTTTAATCTTCCTTTGGATGTTATTTAAAACCAACTTATGGTTTTTCCAACTAGTCGAGATTAGCGAACCACAACGAAGTAATTATTTATTTCCCAATCCCAACATATTCATCCCATGAAGCAAAACTGGTAATACTCCATATCTAATACTATGGTGTTATCGGTAAAATTAATTACCATTTCACGTTCAAATCTAATTAAAGATTTAACTATCGCTTTGGAGCAAAACTGGCGATACTCCATTCTCGCTTATTTCCTAAATATGATAATTTAGATTATCCATTCACATTTCAATCTAGTTGTAGATTCATTAAAACTCCTTTTACTGGGTTAAAGAACTAGGTGTTATTTAAAACACAGTTCACGACAAACCCAAATTACATTTTATTTATTGTCGGGTTAAAGAACTAGTGTTGTTTAAAACACAGTTCACGATAAACCCACAAATCAATTCTAGTTCAATTCAAATCGAATATATTGGGAATTCCGATTATTTAAAACCCCTTTTTAAAACTAATTTATTTATTTAAAAATAAAAATCGGGTTTTAAATTGAGTTCAAACTAGTTCATTTTGATAAAATCTATTTTTATCTTTTCAAATATGGAGTTTTTAATCCCAAATTTTCCCAAATCATTTCTTCTGATTTTACACAAATTATTATTATTTTATTAATTTTTTCAAGGCCCGTACAGTCGATTTCCATCAACGGCCATCGAACTGCACTTACAGCGACCTTTTTCGAATTTGATTTGGACGTATCTCCAAATCCAACCGTTAGATTTTGAATTTCAAATATTCGTTAGAAAGCTCTTTTCGATCAGAACCCAACGGTTCCGGTTTTAGGAGAATCCGACGGTCGGATCTCCCGTAATGTTCGTTTGAAATAAATGGTCGAAATTTAGGAACTGCCGCGACGCGGCGCGTTCTATTCAGGCCATTATATTATATATATAATATATATAATATATATTTCGTCGATTCCTATTTAAAACGGAATTTTATAAATAGTTTTAAATTCGTTTCAGAAACAATTTCAACTTCCATTTCAATCCAAAGCAAAATTGAATTCTTCTTTATAAATTCGTTTTAAAATTCATTTCTATTCAATTCAAATTTCAATTCAATTTGAATTCATTTCAATTCGCTTTCAATTCCATTTGAATTCGTTTTCAATTCAATTCAATTTCAAAGTCGTTTTCTATTCGATTCAATTCAAATTGGTTTTCTATTCGACTTAAATCAAATTCGTTTTCTAATCAATTTAAATCAAATTCGTTTTCTATTCCATTTGAATTCAGTTTGTTTTCTATTCAATTCATTTCGAAATCGTTTTATATTCCATTCATTTTCGTTTTCTATTTGAATCAAATTCATTATATATTCAATTGAAATCAAATTCGTTTTATATTCAATTCGAATTCGTTTTCTATTTGAATCAAATTCATTATATATTCAATTGAAATCAAATTCGTTTTATATTCAATTCGAATTCGTTTTCTATTTAATTTGATTCAAATTTCATTTCAAAATATGCGATTTCGAAATCACTTTTCAATATTCATTTTAAAATGAATATAATCGATATAAATATCGTTCACGTCAAAATGGCGTCAATCTAATCAACACGGCTTCATATATTCCTATTTTCCAAATATTCTATTTCAAATATTTCATTTTCAAATATTTCGTTCAACACATGACTAATCTCAACGGATGAGTACAGTCAACACATGAACTTTTATATTATATTGATAAAGATGTAAATTTTATTATAAAAATATTTTGTTCAACACATGGCTAATCTCAACGGATGAGTACAGTCAACACATGAACCTTTATTTTTTATTGATAAAGATGTAAATTTTATTATAAAAATATTTCGTTCTACACATGACTAATCTCAACGGATGAGTACAGTCAACACATGAACCTTTATATTATATTATTCTTTATTTTCTAAATTGGAATGAGGCCCAATCAATCACCATATAAAATTAATTATATGGATTTTCATACAACACATGTATATAATAGCATTGAAAAATAATCAACCATCAACCAAAGTGCACTACACTGTATAAGCATCAAATATAGATATCTAACGCTTATAACAGCCTGTCAATCTATCGATCGACATATTTAATCAATCAGGATGAGTGAACTTCAAATTTCATCCCAACACCCATGTGGGGTTTCAAACAATCAAACAAAGATTCTATTTGTGCTGTTGGGCGATGTGTAAAATTTATCGACCCAATCAATGTCAGTCAAAACACTGTATATAAACAAATCGGCCGTTTTGTTTATAAATCTATTTATTCACTTTCACGTTAAAAATTATATTTTTAACGATAAAACATTTTATTTTAACATATGAATTTCTATTCAGTTCATTCTTTAAATAAAATGATATTTTTATTTTTCTAACATATTTTAGAAAATTTCGGCGGCATAACGGCACGGTACTAGAAACGGGACGAGGCCTAGCCTTATCCCCGGTCTAGTGAAGGCCCACGCCATTCACACATCAATCAAATTAGTTTCAATTCACCCAACAGTCAAATTCAGCTCAAATGATCCAACTAATCTATGCAACCAAACAAACAAGTCCATGGTCTGTGGACGGTTGTGTCGGGTGCTACTAAACACCGTCTGCATCCTAGTATATATATATAACTAGAAAAGAAATTGAAGAGTGAGAAATTATCACCGATAGCTATCCAATCATCTTGACTCTTTTTTGATAGAAATCTTCATCGTTATCGCATTTTTGTCATCTTCGTTGCTGTAGCCACTACATATGTAAAAATCGAATTTTTACTTCGCTATTCAATATAAAAAAATCGAATTCTTATCATGCTATTCAATATATAAAAATCAAATTCTTATCATGCTATTCAATATATAAAAATCAAATTCTTATCATGCTATTCAATATATAAAAATCGAATTTTTATCATGCTATTCACTATATAAAGATTTCGCCTTTATTTCCTCACTATAAAAATCACATTTTTATTTCAACATATATATAATAAAAATCGAATTTTTATTTCGCTACACATATAAAGATAATATTTTTATATTCTCTATTATATAGAAATTTTATTTTCAATACACTACTTATGTAAAAATAGTATATCTTTTCTTATATAAATAAAAATCTCATTCTTTGCTTCTATAAAAATCGATTCTTTCTTCTATAAAAATCTTACCTTTCTTGCATATAAAAATTCAACCTTTCTTTGTGGTAAAAATCCAATCTTTCTTTGTTGTAAAAATCCGACTTTTCTAGTTTTAAAAGTTTCGCCTTTTTCTATATAAAGTTCATACCCTTTTAAATATAAAAATTCATACCCTTTTAAATATAAAAATTCATACCCTTTTAAATATAAAAATCCTATTTCATATAATAAAAATTATATTTTCAACTTGCTCAAAAATGATAGTTTTACATAGCTAAAAATAATAACCTCATAGTGTTAAAAATCTGATTTTTTTGGCGTTTAAAAATCAGTCCCCCCCCCTTTTATTATATAATAATAATTAAAATAACATAAACTATAGAAAAACTTACTTCTTCTTCCAAATGGAGGGGGAACTGTCGAGGCTCGCACAGTACAGGGTGGCGCCAACGTCTGGTGGCGGCATTGGGCCCACAGGAGCGGATTCGGGTTGAATCGGTTAGGGTTTTGGTGATTCAAGAAGAAAGAGGAGAGAGAACGGCGCTGGGGGGGTTGCGTTAGTCAGGTAAGGCGGTGGGTGGTGGTTGCGGTGGGCTGTGGGGTTGGGTGCCATGTCGAATCGGAGAAGGGTGGCGTCAATGGAGGAAAGGAGAGAGGGCGACGTGAGGTAGGGGGAGGGGAAGGCACCTCCGACGAAGGGCGGCGGTCTCCGTCGATGGGGCGACGGCTTGGGCTAGGGGGAGGAGCGGGTTTTTCCTTTTTGATTTTTATTTCAATTCGATATTATCTGATGAGAGAGAGGAGGGAAAGATAAGGGGGAGGGGCCAATTATATTATATAGTAATTTAATTTTAATTTTTAAATCCATAAGGGTTGACTTTTTCTTCGAACTTCAAACAAGACTCAACGACTATCGCCTCTAGCTAATTACCCCCATTCCGAACACAATGGGATATGAATCGTAAGCTGATTCGGTCGTTTCGATCAGTTTTCGTCAAAATCAACAAATAACTCTATATATTGAATTTGAATGCGCATTTCTATTTACTGGGGTCGCATACTAACTCGAAAAATTACAGAAAAATATTTTCTAGCTTCGTATTGACGATACGGTCCTAATAAAACTAGTTTCGTCGAATTCCGAGACCGTTTGAAAAATGGCCAATTTCCAGTCGATTAAAATTAACTAAAACTGGTCAAACGCGTTTTCCTTCGCCACGCTCACATATTGATTCGAAAAATTATGAAATTTGGAATCTAGCAATAAATTGACACTGCGGATCCAACAAAAGTGGTTTCGTCGAAATCCGAGGTCGTTTGCAAAATTCCCATTTTAAGGGCCAGAATTCCGTAGCGACTATTCAGAATTTTCAACTGGACATATCTTTTGATTCCCGCTATGAAATTTCAATTTTTCGGATTCGTTGGAAAGATATTATCAATTAGATCCTAATGTTTTTGGTTTCACTAAAATCCGGATTGTTTTGCACCCGGTACATTCAATTGAAGTTTGAAATCGAATTATCGAACTACCGCGCCATTTTCAATTCTATTTATAATTATATATAAATATTTATATTCTAACGACGACGTATACAATATATACGTTCTAATTATATTCAAAATAAATTTCTCGTCGATATTATTTAAAATAATCTATTTTAAATATTCAAAATTCGTCAAAATTGCCAAAATAAAAAATTTAAACTGGCCCAGATTTTCTGGGTTATTACACGATTTATGTGTGAAATCAGAAGTGTAATGTGCAATGAATCCAAAATAACTTAATAAAGATAAACCAATGATAGAATGATGTGACGGCCCGCCCTCCACCAGCCTGCATTTCCTCCGAAGTGCGCTGTACACATGCCCGACTAGCACGGGACATTCGTCAGAAGAAAGGAAAGAAGGGAATTAACTTACGAGGAACCTGTAGAATGTCTCACAGCGCATGGAATAAAATATAATAATAACATACTTGACATAAAACATGTGAGACAGTGCATAAGCTGATAACTAAAACCAACATCAACATCAGAGCAGCGGAAATCCAAATACAGCTTATTACAACTTTTCAAATTTACTGTCTCTAAACAAAAGAAAGCTAAAGTAGAAGATGCACCACTAATGCCCAAGCAGTGATCTTCAACAACACAGGGAGAATACTATATATATATTACGTGGAAACCTCCTGCTCGTCTCCGGATCATCTACCCGTGCATCACCAGCTAATCTGTCTCTAGTCTGCTCGTATGAGAACCCAGAGTGATAAGAGGAGACATAAAACTCTGGGTCAGACATAAAGCCTGGTATGAGCGATAAGCATCTAAACAAAACAATAACAGGTATACTAAACCATACCTGAACCTGGACCTGCAACCAAAGAGTTAGTACCACATACCGTACAATACTCTAAGGTGCCATAATAAATAGTGTAAAGAATACGGGGGTGGGGTGTGCATGTCATAATGATGGCAGACAAATCAACCATAGCAACCATCCTCACATCTCTCACTCAGTGCGTAAAGCGTTCGATGTCCACCACTGTCAATCACTAGACCCATCGAAGTAGTGATGGTGTTCAACTTGTACAACTACTGCTACTACCAAGCTTACCACATGGAGTCATGACCAAATCTTTACAAATGACCCCGCTTCATTGGTTTATAGCCCTTTAGTCATACCTAGGCCACTGTGGCCCTGAATCCGTTCATGTACCTCCCATACATAGTGATCCAAAGTCATAGACACCGATAGCCCCTTGGCACTCGTCCCGCAGCAAAGCCCAAACATGAAGCCCACTCATTGGTTCCCGGCTGGATCCTGAGTCAAAGCTCCTCATTTGGACTTCCTTTGCATCTCGGGTTTTGATCGAATTGGAGTTAGTCTTCAAAAGAGTCGTCGCATAGAAGAGATGGAAGTTCAATTCAGCTTGGCCCCATCTGTTTCAATTGGTTCGGTTCGGATGAATCATCCCCAGTCTCCCCGTTCAGTTCGGTTCGGGTTCACAGCGTTGCATCGGTTCGGGTCGGGTGTTCCACTTCGGGTCGGGTCGGGTTGCCATCCCCCATTCAGTTCGTGCTCTAGCTCCTGTGCCTCGTCTGGACGATCCGATCCTGCTCCGTAGCCCCGATCCGATCCTGCTTCATAGCTCCGATCCTGCTCCATAGCTCCGATCCGATCCCCCTCGCTTGCCTCCTCCGATCCGATCTCGCTCCCTAGCCTACCCCGATCAGATCCTACTCCATGGCTCCGATCTGATCCTCTGTCCAACTCCAACTCGAAGCAGTGGCATTCCTTCTTGCCAAACTTCTTTTGCGCCAGATTCCAGTTCGGGTCGGATTCCTTGCCCAGCTCCCTACCCGATCCGAGCCCATAACCGATCCGATCCGAAACCCTGAACAACTTTCTGCAACTTTTTTCAACAACTTGTTTACGCCATTCGACGACGTTTTCGACCAATACAACTATTCTAATCAACCACAAATCATTCCAAACAGTCATAGCAACATAGTAAACTAACCACAAACACCAAAACAATGAATTTACGTGTCAAAATGGATCAAATATACCAGAAAACCCATATTTTCCCCTTAAGCATGTTTAAGAAAAACTAATCATAGGGTTAACAAAACTTAACCAAATTAAACCAAATTTCTACCAGAGGCATAAAATATTATTTTCGAATTTATAGAAATTTTTCCAGAATTTATTAGTGTATAAATTCGCTAATCTTCACTAATTACCCTTAATTAACTGTAATTAGCGTCAAAACAATGCTAATCACTCACCTTGGCCCCAAATAAAATCCTCAGAACTGAAACCTCGCTGATTTGGATAAATACTGATGTCTACCAGCAGCTCTAACCTTGCTTTCGTGTTTTCTCTCCTTAATTTGATGTAGATTAAGCCAAAACTTGATTAGAAAGTGATTAGAAGGTGATTTGGGTGTTGGAGGCCATTGCTAGGGTTCCAAGAATGAAAGTGGCGGCTGAAAAAAATATTTTCTAACCCTAATCAGCCCCTATACATCTCCAATCCCGAAATCCCCTTTGGGCCTAGCTGCTAATTACCCGATTAAGCCCAATTAAGCCCAATTAAGCTGTTTTTCACTATCTGAAACTTGTTTCAGCCATATCTCCCAAACGGTTAGTCCGTTTGGCTAATGTGACCACTCTATGGAATTGTAAACCATCATCCGCAGCCAAAGGAAGTGGTTTCAGGTCAAAATTTCTTTCCAGTCAAAAGTTATGGCCAAAACAGTACCAACTAGGGTAAAATGGTCATTTAAAAATCGGGAAAAATCATGAACATGGGAAATGACCCCAATAGTCGTCTCCCAAAGTTACATGACCATACGACTTCGTAGGTGAAAGAAATAAATATTCTACGATCCTATGATGCGTAGAATACGGGTCGTTACACTCTCCCCCCCCCCCCCTTAAGAAATTTCGTTCCCGAAATTCCTTAATCCAAAACATACAAAAGATCCCGCATGCCTAACAGCCACATACAACAATCAAACATGCAAAACAAGCAAACAAGCCTATCCTAGCATGCGGAAAACTAAATCGAATTAAAATCTTACCAGGCGAAGAGTTCTGGATACATCTTCCTAATATTCTCCTCTATCTCCCAAGTACAGTCATTCTCGTTCTCGCCCCACTGAACCTTGACTAGCTTCACCGCCTTCCTTCGAAGTTGCTTCATGTCATGCTCGACAATACGGGTCGGCTTGCGGTTCCCAACCGCCTCGGGTTCTACTTCGAAGTCCTCTAACCGATTAGGTGAAATAGTCATATCTGGGTCGTGAACGAACTTCCTTAGTTGGGAAACATGAAATACGTTGTGAACTCCCGCCATCTACTCTGGTAAGCCAACTCTATATGCCAAATTCCTGACTGGTTCAAGAATAGGGAATGAGACAACAAATCTTGGTGCCAACTTGCCTCTCCTACCAAATCGTATCACGCTCTTCAACGGAGAAATCATGACAAACACCAAGTCACCAACAGAAAATCTTAAGTCTCTTCTCCTCTTATCAGCATAACTCTTCTGCCTATCTTGGGCAGCTTTCATTCGTTGTTGAATGATCTTGATCTTGCCTGAAGTTTCCCTCACCACATCTGGTCCAAGCATAAACTTCTCGCCAGTCTCTATCCAACATGATGGTGAGTTGCATGGTCTTCCATACAAAGCTTCAAACGGAGCATCCCGATACCGGATTGGTAGCTATTATTATATGCAAACTCTACTAGATGCAAATGGTCATCCCATGATCCACCAAAATTCAATATACATGCTCTCTAGAGATCTTCCAAAATACGATTCACCCTCTCCGTCTGACCGTCGGTCTGAGGATGATATACGGTACTGAGATGTAACTCTGACCCTAGAGCCTCTTGTAAACTCTTCCAAAACCCACTAGTGAACAACGGGTCTCGGTCACTCACAATGCTTTTAGGTACTCCATGAAATCTCACTACCCACTTCATATACAATTCTGGTAACTTAGCTGCCGTTCTGGTCGATTTGACTGGTATAAATCTTGCGCTTTTAGTCAATCGATCCACAATTACCCAAATGCTATCATGTCCCGATCTAGTCCTTGGTAACCCATCAATGAAATCCATTGACACTTGTTCCCATTTCCATTCTGGAATTTCTAATGGTTGCATCAAACCACTAGGCTTCTTTTGCTCGGCTTTAACTAGCTGGCAATTCATGCATTTGGATATAAACCTCCCAATGTCTCTTTTCATCCCTTCCCAGTAGTAGGTGTGCTTCATATCTCGGTACATCTTGTTACCACTGGGGTGTATAGTCAGTTTTGAGTGATGACATTCTCTAAGCACTTCATCTCTCAATCCATTGACATTGGGTACAACTAGCTTTCCACTCTTTCTAAGCCATCCATCTCGATCAAGCCCATACTTGTTCATCTCCTCATCGATACCCATCTCTAACTTGGAGATGATTTCCAATAGGTTAGGATCGTCCCTCTGACTAGAGCCGATCCGCTCAATCAAAGTGGGTCTGATCGTCAAACTTGCTAACATTTCTGGATCCAATTCGCACTTTGGTCTGAAATCATACCCAGCGATGTACTCCAGTTGCTTCCACTCTAGAAACATAGCCCCTAAACTGGCATGTCTCCTACTCAATGCATCAGCCACCGCATTGCCCTTTCCCGGTGTATATGCGATGTCAAAATCATAGGAAGCCAAGAATTCTAACCACCTTTGTTGCCGGAGATTTAGATCCTTCTGGGAGAAGAGATACTTCAACGACTTATGATCTGTAAACAGCTCAAATCTTTCTCCCAAGAGATAGTGTCTCCACATCTTTAACGCGAACACGATCGCTGCCAATTCCAAATCATGGGTAGGGTATCTTCTCTCGTGCGGTTTCAATTGCCGACTTGCATAAGCTACAACCCTACCGCCTTGCATCAATACAGCACCCAGTCTGGTACCACAGGCATCTGTGTATACCGTCATCTATTCATTCCCCTTAGGAATGACTAACACGGGTGCGCATGTCAACTTCTCCTTTAGACTCTTGAATGCATTCTCGCACCTTTCATCCCAGACAAAATCTTAATTCTTCTTGGTCAACTGGGTCAATGGTGCTGCTATCTTGGAGAAACCTTGGATAAACTTACGATAATATCCAGCTAACCCCAAGAAACTTCTTACATCTGTTGCATTCTTGGGCGTGGGCCAATCCTGTACCGTAGCCACCTTCGCAGGGTCCACGGCAATACCATTCTCGGAAACAACATGGCCCAAGAACCTCACTTCCCTCCTCCAGAAGTGACACTTAGAAAACTTTGCTTTCAATTGGTGTTTTCTCAGCACCTCCATCACTATTCTTAAATGTTCCTTGTGTTCTTCCTCTGTCCTCGAATAGACCAAAATATCATCAACGAACACAAGGACAAACTTATTCAACTGATCTCTGAATACCCTATTCATAAGATCCACAAAATATGCTGGGGCATTGGTCAGCCCGAATGGCATGACCAACCACTCATAAAATCCAGACGGCATTCAAAATGCCGTTTTAGCTATGCTCTCAGCTTCCACTGTAAGCTGATGAAAACCTGTCGCGAGATCCAACTGAGAAAATACTCTCGTGCCACTCAACTGATCGAACAAATCATCTATCCGCAGTAGAGGATACTTGTTCTTCCTCGTCACTTTATTAAACTCGCGGTAGTCTACACACAAACGAAGGGAACCATCCGTCTTGGTAGCAAACACAACTGGTGCTCTCCATTCGGAAACACTCCTTCTGATAAATCCCTTCTTCAAAAGATCGTTGACTTGCACCTCGAGCTCTCGCTGCTCCCCTAGTGCCATACGACAAAGCGGCATCACTATAGGTCTGGCATCTTTCACCAAATCAATTCGGAACTCAATCTCTTGATGTGGTGGGAGCCCGGTCACTTCTTCGAAAACATCCGGATATTGGCCAACCACGGGCAAACCTGACAACTCACTATGCGGAATGTCGAGGGAGTTTAGAAAACTATCCAATACCCCCTCACTGGGTAGACCACCAAACACTATCCTCCGCCCATCATCCGCTCTAGCTGTCACCAAAAAGCCCTCACAGTCTACCACCACCCTGTATCTTTGGAGCCAATCTACTCCCAAAATAATGCCAAACCCAGTAAAGCCCAAAACAAAACAATCACAAACAAACATGCATCCATGACTCGATAAGACCACATTACGACAAGTCATGCTAAGGCTAGTCGAACCACCAATCGGGTTTGTCACTACTAAAGGTCTATCGACAATCTCGGGCTCCAATCCCAACCTATCTACCAGGTCACTAGATATGAAAGAACTGGAAGCTCCAGTATCAAACAAAACTCTAACAGGAACATCATAAACAGAAAGCATACCTTGAATGATGACATTCTTTCCATTCTCCACCGCAGTTGGGGCATTCGACGAAGAAGGAATAACATTAAGGGCATAGGCTTTCACCATTTACTTTTCTTTAGGGGGTTGCGGACACTTATCCTTGTGATGTCCCATTTGGCCACAGTTGAAGCACTTCCTATCCGCTGGCTTGGCCCGACAATTACTAGCATAATGGCCCTTCTTACGACAGCTGAAGCACTCCACATCTTGCTTATTCTTTTTCTTCTGACTATCCTTAGTCTGATTCTGCTTTCTCTTATTCTGGGAACCACCCTTGCCTCCACCACTTGCTTGTGGCTTTAGCTCATCTGCAGATGCAACCTCAGTCTTCGACTTAGGGTAGAGACTTTCTGATCTCAATGCTTTCCCCACAATCGATTCAAATGTCTCATCGATGTGGTTAATAAGTCTTTCCCCCAAGTACTGATCCAAACCAGTTATGAATTTCTCATTCTTCTTCTCGGCAGTATCAATAAGAGATAACCCATACTTTGACAAAGTATCGAATTCAACAATATACTCCGAGACAGCTCTGCCATTCTGCTTGAGCTCCAAGAATTTATTAAACAACACTGACTTCTGAGCAGCTGGAATGAACTTCTCGCTAAAGCGAACCTTAAACTGCTCCCAAGTAATCTGATCTTCGGGAGTAGCTGCCTTTATAGCATTCCACCAATTCATTGCCCGCCCTTGCAGCTGACGGGACGCTAGCTTTCTCTTCATCGCATCCTCGATACCCAAATACTCGAAGATACGTTCGCAACTATCGAACCAATCCTAAACATCCGTAGCCGACTCCGTTCCGTGGAACGGCTTCCCACCAAGGCTAGTATAATCCTTATTCAGCTTGGCGAAGTCGACCCTCGGCGCCTGCACTATTGGACCACCACCATTTCCACCATTGGGAGCTGCCCTCTGCACATCCCTAAGCATCTCTCTCATGAGGTCAGTAAACATCGTCCTCATGTCAGCAGCATTCCCATTATTGGACCCTCTACCGGTACCACTAACATATCGGCTCATCGTCAATCTGTAAAAGGAAACGATTAACGACCCCATAGTGGTGCTAGTGCAGTACGACTTCATCCTTATACTAGTAATAGTATATATATATATAGATTTTGAAAACCAAAGTAATCACAAATACGCTCTCTCATATACGTATACTATCTCTCCCTGATAACTTCCCTAGGTTAACTACGCAACCTAGAGCTCTGATACCAAGTGTGACGGCCCACCCCGCACCAGCCTGCATTTACTTCGAAAGTGCGCTGTACACATGCTCGACTAGCACGGGACGGTCGTCAGAAGAAAGGAAAGAAGGGAATTAACTTACGAGGAACCTGTAGAATGTCTCACAGTGCATGGAATAAAATATAATAATAACATACTTGACATAAAACAGGTGAGACAGTGCATAAGCTGATAACTAAAACCAACATCAACATCAGAGCAGCGGAAATCCAAATACAGCTTATTACAACTTTTCAAATTTACTGCCTCTAAACAAAAGAAAGCTAAAGTAGAAGATGAACCACTAATGCCCAAGCAGTGATCTTCAACAACACAGGGAGAATACTATATATATATTACGTGGAAGCCTCCTGCTCGTCTCCGGATTATCTACCAGTGCATCACCAGCTAACCTGTCTCTAGTCTACTCGTGTGAGCACCCAGAGTAATAAGAGGAGACATAAAACTCTGGGTCAGACATAAGGCCTGGTATGAGCAATAAGCATCTAAACAAAACAATAACAGGTATACTAAACCATACCTGAACCTGGACCTGCAACCAAAGAGTTAGTACCACATACCGTACAATACTCTAAGGTGCCATAATAAATAGTGTAAAGAATACGGGGGTGGGGTGTGCATGTCATAATGATGGCAGACAAATCAACCATAGCAACCATCCTCACATCTCTCACTCAGTGCGTAAAGCGTTCGATGTCCACCACTGTCAATCACTAGACCCATCGAAGTAGTGATGGTGTTCAACTTGTACAACTACTGCTACTACCAAGCTTACCACATGGAGTCAAGACCAAATCTTTACAAATGACCCCACTTCATTGGTTTATAGCCCTTTAGTCGTACCTAGGCCACTGTGGCCCAGAATCCGTTCACGTACCTCCCATACATAGTGATCCAAAGTCATAGACATCGATAGCCCCTTGGCACTCGTCCCGCAGCAAAGCCCAATCATGAAGCCCACTCATAGGTTCCCAGCTGGATCCTGAGTCAATGCTCCTCATTTGGACTTCCTTTGCATCTCGGGTTTTGATCGAATTGGAGTTGGTCTTCAAAAGAGTTGTCGCATAGAAGAGATGGAAGTTCAATTCAGCTTGGCCCCATCTGTTTCAATTGGTTCGGTTCGGATGAATCATCCCTAGTCTCCCCGTTCAGTTCGGTTCGGGTTCACAGCGTTGCATCGGTTCGGGTTGGGTGTTCCACTTCGGGTCGGGTCAGGTTGCCATCCCCCATTCAGTTCGTGCTCCAGCTCCTGTGCCTCGTCTGGCCGATCCGATCCTGCTCCGTAGCTCCGATCCGATCCTGCTCCATAGCTCCGATCCGATCCTGTTCCATAGCTCCGATCCGATCCCCCTCGCTTGCCTCCTCCGATCCGATCTCGCTCCCTAGCCTACCCCGATCAGATCCTACTCCATGGCTCCGATCCGATCCTCTATCCAACTCCAACTCGAAGCAGTGGCCTTCCTTCTTGCCAAACTTCTTTTGCGCCAGATTCCAGTTCGGGTCGGATTCCTTGCCCCGCTCCCTACCCGATCCGAGCCCATACCCGATCCGATCTGAAACCCTGCACAACTTTCTGCAACTTTTTCCAGCAACTTGTTTACGCCATTCGACGACGTTTTCGACCAATTTAACTACTCTAATCAATCACAAATCATTCCAAACAGTCATAGCAACATAGCAAACTAACCACAAACACCAAAACAATGAATTTACGTGTCAAAATGGATCAAATATACCCAAAACCCCATATTTTCCCCTTAAGCATGTTTAAGCAAAACTAATCATAGGATTAACAAAACTTAACCAAATTAAACCAAATTTCTACCAGAGGCATAAAATATTATTTTCGAATTTATAGATATTTTTCCAGAATTTATTAGTGTATAAATTCGCTAATCTTCACTAATTACCCTTAATTAACTGTAATTAGTGTCAAAACAATGCTAATCACTCACCTTGGCCCCAAATAAAATTCTCAGAACAGAAACCTCACTGATTTGGGTGAATATTGATGTCTAACAGCAGCTCTAACCTTGCTTTCGTGTTTTCTCTCCTTAATTTGATGTAGATTAAGCCAAAACTTGATTAGAAGGTGATTTGGGTGTTGGAGGCCATTGCTAGGGTTCCAAGAATGAAAGTGGCGACTGAAAGAAATGTTTTCTAACCCTAATCAGCCCCTATACATCTCCAATCCCGAAATCCCCTTTGGGCCTAGCTGCTAATTACCCGATTAAGCCCAATTAAGCTGTTTTTCACTATATGTAACTTGTTTCAGCCATATCTCCCAAACGGTGAGTCCGTTTGACTAATGTGACAACTCTACGGAATTGTAAACTATCATCCAGAGCCAATGGAAGTGGTTTCAGATCAAAATTCCTTTCCAGTCAACAGTTATGGCCAAAACAGTACCAACTAGGGGTAAAATGGTCATTTAAAAATCGGGGAAAATCATGAACATGGGAAATGACCCCAATAGTCGTCTCCCAAAGTTACATGACCATACGACTTCGTAGGTGAAAGAAATAAATATTCTACGATCCTATGATGCGCAGAATACGGGTCGAGACAAATGACATATGTAGTGTTATTTGTGGAAAGTATAATTTTTCCACTCAACAGAACTTTTGTTTTTCCCTCTTCCCCATAACAAACCCATAGGTTAGACAGTTGAGAGAGATTATACAACTTAGAGACACTTGCTAGATAGTGTCGTCATTATAGTAAGTATTTACTCACTATTATATTTTATTCATTCCGCTGCGAGATATTCTATAATGAGCTATGATATTTTTTATCTTTGCCTTTCTATAAGATACCAAACAAACCAACTCGGGTTTTAGTGGAGTTGGATTTTAGCATTTTGCGATAAATCTGGGCCCATTGAAATTCGGGTTGTTACACTTCTGGAATGAGGTAAATACAAAACTCGATGGTCGGTTTGGGTGGCAAACCCGTAACAAGCTCAAATATATCGGCAAATGTCACACACAACAGAAATATGAGGCACATCATCATCATCGTGGTCTCGAGACTCGAGAAAAAATAGTGCTACTTTAATGTCATGACTGACGTCTTGAATAATAAGGGATAACCGATTAGGCGAGTCGGGATGTTGAAGGCATAAAACCTTTTCAACACAAAGAATCCTGGCTCGTATCGGGTGAGCCAGTCCATACCAAGCATTATATCGAATCAAGTGAATGAATCTCATGCAGATTCGCATGGAAAGAAAACCCATACTAGAATATTTCAACATCCTTACATAATAAACTAAGAATTGCGAATACCCCGATAGGGTTTGCAATTCGTAGAGAAGTCACCAAACATACAACATCCAAATATAAAGCATCGATGAGTTATTTCGATACAAATAAATGTGATGCACCCATATCAAATAAAGCACGAATCAATCGATCACAGAATAATAATAAACCCTGAAGGATGGAAGGAGTACCTCGAGGCTGAGATAAACCACCTGATACTCTTGCCACATTAAGATTTCTCGAACTGGACCCCTTTTGCCTCTTAGGACACGAAAACATCTCATGCTTCTCTTTCTTACAATAACTACACCTACGAGGTTTAGGTAACTCTTAGCAAAATGATCATACAATCTACAATTATAATATCCCATCATTGAATTTAAACGAGGTGCTACACGAGACTGAGAACTAGAGCGGCTTGGCTTCTTCTTATTTTAATGGAAAGGATTGAACTTATGAAAAGAAAAGCACTTCTTGTTCGGATTTCTCCAAGCCTCGGACAAACATTGTTTTCTTTCTTATTCTTGACCGCTTCAATATGAAGGGCCACATCCATTAGCTCCTCGAAAGTCAACCTGAGTTGCAACATGAGGGATTTCTTATTATACTTTTTAAGACCATTCACGAATTCAAGATTCTTCTTATTTGAAGTAGAAATATGTTCTAGGCCATATTTGGATAAGGCCTCAAATGAAGTGACATACGCGGATATGGTCAATATCCCTTGCTTAAGATAAAGGAAGCGATGAGGTAAAATTGCCTTCTCGGACTCAGGCATAAATTTAAGCTCAAATCTCTCTTTAATTGCTTTCATTCTAAGGTGGACTATTCCACCTCTACTATTAATTCATAGCAGTTAACGCACGATCTTGAAGCATGCTCGATGCTACGAGAACGCGGTGATGGTCTGAAATATCCATTTGCATAAAGATATGCTCAGAAGTTTGAAGCCACTCCTAAATATCAAAAATCGACTCGGAGCCTTTGAATGGTTTGCCTTCGAAATTTGTAAAGTCGTTGCACATACGCACAAATACGGATTTCTATAGAGGAGAATAAGGAGGAGGAGATAAGGTCGCGTGCTCCTAATAACCTCTAGAATCTGATCTGTGGATATGAAAACACCTTCGGGATGTGAGCCACTAGACGGTTCAACATCTGAAGGACGCTCCCTATCATTTCCAACCATTAGTTGAAAATAGAAACTAAGATTGGATTATTCACAGGGGTAAGATATTCTCAACTGAATTAAATATTAAAGGGATACTATGGAATTAAAATTACACATTACGAGACGTATTCCTCCTTATATCTACACCCAAAGGACATGAGGAGGGTTAAGGATAAGATAAGGAATAATTTTGATTAAGATCAATTTTTGCACTGTGTTCATCACATTTTGGCCTGAATTTTGCTCCGATACCTAGCTGTGACACCCCACCCCGATACCTATATTAACAAAGAATATTACAAGTAATGCAGTCTTATAATACGTAGAATATGGGTAGTTAGGATCCACAAGAACACACATGAATTTTAATAGCAGTTTGGTGTAATCTTCATCCTACATCCTCTTTAATATCTTTTATTAATTATTCTCTATCTAGATTACAACTAGTCAAATCTGATCTATCCACAATCTAGTGGATCCAATATTTTTTTATGGAGTTTGTAGTTGTTCATGGAAGAAACCAGAACTTAAGAAGATCCAGCAGATTTATGAATTGAAGAGTAGAGTCCAAATCAGATTAGGTCATATCTCTCTTTATTTGTAGATAATATAACATTTATATGGAAATATATGTATAAAGTTAGAAGCTCACTTGCATTGAAGTTTATATGACGACCTATAGTTGCACAAGAGATCTTACGGGCCAACAAGTCAAAACACAACTCGCTACTGAGTTATTTCTTTTTGTATAAGTCAGTCTTGTTCCACTTGCTTTTTTATCATAGTTTGAGTTGTTTTAAGCAAGATTTGAGATTTCGGCTGGTATGACGGAATTCCGGTCATTCCGTTTCGGTTCTGTCTATGACCAAACCGGAAATCTCACCGCAATCCGTTTCCGTTGTTAAATTGCAAAAAAAAGCCTAACATACATTAATAATTGATCGAGAGGAAGCAAGAGGCGGAGTGGAGAATGATGGACAGAAGAGAGCGCAACTGTGAGCCTGTGAGGAGGAAATAAGTCGCAGGCTGACAGAAGCAATTAGTGTTTTTGGGGATTAGGGAGGAAGAAACGCTGTTTTTATTCGCTGGACCTTATAGTTTTGACCATTTTCTTTCTTGTAGGCTTGTTAAGGCAGCTTGATTAATATATGGTTCATTTTATGGTTTGGGCTTATTAACTTTGTTGTCTTCCGCTTTTTCTAAGAATTCAACTAGCTTGCCACTCACAAAAAGAAAAAATTATCAATTAGATCTTTATGAATTTTAAAGTAATTTCCTATCACTAAAATTGTTGCATTTAGTACATAAACATATACTTTGTATGCATGCAAATTAAAGAAATTAAAATAAACTATCAGAATTCATAGTCCGAAATCAAAATGGAATTTTCAAAATTTTCGGAATGGAACCGAATATTTGAAATTGTTTGATGAACAGAGCCAAAACGAAAACCGTAATTTTGAACCTTGGTTCTAAGTTCTTTTCCTTCGCCTTTGATTTTTGGTTTTCGAAATTTTCACTAATCACTTGAATTATTTTGATTCATTCAATCCTTAGGTTTGCTCATCAAATTCTTCAAAAACTACATAATCACTAGTTGTTGGAGTTGTACAAAATACAAGCGGAGATTGAAAGTGGAAGTTGAGAATACAAATCTGTACTGAGTAAAATGAATTGGTACTGAGTTGTTTACTTAGCCAAATTTCCATTCATATGTTTTCTGCTTAACTCACTTTTCTCTCAAATCATGTATACAGGTCCACGAATCATTTCGTTCTTTTTTTTAACTTCTAAATCCAAATTGAAATTTCTTTGCTAAAAAGTGGGCTAACACATTGGTAATGACTTATTGGTCTGTTTCGCTTTTCTTCCTTTTGTTTTTAGGTTGCGTGGGGTTGTCTATTTTTTCGCATTGCTTTTTAGTTTGAGTTGGTCGAGTGTGTTACAGTTTATGTGGTACTTTTTAAACTACTAAACTGCTTTTTGTAAGCCAACGGAGAATGAGTTCCTTCTATTAAAAGAATGACATATTGGTCTGTTGGTATAACAATGATCATTCTTAGCGATAATAATAATTAATTTATAGTTATTTCTAACTTACCAATAATATAGATATAGTAAAAGCTTTATCATAGTCCTTACCACATATGTGCTAAAATTATGCGGTTATTATCTATTGAAGAATTACCTTTGCATGAATCATTAATCATGAGTTGTATACAGTACCATAAAGAAAAGTTCATCGACTTTGTAATTAAAGATGTATTATTTTGGTTCTTAATATGCATACTTTAGTGGGGATGAAAATAAATAAACAAACCCCAAATTTTTTTTTGAAGTTTCGCTTTCTAGAAGTTAGAGATGTAGGGACTATCTATAATCATATGCCAATGCATTACTCTTTTGCTCAACTGTAGTGTTAATCCTCTTCCTTACAAGATTGTTACACGTTATATTTGAATGCATGGATTGCTTAATCATCATGGCGGGTGACTCGGAGGGATGGACATATAACTTATGAATCAAGCACATATGATGATACAGAGAAATGAATGAGAAAATCCACATGAATTGAACATTGGAAATGACTAAGGGAACTGACCTAGGGTTGATTTCGGATCTGTGAAGATCCGAGGCACAAGAGTGCACAAATTGACTTGAAGACGAGGAGGCAACATAAGCAGAGAAATAGGTCTGATCCAGGGCAGAAGGAGTATGGAAGACTGGAACTTTGGTAGAGTGTGATTTACACACCGGATCGCCCAACATTGCTTGGGCAAGAATCCATTTTGGTACCGGTCCTAGAATCTGGCTCAATACCAAATTTGAAACCCGATATTGAGCGATTCGACTAGTTTCTTTTGGACCGGGTCATCTCTCCTTCCCGATTTCACATAAAATTTTCAGGCCAATCCATATTAAAATACATATATAAATAGATCGTCTATGATACTTAAAAATTAGATCTTCTTCTATGGACCATACATAAGAGCTATGCAATTTTTTGACCTTAGAATCGCCTTAAGTTTCTCTTCATTTTTAATCAAACAACGGACTGTATTTATAATCTTATAGTATAATAAAAAGATTAACTCATAGTGCATATAGACGAATTATCAAATAATTATAAATTTGATGTTATCTCTTTACTTTTTTGCTATGTGATCTTTGATTGCTCGATTTGAATTTGTGATCGGAGTAATATATTTGGCGGTTTCACAATATCTGGGGAGTTAATATCAAATTTGGTGTCAACTGTAGTAAAACTTCTCCTAACAAATGAAGAGGTATTATTTTTTTGCGACAGCTAGCAAGACAAATTATTGGATGTGATTTTGGTCAATCGAGTCTGACATCCCAGAAGTATACAATCCGCAGAACAATCACAGAGTATAATCAACAATCCAAAACACAAAGTTAATTGAAAGTAAATAACACAATATTTATAGTGGTTCGACAATATGCCTATATCACCTGTGAGGTAATCTATTATTTATAATGCTAATTACAATACTTGTGAGGTTTATGTACAAGAAATTAAAGAATAAGGAGTTGAGGTTGAATAATATGAAGTCCCTACATAGAGAAGCCAAAAAAGATCCCTTAAATGAGCCACCAAGCCTTATAATTATACCTAAAGATGACTCATATCAGCCTAAATATGTGAAGAAAAACCGGCAAATCCAAATAGATCAAGTCAACAAGAAGTGAGGTGGATCATCCACAAATCGTTTCTAAATCGATACCGATCCAGTTTCATATAAATGAGACCAATCTGACCCTTCAGCAAAGTTTCCTTGTCCATTTTAGTTAACGTGGTCCAAAGTCCATGTGTTCCGATCCAACTCATAGCGCGATAGCCGATTTGGTACGATGAGTATTGGGTCAGCCCGACCTATTATGGCATGATGACCGATCCGATCCAGGTCATTTGTTTTTGGGTGATGCGAATTTCACCACTTCATTAGCTCAAATTATTTCCATCCAAATGACTCCTAGTCCTAATGGCTGCATATTTCCATCCGTATTCGAGTCCCGAGCTATCTAGTTATCTAGATTCAAAGTGCAATGGACTTTTAAAAAAATGAGTTAACATAAATCAAGTAAAATTTATACATGGTTCCATGTCATCTTTTAATACATGTTTTCATTAACTACTGGCAGCACAATTCAACAGTCAACACTATGCTAACAGTGACAGACAAAAATGCATAGTACACTGCTAAAACATTAAAGTTTGCGCTTTCTAACACCGTAGCATGATAGCTCAAAACAGGAAAAGAAAAAAAAAAGGTACTTTTAGTTTTATTAATGCTAAAAGCATCATGTTCAGTGCTTTTGGCTATCACACTGTGGTGTTACCGACGTACTTTTAGTCGTTCATAATGCATATGGTTGATAATTCGCATGCTTTTGATACATCCGAATGTTACTATAAGCAGAAAAAAAATAACAGTGTTCCATATCTTCATACAGTTGGAAGAGGAGAAAATATGCATGGGAAACGCTGGTTCAAGAACAAAAAGATAGTAATAACTGAACCAGGAGATATGATACCAGTCAAAGCCGCCATATATTCTGAACTTCAGAATGTAACAATGCCAGAATCAACAGCAATACTACAAATGCAGCAACGATCCATGGCGCACTTTCTCCATTTAATTTCTGATCATCTCTGCAGTTTTCTAAACCAATCCTCCTATTTTCACTGAAATCATCATTCAAACACTCGAATGAAGAGCACAATCTAATAAAAAAGATCAAAACAATCGGAGCAGCGAGAAGAAACCAATTGACATGTTCTTCCTTTTCTTGGGTGACTTCTCTGCGTTTGAACGACCAAGTTATGAGTAACGGAAGCAAAACTAAAAAGAGTATGAACACTACATGGTATGGAAGAGGCGTCGTTTCTTCCATGATGGATTAAAGGTTGAGAATGAGGGTTTGGAAGTTAATATGATGAGTTGGAAGTTACAAATTATAGGACGTGTTTACTGTAGAAGACAGTTTTATTTCATTTGAACTCCACTGCAATTTTTTTTTTTTTTTTTTTTTTTTTTTTTTTTTAATAACCGTCATTATGCAGATCACTCGTATGATAAAAAGCCCACGTCATGCAGCTGGTCCATTTTTTTTGGAATTTTGAAATGCTTTCATATTTAAAGACCATCAGGATTTGGGTCCAAAATTCAATTTTGATTTATAAATCCTATTCATGCTAAAAGAATTCAATTTTTATCTGTAATTTTTGTTGTAATTTAGATGAACAAACCGTGTAACAAATCATATGATTTTATCTTACTAGAAACATACATTTTGCTCCATAAAAATCATGTTTCTGAGTTGAAGAAAATAAAAGCAATGTACAACTTAGAAAATTGTTGATTATTTAATCACTCTACCAAGTCATTTTAGATATTTAAGGGTCTCCAGAAAAAAGCTAACATTGGGAGTTTTTCGATAAAACAAAAGACAAATTAGAAATGAAGAGATAACGAAACAACGAAAAAGAAAGTTTTATTTAACGGGTCTAATCAACCTTTTGATTTTAGACACTACAAGAAAAAACTGATTTTGCAACGACATAATCTGTCGGTAATCCGTCGCTATATAGGGCTTAGCGACATATTACCGATGGACTATGGTGGTCGGTAAATTTCAAGACGGTATTTGTGTCGAACTTTTGTGACGGATTTTAGCGTAAGATTTCCGACCATTTTCCGTCATTTTGCTCAATATAAAACTATAATTTTGAATTAATTTAAAATTTATTTACCGACGTTTTAGCGACGGATACGTATTTTTCAAAAATTATTATCTATAAATAACCGTCGGTAAACCCTTGCTAATTAGCAACGAATTAGCGACGTATTTTAGTTTGGCTTTTCTTTTTGCAAGTAATCTGTCGCTATTCCCCTTCTAATATATATATATATATATATATATATATATATATATATATATATATATCAAACTAATATCATTTAATTGTGAACACTAAAATAACATATTAAAAAACAAAGATAAATTTGCAAAAAAAACATCATCCATAAACACATTAAAAAAAAGAACATTCATAATCATATTCAGAAAAGAGCATCCATAATCATTCCTCAATTCATACACTAAGCTGAATTATAAACAACAAAACTATTCAGTTGGTGATAACATTATTTCATACACAAACACATAACAGTACAAAACCACAACGTTATAATTACATCAAAATAAGTCTTAACATACTTAACCAATCTACGAGGACGACAACGACGACGGCATAGATATTCTAAAACATCTTTATTTATTCTTAACCTTTCCTTCAACCATCATAGTCCAAAGAAAGAGCCCATCATTTCCGGTCTTCTCTAGCTCCACTTCAAAATAGGGAGCATAGGGCATATGTAATCCATTCAGGAAAAGAGACCGTACATAAAAAAAGCTTGATGCAAGAATGTTTCCTGTAACAAGGTAGAAAATGGAATCAGCTAGGATACAACAATGTGAAGCAATGTACATCTAAAATTTTTAAAACTTTTTCAACCATCAATATTGATTTTATTTAGTACACCAGAAAATACTGCTTAGCTTCTAGAGATTTAACACCAATGTATAAGTGAAATACTTTTGAAGCTTCTAATAATAAGTGGTAACTACGCGCAAAGACAAACTTATCCCATAATATAGTTATATTTCACTCACCTTCGTACAAGTTGTCATCAGTTCATCCGAACAAAATGGAGGATAACCGACTGGCATTTTATACATAATAGCATCTACCGACCATCTATGATTTTATTTTTAAAAGTGAATCATTAGCATAGAATAAAAAGAAACTGGATATTTAAGCCAAATTTGATATTTACCAGTCATAATCCATTCCATAACCTTTCTTTAGAGAAACTCTATAATTTAGGTATAGTTATTTCTCAGATAGCTATAACAATAGCTATTTTCAACTACATTTCTTCACTTGCACCTCAGTTTGAATTATAGGCCTCCTGCTTTCTTATTTTTAAAAATGCACTTGAATGCCTCTTTTTGCTTATTGAAAAAAAAAAACAGGTTACAAAGAGAATCAGCGGCTGTCTTAGTAGATATATAACATTTTAAACCTGCTCATTTCATGATGACCTCACCAATATCTACGTAATACAATATGATGTTTAGAGAGGATCCTCAGTAAACTCTTACATAGTACTAATTTACTTTTGGGTACAACTACAAACTACTTTAAGCTAGCTTCATGTTTGATTGCCAAATTTTATACTGTAATTTTATACATGTTTAGGTAACACCGGCTATATATCTCAAAGCAAATATGCAACAAATGCTAGCATATTAATTTATAATTGTGTAAGTATATTAACAATTTGTATACTGAAGAACAAATCACCAATAAATGCTAGCTAATAGATTGTGCATTTTCGTACAAGTACTATTCTTGATCACATTATGAATTTGAGCATCAATATTTGATGGCACAAAACATTTTAGTTTGCTTAAGGATTGAATTGAAAATACAACACTACATACAAGGAGTGCTTGCTTACCAGAAGGCCAGGAAGAAGCATTGCTCTTAGAAAAAATGTCATTCTAATCTTGAAGATCTTTGACAAGGAAGGTAAGCTCTCTGACTTGAATTAAAAGGCGGTCCGGGTTACAAAAGAAATCAAGCAATTACACGTAACTAAAATTACAAACAACAAAGTATTAGTTATATACTTGCATATAATAAGATGAGACAAGAAGCATTAAGAAAATTGTGAAGTTTTAAGCGACTTGAAGAAGGAAAAATAACTTAAAAAAATCAATGATTTCACCTGTCAATCTTCGAATATTAAGGAAAAAAACAAATGGTGGAAAACAACCTTGTCCACATGTGATGCGCTCAGATCCGAGCGAAGCGGGTGTAGTTCCAAACCTTGTTTAAACTGATTAAATCAAACTTCTATAATCTCATATCCACCCCCATAAACGATCTGCAAAAGAAGGAGACAAAGCTAAGAACTTCGTCTAAGAGATGCATAATGACTTACTAATAATAGACAATCAAGTATTTTAATGGTATTCCAAATAACCCAAGACAGGCACACACAAATCAACACATAAAAGCCAATTTTTATTGCTTAATGTACATAACATAGATAACCCACTAATGTTATTTGGCACGACGCACCATAAAATCAATTGTCTACTCTATAACAAACACATTTAACTAATCTGGTTGTCGGCTTGGAAAAAATAATGATATGTTTTAACCAAAAACTTATTATCAGCCATCAAACTAACCTTTTTCATTTTTAGTTTTTGGAAATTTATAGTTCAATATTTTTAACCTCAAACAAACTAACTAATATCCAACATCTAAATCAGTTCTTACCTATAGCAACAGAGAATCAGTTACTCAAAAAAGTAGTAGGTAGCATTTCACATATAGAAACATGCAAATTTGATGGCGTAGTCAAGTAATTACTAGTTAATTAATACCCAGTGGGTTACAAAAAAACTGCAAAATTTGGTAGTTCATCAAATTATTACATACCAGAAGTGAACTTTACCATCATAGTAAGTCCTATCTTTTCCGACCTATCATGCAAATTCGGATCTGTTCCAATGTATATGGAGAAACTAGTAGACGAAGCACAAAATGTTAACAGAGGGTTTGAGGCGATTCTTGTTGCTCTACGAAAATATAGGGTTTTGAGACAAAGCTACAACCAAAGAAGAACTCGACGATGGGAAACGACCTCGTCAAGAGGTGGTGGAGCGCAGATCCAAGCGAAGAGGTGGATCTGGAAGAGCGTGATGAAAGTCAAGGGCTTGGTTATACGATGAAGATTGGAATGTCGATTAGGGAAAAGAAAAAATAAACCGATAGATGCTGCAACAAGAGGAAGGACGATGGGGGTTAGGAAAGCGAAACATTAAAAATTTGGAGCCACAATTTGGAGAGTATAGCACTAAATGTTTTTGCTTTGGAGCCAAAATTTTGCATAACCATCCAGCCCTACGCGTGTTAGTTAAGAGTATAGCGCCAAACGTACATGAAAATGATATTTTATGCTACATGCAAATTGCATAACATTTTATAATAATATAATTATACCATGAATTTTTTTACACTCCGACTATTGTATTCATCAAATAATTTCAAATCGATATAGATACAAAGATTTGCAAAGTAATATTTTATATCTCAAATTCGTATTTTTTTCAATATTTTTGAATTTTCTAAAATATATTAGAAAATACTTAATATCTTAGAACAGTAAACAATTATTTAAAACTTAACAGTTTTATTTTTGAAACTAATGAAAATTTCAAATTTCATTTGTAAATTTTATGAATTAATGTTTTTAGAAATAATCAATTTTTTTTTAAATATTATATATTAAATATAGAATGTAAATTATATCTATTATATGTTAAATATTATTTATTAAATATTACTTATTAATTATTAAACATTAGTCTTAATTATTAATTGTAATTATTATTTGGTAATAAGAACTGTTATTTATTATGCATATGATATTATAAATGTAAGTATCAACTATAATTATACAATATAAGTGTCAACTATAATTATCAAATGTAATTATTAAATATAGTTATTTAAAATTAATTATTGAATACTAGATATCATTTCATAAGTATTAAATTTTATAATTATTAAATAATTATTATAATAAACTGATATTTTCATCTTTTGCAAATCTGTTGCAATTATGCTACTAAATAGCTTCGATAAATATCCGTCGGTATTCTGCCTGAATTTGCAGCAGAAAATAGCGGCAGAAATTTTTTGTCGGTAATTTAAGGCAATTTGCAATGGTTTAGTGAGGGATGACAGAAGACGACGGTAATAAATAAAAGAAAAAAGTTGGAAAAACAAAAAACTATCCCTTGCAGATCAGATGGAAATCCGCCGCAAATTAGCAACAGAAATTTCCACTTCTAAATATTTGACGCTAAATTAGTGTTTTCTTGTAGTGAGAAAGGAATCGACTTTGATAATAAACTGGAAAATGAGATGGCAGTGAATGAGAAAATCAATGATATTAAAAAAAAAATGTGCATGATACCAAAATTTCTTTGCAACAAACTATAGATGAAAATATAGTCCAATGTTTATATCATTTCGATGAAATGAATGTTGCTTTTGAAAATCACTGAACGTGCATCATTGATGATTTTGCTTCTAAAACTATTAATAGAAATTATTGTAAATGGTATGTTTTGAACTAGTTATGTTAGAAACAAGGTAAAAATGTTCGGCATGTTATTTACTTCTACCATTTGTTAGAAAATAATGATAGTTATCGCCTTCTTGTTTTGTAGTTACATTTTCCCTCAGATAACATGTTACATGTATCTTAATTTGCATATATTCGATGCATTAAGTATACTAATATATTTATTAATACAAAGGGAAGAATTGACTATTTTTGGTACTTGGAACATTTTAAGCCTTATTGTAAAACTTCTTTTTAATGGTACTTATTATCGTTTACTTTTTGCATAAAAATTGTTGTATTTCTATTTGGTTTGTTTGCAATGTTGGTTCATAATAGCAGCATTCGGCTTTTAGAAACTTGTTATGATGGTATTTTATTCAATACCATTGTCTAACTTCTTACAACATGAAGCATCAGTTGGTAATTAGCAAACTTATGGTACTTTCAATACCATTGAGCTAGACACTCTTATGGTAATTTCTCATGCTTATCAATGTGCTTGTTGAATTCTTTTATGGCCCACTTGATTTTCAAATTTATTTTATATAATTAAAATACCATTTTTTTTAATTTATAAAAGTTGGTAAGAGGTTCATTTTTAAATTTGGAATACAAAAATTGTTAGTTTAAAGAAAAACAGAACATTTAATTGATTTTTGATAATGGAAAAGTTGTTCAAAAGGTTGTAGAACATCTTAATATACATGCACAAACACTTATAATTTAAGTTAGTATTAATTAGTATAAATATATAATTTAAACATGTTTAGTAAAGTCGGTAAGGTGATGATGCGGCATTTAAACAAAACTTTCTTTTAAAAAAAATTAAATTATAATAGAATAAAAGTACCATTATTATATGGAATATTGTGCTAAATGTCGCAATGCATGTTACACGTCAAGATTTAAAGGGGGAGGACCTAAAAACATGACTATAAGGGAGGGTAAGATTGAGAAGCATAGTGATGGAGTGGAACGTAAAATGTGAAAGGTAAAAGACAATGGTAACTTAGTAATTTTAAGATTTCACTTTATATAAAACTAAATATTTGTTTTTCTTCCATTTTCGTTCATTTACATTTCCATTTCCATTTTTCTTACTTCTTTCCTATTCAAGAATTTCCATGACTTCTTCAGCTTTTCTAAGTCATAAAAGTTATGTCTTTCACCTTTAAACTCTTCAAAAACTTGTTTAAACCTCCTCTTACCTTGTACAACCTTCTCCTCACCCAAATAGGCCTCTGCACCCTTATTCAAGCTGAGTCTGAGAATTGTTCATATTTAGACTGAACTAATTTACTCTTATGAGGCCACCATACTTCACATTTCCGAGTCATACAACTAGGATCTAGGATGTGTGCGAGTTTAAGGATCTCTGATTTGGTTTGGATGGCTTAAGGTAAGAAAAGCTCATCATTTTATGGAAGTTTTGAACTTTAATTATAATTTGTATTTTATTACTTCTTAGCTATTAAAACAATTGTTTGTTTGGGTGGGTTATAGTGTTGATTTGGATGATTGTATGTATGTTCGATATGTTGATTACAGACTTGAAAAATGAAGATAAAAAGTTATGTTAGTTTGCAAGATAAAACCTTTCCTTATGTTATGATGTTATGACCTGTATATGTATGTTGTGCCTATATGCTTGTGCATGGGTGAGTATTTGTAATTTTACATGTAATTTTATAGTTTTATGTTATGGTTACATATGTGATGTACGTGCTAAAGTGAAGTTAGCATTTGAGCTTATGGTTATGCTATAACATTGGAAGTCCTTTAATTTTTTTTAACTTGTTTGCACTTAGGTGTTTTCTATGAAAGGTAATAAGGGTTTTAAATTTACGTTGTTTGGTTTTCAAAATTTTATCCAATGTATATAAAAGAAATTAAGAAATATAATATAGAGTTTTTAAAGCTACTTGATGTAAAGGGTTAGTTTTAGGAAATTACGGGTCATATAACGATAGTCTGAATAAGTGCAATTCATAGAAACAAATTCTTTTTTGATTCAAAATTTGAATTATATTTATGTATTCATTAGAAAAAAATAGTATTAATAAATATTTATCACTATTTAGTTATTTATATAATGATTATTTAATTAAGGTGATTAGTGCTTAATCATTAATTAACAAGGCGGTTTACACTATGTTTAACTAAGTAAGTGAAATATAATTACTCTAATTAAGAAGTTAATTATTGTTTAATGACTTTATCAAAGGACAAATTATGATCAATTATTTAACTAATATTTTTAAATATTTATTTATTGAAAACAAACATAAATAATTAGTTAATTAATTAGATTAAGATCTGAATTAAGAAATTGATCATGATTTATTTAATTACTAATAATTTTTTTATTATTATTAAATTATTAATTAAGGACGAGAGGAGGACAAGGGACTTCAATCAGGTTAAATGCATTAAGGATGAGAATGATGGACTTTTGGTAAAGGAGGATGAGATAAATAATAGGTGGGGAGAATACTTTGATAAGCTTTTCAACAAAGAAAGCGATAGCTCTTCGATCGAGTTGGAAGACTTTGCCGACAGCACCAACATACATTTTGTGCGGAGAATTCAAGAAGCTGGGGTAAAGGGGGCGTTGAAACGAATGAAATCAGGCAAGTCGGTAGGGCCTGATGACATTCCAATTGAGGTATGGAGATGCTTTGGAGATACAGGGATAACTGGTTAACTAAGTTGTCTAATAATATTTTCAAGTCAAACAAAATGCCAGATGAGTGGAGGGGAAGCATTTTAGTTCCAATCTTCAAGAATAAAGGAGATATTCAAAGTTGCACAAACTATAGAGGAATTAAGCTTATGAGTCATACAATGAAACTTTGGGAGAGAGTTTGCGAGCAGCGTTTGAGGAGGCTAATAATTATCTCTAGGAATCAATTTGGTTTTATGCCTGGAAGGTCAACCACAGAGGCGATTTTCTTGGTTAGGCAACTTATGGAGAGATACAGGGAGCAGAAGAAAGATCTCCACATGGTTTTGATTGACTTGGAGAAAGCTTATGACAGAGTGCCGAGGAGGGTTATGTGGTGGGCGCTAGAAAGGAAGAAAGTGCCATCAAATTATTTCCCTTATCAAGGATATGTATGAGGGGGTTGTGACTAGTGTCAGGGCATGCGATGATGAGACCAGAGACTTTCCAATTAACATAGGGTTACATCAAGGTTCAGCTTTGATCCCTCATATTTTTGCATTAGTGATGGATGAGATCACAAAAGATATACAAAGGGAGATTCCTTGGTGTTTGCTCTTTGCCGATGATGTTGTGCTGATTGATGAAAGTAGAATAGGGGTTAATCGACAACTGGAGTTGTGGAGGAAGAACTTGGAATCAAAGGGTTTCAGGCTTAGCAGAATTAAAACAGAGTATATAAAGTGTGAGTTTAGCGATGTTAGCTCAGATGACGGAGAAGTCACCTTGGCCGGTAGAGTAGCACCCAAGAAGGAATCGTTTCGATACTTAGGATCTATGTTGCTGTTTGATGGGGAGATTGATAAGGATGTTAGTTTTAGATTTCAAGCAGGATGGGTGAAATGGCGATTAGCATCTAACATTCTCTATGATAGGAAGATTCGTCAGAAACTTAAAGGAAAATTCTATAGGACAGCAATCAGGCCTACAATGTTATATGGTGCAAAATGTTGGCCTACTAAGAGGCATCACGTCCATAAAATAAGTGTAGCAGAGATGCGGATGCTGCGCTGGAGTTGTGGGCATACCAGACGAGATCGGTTTTGAAATGATGATATTCGGGAAAAACTTGGAGTTGTACCTATTGAAGAGAAGTTAGCCCAACACCACTTGAGATGGTTTGGACATATCCAACATAGACCATACGATGCACCTGTGCGCGTTGGAATTATAGGCCGCGCCGAAGGCCTAAAGAGAGGTAGAGGTCGACCTAAAATGACATGGGAGGAGATAATAAAGAGAGATTTAAGTAATTGGAGAATATCTGAAGAGCTGGTAGTGGATATGAGTGCATGGAAGTTGGCAATCCATGTACCAGAACCTTACGTTTTTTTTTGTTCTTTTTAATCTATTTAATTATTTTAGACTTTATTTCACTTTTATTGAACCTTTTTACTTTTTTATTACTATTTTAGACTTTATTAAACTTTTATTGAACCTTTTTTTAATAAAAAAAACTTTATCAGACGACTTTTATCTGTTTGGTTATTTTATACCCTTTTATATATATATATATTATCATTATTATTTATTTTATTTTAATTTAATTTTGGGTTCCATATGTAGCCAACCCCAACTTGTTTGGGATATATGGCTTTGTTTTTGTTGTATTCAATTATTAATTAAATATTAAGTAGGGTTTTGATTAATTATTTGAATGTTAAATAAAAATTTAACTATTTATTTAATAGATAACAATTGTTTAATTATTTATTTAAAAGACAAATTAAGACTTAACTATTTATTCAAATGGCTAATAAGTTTAATTATTATGTTGAGGTTTAATTATTATTTAATAAAAAGTTTAATGTTATTTAATTATCAAATAAAGCTTTCAAAGTTTGAGTCGCTTATTTTCTAAAGATGTTCTAGTCTATAGGTTTCTTTGTAGATCACCTTAAGTAACCTAAATGATTAGGAATAAAATGATACTTATTTTGTGCTAGCCTATTTTTTGACCTGACTAGAAGTAACAAAAAATATATTAGAGGTCAAGATGGAGTTAGAACCACCCAAAACTTGGTCAAGATACTCAAGAGAAGGCCATAAGGAGGATCAAGGAAATCACCCAAAAATTTGCAAATGAGATGGATCAGTACCAATCAATACCCAATGGTAGGTACCCATTTGTAGGGGTTCCATGTGATCCATCATGCCATCATTATCTACATCACTCCTCCAGGTTACCCTCCGAGTTTGGTAGTATCCCAGTGGTCTTGGCTTAAGTTATTGATGGATCCATAGTTTGGAAAATAGTTCAACATGGCTTGAGTGCAAAGGACAACAAAACGATGTCCAAATCTTATGCCATTTGGCGGAAACATCATAAAAAGGATAAGGACATGGATTAATACTGGTCCATGTCATATGGATTGGTAGAAATTCATCATTGACTCCGATGAAGTTGATTTTCTTGGCCACTCTTCCTACCATATATATTAGACTGCTGGTGCAATATCTCGACCAAACTTATCCCCAAACATGTATAAATATAAGACTAAATCTAACAAAAAAGGATTTAGTCTCTCCATTCCATTACTCTGCTAAAATTTATATTCAACCTTCTCCTCCAACACAATATCACTTAAGAGCTATCGTGATCTACTCTAATAGGCCTTTATGTGTATGATCCTTATCTACTCGATTAATTGCAATCAAACATCTTGTAATTAACAAAGGAGAAATAAAGAAGTTTACAAAGTGGATGTAGGCTTACTTAACAGTTAATAGTCAAACCATTATAAATTTGTCTCTCATTTGTTTTATTTGTCTATGTATGGATTTGAGATTTCAAAATTACCTACAGTGGATAGTACTTTCACTTATATCTCAGGTTGATGACAATTTTGGCATGAACATTTAGTTCTTTCACCGAGTGCAAATATAGGAGAAGATCTAAACTGTCTGCTGTAAAAATGCATCTTTTAGAGGATATATCCACAATCACAGTTTTGAAAATCTGCTAATTACTAAATAAATAGGAAGAAAAATGCCTCTAAAGAAACCTTGCTAATTTTCTAATTCTGCAAAAGTAGATGGAAATTCTATCATAGTCATATAGGTAGAGAGGTCAACAATCAAACCAGGGATCTCCCTTAAGCAGAGGCCATTCCTAAAAGAGAGTTAGATATGTTAGTGGAAAGCATGAATCAAAGGATGAAAACCGCTAACAAGGCCCTTATGGATAGGATGATGGCAGTGTTTGCATTTGCAACTAGACCTAACAGCTACTAGAGGAAATGTCAAGGGCATAAGGTACATGTTACTGATGCGAATCAAAAGTTGGTCAAAGGGAATCGAACCATGCTTCTTAAAACCCTCAACTTTGAGACAAATGAAAATATTTATGTTGATGCTACTTAAAATTTGGATAGGACATCCATATCTGATGATTAAAACAAAAATTTGGAAGATCTAGGTGCTGGCAAATGCAGGGCGACAAACCATTCAACCACTGTCCAACTTATGATATGACTTCATCAAATAGTGTTAAACTCTATTGGAATGTCTCTTGAAAATTGAAGGACCTAGATCTCATCCAACTAACTAAGATCATTTGCAAAACCAAACAATTGGGGGTGTCGTCATTGATCATCAAAAAGAGAATAACACTAGTGAGAAATTCATCTCCGGAATGATAAAGAAGCTGATAAAAAGAAAGTATGGTTTGGAAAGATGTAGAGTTGGATTTGGGATTCACTGCAGGTCGGACTCCATTCAGTTAAGAAATTTTGGATGTGGAATATCTAATGAAGTTCAATCCTCTCATGATGCTCGCGTGTTGTGGAACTTCATATCTGAACTTGTTCTCATACAAATACGAGTGACACATAAATGGTGCAGGGATGACATATGCTTTGAAGTATAGGTACTTTCCCATCGCTTCATTGTGGTTTATCAAGATATCACCCAGGTCTATCTCACGTTTCGACAAGCTAGCAAAAAGGTTTAAAGAACAATTTCAATCGTACACCATACATTTTAAGGACATTATGCCAATATCTACATTCTCCTAAGGCCCTAGAGAATCGCTAAATCATTCCTTGGACCAATTCAATGCCACGATCAATAAAGGTCGGTAATTCAGATAAGAAGATAATCCTTATGGAGTTGTTGTATGCCATTAACAAAGAAATAGATTTTGGAAAGTGAATCAAAATGAATGAGCTTACAACTTCGGAGAAACTTTATGAGAAATCTAACGAATTTCTGTTACTGGAGGAAGCAAAGGTCGTCGAAAGAGGCTCCACCACTAGAGGTCAAGATTATGTTTCCTAAGGAAATTCCAAAATGAAGCATGGAGTAACTAGTTCGGGAAATGCTAACTTGGACAGAAACTAGAAGAAGTTCAATTAAGATAAAATTAAAAAAATGAAAAAAACAACAAATATTTAGTGGTTTTAATCAGGAGGAATATACAACTTTGAATGATAGCTTGGAGAACATCTTCTTAGCCACATGAACACGAATGTTACCCAAAACTTGTCACTAAGAAACTGACTAAGGCATGGAAGCGGTGTGAAAAGTATTGTCATTTCCACGGAACACATGGGTATAACACTATGAGTGTCACCACTTGAAGAAACTCAATGAAGAACTAATCAGAAAAAATAATCTTCATTAGTATGTATTAAAGCCACCAAAAGTGAACCTGTCGCTTACATAAAGGTAGGTGACTCCGGTTGTAACACCCCACACTCGCTTGTCATCTCAAACGGGCCATTTTCCAAGGAACATAGCACATTTAGGTATAACAACAAGCTTTACAAAGTCTAAGATTCACAGGACAAAAAATAAATTACAACAGAAACATAATATCTTATTTAAGCTTTTGAAAAAAACATTGTTTTATAACTGAACAAAATGTCATTGCATCAAAGTCCCAAAATCACTTAATTAGCAAAGTCCACACTATATATCATAACATCCCAATTACATAGAATTGAATAAAAATAGAAGCTAAAAACACATTAGAATGGAATGCACAAACCATGCTTTAAGCCTGTCAAGAAATTTGTTATTGTTCATGTATGCCAATAGGAGAAGAAGAGGAAGAAAGGAGACTGGGTCAGGCATAAAGTATGTTGAATGAAAGTGATTATTAGAGTTTTAGGCTAAATTAAAGAAAATAGATTTGATAATAGTTTTAGTGTTACAAGGTAATGTGTTCATGCACAACCTAAGATGGTTTTGGAGATAAATTATTTTTCTTCAAATTGATTATTTATCTAGTTCAAGCTGATTGATTGCACCAAATTACCACTATAGGAATATTATTGAGATCAATTCCTAAATCTACCCAATGATCAACCTTTCCTACTTAACCCCTCTTAGCATGGAAATCTATCACATTTTAACATGGTAGAATGTCACTGTGAACCTACTCGCCATGAATCTGCATCAACACGAATCACTATCCATCGATCCACCAACAAAGGCATAATTTAGCATATGGATGCAATAGCCCCAATCGATGTTGCATGTATAGTCATCACCGGGTACACTAGCTGTCTCCCCAGTATTTGACCAGTTAACAACAAAGTGTGTTCTGATCTCTATCCCAGATCTGAGATATCAGTCCTTGAATTGAATAGGAATGTTGTTTTGGTCTTGTCGAACATTACCCTAATGGCTCTCCCTCATACTCAGTCCTTGACCTAAATTTTATTTATAAACTTAATCTGTGATCTCAGTTTAATCTATCGACCCAATCCAAGATTTGACTCTAATCCACTGCCTCAGCCCTTGACCCGAGCCTTTCTTATGATATTGTACTTTCACCAAGACAATTTCATAATATCATAATATGTTTTAATATTTTCTTCTAATTCATTGTGTTCTAGTGTTCAAACTTCACTAGATTGTTTCATTATCGTAATAAGTCTTTTTTATCTTCCTGCTTAACTATAGCGAGTGTTATAATTTTCCTACAAGTCTGTATAAATAGTTTTTTCTTGTTTTTATTTTTGTAACAGTTAATATTATGCTTTTAATTTACATTGTACTTATTTTCGATCTTTTCCAATAATTTTGTATTTTTTGCTATGCACTAAATCTTCTTTTCCTATGTAATCTACATGGATTTAAATCTATTTTTAATTCCGAAATTATAGAACTATAACTTCTTAATACACGTAAGAGGAATGTAAATTAACCGTTCTTGATTTCAAAGCTATAGCTCTCTGCACTTTCCTGCAAAATATATTTCTCTAGGTTTAATTTCAAAACTATATTTTTTCTAGTAGTTAATTGCAAAATTATAAATTTTCTATACTCCACTGCAAAATTGTAACATTGTATACTTAATTGGCAAATTGTAACTTTCTATACATAACTGTAAAACTGTAACTTTTCTGTACTTAATTTCAGATATATAACTTTTTGGGCGTAATTGCAACTATATGACTTTTCCGTACTTAATTGCAAAATTGTAAACTTTCAGACAATTCCTTGTTTTTATTACAGATCTACATGTTTTACAAATATCTTTTATAAATGTATTGTCCCATCATTTAATCCGTATGCATGAAGTTGATCTCTTTTCATGAATTTTCACGTTATAAAGAGAATTAAATTTACTTTTAAAAACTGTAAAAGAATTGTTGAAAACTGTAAATACTATAGAAAATAGAATAAAGGTAAAGGCTGAAAATATACTTACAGAAAAATAACTTAAAAACTATAAAAGTTTACTATTAAAAACTTTATTATTTTCATTTCTCAAAAATCTAAAATAATAACTATCACTCACCTGTCAATCTTAGTTGTAGTCCTCTATCTTCCGAAATCCCACTTCTAAGTTGTCTACAAATTTTTATTTTAAAAATCTATCCCTTAAAAATATTTAGATTTAGGGTCATCCCACAAGCAAAAAAAACCAAAGAGGGCAAGTGAGAGAGTGGTTAAGCTTAGGGTCTTTTTTATAGTGAAGTTAGGGGATTTCAAACTTGTAGGGTTAGCTTGATTTGACCTAGGCTATATATGTCATAGGTACACATCTAATCACTAATTTCAAATCTAAATGGTTCAGGTTTATTTAGTTCTCATATTTATTCCTTTCATTATGTATCTGGTCAGAAAACTAGCTAAGTTACTACCATTATTGGACATTTTTACCTCGTCGGGTCGACCTATATATAGCAACTGATGACCTATAGATCGATGTATGAATAGTGTTGGGTCGACCTAACCCTTTGTATATATATGATTTTTTTTCATTTTAAAGTAGCAAAATTTTCATTTAGTCTTTTTTTATATCTTCTTCATTTTAACTCGGAATTGGACATGTTATATATGAAAATTTTCTAGAAAATCGCCACGGACACAAAAGAAAAGTTTCTGTATGCAAATTAATATATCTACGAAAGATTTATTTTTTCAATTTCTTTTCTTTTTTACAGTTGATTCCTTTTATTAATTTTATTTTTATATATTAATAATATTATTTTAAAAAAATAAGCCAACATAGTGTGACCCAGTGGAAAGGCGTGCTCCTACCTGGTAAAAGGTCAAGAGTTCGAGGCGTACCCTAATCACCATGTTGACATATTAACCAATTTTCAAAAAAATATTATTAAAGTACCAAGTCGTTATATTCTCCCCTCCTTAAAGGATTTCATCCTCAAACTGACAGAGAATAGAAAAATGTGACTAACAACCACAAACAAAATCTACAGCCACCTATTCAAATACCATCCATTGCATCCATTGTCCTTAAGATTTCTAAATCAATTTATGTTATTATGCAATAGTGTAGTTTAAATGTCCTTAGTTAATGTAAAAGATTAGGCAATCTACTGATCCAGTCGACCTCCTTTTTATGCAAATATACAAGGGTCGTGCATTCAAATGTACGCAAAGATCCAAATGATAACTGATAGTTCTATATGCGTGCTAAAATCATCATCCATATGCAACAACCATATGATAATCACCCATTTATAGCAATCATGGAATAAATACAACACACATCCATATGTTAATGCTTGTGACCTAGTTTGGTCGATCACTAAAAGACAATAGTATCTAGTTTGTGCAAATGCATTCATCTACTTCCACTAGTAAACACTTGTAAACACTTACATTCATCATACATAACATGTTCTAATAACATATTTACAACCAATCCTACCATTCGTAGGCATAATTCTAAGATATACATTTCCCAAGGATACTCAAAAGAGCTAATAATAGAAATTCTAATAAATGTTTGCTAAAAGATTAGGAGTAAGGAGCTTGGATTCTCCAAAGACATCTAAACTGCTATATCCCTATAAGATGAATTTTTGTGTGGAATTAGTTAAAGCCTTATTATATGATCACGAACTAATGGATCATACCTCTTCTCTATTCCTCCTAACCAAATGGTTCCTCTCGTAAATATTGTGTAATTCTAATCAAATTCATTGGAAAACTTTATCATCTTACCCACTTTAAGTATCCTACAAAGAAGCCTTATAAGTCTCGGAGGAAGCTAACTAACATACCTCCTAAAACTTCTTATTTACCACTGACTTGTCTTGTCCATTAGCCTCTTTCTAGTGCTAAAACAATTTTAACTAGTTTGTATAGCTTAGCTACTATTACAACTTGACCTAAGATCCTAGGTCCTACTCTACCCTCCAAGTAGAGCCATCATAATCTTATTTCCTTTTCAATTGTTCCACTTATATTGTCCAACCCCGTAAGAGTGCACATTTTTCCCCTTACATTATTTCAAAAATCAATTTATCCTTCAAAAATATTTCTTGCATATTCTTTGTGGGAAAACTTAATGTACATGGAGTTACAATGTAACAACTCACCTTTTTGGATAGTTTAAATCGACAATAAACCTCAAACATTCGACTCAAGCTATTCAAAATGATATAATGGGTTTTCTTTAAAGAAATGAGATTCAGAAGAACAAGTATATAATCTCACAACAAAAGGACAAAATACGATAAAAAATAACAGAAACCCATAGTGGTTCATGAAGCTGTTATCAATATACTTGATTTAAATTTACATAATAAACAAGATTTTAAATTTAACGGGCCGAATAAGAAAATGTTATGGAATATAATAATGAGTGAGGTCTTCGAATCCAACTTCATCTCCAGAATAGAGGTCTTCGAAATACTGAAATAGTCGGTTTGACCAGAGAGTAAAGTAAAATGAAACACTTGAGTAGGGATTAACATTCTTATGCAAGTAAATCAACTAAAGTGAAATGTTCAAGGAAAATAATTCAATCAGTGAAATATCAAGCTTAAGTAAACATCAAGTTTCATCTCATAAATTGGCCCAGTTCAAGTACTACTTTTCATAATCATTTTCTATATCAATTCAATATTCAAATACAAATGCAAATCTAAATTGAACTTCAAATACTGGATTCAATTTCATGTTCAAATTCCCATATTTTATACAAATCGTTTTCAAATTCTAACTATAATTTTAGATTTCTGTATCACAAATATCATTGTTACATGAAATCTTTACATTCAATCAATTCAGACTTAATCAGATTAGGACTATGCTTTTATTTTATATAGTTAAATTTAATATAGAAATTGAAATAGTAATAAAATATATGTAGTAGTTAAATTTTTAAAATTATTTGTTTAAAATGGATATAAAATGTATATGATAGTTAAATTTAATTTATAGAATAGCTTTATTAAAATAGTAGTCAAATATATTTTAGTTATGAAAATAAACTGTAAGAGAAATCAGTTTACATAAAATAATCTAATCTAAGACAGTGCTTACCTGAACTGATTTAAATAATCCAATCCGAACTAAAGATTCACATTTCTAAAAAAATTCCTAAATTATATTAGATTGCAAATATCAATTTCAATTAACTGTAAAGTTTAAATCGTTTAAAATTTAAACATGTAATCAAATTCAAACTCTGAACCATTTTCATAAATCAATTCAGTTTAATGGTATAAAATTAATTATTCACATTAATTCAAATTAACAATTTAATTAAAATCATTAAGTTTTACCCATTTTGATTCATATCTCAATTCAATTTCACAATGGTATTATATACAATGTATGGTATCGAGAACTTATAGTTTGATAACAATAACGGTGTCAAATAAATGAACAATCTAATAACAAATATACAAGCGAACATAACATAGGGATTAACAAGCATAAAAAATTACATGAATTGATCACTTATTATTTCGGTCAATTTACAACTAGTATTCGTGTAAATTAACACTATCATTTCACAAAATTTAGCAGCTAATATTTCATGTAAACAACAACTAACGTTTCATGTAACACCCCTTAATTCTATAGACACTATAATGATAAACTAAGAAATACTTAATTAAATATTCTGAATTTAGTAAAATGGACTACGCCATTGCGTTCGTCTCGGAATTCTGCTTAAGATAGACAGCAAGTTTGCGTAAAACAGACATCGTATGAAGAAGTTATTAAGGTTAGAAGTTTATATACACACAAGAGAATTATATATATACAAAACCAATCAAAACATTCAAAATATTTTGAAAACCAGAAGCAGGAAGGCACAAAACTCAGCCCATTGAGGGTCGACCCCGTGCCCTAAGGGTGTCGACCCATGGGTCGACACCACAATAGGGGTGTCAACACCCATGTCGACCCTCCTGATGAATCTGGACTTGTTGTATGTCCTGGTTCATTGGCTGATGGTTATATAAAGGACCTTAATCCCATTGTTTTATTCATCTAAATCAATGGAGACAATGAGGTGCAGCCCCAACTCAGTTTGATCTAGCCTATTCTTCTTCAACAACAAGTTATACATATTCAAAGATTTGTGCTACGTCATCTGGGATCAATTCTCTATTCTTTAGTTCCAATCACAGTGAGTCTATGTTATTTTTAGATATAAACGCCTAAAATGTAATCTTGACATGTTTATAAGTTTGGATCTAAGCCTATGTCTGTTAGTAATCTGAATCACAACAGATCTGCCTTACTTATATATATATATATATAATTTACTATTTAGATCTCACATGTCTGTTCATAATATCCCTATCATGTTAGTTTGCCTAATCATGTCACCATATGCTTATTATGTTAGTTCGCCTAATCATGTCACTGTATGCTTATTCTGTCAGTATGACCAGTTCTATCATCATATGCCAGTTTTATTTACTAAGCCTATTCTTGTTCTCTTCTCTCCCTCCTATCCTTTTTATTTTTATAGCCAGGCTACCTTTGAGCCTAGGCATATCGCTCAAATACACGAACGCACGAAATTGGGAATGATTAATTTGGGGGCATAATTCATATTGTAAAACATGATTGGGAATTTTAGGCATAATTTGTACCTTGAGCCAAAACTTGAGATTTGGGGGCATAATCTATATCTTGATCTAAACCTTAGTCTGGGGCATAACTTGTATCGTAGAACGGACAGGTATTAGGCATGATAAAACATGATAATTTGTTAATAATGAAAATGCCTAGATTTACAGTAATCAGAAACTGTAACCGCGCTTAGACACGAGGTTAAGTTACACTTGTGGTAGAAGCCTTCTCAGAACCGCCCGACATATCCAGCGTCCATAGGTGGTAAATCTAATATGAGGGGTCTAAGTGCATAAACACGTAATGTGCTAAGACCCGAGGTTAAGTCCGACTTGTGGAAGAAGTTTGCCCGGACCCAAATGACATATCCAGCTTCCACAAGTGGTGGACTTAATATGGGAGGTCTAGCGCATTAATAACCATAAATAAATGAATGGTGATGAACTAGTAATACTTAACCTGTTTGAATCCATAAGGATTACATGAACCTGTTAACTGGAGTAGTGGTTAAGTAAACTTGCTTGAAGCAGTGGGAGGGTTAAGTTAATTTTGTTAAATATGTGGGGACGGGTTATACATATAAACCCGACAAACTTAACCTGTTGGGGTTATGCAATCTTTTGAACTGGTTGGCATAACCTGTTGAAATCCTAGTAGTGGGGATGCAAACTTAGGGGGAAGCTTGTATCATCTAGAGTGTGGGACCCATACCAGTCAGTAACCTATATTGGTATCAAACGAAGAACCCAGAACTAGGTCGGGGTCAGGGCACGCTTACTGAGTTGGTTGTAAGAGGTCCATCTAAGGGACGATATGGGCGGCGCATTCCAACGAGGTCATGTGCGTGCATGGGTCCGGTCCAGGGAGGATAAGACGCCGTGACACCTGCAAATATGGTTTGTGCACATCTTGTGAACAAAGGGTTGCCACTTAGGAAGTGATATATCCTACTGTGGGGCCAGCACAAAATATCTACGAGTTAAGGAGCCGATCGATCGAGGGTAGTAATTAGGGTACACCTAGTCTTTCTTGTTTAAGAGCCGGTTATTGTCGTTGGGGGTTAACACCTGTCAGTTCTATTGGGCTACCTGTTATTGTATGGGGGTAAAACCTCTCACTAGAAGTACACCTACGTCTACCATCTTGCACTTGTGGGGATCATCTTGTTCTTATGATACTACTATTGGTGCAGAGAAAAGTATCAGAGAAGCGCAATATATTCTATTCAGTTATCCTGTTTACCTTGTTATACCTGCCTTATGACTCTGTTATCTCTCTTTCTCCAGTTTATATGCATGTCATGATGCTTTTACTTATTTATATGCTAAAAGTAATTGGACTCGCCAGACTTTATGTCTAACCCATTTTGTTTTCTCTTCTCTCTCTTCCGTTTCTCCCCAAGTTTCTTAGGGTGGGAATACTCAAGATTGATCATGATTCTTCTTTTCTTCTAGGAGCTGCTTAGATGTACTGCTTGATTTCCTATCTTCTCTTCTGTGGCTATATTTTGGGGATTATGCTCTTTTTGTATCGTTTTACTCTGATGATGATTTTTGTACAAGGCAGAAGTTTTATGTTTTTAGTAGTCCAGACTTATTATGTAATTGGGTTTGAACCACGAAGCTTTTCTATTTAATTAAATTTTAGTTCCGTTGTTATTTTATATATCTTTTGTGATGTTTCTGCTTCTTTTTACCTATGACGCCATTTGGTATTAGAGCTGAAGGTTACCAGATCAGATAAAAGATTTTGAAAATTGTTTTCAAAAGAGTTTTAAAAGAAAGCATTTGTAAAAGAAAAGTCTGTTTTGAAAAACATATTCCCCAAAGCCATATGAAATATCTTTTGATTCTCTGTTTGAATCCCTTTTTCCTTTTCTTTTCAGCATGTCTGGGGAACCTAATATTCCTGAGGGCATTTATATACTGGCTTGGTTTCGTAGGTATCTTGAGGCTAATGCACCTATCGAAGGCCAAGCAGATGCCCCTTCCCCAGCTGCAGCCATTGTTCCTCCTCCTCCTCCGCATGCTGATAATTTCTCTAAGATATGCAAAGATTTTTGTGCTATGGGTGGAACGACATTTCGAGGAACTGAGATTTTTGTAGAAGCAAGGAATTGGCTCAAAAAGACGGAGGATTTGTTGGAATTTTCGAAATTGACGATCGTAGAAGATTCAGTTAGCCATTTGGCAGCTGAAAGATGAGGCTTCATTCTAGTGGGAAGTTATGCAAGCAGGGCGTCCAGTTGAGACTTGGGATGATTTCTGGCAGATAATCGAAGTGAAGTTTCTTTCTCAAGCCGAGCAAAGCATGCAAATGGAAAGGTTTTTGGCACTTAAGCAGGGAGGCATGTCTGTTAGGGAGTATGTTAATGAGTTTAATAAATGGTGAGGTTTGGTTTGGAACTAGTAGATACCCCACACAAGACAGCTTTGAGGTTTGCTAGAGGATTGAATGAACCCCTCCATGGGTTGGCTATGTCACATATTCCACTGGGAGCAACTTTTGAGAAACTCGTTGATATGGCACTAATGCATGAGGAAGATAAGGGTGAAAACAAAGAGGTTGAGGTTGAGGAAACACAAAATAAGAAGGTGTGGCCCAAGAAAGAACAACAGCAACAAAATAAGGGCGGTAAGAATGGTAAAGTTTGAGATAAGAGGAAATGTTATCATTGCGGATGCGAGGGTGATGCGATCAAGGATTGCAAGAAAAAAAGAGTGATTGTTTTCATTGTGGAGAAGTTGGACATCTTGTTAAGGATTTCCTGAAGAAGCAAGGACATGGTCAAAGGGCAGGATCTTCTGGGGGGCAGATGCCTGCTCTCATGGCCAGCACACCAGATAAATGTAGGAAAGTTTTCGTTGAAGGTTCGATTTCTCTTTCTGATCATCCAGTTAGAACTCTTTTTGATTCTGGCGCTTTGCATTCTTTTATATCTGATTTTATGGTTGAGTCTCTACACCTTAGTACTAGTATGGTTTTGGATCATGTTATTGTCTCAAACCCCATTAGGGGTACGACTCATCTGTCTATGATTTGTCGGGGTTTGAGGATATCTGTGTTAGCCATCGAGTTTGAATGTGACACATATGTGCTTGGTTCATGGGCTATGGTTTGATTCTAAGAATGGATTGGCTAGCCATATATGGTGCCATTCTGGATTATGAGAGGAGGGTCGTTAGACTTTTGACTTGCCATGGGAGGACCCTCGAGATTTTTTGTGACCCTAAAGGGTCTTTCATGCTTAGTTTCCTAGAGTCTCTTGATGCATGTATTTACGATTTACGATCTATACCAGTAGTCTGTGGGTATCCTGATGTTTTTGAGGAAGTTAGGGGCTTACCTCTAAGGCGCAAGATTGATCTTCGTATATACTTAGTGGACAATGCAAAGCCAGTTGCATTGCCTATGCACCATATGGCTCCAAGAGAAAGGAGGGAGCTCAGCAAGCAAGTAAGGGAGCTACTTGGGAAAGGGTTTATTATGCGAAGCATATCTAAATGGGGTGCTCTAGTAGTATTCACCACTAAGGCGGATGGTTTGCTTCGCTTATGTGTGGACTATAGAGAGTTGAATAAACTCACTAAGAAGAATAGGCATCCACTTCCGAGGATAGATGATCATTTTGACCAGCTTGTCAGTGCATCTATTTTCTCTCAGTTAGACTTGGCCATGGGGTTTCATTAGTTGAGGGTGGCCAAGGACGGCATAGACAAGACCGCTTTAAGAACCCCATATGGTTTCTTCGAGCGCCTCGTTATGCCTTTTGGGTTGAAGAATACACCCGCCTATTTTGTTTATTTGATGAGTAGGATGTTTCGGGAGTTTCTAAATAAGTTCGTTGTAATCTTTGTTGATGACATCTTGATTTTCTCAAAAAGCGAGGAAGAGCAAGCCCGGCATTTAAGGGAGGTTTTGAAAACTCTCCGTGCGCACCATCTTAAGGCAAAATTCTCCAAATGTCATTTTTGGAGAAAAGAACTGAGATTTCTAGGGCATGTGGTCTCTAAAAATGGGATAGCAGTAGATCCCGCGAAGCTAGTTGCAGTTCAAGATTGGCAAATCCCAAGGAATGCAATGGAGGCGAGGAGTTTTCTTAGTTTAGCGGGCTATTACAGGAAGTTCATTAAGGACTTCACAAAGATATCAGCCCTACTCACCAAACTGACGAAGAAGAATCTGACATTTTCTTGGGATATAGATTGTGACGATGCTTTTCAGCGTTTGAAGAGGGTACTGACAACAACCCCAGTCTTGACCTTGCCCCATGGGAACAAAATGTTCATAGTATACACTGATGCATGTGGTACAGAGCTTGGTGCGGTTCTGATGCAAGAAGGAAGGGTAGTATGTTATGGAGATAGACAACTAAGAGTTCATGAGTAGAACTTCCCTACCTATGACTTAAAGTTATCTGCCATAGTATTTGCGCTTAAGACTTGGTGCCACCATCTACTTGGAGAGAAGTTCGAGTTGTACATCGATCATAAATCTCTCAAGTACTTGTTCTCGCAGAAGGATCTTAATTTAAGGCAACAATGATGGATGGAGTTCCTAGCATCCTATGATTTTGATATTGTTTATACCCCTGGCAAGGGTAATGTAGTGGCAGACGCATTAAGTAGGCAGAGGATGGCTTTGAGTCTTCTGGTTGTGGAGAGGAAAAGCTTGGAGTTTATACCGACTTTTGATTTTAGACACTCCACTGAGTTTACACATGGTTTATTGGCATCAGTAGAGGTGCGACCTACTTTGTTGGACCAGACTGGGACTTCGAAGTAAGAGGACCCACAGCTAGCAGATATCTTGGATATGCTCAGTAGAGGGGAGACATCTAGTCACCTCAGTAGATATTCCACGGTCGATAGAGGGTGGTTGTGACGAGATGGAAGGCTTTGTGTTCCCCGAGTTGGGAGTTTGTTGAAGACAGTCCTTGAGGAAGCCCATCATTCTAAGATGACTATTCATCTAGGCGGAGATAAGATGTATAGAAATATGAAGAGGGTTTTCTTTTAGGATGGGATGAAGAAAGATGTGGCGGAGTTTGTTCTCGATGTTTGATTTGTCAGCAATTCAAGGCTGATCAAAGGAAACCTGGTGGTTTACTTCATCCTTTAGAAGTCCAATAGTGGAAGTAGGAGAGCGTCTCTATGGATTTCATTGATGGTTTCCCTGGATCAAGGAAAGGCAACACCAGTATTGGGTTATAGTTGATAGGCTTACTAAGAGTGCTCACTTCATCCTTATTAAGAGTAAGAGGACATCAGCATGGTTGGCAGCAGTTTATCTTCATGAGGTAGTCTGTTTGCATGGAATATCTTCCAGTTTTGTGAGTGATCGTGACCCCATTTCCATTAGTGAGTTTTAGAGGAGCTTGCAAGAGAATTAGGTACACAGTTGTGTTTGAGCACGGCTTATCACCCATAGACCGATGAACATATGGAACGAGTGAATAGAGTTCTTGAGGATCTTTTAAGATTGTGTATCCTAGTCTTTGGAGGGACTTGGGAAGAGCATCTTCCTTTAGTAGAGTTCGCTTACAACAACAGTTACTAGACTACTATTGGCATGGCACCTTTCGAAGCATTGTACGGACGACCCTATGGATCACCGACTTGCTGGTGGGAATCTACAGAAAGGCTTCTATTTGGACCTGTGATGGTTAGAGAAACTTCAGAAAAGATTGATCTTATCCCCAGGCGCATGAATATAGCTCAGGACAGACATAAGTCCTAGATGGATAGGAGAAGGACTGACACTGAGTTTGAGGCGAGAGACATGGTTTTCGTCAAGGTGTCACCCTTGAGGAATGTGGTTCATTTTGGATCTATAGGGAAATTAGTACCAAGGCTTGTAGGGTCATTTCCTATAACAGAAAGTATTGGCCAAATGGCTTATAGAGTAAAGCTACCAGAGAGACTGTCTGACGTTCATGATGTTTTCCACATTTCTCATTTAAGGAAGTGCTTTCATGATATCGCAGAAGTAGTTGAGCCAAGTATGCTTGAGGAAGTAGAGGTGGAATGGGAGGCGATAGTTAGATGAGTTCCTACCCGTATTCTTGGATAATAAGTTAAGAAGCTATGCAATCAGGAAGTCAAGTTGATGAAAATTCAGTGGGGAGATAACCAAGAGGATGCAACTTGGGAGACTGAAGACAAGATTCACGCTTTGTACCCTTTTCTTTTCAAGGGTATGTTCTAACTTCCTTTCCAAAACTTTTATCCATGCTTGTTTCTATCATTTAAGTACATCCTATCAATCGAATCTTCGACCTTTAGGTAGGAATCCCATGGATGTAAACATATGTTTGAGACATGTTATGTTTGATGGATGCAAGTGGATGCAAGTGGTTGCTCGAGGATGCATATACACACACATTAGGCACTAGATCGGCTCAATCACTCTCATACTGCATGTGGAAGTGTGTGCATTTTTTTCTTTTATGGATGGAAATGGTGTATCATCGTATGAATGATTGCATTTGGATGAATGATTGTGCACACATATAAAACTTACATGTTATAATAGGATTATTTGCATACATGTTGGCTTCATGGCACTAACATACATTGCATTAAGGAGGTCAACTGAATCAGTAGACCGTCTAATCTTTTGCACTAGTATAGGGAAATATACATACACCTTTGCATATGTTCATATAAGCATTAGAAATCTTTTAAGGACAATAGATGCCTTTGATTAGGGGGTGAGTAGATGGATAATGGATGTTAGGATATACATTCTTCTTAACTTAGAGATTTCTGGGGCGAAATCCTTTAAGTAGGGGAGAATGCAACACCTCTTAATTCTAAAGACACTATAATGATAAACTAAGAAATACTTAATTAAATATTAGGAATTAAGTAAAATGGACTACGCCATTGCGTTTGTCTCAGAATTCTTCTTAAGATAGACACCAAGTTTGCATAAAACGGACATCGTATAAAGAAGTTATTAAGCTTAGAAGTTTATATACACACAAGAGAACAATATACATACAAAACCAATCAAAACATTCAAAATATTTCGAAAACCAGAAGCGGGAAGGTGCGGGAACTCGGCCCGTTGGGGGTCGACCCCGTGCCCTAAGGGTGTCGACCCATGGGTCGACACCACAACAGGGGTGTCAACACCCATGTCGACACCCCTGATGAATCTGGACTTGCTGTGTGTCCTTGTTCGCTGGCTGATGCCTATATAAAGGACCTTAATCCTATTGTTTTATTCATTGAAATCAATAGTGACAACGAGGTGCTGCCCCAATTCGATTTGATCTAGCCTATTCTTCTTCAACAACAAGTTATATGTTTTCAAAGATCTGTGCTACATCATCTATGATCAACTCTCTATTCTTTAGATCCAATCATAGTGAGTCTATGTTATTTTTAGATATAAACACCTAAAATGTAATCTTGACATGTTTATAAGTTTGGATTTAAGCCTATGCATGTTAGTAATCTGAATCACAACAGATCTTCCATTACTAGTATATCTAATTTACTGTTTAGAGCTCATATGTCTGTTCATAATATCCCTATCCTGTTAGGTTGCCTAATCATGTCACCATATGCCTATTGTGTTAGTTCGCCTAATCGTGTCACTATATGCTTATTCTGTTAGTATGATTAGTTCTATCATCATCTGCCAGTTTTATTCATTATGTTTATTCTTGTTCTCTTCTCTCCCTCCTTCCTTTTTTATTTTTATAGCCAGGCTACCTTCGAGCCTAGGGCTATCGCCGAAATACGCAAACGCACGAACGATTGGGAATGATAAATTTGGGGGCATACTTCATATTGTAAAACGTGATTGGGAATATCGGGCATAATTTGTACCTTGAGCCAAAATTTGAGATTTGGAGGCATAATTTATATCTTGATCTAAACCTTAGTTTGGGGCATAACTTGTATCGTAGAACGAATGAGGATTTTAGGCATGATAAAACATGATAATTGGTTAAAATGAAAATGCCTAGATTTACAGTAATTAGAAACTGTAACCGCACTTAGATACGAGGTTAGATTACACTTATAGTAGAAGCCTACCCAGAACCGCCGCCCGTCATATCCAACATCCACAAGTGATAAATCTAATGTGAGGGGTCTAAGTGCATAAACACGTAATGTGCTAAGACCCGAGCTTATGTCCGACTTGAGGAAGAAGTCTGCCTTGACCCAGCCGACATATCCAACATCCACAAGTGGTAGAATTAATGTGGGAGGTCTAGTCCATTAATAACCATAAATGAATGAATGGTGATGAACTAGTAATACTTAACCTATTTGAATCCATAAGGATTACATGAACCTGTTAACTGGAGTAGGGGTTAAGTAAACTTGCTTGAAGCAGTGGGAGGGTTAAGTTAATCTTATTAAATATATGGGGATGGGTTATACATATAAACTCGACAAACTTAACCTATTGGGGTTATGCAATCTTTTAAACTGGTAGGCATAACCTATTGAAATCCTAGTAGTGGGGATGCAAGCCTAGGGGGAAGCTTGTTTCATCCCGAATGTGGGACCCATACCAGTCAGTAACCTATATTGGTATCAAATAGACAACCCCAAACTAGGTCGGGGTCAGGGCACGCTTACTGATTTGGTTGTAAGAGGTCCATCTAAGGGACGGTGTGGGAGGAGCATTCCGACGGGGTCATGGGCGTGCGTGGGTCCGTTCCAGCGGGATTAAGACGCAGTGACACATGTAGATATGGTTTTTGCACATCTTGTAAACAAAGGGTCGCCACTTTAGGAAGTGATACATTCTACCGTGGAGCCAGCATAGGGTATCTATGAGTTAGGGAGCCAATCGATTAGGGGTAGAAATTAGGGTACGTCTAGTCTTGCTTGTTTAGGAGCCCGTTATTGTTATTGAGGGTTAATACCTGTCAGTTTTATTGGGATACTTATTATTGAATGGGGTAAAACCTCTCACTAGAAGTAAACCTGTGTTTACCATTTTGTACTTATGGGGATCGTCTAATTCTTGTGATACTACTGGTGCATAGGAAAGTATTAGAGAAGCGCAATATATTCGATTCAGTTATCTTATTTACCTTGTTATACCTGCCTTATGACACCGTTATCTTTCTCTTCCCCCAGTTTATATGCATGTCATGATGCTTTTTCTTATTTATATGCTAAAAGCAACTGGACTCGCCAGACTTTATGTCTGACCCATTTTGTTTTCTCTTCTCTCTCTTCCGTTTCCCCCTCAGGTTCTCAGGGTGGGAATATTCAAGCTTGATCAGGATTCTTCTTTTTTGCTTAGAGATGCTTAGATGTACTACTTGATTTCGTATCTTCTCTTCTATGGCTATACTTTGGGGATTATGCTCTTTTTATATCTTTGTACTCTGATGATGATTTTTGTACGAGGCAGAAGTTTTTTGTTTTCAGTAGTCCAGACTTATTATGTAATTTGGTTTGAACCACCAAGATTTTCTATTTAATAAAATTTTAATTCCACTGTTATTTTATATCTGTCTTGTGATGTTTCTGTTTCCGTTTACCTATAACGCTTCACAAAATTTAATGCATTCTGATAAAGTGACATTAACGGATGTGGGGTGCCACATTTCATGTAATTTACTATCATGTAAATGACAATTAACCGTACATGTAATAATTGATTTAATCTCATGTAATAAACAAGTAACAATCAATTTTTTAACTATAATATTGTCATTATTTCATTCAATATCTACATAACGTTTCATGTGAAATCAACTAACTTACAATCAAATACTGTTAGACCAAAAAGTGGTTCTAACACCCAACAAAGTAGAATTGTAGAGGATTATAACAAAATAAAAAGCAGCAAACATACATAATTTATAGTGGTTCGACATTAACGAGCCTACATCCACTTTATATGATTCTAATTGATTGATGATCACAAGTACAATCTATGTATTCACTCTCTCTCTCTCTCACAATTACAATGATGAATCTGTCGATATTAATCAAATAAAACTCAATAAATTGGAGTTAAATCTGAATAAGTTGGAAATGATGTGGTAATGGAGGAATAAGAATCACTCAAGTGGCAAAAGATCCCAAAAAAGGCAAGTCTTTGGCTATATATAGGCAAATTCTGCAGGAGTGTCATGGGATGACGTTGCGCTCATCCCGAAAATCTTGGAGCGGTTCATGAGTGAGTGGAGAGGCAGTTACTGAGGCGGTTCGTGACACGTGGAAAAGGATCCGTGCTTTTCGGGTAGTGGAGATCGTGGGTGAATCATGTCTTCATTTTAGTCTTAAAAGGATGGGGTCGGATCGCACCCCCATGACCCGAGCTGGTGTTCTGCTCTTTTCATTGTGTTGATTTCTTTATGTGTGAGCTTATGGTCACGAACCGGGTACAACGACCCAAAGACTTCTGACCATGCACAGCGAGATGAACCTTCTCTTTTGGAATGATGAACATGTGAGCTATCTTTCCGACTTAATTGTATACATTCAAGCTTTGTGTGGCTTGGTCAAAAAGCAAGCCAACATTTTTCCTCCTCAAAGTGTGTTTTATCGAAGATGAAATATGTGCTTCGAATCAGTTAATTTGTCTATTCCCGAACTGCTGTGTGTTAATAGTCATGTCTATCTGTATGGTCGTACCACTTCATAGAGTCGTGTCTTCTGATTCTTGAGACAAGTATAAATATAGGATGAAGTTTCCAATTATTTTTACTGTGCTCATTGCTTTCAAGATTCAGATAAAATCTCAAATGACTTCTCAGGTAAAATTTTCAACTTTCTTCACCGATTTTGACTTTTGTCTTCATCGATTGGTTTTAAGTTCCAACTATCGGATCAAGTTTAGGGTTCTTGTACTATCGATGAGTGCTAGTGATTGGGTCGGCTTTAATGTCAACAAGGGCCACTCAAATTGGGTCGATCCATGTTCATGCGAAACGTTATGAAGTGTGGGATTTGTAGCTTTGGTTCAATCCAATCATTGGGTTTCTGAATTGAATGGAGTCACCAAGCCAACGGGAATGCGAGCAGCCCATTATTCATAACATATAAAGTATCTTTACCCCACCATTTTATTTACTTTTCAACGCATCTAATTTATTTCCAACTTCCAAGACCCTAGCTTCTTATTTTTCCCAAGTTTCATCCGACTTTAGACCCATTTACTCGAAAGAAATAGGTAATAACAATTTAAGTGCTTTCGATTTCAATTGCCTTTTTAAAATTGAATTGCATATGAGATAAGACACAAGTTTCAATTCGATCTCCGTTGCTTTTTACTAGTGATGTCAGCATCATCGTCCTTTATGCCATCGCCTGCGTTAGTGATGTTGATCACAGTCAGGCAACGGTCGAAATAAAATAAAAAGGGGTGAATCTTTTGCGTCGTTAGCGAACTCATGAGGGAATAGCAGTTTGCTACGTTTGGAGGAGGCAGTGAAGTATCCATGACAATTTCCTCACTGAAGACCCACTCATGGAGATGAAATGCTAAGGGGTCGGAGAGAAGGAGTGTTCTAGTGGGTCGTGGTGATGGTGGGATGGAGTACTCGAGGTCCTTCTCATGTGTGAGGCTTGGTCACAATGTTGAAGAAGTTCAGATTTGAGTGGATGGAATGGCGACAGTTATGCCAGCTCGTGATAATGATTTGAAGAAGGAATATGTTTAGGAGGAAGCAGATCGTGAAGATGGTGGGGAACAATTATCGGATCGGGTCGTGGGTTAGCAATTCGATCCCAGTATATTTGTTGAAGATTCACGAGACGATCCCACTTTTTCATTCAACCAATTATGACTAGCTGACCCCATTTTTATCTTACCATTAATCACGAGTCATTCCTAGTTTTTATCACGAGCCAATCCCAGTTTTTTTATCTTACCATGATCACGAGCCAATCCCAGTTTATGAGATATTCACGGTCAAAAATCGGTTCTTGTATGTGAACTTGTGATCGAGACGTGGAACATGAGCTGATTATGACTATGCGAACCGATCCAATCATATACTCTGGCCCCTATTCATGAGTCCAAACTTTAATTATGCACTCAACTTAAGGCACAAGTTGGGTTGCATATGCGACCCGATCCCGGTGTCCATATAATAAACTTCAACTGCGAGATGATTCCATCTATATGAGCCTACTCTTATTCATAGTCCCATCCAGCTTATTAATGTAGATTTATCAAATAAGTTGATGCATATTTTAATTGAGATCAATTGTAATTCAAAAATATTGATGGACAATTAGGATAGAACCTTCGAACTTATCGCTCTGGACTGATTATCACATAATTTGATAACATAAGCTGGCTAATTGCGTGTTTATCTTTTTACTTCATGCTTTCTCTTTCTAGTACTGCACTCATTGGCACATACTGGCACTTGCACACACGGGGGTCATAAGTAACTACGCTCTAACTCTTAATATTTATCCATCAGTATAACAGATATGTCTGGTAGACGCTCAGCGAGATTATCTGAGAAGAGTACAGCTCCGGAGTCCTCCAGCTATTATAACCTTGATGTGCTCTCTTCCGAATCAGATTGGACGTATTCTGGATCATAGTATGAAATAGATATTAATCAATAGAGATCATCATTTGGGAGTGTAACATTGCTTGATGAGGAAGAGGAAGGTGGAATCAGAGACGATCGAGCTCCTGATGAGTTTGAGAGTGCTGTAAGATTGGAAAATCCAAGCGATTATGTAGCTTCCACACTCGACGAAATAAAACTTAGAAGAGTATGTCTAAAGCACGGGATCCCATGAGATGATGTTAAAGTGGAGAACGAAATGGATAGACCCCATATTGCTCCAGAAGGGTGTATGGATATCAGCAAAGTAATGTGCTCAATATGTGTTATTCCTCCATTTCTGCGAAGCATCGTCGAGTTTCTAAGATGCTTGCGCATAGCTCCGATGCACATCCATCCCAATGCCTATGCTTCTCTATGTACTTTGTATGTCGCATACATGGAAATTTTGGGTACCGATCTCTTTTTCGAAAATATGAATTTCTTATATCATTTCAAGCATCGTTCGAAAGGAACTCCATCTCTCATTTTCTATGAATCCATACAAGACAGAAAAGTTTGACCGATGGGCATAGTAGCTTAGGTGACGTTAAGCTCGAATGGTTTTATATCAAACTCCAAGATGGATGCGTAAGAAGGTGGCTCCAATCGAGTAAATTCCAGATTCCTAAATGTCTATTTTAGCCACCTGAGATGTTGTGCTAATATTTCTTTTCCCTCTGGCAGTTCTCAATCCCAAAAAAAAGGAGAGTGAGCTATACGAAGACCGCCTGGTTCGTCTTAAGAAAAGCAATTCTGATTTCCTCAGGATTAGAAAATGTATCGTGGATGAGAACTTGCATCGACACCACTTATTAGATATCAGACGAGGCCTCGGCCATAAAGGAAAACCTACAGATACATGCCCCTAGTTGAGGGACCACCTGCAACTTTAATTGAGAAGGAAGAAAGTTCGGAGGATCAGGAACTTGCAGGGTTCCATTCAAGAAGTGTAGTTAGGTGATGAAAGAACAACAAGGGGTGAGGATTCAATTGTGCTTCGAAAGAGCCCTTCTCCCATGCCAATTCAAGACGATGTATTAGTGAATACACCTGCTGGAGATATGCATAAGTATGTTACTCCTGAGGATGCCGCCACTCCCGAAAAACAAACCTCTCCTAAGATGCCACCAATAACTAAGTCTCAAGTCAATGACTCTCTTATGGACGAGTTCTTATATCAGGGTCTAGGAAGGCTTCCCCTTCCCGATGCCATTTACACTTCACAAAATTTCAGAACTGATTCTTTCTTTTCCACTTCCAAGGAAGATGCTACTCCCGTGAAAGTCGGGGATACTACACAAATAGTTCTAGCTCCATGCTCCATTCTGATGGGGGGATCACTTAGGATATGCACAACACACTTGCACTGCACGTCACAGCACATGTGTACCATATTAATCCCGATTCTAATATTTACTTATGTCATTTTGCAAGAAAAATGACACGTCAGCGCTACAATATCAAAGATGTCCGCTCAAGCATGCCCTGGTTCGATTCTGATACCGAACACGATCGGCATGAAAGTCATGGTAGAGACGACAGGAGGAACCGCCCACCTCGGCCTTATCGTTCTTCTCATTCCCGATTTCCGCATCGTCTAGATTTAGAGAAACACAAGAGTCATTCTACACATCATGAGGAGGATAAATACGCTTCTAAGGTTCCGATCTCACCAAAGAGAAAACTCATCAGGAAAACCCTCGAAGATAGGTTCTGATCCAAGAGAGAAGCAAAAGGAACTGGGCAAAGAAATGGAGGAGGGCAGAACATCCATCGTGCCGTCTAAGCACCGCAACATCGATATAACCACTACAAGGCCAGTTATACTCGATGATGAGAACAAAGCTAGATTGGAGATTTTGAAGAAGCAATTTCCTGAGCATCATTTCGGGAACATGCATTTTATTCCAGCTCCTAAGCCAGTAGACTCCAATTGGACGAATGAAGTTAAGGCCAAGATAGATTTTGTGGACACTCAATACAAGGAGATGAAGAATTATTCGTGGGATATTTCTAAGATCATTCATGATTTCTGGCCAATGTCAAATATATGAAAGATAATGCTGAATTCAATGCAAAAGCCATTGAGAATACCGAGAAAGAACTTGAGGATTCTCAAGCCAAGCTTGCTCTAGCAAAGCGTGATGTGGGCGATTACAAGAAGCAATATGAAGAATTAAAACAAAGCTACCACACCGAGCTTAAGTCCCATAGTCAGGAGGGCATGGATTTAAAGAAGCAAATCGATAATGCTATGTCTGAGAGTACTAAGGCAAAGTCATCTTGCGCTCGCCTTGAGCAGGAGATGGCAGAATTAGCAAAAAGGAATGCTGAACTGGAGGCTAAACTAGCAGAAGTTAAGTCAAGGGCAGTTCTAGCTGAGGGGAATACAAACATCTCTCTTAAGTCTGCCGAGGATGCTAATGCACAATTTTATGAAAAAGAATTGGATGACTATAGTGAGCTTATGGTACAGTTTTTCGCTCAAGAGATCCACTATCGGGACATCTCTTGGATCAAAGACTACCCAACAACTCTGGCTTATATGTGGGATCAGGTTGTTGAATAGGAGAGGTAAGAGCTCAATGTGGACTCCAGTGATGAAGAAAAACTCATGGAGAAATATTTAAAGGGTAAGGAGACGGTACTCTTAGCTAAAGGGCATAAACTTATTGCTGCTGCTATGGAGGAGGAAATGCGTCAGCTTAAGGGAAAACAAACTGTCAAAACCGGCTCTTTATCTGTTGCCACTAGTGCTATCGAATTGGAGGGGTACGATCCCAGAATCCAAGACTTCCTAAAGCATCTCTCCTGTGTCCAGTTGCTGAAACAACCTTAGAAACTCCTACTGCCCATGTTGAGAAGTCATCAGAAGGTATCTCCACCTTTTCGCCTCAATTTGTTAAAGCTATCTCAATTTTCCGGCATATCGTTGGGCAATCAATTGAAGAACCCGCTTTTTGTCCTGAGCTAATAACATTTACTTCTCGTCCTATAGGTGTAAAGCCAGCCGAGAAGGCTGATGAACAACAAGAAGAAATCACTGATGCAAAGTCTGTTGAAAAGGCTCAGGAGAAAGAGGCAGAAGCTACTGACTCAAAGTCTGCGGAGAAGACTGAGGAGAAAAAAGAAGAGGTTACTAACAAATCTCTTATGCCATCTAGTACTGAGACTCCCAAGGACGGGGATATGATAGACGCTTTGAAAGATGATGACGACAATGATGGAAACGAGGAAGATGATGATGTTGTGGTGACTGGAGGCTCGGGGGAAGTCGATGACATGACTTTGGCTGAGATGAAGGCAAAGAAAGATGCACTTTTAAAAGTCAAAGTCGAAAAGGAAGAGCCCCTTAATGCTAATCCTCTTCAAGCCATTGTTTATCAGTCAGGATTAGTTATCAAGCTTTCTACCCGAACGATAATTGGGAGTTTAACTTAGAAGTCCCAAACTGATCCAAATGCCCTTCAGTTGATAAAGGTAGAAAGAAACGCATCCTAACCGACGCTGAGCGAGAGGAGAAAGCTAGGCTCAAAGCTGCCAAAAAGTCCAAAATCTCCCAAAGCCCTAGTAAAACGTAGTTCAGTCTTTTCCATTTTGTTTTCGTAACGATCTAGAATTTTTAACTAATTTAAAGTTGGAATTTTTATTACTTAATTTGAATTTGACATAAATATATACGGTTAAGAATGTTTGATAATTTTGATAAGTTATATGATAGATTTTATTTGAAATATAAATGAGAATGATTATTAATAAGTTTAGATTTACTAATACTATTTATCGTTCGATCAGGATTTATCAAACTAACATGAATTAGTAGCATTAGAAATAAGTGTTTCCCTTAGTTTTCATAGCATTTTAAAGGAAATGCTACCAAAAGATCACTTTTCCTCCTTAAGACAAGCGTAAGGACACTTTTATTTTTGCGTGTAAACTTTCATGCATGCCTTCCACTTTCCCCCGATGTGTCATCACCTCCTTAACCCTCCATTCCTATATAAGGAGGCATTTTCTCCACTTTTTTTTTACCATTCCATTCCATTTTCTCCTTTTCATCTTCTTCTTAAAGCTTATAGCCATGGTTTCCATAGCATAAGTCTTCCTCTTTTCCACCACCACCTTGCCGAAGTTCGTCGCCATCCTCCTCCTCCTCTTATAATATATATGAGAGAGAGAGATTAGTATATATTATACTATATATATTGGTGAAGAAGACGATGCGCCAAAATACTGCCTGACGGTTCACTCAGCTAGGCTCGCCTACCATGAAGATTGGAAAGCTATTTGGTGAGATCTCTTTAACCATAATTTATATATTTAATTAGTAGTTAGACTAATTTAAATATAGTGATGAATTATTAGTGGTTAATGATGGTTGATGTTTGTTGTGATGGATGATGGATGTGTAGTTTAGAACACACACAATATTAAGCGTTAGTGTTATAATGCTTGTGCACGGTTATGATTTATTTAATTATGTTGATGTTGTTTCCACACATTATGACACAACAATCATGGTATCACATTGGTGATCGACAAATCTCCTTCGTAATTAGAAGCAATATTATAATTGAAATTGAAGGTTAATAATTGAAAAAGATACATATGTATGAATTCATAAAGTTTCTTTAAATAAATAAATAGATATCGAAACGTTCTAGGATGACAAAGAGAATAGAGTCTAGGCTTGGTTTTGGAAATTCTAGTTTCCTTCTCTCTTTGGCTATCCCTAACTGATCCGACGAATGAGATGGTTAATTTGAAGTTATTTGAATTTAGAAATGAATTGGAATTTGATTTATTAACTGAAAAATAAAAGTTGAATTTTGAACTCGAAATAATTTGAAAAGTCAATGTAAATTACTTTAAATGGTTTACATAAGGATATAATGGTTTTCTAAGGTATTTTGAGGTATCGCAGAATAATGGTTATTACGGTCAAAATAGAGCTTGTCGCACAGTGGCAATTCATGTATTTTAGATGCAAACTTTAAACGCTTATAACTTTTGCAATCTAAATTGGATTTCCATGAAACGGAAAATGTTTGATTTTTTTAACAAACGCTTTCTAATGAGTGAAAGCAGATTTAATTTCGAGTTATAATTTTCAATTTATGTTTAGAACCGTTTGGGAAAAGATCGTTGTAAGAGCAGTTGTCGACCATAACTATAAACAACTATTTAAAATGTTTTAAAAATATGGATTTTTTTTGTAAAATCGTTATAAATTATGTAAAGGTGTTTAAAATCATAAATTTTAAGTTTTGGCTAAGACAAACGATATTGAGGCGACCCCAAACCCCGTACTGACGGTGGCAAGGGTAATCCGTGGAATATAACACAGAAACAGATAATATCAGAACAAAATTAAATAAATACACCAGATAATGAACAATAGGATATACTGGATAAAAGTAATCATCAGAGTTACACAGTATACAGGATCATACTTAGTAAAAATACAGTTCAGCTATACATAAATGTCTACAGCGGAAAACAAACATAATATGTACAATAGGAGCTGAACAGCATAAAAAGAGATAAATGATAGAATCCATCTTCAGCTCCAGTTATTCAGAAAGAACCAGCTAAACCTGAATACAAGGCTGCCCGTGTAGAAAAAGGGGCACCCGAGTTTGAAAGTGAAACAAACTACGAGCCAGTCATGGGACTGGTATGAGAAATCTACTCAACACATATATAATTTGGCTAATCACAGGACCACGCCACTTTCGTGGAAAGGGTTTTCTCCATTGGATTGCCGGTGCTTTAAAACAAATCTTTCTTTTAAACAACGCAATGCATTTTATAAAAATGAAGCCATTATAAGACTCAGTTCCCATCACACAATGCAACGCAAACCGGGGGATAGAGTTTTTACCTTATAACGGCCAAGATATGCTTGATACGAATAAAACAAAGGCATTTGATATTATTGCTAGTGTTTATATGTTTTGAAAACAATTTCAAATCATAACTATCAATCATAGACGGCATGGGTACCATATATCATGTCGCCATATATATATATATATACATATATATATATATATACAATCAAAACCGCACAGTCACGTATTTGGAAATTGGATTTCCTTCATGAACCAAGGCAAAAGATAGTCCTTACCGAATTCGAGACGCTCTAGCCCGCCCCTCAGGCAAGTACTCAGTCAAGCCTTTGGATCGTCAGGGCCGGTCCACCGATGTGGATTAAAATTCCTGAACACTGCGTTTCCCCACCCTTTGGGGTGTAAATGAGCCAACGAATGGCTCCATCGGACCCGGATCGTCCGATCTAACCGAGGCGCCTCGCAACAGCAACAACCACACAGGTGAAAAGTATATAAATGTCAGGGCTGGTAGGTCACTGACACCACCCTAGCTAGAAAGAAACGCAGGCCCTCCCTGATGTCCTCTCCCGTTTCTGGTTCATACCGGGGTGTGAGGCTCACGATTTTACGTTATACACAAAGCTACACCACACCGGCGGTGCTTTGATCATCACCACAAGGCTTTGCTTTTCAACAGAAGCCCTGATCACTGCATCTTAGCATGCCACACAGGCAATTCATGCCATGCGACTGATGTCCATCGATATACAACCTCTGAGCTCGTGCGTTTCAGAGAAGGGCGTTAAGCAAAAGATTAAATTCTCCGCCGCCAAACAGATGTATATTTAATAGAGATCAATCGACACAGAATAAAATCCAATGTCAGACACACAGTCCATTTACAAGTCCGTTCTTGGTCTGAACGAAACCAGAGGCACTAAATACCTCGCAAACCCATCGGTCACCACGTACGTCTGGACGATCACCACTCATTATCCATATTTCGGGATGCCTCCCAATCAGGACCTCGGTTACCATCCAAACGAGGTGAAGATCTCCGGTCTTCGACCACCGTCTTCATCTTCGACTTTCAATCGTCGGTCAATTATTTGAAATGAGAATTAACTCGGCTTTTTCAAATAATTCACGTATATTTAGAATTTCAAATCAATTTATTTCAATGGTTAAATTATTCGACAACACCAATTTTGTTCTTTAATGTAAATTTCACACCAAACACATTCAACCATCAAAAGCCACATAAATCGAGCAAATTCAGTTTATTTCCATCCCATATCGTTTATAATATTTTATAACGATTTATCGCTATTTTTATTTATTTTAAAATAGCCCATATATTCAAAACGATGCTTCAGGCCATAACGCGGCCGTGGCGCTGTTTTTCTTCAGATTTGATTTACACATATCTGAAAATCTAACCGTTGGATCTTTACAAAATTTACATCATTAGAAAGGTCTTTTCAAAACGAATCCAACGGTTCCAGTTTCGGGAAAATCCGACGGTCGGATCTCCCGGTACAATCGTTTGAAGTTTCGATTTCAAAATATGAACTGCAGCGTCGTTATTCGATTAAATATAATTATATATATATATATATAATCGTTTCTGGCGCTGTTTTTCTTCAGATTTGAATTAAACATTCCAGACAATCCAACCGTTGGATTTTTACAAAGTTGGTGCCGTTGGAAAGATATTTCCAAGGCGAACCCAACGGTTGCGGTTTCGGGAAAATCCAATGGTCGGATTTCCCGCACTAGTTGTTTGAAATCACGGTTTCAAAACACGAACTGCACGGCCACGTTTCGTTTTAATTTTATTTATATTTATATAATTATATAAATATAGTTCATTCAAAAATTCCTATATCGTTTTCACTTCAAATATTTCACTAACGCCTTTAAATTTTGGAAAATTTCGCCATAACCTCCTTTGTACGGGAGGGGCTGGGAAAATTCCCAAATAGCCACACGGGCGTCTCATGTCAAAAAGAAAAAGAAAAAGCCAAGCGGCTAGCCAACAGGCTCATAAAATCATCACCCAAACAAAACAGTAAATGTGTACCTATTTGTCGGGCACAAAATTTTATTCCTCTTCTCTAGCCCCTTTGCTATAACCTGTTCAATAAATATGCATGTACATATATACAGTTCTTGTCATTTATCATTTTCCATTCAACTTCATATTTGATTCCATTTGGTTTAAAAACACCATTCATTCTAATGTTGCATGCACAGGTAAAAATCACATCATTAGCTAATTAATGAATATTTCGACTCATGCATATTTATTTGAACGAGTTGCTATTTTTAACACTTCACATTTCAACAATTCATGTATATAATAAAAATGTGATTTTTATTGTAAAACAATTCTTTCCAGAACACTATTATTTTATATAGTCTATATAGATGATAAAAAGGTGATTTTTTATTGTAAAACAATTTATTTTAAAACAAGGTCATTATACATAGTTTACATAGATGATAAAAAGGTGATTTTTATTATAAAACAATTTATTTCAAAATATGAATACCATTCAACACATGAATTTCAATTCAACGAATGAATATCGATTCAACACATGAAGGTTTTCTATAGTTTCTATATATGGATAAAAATGTGATTTTTTATTTTTAAAACACAAATACCATTCAACACATGAATTTCTAATCAACGAATTAATATCAATTCAACACATGAAGGTTTTCTATAGTTTCTATATATGGATAAAATTGTGATTTTTATATTTAAAACACGAATACCATTCAACACATGAATTTCTAATCAACGAATGAATATCAATTCAACACATGAAGGTTTTCTATAGTTTCTATATATGGATAAAAATGTGATTTTTATATTTAAAACACGAATACCATTCAACACATGAATTTCTAATCAACGAATGAATATCAATTCAACACATGAAGGTTTTCTATTCAATGAATAAATGTAGTTTCAGCAAATGAAAATAATTCAAACACATGAATATTATTCAAAATTTCAGCAGCATAAAGGCAGGGTAGTTAAAACCGGGACCATCCCTAGTACGGCTCCTCGCTCTACCTTAAAACCTCGCGGTTTTTGACAATGGGGATCATGCATCTAGTTCGCACGCAGGCGGCATGTATATATTTATTTCATTTCCACAAACTAATCCTATGTGGTTTCAACCAAATATTTCTCAACCACAAATGGGTATTTTTCAACCACAATCAATCAATATCAACTACAAACAATCCCAAACAACCATTCGCTATCAATCAATTTTCACACCAATCACAATGTAACATCCCGCTATTGTTAACGATTTAAATTCTGATTTAAATTGAATTTTTATTTTGAAAATATTTTTTAGTTTTTGTAACGGGAATTTTAATTTTGAAATACGTACAGTGAGATGTAGCAGTGGTAAAAGTTTCGTCGGAAAATTTGAATATTTGTCGGACGCGCATTTTCAGTGCAAAGATGCGCCTAACGGTTCAAATTTTAGCGACCGTAAAATCTCTTCGAAACCAGTTCGGACAAACATGAAAAATATTCTATTCGTTGTCACGAATCCAACAGTAAAATTCGTTTTGCAAATTTCGGACGTTTTGACTTCCATTTAATTGTTTTCTCGTGCCATTTTTCCTTTTAAAAGTGGTCCGTAATACCTTTTTGAACGGAGCGTTCTGACACTGCAAATTATATACCGTTGCGACCGTCTCATCGAGTTGATCATCGATATATGTTCATTTTTCAGTTTCGGTGCTCGGTTCGCAATGTAATTGCGAAAAACCTTGCACAGTTCATTTTTGAAACAAAGTCATTTGAGTTCGACGTGTCCCTATTTGAATTCAGCATATTTTTCTAGACATTTCGGGTCTGCAAAACCCGTCTTTTGTTTTAAAACACCCGTTTAATTTTTGTTTTTCAAAAGTGGTAAAGGGACATTTTTGTATAAAGAATGCATGCACATTTTCTCAACTTCATGTCTTGCGTGAAATGTTCCAAGCCGTGCATTCTTTTCCTTTTCTATTCCTTCACTTTTGTTTTTGATGGCACCATTTTGTTTACATGCAACATGCAACATAGCATGCACGTCCATTTTTTTTTTGTTTCAAAAGCCATGTTTCTCTTTTATTTAACCCATGAGTTTTTCAAACCAACGCTCAAATTTAATTTTCAAAGAGAATCCCGTCGGTTCCTTTTAATGTGACCAAGCACTGTTCTGCGTATACCATTTCCAAGGCTTCCCATGCGTTATAATTTCTAATGCATGCACCTTTTCTTCTACCCTATGCGTTGCTCCTTCCCGGTTTAACCCCTTTCCACTTCATATTCCATACGTTACTTCATATGCTATCTTTCATTCCATTTGCCACTTTCATTTAAATTATGTGTTTCACCGTTCATTGATGTAAACATGCTGCGTCTTTCATCCTCTCTCTCATGCTATTCTTCACCTCAACGTTTTTCGCTCTTCTAACTTCAAATCTCAATCCGCCCATGTCCTTATATATATAAAAAAAAAGAATGGAATTGCCACAAAAATTTGCATCTGGTTTCCATCTTCATGCATGCGCCACTTCTCCTTTTCTACCTATAGCTGAACCGTACCCGAACCCCAGCAGTTCGCCATCCGAGCCAAACAAACAGCTCGCACCCATCCCTCAGCCAATAGCACCGACGCCTTCATCAGAAACCGCCACTTCGCCTGAACTCCACCCGCCGAAGCTGACCCCATCTCACCCAAAATCCTGTCGTGCTACTTTGCCTCACCACTGTATTTCCATTCCATGTTTCTCTTAGCAGCTTTCACCAATACCGCTCAAGCCCGCCTTGTCCCGCTCGCCGATCCTTCAGCCTGTACCCAAACCCCGACCGTGCCACCATTTCCGTCACCACCTGCCTGAGACGAACCATGCTGCTACCTCTCAATCTAATAGCCGAGCCACCCACTTCCAAACCCAGGTCCGAACCATGCCACTTCACAACGTTAGCCGAGCTTCATCTCATTTATTTCCCTGACTGTGTATTTGCGTGAGTTTAATTATAAAACTTGAGTGTATATTTAATTGTGTGTGTGTATATGCATTTGTGCGTGTGTATTTATGTGTGTATATTGAGTTGCGTTTGCATGTTTGTGTGTAATTCGTGAGTTTAGGTATACATAGGGGAGTTTACTTGTATGCGGGTAAATATATATTTCTATAATGGTTTGGTTGTATTATAAAATTATAAGATTATATAGTTTGGTGTGAGTTATATATTTTGTGTTATATATGAATATATATATTAATGATTTGAGTGCTTTTATATAATCTATAAAACGTATTTTTGGTGAACGTTAATTTTTTTTTATTTATTATATATATATTTGAAAGAGAATTTGTTCTGTTTACTTCTAAATTGAGTTGGTTTTGAGTAGAAACCCATTCTTGAAACCCAATAGCCGAGCTGATCCATTCCTCCTTTTGAAAAAAATGAATAAATTTTTGAGTGATATTGAGATGAAATCATCCTGAGTAGTGCTTGGAAACTGTCGCTTCATTTCACCTCAATCTGCCGGTTGTCTCCATTCAATACCACGGAAGGTGAGTTTATCTCACACCTGACTCACATTACTTCATAGATGTTAGATTAACTAAATGAACTGTTATGAAATGTATAGGATTGCCAGTAGAAGTTGTTTGTTTAATTTGTACACTTGTATATATGACACGATATTTATATGACACATATGTGCACTGATTATATATGATTATAATGTGATTGCTGTTATGTGATGATTTGTTATGATGTTGATTTCCCCTAGTTTAGGAAAAATCACTAAGGGTTGAAATGATACATACCCGAACGGACATTAGATTAGGAAAAAAAATCGTTATGGGTTGAAATGATAGACCTGAACGATTTTTACTGAATTTGGGATTGCGGGTTGAAATGATAGACCCGTAGAAATTTTATAAATTACGGGTTGAAATGATAAATATCCGTATCACTTGACCATAGGGTAGAAAACTATATACGGACACCGTTGGTCATGTTTTCGAATTAAAATGAGTTGAAAATTTTGATTGTAATAATATTAATTTAAGATCTTATATTTATATTTTAAAGATTTATACTTAAATTTTGTAAATTTTAAATTATATGTTTTAAAATGATTTTATGAGTAAAAATGTATTTAAATGCTTTTTTAAGGTTTTACTTATAATTTATTTATTTTAACTGTATAATTTAATCATATATGTATTTTTAACTTTAAATTAATATATTATAATAAATTATTCTTTTTAAACTTATTTCTAAATTATTTTAAATCTATATATGTTTATAAAGCTATTTTCTATATAAATTTATAATTTATAAATAATATTTTCAATGCTTATTTTATATATTTTATAACTTTAATAATAAACTCAATAGGTGGATAAGTAAAGATTTCGCGATTTAAATTCAAGGTTTAAAGATTTGAATTTATATAACGATATTGGTTTAATAAATGAACTCATATAAGATGAGAATTTGAATTTAATTCAAACTTAAGAGATGAACTTGAATTGCGAACTTGTTTTGAAATTGAATTTCTTAATTAAGGAATGAATTTGATTTTTAAATCAACTGAATGCGAATTTGAATTGGTTTAAATTGTGAACTTTTATAAGTAATGAACGTTAATTTCGTAAGTTGATTTTATTTGAATTTATATTTGAATATGAGAATTCGTATAATGATTTTTATAAAGTGATTTATAAATAATGGCCACGGTGTGAAAAATGTAAACGTTTGGTTGTTAAAGAGACCGAGATCGGATATTGTCATACTCTCTGCCAATACCGAAAACCACTTTAACAACTGTGTACGCGGTGGAGTTCCAGAATGAAGTAGGATGGTTTGGTGGCGATTACTGGATTGAAGAAAGAGAACGTTGATGGATAGCCTTGACCTTTGGGTCATAATTAAAATGACTAAAACAGGTGCTATACCGTGATTAAGTGAGGTCGCACCTCCATCGGACACACTTCTTCGAACTATATCTATTACTTTGTGATTTGATTGGTGGCCACCCTTGATTATGGGAGTGTTGTTCGAGGTGGGCGGTAGTTGCGGCTATGCGTTACCACCGGTCCGGGCGTGCATCGGTAGAATCCTACCGTGGGTATTCCTCGTGTGCCTTGTCATATTATTCTGATCGAGCCCCCTACGATTTTGATTTAGCGTTGTCGTATCACGGCGCATCCCTATCCGCCGACGTACTGGTGTGTTATATGTAAACTGTACGATAACGGTATAAACGGTGTAAGGGTAATAATGGTAATCCCGCTTACACTATTTTCAATAGTATATTTAAACATAGACACTATTATAATTGCGTATTATATTATATGATATTAGTTTAACGGATCCTTAGAGGATGGTGATCCCAAACATCCTCTAAGTTACTGATGCATTTCATTTAATATTTCATTTAAGTTGGTTTACTTCCATGAGAATGTTAGTCCTGATCCGAGTTGTTTTGTTTTGCATTATTGCTCGGGTCAGATCGATTATTGCAGTGTTGAGATTTCACCTTTTGAAGCTGGAGACCATTGAAGATATCACCTCTACCTGTTGATTCTGGCTATTTCTCCTTTGTATTAGAAATTCATGTATTTAGACTTCCGCTGTATTTAATTTTGTAACTCTGATATTATGTATAAATTTTGATTTTTATTTAGTAGCTTCATGAACTACTATTGTATAATTTATTTATTCCGCTGCGAGATATTCTGTTTTTCTGTGTCTGTGATTCTGTGATTTATTCTATTTACCTCAGAAGCTAATAACATTCTGTCATTTCGAACGGTTTGAGTTGGTTTAATTACCAGCTTGAAGTGGACGAAAGACGGTATGTTACACACAATCAATAAATATCGTCCATGGTTTGTGGACGAGGGGCGTATATATATATATATATATTTATATATATAGCAATTCACTTCTATTTCAACACATATATAATTTTTACAATGCATATACAACTTATACATCGAACGTACAACTTATACAACGCTTATACATAAGGTGTACAACGCTTATATAACTCATACATCGAATATATAATTTATACATCGTCGTTTTCCATATCGTTTATAAATTCGAAATCCCACATTGGGTTCCACTCCACCAAAAATAGCAGAAGGCTCAAAAAATATGCGGTCTCTTCTAAAATGTAGAAGACGTCCACCCGAGTCCACTGTCTCTTGTTTCACTGAATTTCATCAACAAACGAAAAAGATATGATTTTTACAGTGAAATCAAAAACCGTAGCGCTTTAAAGCGCTATAATATAGTTGAAATTATAATAGGCCGTTACCTCCACGAAATCTTCAAAACTAGGTTGGATCTTTTCTCGCAATCCGCGCAGCTTGGTGATGATCGGCCGCTGCCACCTTGTAGTGCTCCGAGAGGCGCACAGATCGACGGGGGTTTGGTGGCACTCGGCGGCGGATCTGGCGAGGTACGGCGGCGCGAAGTCAGCGACTTCGAGGGCGTGAATCTCGAGGTACAACTGACGAGGGGTGGCGTGGGAGGTATAGATTTGAAGCCCTCGACGAGTACTACAAAAGCTTCAACTGGGTCGGGGTCTATTACTGCGTGGATTGGTCAGAAAATGAAGGGGAAGCGGAGAACCCCTTTCGTCGTCGATCGTGTTACGGGGAGAGAGAAAATGATTTTTTTTTATAAAAAATCTGATTGGTCGGTGGGTTTTAAAGGGGGTTTTCTGACAGGGCCACCAATCCTAACCCAATGACTATCGTCCCTAGCGTTTTACCCCCATTCCGAACACAATGGGATATGTTTCGAAGGCCCGTTCGACTGTTTCAGTCAGTTTCCATTCAAATTAAAATATAAAACATTCAATATTTAATTTGAACGTGCATTTCAATTTGCCAGGGCCACAAACTGATTCGAAAAATTCCAGAAAAATAAATCTAGCTATGTTTTGACGATACGGTCCCAACAAAACTAGTTTCGTCGAATTCTGAGACCGTTTGCAAAAAGGCCCATTTCTGGTCGATCCAATTTAACTGTAATTGACCAAAACACATTTTCCTTTGCCACGCTCACATACTAGCTTCAAAAATTATGAAATTTGAAACCTAGAAATAACTTCACATCCCGGATCCAACAAAAGTGGTTTCGTCGAATTCCGAGGTCGTTTGCAAAATGGCCAATTTCACGGGCTATATAAATTCCATAGCGACCTCTCTGAAAATTCATTCGGCCATAACTTTTGCTTTCCGCTATGAAAATTCGATTTTTCAGATTCGTTAGAAAGGTATTCACTAACAGATTTAAATATTTTTGGTTTCGCTAAAATCCGTTTTGTTTTGCACCCGGTACAGTCCGACAAAGTTTGAATTCAATTTTTTGAAACTGCAAGCGCCATTTCAGGCCTTGTTTATAATTATAATTAATTATATTCGTTTTCAATTGTCGATTCAAACTCAGTTTTCATTGCTATTATTTAAAATATTTATTTTAAATATTTAAAATCCATTATTTTAGCTAATTTAAAAATTTTAAATTGGTTCAGATTTTCTGGGTCGTTACAGATATTTTGATAAAGTAGTTAAGATAACTATTTCGTAACACTTTTGTAATGCTTTTGAAACACTATTGCAACGCTTTCTTTGAAAACAACCTATTTTGAAGTTTTTTAACCGTGAACTATTTTCCGAACTATAAGTAATCATTTGTAAATGATTTGTGGAATGTTTTCAAGGTTTAAAAGTATTGGAAATAGTTTATTTGGAATATAAATTGATTTATTCAATAATTAAAACAGGGTTTTTCAATTTTAAATAATTGGATATGGTTGGAGATAAATCTTCGGATGGTTGATATTAATACAGTAGATGATGACACTTACTATTTTAAGGAATTTAAAAGGTAGTTCACCATTATTCCGCTTATAGTGTGAGTTGGATACGGATATTAATATTGAGAATAAGTTGATGATATTTCTATCTAGATCTAATGTTTAAGAGTTGGATAAATCTTTTAATTAAAATACAGGTTTCCAATTATTGTGATAGGTTGGATAGAAATAATCTTCGGATATTTGATATGAATTTCTGTGGTGTAAACGTATACTATTTGAGGAATTTGGAAGATATTATTATTATATCGTTATTCCACTTATAGTGTTCGTTGATTATGAGAATTGATATCGAATATAAGTAGATACAATTCTATGTAACTTATGTTCCATATCGATTGATTTGGGTTTTGTAGTGAATCATATCTTCAATAATATCATTCTTGAAGCCCAACGAGATTGAGTTATGGAAATTCATATCGTATTTTGGGGATTTAATCAAATCTTTGGTTTGAAAAAAAATTAAAAATCAGAAATTAGGAAGGAAGTATAATCTTTTAGTTAATATTAAAGAATTGAATGTTGGGAAATCGATTAATTGGAAACTATGGTTGAAATGTGGATTAAGGATTTTCAAAGGAAACTGGATTTCAATGACAAATGAACAAACATAAAAATAATTAAGGCTTTGAGGCTAAATTATCTTTGATTTAAGGGATCTGTTTTAAAGAAGAAAGGTTAAAATATGGATTTTGTTAAAGATAATTTGAGAATGGGTTTAAAGAAGTTTAATTTAACAAATCCAAGAGGGAAGGAGATTGGTTGAAAACCCGTGTGTTCCGTACTTGTGTTTTTAAAATTGCGCTTATTATTTGGAAAGACCGGGATCAGATATATGTTCGAAAATCATTCCAAGTAATAATACGAAGTTGTAGAGCAATGGAAGACATTGAAGATGATATTAAAGACCAGGACCCTTTATATCGTAAGGACGACTTGCTAAATGTCTCAAATGGGTAGCTCCCAATTGCAGATGGATTTTATATCAGCTAAGTGGCAAGAAGCCCAAACGTATGTGAAGGAATTCCAGATTGTGGTTTCGTTCAGACCCAGAACACACTTGTATGAATTGTGTGTCCGACATTGTAATTGACAGAGTAGCACTGATCTTGTTAAATATATATATCTTCTTGGTGGCGGAGAAATTATTCTCTTGCTTAACACCCTTCTCTAAGAAGTATGAGCTTAGAGGCTATATATTGATAAAAATCTGTGATGCATTTGAATGGACAATGTGGCATACTTAAGTTATGTGGCGAGCTATGGATGATCAAAGCATGGCTTTTTTAAGCGTAGCTTTATGTATACTGTGACCTCAACAAGCCTCATACCCCGGTAAATGGACAAAACGGGAAGAAATGCAGCAAGGTTATGGGGTTTTTTCCTCCTTCTAGATAAAAGATGTACTATGGTATTAAGCCTAGGTATTAACCTATGTGGTAAAAGCATCTTCTTTTGTGGTTATTGTTGGCGTGTGCTCGGAAAGGTCGGTAACGACTAGGAGATGACATACTCAGGCGTACTCCAAGTTACCTAGTTACAGAGGTAACCCCGCCTTGTGTTGGCATGAGGAGCATCACTGTTGATCCTCGGACATCCCTCTAGAGGTGTTCAAAATTCGGTTCGAAAGAAAGTTCCTTTGCCTGGTCATTGTTGAAAACTCAAAAAGTCATTAGCGGAGTGGTCCAATGAATTGCCCAACTTTAAAATAAACCCTAAAAACAACTGTTTTGAGTTCTCACACCAGTCCCATGACTGACCTGGAGTTTATTGTTCCCACACCTAAACTCTGGGTGCCATAAATATTTACACGGGCATCCTTGTAGTTTGGTTCGTAGATTTAGTCTTGGAGTTAGTTGCAGAAGGATGTTGGTTTAGCTGGAGCTATTATATCTTGGAGCATGCATGTTCTTCCACTGAGTTTAGTATCTTGTAATGACCCGCATTTTTAGAGATATATAATTAATTTATTTAATTATAAAATTGGTGATTTAGAGAAGTTAATGATCGTTTAATTAAATAATATTGAATATTTAATTAATAATTCTAATATAATAATATATTATAATGTCGAGGTAGTCGGAAATAGTAGAATTCACAACAGAGTGTGAATTGAATAGTATACGAGATGTGGTTGAGTTTCGATTCAGAATATATTAACGTATATATGGAATCGACGGCGTTAGAACGTATAGTTTATAATATATTTATAAACGAGCTCGAAATGGCGCTGCAGTTCGCTATTTGGCGATTTGAACTTCAACTGAATATACAGGGTTCGTTTTAAACCGGATTTCTGTGAAACGAGAAACGTGTGGAGCTGGTGGAGTATATCTTTCTAGTGGAAGAGAAAAATCGGGATTTCATCGGATAGATTTTGATGTACGTCCAAATCAAATTTCAGAAAAGTCGCTGTAGAATTCCTTTATAATTTGCGACGCTTTATATACGTTATAAATAGATTTTCAGTATAAACTGAATATCGAGGTAATCGTGAATCTAAAATATCAAACTGTATATTCTGATATGATATTCTAGAGCTGTACAATATCATAGGTGAAGATATACGATAATATAAATTTATTTATATTTAATTTAATAATATTTAAATATATTTATATATTTAAATGGGTCATTCAAAGCTTTAAAAATAACCACTTTTGCAAACGAAGTCAGAATTCAACGAAACTAATTTTGTTGGATCCGCAATGTCAAATAGTTGTTAGATTTCCAGTTTCGTGATTTTTAGAGTCACTGTGTGATCGTACGGATTTTTAGAGTGAGAAAAAGTAAGTATTTTGACAGTTAAAAATACGCTGTGTGAGCATACGGAGTCGGAATTCGACGAAACTAGTTTCGTTGGGACCGTAATGTCGAACTGTAGCTGCATGCCAGTTTTCGTGATTTTTGGGTATCACGTGTGATCATAGTAATTTTTAGAAGACGAATTAATAAAAGAATATTCCGAGAATATTCCCTATCTCAAAATATCTAGATATTTTCCAACACTATATAATGCCCTCAACTTGTGCAAACCCTAAACATTCATTTTGGTCAACACTTTTATTCCACCGTGATTTCTTTTGCTCACAGAAAAAGTTTGATCCCTTCTAAATTCAAAAACAATTCCTATAAAATTCTAGAAATCAATCCATCCATATATTAGTGTTCCTAGGGTGATTCTCATGGATTCTATATGGATTATATGGGGTTCGGCGATGATTTATTTCGCTGGAATTTATACAGCGTTCATCGAGCAAGTTAGGGTTGGGAACTGCTCATGATTTAGCAAGTTTGGGATGGTTTCGACCTCGGATTCGAAATGAGGAAGCAAAACCGAATGGTGTGGATTTGATGTTGTTGAGTACGGTGGAGTTTGTGGTCGACGGTTTCCTGGGTATCGCGGTTAAAGGCAGAGGACGGATTTTGATCGAGCAGCTCGGAAATGATGCGGTTGGCATGAGTGCGGAGAGAAATCGATGGAGGTTATGATGGTGGTGTTCATTCGAGAATTTGTGAAGAAGAGGAGGGGCGGTGGACCTTGGAAGTAGCAAAAAAAAATGGGTGGAGCAAATGCCTGGAGCTCACGGCATTTCAATTGTGGAAGACGGGTTCAAAGTGGGGAACGGGCCTGGGTTGTCCACGTTGGGTTTGGGCCGGTTATTGATGGTAAAGCCCAACAAGAATTAAATTAGTTTAATTTCATATTTAAATAGTGATCTAACTTGTTAACGCGATATCGTAACCATATGTGATCAGTTTTACGAACCGTAAGTTGCGTTGGGACCGTATGGACGAGCACTACACCATGAAACTGACTGGAAGTCCATCGGAGCTCGTTACAATTTATGGCGAAATAAATTGTCCGTCTGAATCAAACAACAGTTTATCGTTCTTTAACGATGAACTGCCAAAGTGAGTAAAACTCACCAACTCTGAACAGTTTATATTTTCATGTTATATTTTTAGAACTGTTAGATATTGGTTGATTGACTGTATGTTGACTGTTTGATTGAACTGCTAGTCAGTTAGTTGAATTTCTATATTTATTCTGTTTAACAGAATATATCATATGGAACTGAAAGTGATGTTATCTATATTGTCTAACATCTGTGATGCAGGGAAACAGGTTGGAGGAATCCGACTGGATTCCTCAACAGTTATTTTATTGTTTTTCATATATTTTGATATATGATGTGAATTATAACCTGGTGTTGATTGTGTGTGTATGGACGATATTGAACATCGTGATTTGATATGATTGAATACCATGACATACCGGAATATGGATAAAGGAGATTTTTCAAAGTGATATTGAAAAATAGAATATTTATAAAGTGGAATATTTATAAATAAGGAATATTTATAAATTGGGATATTTATAAATAGGAGATATTTTAAAAAAGGAAAATAAATTCAAAACATTTCTTTTTGAATGGAAAGGCTTGTGTAGCGGTTTGGGGATTTTCCCGATGCTCCCGATACAAAGGAGGTTATGGCGAATTTTCCCGGGAATTTAAGGAGTTAGAATATTTCAAGAATAAATTTGAAAAGGAAATATTTGTAAACCATTTACAAATAGAATTGGAAAGGGAACATTATAAAAAGGGAAATCATTTATAAAGGGTAGAACCGTTATTTAAAAGTAAATCTTTTCAAATGAATAAAACGTTGTTATAAAGGAAATCTTTATAAAGTGAATAAAGTAAATCGAATATAGACATTCGAAAGAAGTTAATCGAATATGGTATTCGAAGTTAGAGAAATCGAATATGGTATTCGAAGTTAGTTAATCGAATATAGACATTCGAAAGGAGTTAATCGAATATAGACATTCGAAGTTATTTAATCGAATATGGTATTCGAAGTTAGTTAATCGAATATAGACATTCGAAAGGAGTTAATCGAATATAGACATTCGAAGTTATTTAATCGAATATGGTATTCGAAGTTAGTTAATCGAATATAGACATTCGAAAGGAGTTAATCGAATATAGACATTCGAAGTTATTTAATCGAATATGGTATTCGAAGTTAGTTAATCGAATATAGACATTCGAAAGGAGTTAATCGAATATAGACATTCGAAGTTAGTTAATCGAATATGGTATCCGAAAGTTAGTTAATCGAATATGTTATTCGAAAGGGGTTAGTTAAGTCGAGTTAGTCAGTTAGAGTTAACCAGTTAGAGTTAACCAGTTAGAGTTAATCAGTTAGAGTTAACCAGTTAGAGTTAACCAGTTAGAGTTAATCAGTTAGAGTTAACCAGTTAGAGTTAATCAGTTAGAGTTAACCAGTTAGAGTTAATTAGTTAGAGTTAACCAGTTGGAGTTTATTATTTAGAGTTAATTGGTTAGAGTTAAAACGAACTAGAGTTAATCAAATATAGTTATTTGAGACAGAGTTATTCAAACATAGTTATTCAGGATAAGTTGCCATCTCGTATGACTGCAAGCGTAATTCGCAGGGCTGTAAATAGCCTACGGCGGTCGGATGTTTCCTGAGGGAGTCAGGCGTAACCATTGTGATCGCTGCGATCTAGAGTCAAGCGAATGGAGTTTAATCGAATATTAGTTATTCGATAGGAGTTAATCGAGTTGATCAAGTTGAGAAATAAGTTAAGTTAAATAAGTTGAGTTGATCGGGTGGTTCGACCAAGTTAGTCGAGCCTAGTTAATCGAATCGAATTGGTCGAACCAAGTAAGTTGAGTTAAGTTAGTCAAGTTAGTCGAGCCTAGTTAATCGAATCGAATTGGTCGAACCAAGTAAGTTGAGTTAAGTTAGTCAAGTTAGTCGAGCCTAGTTAATCGAATCGAATTGGTCGAACCAAGTAAGTCGAGTTAGTCGAGTCAAGTTAAGTTAGTCGAGTTAAGTTCGTCGAGTTAAATAAATCGATGTTAGTTTCATCGGAAGGAGTTATCGATGTTAGTTTCATCGAAGGGAGTTATCGATGTTAGTTTCATCGAAAGGATCTTATCGATGTTAGTTTCATCGAAGGGAGTTATCGATTATAGTTTAATCGAAGTGAGGTTTTTCAAAGATGAGATATTTGAGAAGGAAAAGTTATCGAATATTAGTTGATCGAAGTGAGATTTATCGAACAAGAGTTATTCGAAAAGAGATTTTCGAATATAGTTTATTCGAAAGTAAGATTTTCAAATATGAGATATTTGTAAAGGAAGAAGTTAATCGAATATAGGTTATTCGAGGAAGAAGTTAATCGAATATAGGTTATTCGAAGAAGAGTTAATCAAATAGAGATTTCTCGAAGAGAGTTAATCGGCAAATTCGATTATATCGAATTCGGGAAAGTACTTATACTTTCCAGTGTTTAAATAGAGATTTATTTATTTATAAATAAATAAGTTAGGTTAATTATTCACTAATAAGAATAGAAGTTATAATTAAAGTTAGATAATTCAAAAGTAAGGATTATAACGTTATCGTTATAACCAATGTTTTAAATATAGAAGTGGATTAGTAAAATTGGATCCGAGAAAGGCGTAAAGAAATTGTTAAAGATTAAAAGATAAACTTTGACCATTTCGAAGTTATAACGTTGTTCAGTTAAGGTCTGAGAGGTAATTATACCCCAACTTGAGTGACTTCCTTCTTAACTAAGAAATGGTAAGGTTTGATCGTAAAGGAGTTTTGGAAATGTTTTCCAAACGAGAATCAGAAATGTTTTCTGATAAAAGAAAAATAAGAATTTAGAATATAGGGAAATAGGAGATAAGTAAATAAATGAACTAAAGGGATTTATGTTAAATGATGTTTGTTCGATATAATTTCCATTTGGAAATAATATCGCTGTTTGCACACTTGTTTTTCTTTGATGGTTAAATCACAGACTATCGAAGTTTTGACCATTTTAACGTTGTTAATATGGAGAGACCGGTTGGATTTTTATCCAAAGAACCACTCTGTATTGGCATAATCGTCGCGAATCATATATGCCAAAGATAATTGAAGACGGAGTAAAATGCAAGGGCTATGTTGTTTACAGAATAGTGCCTTCGGTTTGTCCAGTCCCAGGACAACTTGTATGGACGAAGGTCTGACAGAGTATATCCAATGGATCGCGTAAGTTGATCTGTTCAAACGTATTCACGTTGGTGGCGGAGGAATTCGTTTCTCTTAGCTATATACCCGTGTTATTTTTGGATAAGTCAATTTGTGATTTGGCGGGTATGACAATGTGACATTTCTAAGTGAATGAAGATGGATGTCTGACATAGTATTTCCAGACGGTCACGTACATTGATTTCTTCAACTATACCAAGAGTGGAAGCGGAGAAGGAAACTTCTTTTAGCTGACACGTAATGTATGGTTGTAGACGTCAATTAGTGATTCTGATGGATCTGACAATGTGGCATTCGAAGTGAATCTGATGTGATGATAAAGCGTAGTTTCTAGCCTCATCAACCGGTAAATGACAGAAATCGGGCAGGCAGCATGGCTAAGTCGGTTGCACCGAAGTAGGGTGTATAATCACCTATCTAGTGAATATTCATTTGCTTCTTTTAATCTATCAATGCTGTCCCATATATATATACGGGAACGGTTGCTGATCCCAACCGTTGGTGATGTACATTCGATACACTCAAGCGAAATGAGTGGTCGGTCATGTGTGGATGAGTTGCAAGATGTTCTTGTTGAACTCCAGTGTATCGTTCCTAGAGTACACTGATCGGAAGGTGATTCCATACCTTGTCATAGTTGGAAATCCATTACCCAATACGTGCTTGCGGTTTTGATTGTATACTATATATGTAGAACGTGAGATGAAAGCGTTTCTGCTAGTTGATATCTATTTGTACATAGACATTATATTAATATCAATAGGTTTTTGATATAAAGATATTTTGGATTCTCATAAGGGAAAACCCGTTCCGTTATGCGGCGTGGTCTTATGAGATATCATATACCTGTTTAAATGATTTGAGTTTATTCACACCAGTCCCATGACTGACCCGGAGTTTTATTTTGTTTTCCCTAAACTCTTGGGTGCCTAAATTTGTACGGGCAGTCAAGTAGTCAGGATTTACAGGTATACTTGAAGAACTGGAGCAGGAGGCTTCTGGATCATATAAGCTATAGTTATTTCCGCTGTGTTGTAAGTATTGTACTCTGATAAGTGCTATTGTATACATAACTGTTATATTTCAAAGTTATGTTATCTATTATATGTTATTCGTTCCGCTGTGAGGTTCGTGTTACTCTGATGTAGTGTTCTTCTTCTTCTTCTTCTATTCTAAGTTTCTATCTTATCTACTCTCACCCTCTAATTTCTTTCATTAACTACCGGGATTTTTCGATGGTTTGGTTATCGACGTCGTGCTTACGTCGATAACCAAAGTCGCCGAAAATCCGGGTCGTTACAGTTGGTATCAGAGCTTAAGTTTAGAATTACTTGGCTCTGTGGCGTGACTCGGTAGAGATAGGGTTAGTAATACCCTAGATTGAGTTTGAGTGTATATATACGAGTGCGTATTTGTATTTGATATAAAAATGGTTTTATATTGTGGAGATTCATTGGCTGAGTTGTTTATGAGTTCTGGTCGATCAGTTTGATCCACTGTATCGGTAGGAGCAAATAAATACTTGAATACGATGGACCAACACGGTATGGATATGTGATATATTATCATATATAGGATGTGTTGGTAGTGATGTTAATCAGATAAGATTATAAAATGTGAAATGGTTATATGTAACCAATCAGAATTCATATAAGTAGAGTATATGAAATAAGATGAATTAAATATGAATTTAAATCAGATTTGGAATTGAAATAAGGAAATTTTAAGTTCCTGGGAGATTTTGAAACGTTTTCAAAATGGAAGTATTTAGTAATGGTTTTGAAAATGATATAGTATTGAAAATCACTTGGGTCGCTGGAAAATAATTCCGATGATGACTGCGCAGTATCATCGGTGCGATTTTCGAGTTTGTAAGTGACGGATTACTAGCAAAGGTTTTGTTTTTGAATTGTTTTGATAAAACAAGTTGTTTAGAAATTCAAAGGTTTTGAATTGGCATTGTAATTTCAAATTGATTTGAAATAGACCCAGGAAATTTAGTTTCGGAATTTAGAATTTAACTTATGAAGTTAATGAGATTGAGATGGTAAAAATTGAATAAATAAATTGGAATTTAACTTGAACCAAGTTAAATAAAACTTGATTAGATTATAGAATAATCTAGGATAGAATTGAATTGATGAGTTAAGAGTTGAAATCGAGAATGGAACTCGAGTTGAAATAGAATCCGACTTAGGTATAAGCTAATGATTTGGTTTTGAGAATGAACTGATTGGAGATCAAGTTGGTAATGCATTGTTATATGCAGAAGTGGTAACGAATAGCAGGGATACAGCGATATGCCCGCCAAAAAGGTACAAGTTTATATTCTATATGAGTTTGGAATTTATGAGCCGATTTGGCAAGCCGCTTGGCTGTTTGATTTTCTTTGGGATTGGAGAGGGCCTGTGTGGCAAGGTTTGAATTTTTCCGGTAACCCCGTACAAAGGAAACGCTGGCGAAATTTTCCGAAAATTTAAAGTGTTAGAAAATTTTCAGAATTTTTGGAAATTTTAGTTAGTCGGAATAAATAAATATTTTAATCAATATTAATTGGTTCAGTTAAAATCAGAAAGAAGGGGTAAACAAATCTTAGGAATTCCAGTCGATAGGGTCGCCCCCTACCTTTTAGCAATTTCGAGGACGAAATTATTTTTAAGTGGGGAAGAATGTAATGACCCGCATTTTTAGAGATATATAATTAATTTATTTAATTATAAAATTGGTGATTTAGAGAAGTTAATGATCGTTTAATTAAATAATATTGAATATTTAATTAATAATTCTAATATAATAATATATTATAATGTCGAGGTAGTCGGAAATAGTAGAATTCACAACAGAGTGTGAATTGAATAGTATACGAGATGTGGTTGAGTTTCGATTCAGAATATATTAACGTATATATGGAATCGACGGCGTTAGAACGTATAGTTTATAATATATTTATAAACGAGCTCGAAATGGCGCTGCAGTTCGCTATTTGGCGATTTGAACTTCAACAGAATATACAGGGTTCGTTTTAAACCGGATTTCTGTGAAACGAGAAACGTGTGGAGCTGGTGGAGTATATCTTTCTAGTGGAAGAGAAAAATCGGGATTTCATCGGATAGATTTTGATGTACGTCCAAATCAAATTTCAGAAAAGTCGCTGTAGAATTCCTTTATAATTTGCGACGCTTTATATACGTTATAAATAGATTTTCAGTATAAACTGAATATCGAGGTAATCGTGAATCTAAAATATCAAACTGTATATTCTGATATGATATTCTAGAGCTGTACGATATCATATGTGAAGATATACGATAATATAAATTTATTTATATTTAATTTAATAATATTTAAATATATTTATATATTTAAATGGGTCATTCAAAGCTTTAAAAATAACCACTTTTGCAAACGAAGTCAGAATTCAACGAAACTAATTTTGTTGGATCCGCAATGTCAAATAGTTGTTAGATTTCCAGTTTCGTGATTTTTAGAGTCACTGTGTGATCGTACGGATTTTTAGAGTGAGAAAAAGTAAGTATTTTGACAGTTAAAAATACGCTGTGTGAGCATACGGAGTCGGAATTCGACGAAACTAGTTTCGTTGGGACCGTAATGTCGAACTGTAGCTGCATGCCAGTTTTCGTGATTTTTGGGTATCACGTGTGATCATAGAAATTTTTAGAAGATGAATTAATAAAAGAATATTCCGAGAATATTCCCTATCTCAAAATATCTAGATATTTTCCAACACTATACAATGCCCTCAACTTGTGCAAACCCTAAACATTCATTTTGGTCAACACTTTTATTCCACCGTGATTTCTTTTGCTCACAGAAAAAGTTTGATCCCTTCTAAATTCAAAAACAATTCCTATAAAATTCTAGAAATCAATCCATCCATATATTAGTGTTCCTAGGGTGATTCTCATGGATTCTATATGGATTATATGGGGTTCGGCGATGATTTATTTCGCTGGAATTTATACAGCGTTCATCGAGCAAGTTAGGGTTGGGAACTGCTCATGATTTAGCAAGTTTGGGATGGTTTCGACCTCGGATTCGAAATGAGGAAGCAAAACCGAATGGTGTGGATTTGATGTTGTTGAGTACGGTGGAGTTTGTGGTCGACGGTTTCCTGGGTATCGCGGTTAAAGGCAGAGGACGGATTTTGATCGAGCAGCTCGGAAATGATGCGGTTGGCATGAGTGCGGAGAGAAATCGATGGAGGTTATGATGGTGGTGTTCATTCGAGAATTTGTGAAGAAGAGGAGGGGCGGTGGACCTTGGAAGTAGCAAAAAAAAAATGGGTGGAGCAAATGCCTGGAGCTCACGGCATTTCAATTGTGGAAGACGGGTTCAAAGTGGGGAACGGGCCTGGGTTGTCCACGTTGGGTTTGGGCCGGTTATTGATGGTAAAGCCCAACAAGAATTAAATTAGTTTAATTTCATATTTAAATAGTGATCTAACTTGTTAACGCGATATCGTAACCATATGTGATCAGTTTTACGAACCGTAAGTTGCGTTGGGACCGTATGGACGAGCACTACACCATGAAACTGACTGGAAGTCCATCGGAGCTCGTTACAATTTATGGCGAAATAAATTGTCCGTCTGAATCAAACAACAGTTTATCGTTCTTTAACGATGAACTGCCAAAGTGAGTAAAACTCACCAACTCTGAACAGTTTATATTTTCATGTTATATTTTTAGAACTGTTAGATATTGGTTGATTGACTGTATGTTGACTGTTTGATTGAACTGCTAGTCAGTTAGTTGAATTTCTATATTTATTCTGTTTAACAGAATATATCATATGGAACTGAAAGTGATGTTATCTATATTGTCTAACATCTGTGATGCAGGGAAACAGGTTGGAGGAATCCGACTGGATTCCTCAACAGTTATTTTATTGTTTTTCATATATTTTGATATATGATGTGAATTATAACCTGGTGTTGATTGTGTGTGTATGGACGATATTGAACATCGTGATTTGATATGATTGAATACCATGACATACCGGAATATGGATAAAGGAGATTTTTCAAAGTGATATTGAAAAATAGAATATTTATAAAGTGGAATATTTATAAATAAGGAATATTTATAAATTGGGATATTTATAAATAGGAGATATTTTAAAAAAGGAAAATAAATTCAAAACATTTCTTTTTGAATGGAAAGGCTTGTGTAGCGGTTTGGGGATTTTCCCGATGCTCCCGATACAAAGGAGGTTATGGCGAATTTTCCCGGGAATTTAAGGAGTTAGAATATTTCAAGAATAAATTTGAAAAGGAAATATTTGTAAACCATTTACAAATAGAATTGGAAAGGGAACATTATAAAAAGGGAAATCATTTTTAAAGGGTAGAACCGTTGTTTAAAAGTAAATCTTTTCAAATGAATAAAACGTTGTTATAAAGGAAATCTTTATAAAGTGAATAAAGTAAATCGAATATAGACATTCGAAAGAAGTTAATCGAATATGGTATTCGAAGTTAGAGAAATCGAATATGGTATTCGAAGTTAGTTAATCGAATATAGACATTCGAAAGGAGTTAATCGAATATAGACATTCGAAGTTATTTAATCGAATATGGTATTCGAAGTTAGTTAATCGAATATAGACATTCGAAAGGAGTTAATCGAATATAGACATTCGAAGTTATTTAATCGAATATGGTATTCGAAGTTAGTTAATCGAATATAGACATTCGAAAGGAGTTAATCGAATATAGACATTCGAAGTTATTTAATCGAATATGGTATTCGAAGTTAGTTAATCGAATATAGACATTCGAAAGGAGTTAATCGAATATAGACATTCGAAGTTAGTTAATCGAATATTGTATCTGAAAGTTAGTTAATCGAATATGTTATTCGAAAGGGGTTAGTTAAGTCGAGTTAGTCAGTTAGAGTTAACCAGTTAGAGTTAATCAGTTAGAGTTAACCAGTTAGAGTTAACCAGTTAGAGTTAATCAGTTAGAGTTAACCAGTTAGAGTTAATCAGTTAGAGTTAACCAGTTAGAGTTAATCAGTTAGAGTTAACCAGTTGGAGTTTATTATTTAGAGTTAATTGGTTAGAGTTAAAACGAACTAGAGTTAATCAAATATAGTTATTTGAGACAGAGTTATTCAAACATAGTTATTCAGGATAAGTTGCCATCTCGTATGACTGCAAGCGTAATTCGCAGGGCTGTAAATAGCCTACGGCGGTCGGATGTTTCCTGAGGGAGTCAGGCGTAACCATTGTGATCGCTGCGATCTAGAGTCAAGCGAATGGAGTTTAATCGAATATTAGTTATTCGATAGGAGTTAATCGAGTTGATCGAGTTGAGAAATAAGTTAAGTTAAATAAGTTGAGTTGATCGGGTGGTTCGACCAAGTTAGTCGAGCCTAGTTAATCGAATCGAATTGGTCGAACCAAGTAAGTTGAGTTAAGTTAGTCAAGTTAGTCGAGCCTAGTTAATCGAATCGAATTGGTCGAACCAAGTAAGTTGAGTTAAGTTAGTCAAGTTAGTCGAGCCTAGTTAATCGAATCGAATTGGTCGAACCAAGTAAGTCGAGTTAGTCGAGTCAAGTTAAGTTAGTCGAGTTAAGTTCGTCGAGTTAAATAAATCGATGTTAGTTTCATCGGAAGGAGTTATCGATGTTAGTTTCATCGAAGGGAATTATCGATGTTAGTTTCATCGAAAGGATCTTATCGATGTTAGTTTCATCGAAGGGAGTTATCGATTATAGTTTAATCGAAGTGAGGTTTTTCAAAGATGAGATATTTGAAAAGGAAAAGTTATCGAATATTAGTTGATCGAAGTGAGATTTATCGAACAAGAGTTATTCGAAAAGAGATTTTCGAATATAGTTTATTCGAAAGTAAGATTTTCAAATATGAGATATTTGTAAAGGAAGAAGTTAATCGAATATAGGTTATTCGAGGAAGAAGTTAATCGAATATAGGTTATTCGAAGAAGAGTTAATCAAATAGAGATTTCTCGAAGAGAGTTAATCGGCAAATTCGATTATATCGAATTCGGGAAAGTACTTATACTTTCCAGTGTTTAAATAGAGATTTATTTATTTATAAATAAATAAGTTAGGTTAATTATTCACTAATAAGAATAGAAGTTATAATTAAAGTTAGATAATTCAAAAGTAAGGATTATAACGTTATCGTTATAACCAATGTTTTAAATATAGAAGTGGATTAGTAAAATTGGATCCGAGAAAGGCGTAAAGAAATTGTTAAAGATTAAAAGATAAACTTTGACCATTTCGAAGTTATAACGTTGTTCAGTTAAGGTCTGAGAGGTAATTATACCCCAACTTGAGTGACTTCCTTCTTAACTAAGAAATGGTAAGGTTTGATCGTAAAGGAGTTTTGGAAATGTTTTCCAAACGAGAATCAGAAATGTTTTCTGATAAAAGAAAAATAAGAATTTAGAATATAGGGAAATAGGAGATAAGTAAATAAATGAACTAAAGGGATTTATGTTAAATGATGTTTGTTCGATATAATTTCCATTTGGAAATAATATCGCTGTTTGCACACTTGTTTTTCTTTGATGGTTAAATCACAGACTATCGAAGTTTTGACCATTTTAACGTTGTTAATATGGAGAGACCGGTTGGATTTTTATCCAAAGAACCACTCTGTATTGGCATAATCGTCGCGAATCATATATGCCAAAGATAATTGAAGACAGAGTAAAATGCAAGGGCTATGCTATTTACAGAATAGTGCCTTCGGTTTGTCCAGTCCCAGGACAACTTGTATGGACGAAGGTCTGACAGAGTATATCCAATGGATCGCGTAAGTTGATCTGTTCAAACGTATTCACGTTGGTGGCGGAGGAATTCGTTTCTCTTAGCTGTATACCCGTGTTATTTTTGGATAAGTCAATTTGTGATTTGGCGGGTTTGACAATGTGACATTTCTAAGTGAATGAAGATGGATGTCTGACATAGTATTTCCAGACGGTCACGTACATTGATTTCTTCAACTATACCAAGAGTGGAAGCGGAGAAGGAAACTTCTTTTAGCTGACACGTAATGTATGGTTGTAGACGTCAATTAGTGATTCTGATGGATCTGACAATGTGGCATTCGAAGTGAATCTGATGTGATGATAAAGCGTAGTTTCTAGCCTCATCAACCGGTAAATGACAGAAATCGGGCAGGCAGCATGGCTAAGTCGGTCGCACCGAAGTAGGGTGTATAATCACCTATCTAGTGAATATTCATTTGCTTCTTTTAATCTATCAATGCTGTCCCATATATATATACGGGAACGGTTGCTGATCCCAACCGTTGGTGATGTACATTCGATACACTCAAGCGAAATGAGTGGTCGGTCATGTGTGGCTGAGTTGCAAGATGTTCTTGTTGAACTCCAGTGTATCGTTCCTAGAGTACACTGATCGGAAGGTGATTCCATACCTTGTCATAGTTGGAAATCCATTACCCAATACGTGCTTGCGGTTTTGATTGTATACTATATATGTAGAACGTGAGATGAAAGCGTTTCTGCTAGTTGATATCTATTTGTACATAGACATTATATTAATATCAAAAGGTTTTTGATATAAAGATATTTTGGATTCTCATAAGGGAAAACCCGTTCCGTTATGCGGCGTGGTCTTATGAGATATCATATACCTGTTTAAATGATTTGAGTTTATTCACACCAGTCCCATGACTGACCCGGAGTTTTATTTTGTTTTCCCTAAACTCTTGGGTGCCTAAATTTGTACGGGCAGTCAAGTAGTCAGGATTTACAGGTATACTTGAAGAACTGGAGCAGGAGGCTTCTGGATCATATAAGCTATAGTTATTTCCGCTGTGTTGTAAGTATTGTACTCTGATAAGTGCTATTGTATACATAACTGTTATATTTCAAAGTTATGTTATCTATTATATGTTATTCGTTCCGCTGTGAGGTTCGTGTTACTCTGATGTAGTGTTCTTCTTCTTCTTCTTCTATTCTAAGTTTCTATCTTATCTACTCTCACCCTCTAATTTCTTTCATTAACTACCGGGATTTTTCGATGGTTTGGTTATCGACGTCGTGCTTACGTCGATAACCAAAGTCGCCGAAAATCCGGGTCGTTACATATCTTTTCCGCTGTGAAATCAGTGTACTATGATGTATCTCTTGTAACTATGATGTAATATTACTTTAATAATAATAATGGAAAATTTCTTTTTATTTTGTGCAAATGTGTAAGTACCCCTAAAAATCCGTCTTTATGAACTGTTTAAGTTGGTTTAATTACTGGTGAAAACAGGGTAAAAAGCCGGGTCGTTACATTTGGTATCCGAGCTTTTGTTTATACAAAGCTATGTGGTACGACATATTTGAAAAAAAAGAAAAGGGCTCATCGGAGTTATGATATCTCATTAGAGATAGGGTTAGTAATGCCCTAGAATGAGATTTTTGAGTATGATATTCGAGAGAGCGTATTTGAAAATATGAAATGAGTTTTGAAAAGTTATATTTTAAGAAAGAAATATATTTTGAAAGTATATGGTTAGTTATAACCTAGATAATTAATCAAACAATTAAGGTTAGGTTACATTTTGTGATTATGATTACACATAAAATACTTCTTATGGCATGGTAATTAAACCCATCCACAGATCAGGAAATTAATCCAAGTACAAAAGCCATTTGGATTTAATTTCACTATTGGGTAACATTTTGAAATATTGATAAGATTATAATATATCAGTTGTTAAGGGATAAACTTGGGTCAAATTTGTTAAGATAATTCTCCTTTAAAGAAATTAATCAATATGGTTTGAAATCAAAATAAATTATAAGCGATTGAGTATTTTATTCGATGTTGAGGTTGGACTATCGAGTATAAGAAGATTTTGAATATACGCCTAGCTAACGTATATACGAAGTCTTAAGTATACTAGGCAGATATAGAATCACACTCTAGTCACCTGAAGATAATTTTGTCAATGACTGTAGCATCATCAGTATGTATTTTCGAGTTTTGAAAGTGGGATGACTATATGGTTCCAATTAAAACATCAATATATACTTAAACCCATTTAGATAAGTGTTTGGAAATATTGGGTAAATTGATGTGAATTTGAATAAGTAAGCGAGATCTTGAAAATTTGATAGAGTTGTAATAATTATACTAGGTAAACCTGTAATAAGGATAAGCCAGTAATTTAAGTATAGAGTATATAAGAAAGTGTATTGGTGATACAAAAAACTGGTTTTGGTAAGATATATAGTTTAAAAACTCAAATCAAAATTTTGAGTAAGAGTCAGCAATTGCTTTGAAATTGATTTTGAAAGAATATATTTTGAATATAAAGGAACAAGATCTTTGACATTTGGGAATTTAAAACTAGAGCATGGACATCTTGTGATTGAAATTTCTTAGTTGATTAAAAGACATTTATGTAAAGTTGTAATTTACATAAGCAATCCAAGTATAGAAAAAATAGTTCGGGAAACGATTTAAAGGCTAAATTGGAATTAATCAATAATGAAAATTGATTAAATTTAAAATGCAAATATCTTGAGAATTCAATAAGACTATAAGATATTTGACAATATTTTGGCTAAGAACTACATTGGTTAAAGTATTTAATAAAAATATATCTAAATGGTTGCTTTAAAGTTTGAAGGAAATAAGTTTCTAACCTTGAATTTGGAATAATTAATGAGGATTGGCAAACTTAAACAATATAAGGAATTGAAATCTGAAATATCGGCGATTTTGGACAGTCGATAAGTTCTAAAGTATATATTATATTTGGAATATTAATGATTTTAATATGTAATTCGTTATTTAAAATGGAGTTTGAACGTTAAATTTATATATATTATAAAACGAACCCGAAATGGCACGGTAATTCGTAATATGAAGTTTTGAACTTCAATTGAATATACAAAATCCGTTTTAGTCGGATTCTGTGAAACAAGAAACGTTTGAATCTTGTTGATTCTAATTTTCATATGAAAGAGAAAAATTTGGATTTCATGTTATAGATTGTTAGATATGTCCAAATCAAATTTTAAAATAGTCGCTATGGAAATCGTTATTAAAATATAACGTTTAAAAAGGATTTTAATATAATTTCGATACGGTTTAAACTTGAAATTGATGATATTGAGTTGTAAAATTTGTATTTGAAGCTATGTGATATATCTAGTTCGGTACTTAGGATAATAATAAATTATTATTATTTTTATTGATTATTTTGGATTTTTATAATATTTAAATCAATATTATTATAGCCTTAAAAGTGTCCATTTTGCAAACAGAGTTCGTTCAATGAAATTAGTTTCATTAGATCCGTAACGTTACAACCATTCTCATTACATTTGAAGTTTGCGGGTGACGGTATGAATATAACGGTCGTTAGTGGTTATAAGCAGTAAAGTTTGATACCGTCGAAAATATAATATTCAAGCTTTACTTCTAAATAAAATACCAGCCTACCCTATCTCGACATTTATAAGTAAGTTGTGCCAACCTTATTTTTATTTCAACAACTTATCCTAAATATATACGGATATACAAGGATAATCTACCTTATCTCTTCTTTCCAAAGTAATATACATGCAAACACCTTCTTGAACCACCAAATTGGTACAAACCATATTTCGAACAGCTATTCTATATTGAAATGAAAACTCAAATGCACAGGCTATTCTATTTAATTATTATGTTGCCTTGCCATGTTAACTGTACACAAACCACATGACTACCCTTCTATAGTCGTACGTCCCTTCTTCACTTACAAATTAGTACAAGCATACAGCTAATTGGAAAGAAAACTGATCCTACCCTATAAATTACAGTTACCTACCTGGTACCCGATAACGTGACTCCCAAACAAATTACTTGATGGCCACACTTCCTCCTTGTATAAATACGCATACCCATTGCACAAATTTATGTTTCTAAATGCAAGAATAAAATGCAACCGCCATGTCAAAGCAAAGACCATAACTCTCCACACCAAATTTAAAATAAATATCCTTCCTCCATTTGTAACCGCGAATTCTCCTGTTTACAATAAGATCAAACTCCATTCGAAAACCCCTCTACCCATGAACCAATCAAGTTAGAAACCATGTGTGGCAATCCTGGCTTGAACGATGTACTATTGCAAGGAAGTGATTTCAGCGCGGGGTCCAGATCAGATCAGAGATGCAAGGAGAGGGTCGGCGTAGTCTCCTGGGTAGTCGGAGTGTTGTGTGGTTGCTGGGGTTGGGCGTGATGATTGTTGCAGTCAACATCGAAGTGGGAGCAGGATTGGCGGAAGTGGTCTGTGATCGGCGTCGGTGTGGGAAATGAATGGACAAAGCTTCATGTGGCATTCGTTTGTACTAGAAACGCAACAGAGTATTATAAAAAAAGGTACAACAAAATGACGTGGCTGGAGCTGGTCGTTGGATGGAAAGTGACGGCAGTCAGGAAGTGGTCAGGGAGTCTGCGCAATGGTACTCACAGGTGCAGCATGGAGGAGTTGGGGTAGGAGCTCGCGGTTTTAAACATTAAGTGGAAGGAGGTTGCTGTTGCATTTGGGGTTCAAATACAAGGTGGAGTGGCCGAATTTAGTATAATATAGTTTTCGTATAACTGGTCATTTACATGCCTAAAGACCGTTAACCAGTATTTATATTTTAAATTATACCTAAGTATAGTTATGTGTAATCCTAATCATCTTGTAACATGGCTACTATTTATACAATAACATACAGATTTTTGAAATAATAAGAAAATAAATGGGGTCGCTATTGGGGAAGGAAAATATATAGTAACAGGATGGGTAAGTTTACAATATGCCTTATCAAAATATTTCGTGCCTAATCAGATTTAAAAATGACTAACCAAATTTAATCAACACCCACCCTTTGTCATACACACTTATATAAACGGTTTTTACATAAGGGTGTTAAGCTAGATCGTTAATGTAATTAAATTAGTTAAACTTAATGAAGGACTAATATTTTTATTTAAAACCTTGCATTCACAACCGTCAATACCTTGAACAGGTTGGAACGATGAAATAAAAAGACAAGGGAGGCAGTGAAAACAAATCGGCCCTGTTTTAGCTAAAAGTAATTAGTTAATTAATTAATATATTGATTAGGGTTTAAATGATTTATTTAAAATGTGATAACTTAAATTGTTAACAACCGGTACATCTATTATCAGAATAGAACAAAAGAAGCGACGTTAGGACTGTATGAATGAGATATATGTTTTGGAATAGAAGTGGATGCAAAATGGAATCTACTGATATTATCAGTTAAATTAAAGGATTATTTTATTTAACTGAAACGAGCTATGTAAACCGCGAATGAAATCAAGGTGAGTTAAACTCACTTAGTTCTTTCCACTTATATTTTATATAAGTCGGGTTTTTATTTTGTGTTCTATGGTTGCTAATGGTTGATTGTGTGTTAATTATATATATATATTCATATATTGACTGTGTTTAATTTCAGTAAAAAAACAAATAGTTATTTTAACGATTGGACCCAATGAAGGTAACTTACCTTGTTGGTCACGTTTATAAAATAAATGTGTTTAATTGTTTGAAATGTTTGATTTGTTTTGTTAATTGGTTGGTATAAATAGTCGTTATCTACTGTTATTGAAATAATCAGTTAAAATGAATGCATGTGAGATAATATATTCTGATGTAGAGAAAAACGGTTTGGAGGGGTCCAACGAGATTCCTCAAATATATTTAATATTATTTATTTTTATATTATCATCATATGAACTGTTTTGATTGGGTGATTGATTTGGTTGTTGACCATTGATCTGGAATTGAACGATGGTTTTGTTTTAACCAATGGGCAAAAATGGTTGAGTAATTGGCAGTATATGGCCTATAAATCAATCGTTTTGTATATATTAATTTGCCATCACGTGAATCGATAGAATTGAAGTTATAAAATTTATTTTATAACTGAAGATAGATTTTTGAAATATATTGTTTTGAATAAAAGTTATTAAAAGGAAATTATTATTTTTTATGTAAGTTTATAATTAATTATTAAAAGCAAATTCTTATGCTAAGAAGATTTATAAACAAGTAAGTAGAAATTAACCCAACAGTTAAGATTTGGATAACTGGTTGTGAAAAATAATTAAATAAAATTAATTAAATTATTAATTAATTTAAAGTGAGAACTAATTGGAATTGGTTAACGAAATAACTGTGTTTTGAGTTGACTAAGTCAACCGTTTTAACTGGAATTAATGATTTTATCAGTTTGTGTTCGATGTTTTCTAATAAAATGGTTTAACAAATAATTGTTTTCATTTAAATAAGAATTTAAAAAGGAATTTACTATTTATTTTAATAATAAAGAAATTAACTACTGCTACAATAGTTAATGATTGAAGTAAATTATTATTTTAATTAATAATAATTTAGTGAATTACTTTTTATTTGAAATTCATTTAAAAGGTTGTCGAAATTGAAATGACATCAAATTGAATTGTAAAAGAAGTTTATAAAAGGGTTTTATATTAAACCGAGTTTTTATAACAAAGTTATAAAAGGGGTTTTAAGCGAATATGATAGTTTAAAATAAATGGTTACTTAATAGTTGAATTAAGTAGGGGAAATAAATATAAAAAGGAGTTTTAACCTGAGTTTTGTAAACAAGGTTTATTAAAGAGATGTAAAGATAAAACTTTAATTCTAAATTAACAATATTAAATATGGGAATTGAGATAAATGAATGGAGTCGAAATGGGATTTTCAAAAAGGAATGATTAAAAGGGATATGTAATTGAATTTGATAAGGGATTTTGTAATGGGATTGGTAATAATATCTCGAATTATAAAATGAATTCTTGAAAGGAGTTAAGGTTAAGAAATGGGTTTTATTATGGAATTACTTAATCATCATATTAAGTAGTACTAGGTGGTATTTAAAAGAGATATTTCAAAAGTAAGAAGGTTTTAAAAAACATATTTTTAATAAAATAGTTTAATGAGATTTTTTGGATATTAGAATGAATATGGATCCCGAGTTACAACTCATATCTATCTTAAGATAAGAGCGTTGTTGATCAAGGTCTGAGACATAAATAAATACCCCAACTCGGACGACTTCAGGATTATTTGAGGATGATATTAATTGGTAATGGGAAAGAGATTATGAATAATTATTTATTTCCATATGAGAAATAATAACGCAACCTTGATTGCAGGATCCGAGAATATAGAATGAGATTTCCAAAGTAACGGAAATGACAAGATTTGAGAATATATAAATACTTATAATGATATTTCCAAAAGTAAAAGGGAAATAAGAAGTTGAGCTTTTGGAATGAGTTTATTCGAGAAGAATAATGGGTAGTTAGTGTTCTCAAATAATAAAACAAAAGAGATTTCATAATGTTATTTTACGAATTATAAGCTGAACTAATTTTCCCAATTATAGATAATGAGAAATGATATAATAAAATAGTTTTAAAAATAATCTTATGTTAAATAAGAAGTGAAATGCTATATCGATATATTGAAAAGATTTTTAAGTTTTAAATTAATATTTGTTAATGGTTTTTATTTAAAAAGGCCAAGTAATGCCAAGTACTGAATCAATGAACTCATTTTATTCACACTATTATTTGTTTGATAGTTAAATAACCGACTATAAAATCTGACCCATACGATTGTTGGTACGGAAAGACCGAGATCGAATTTATATTCGAAAACCATTCCAAACCAACAAATACATGAAGATGTTGACTGAAGATGGAGGAATTGAAGACCGTGGATCTTAATATGCGAAAGAATTACTTGTCGAATATTCTCTGGATTACAACCAGAGGTATTCTGATGTGATTCAATCATAAGTGGAATTTTGTGAATTGCAAGGACTACTCGCTACAGATCCATGGGTTGACTCCTAGGATGTGGTAGGAGGGTGCCTTCGGTTCATCCTTTTCCTGGATGACTTGTATGGACGAGTGTCTGACATAGTATTTCCAAAGGAGTCGCGTACGTCGATTTCTTCAAATGTATTTTTGTTGATGGCGGGGGAAGACACCTTCTCTTAGCTTAACAACTAGATATTTTTGTGGACGTCAATTAGTGATTTGATGGATCTGACAATGTAACATTCAAAGTGAATGGTGATCAGATGTTCAAAAAAGATTTAAACCTCAAGCCTCATCAACTGGGAAATGGCATAAAATCGGGTAGGTCGCATAGCTATGTGGGTCACACCCATCAAAAGGGTATATCATTACCTGATCTGATGAAATTAAATGCCTTCGGTTGTCCCTTTTTATTTATATATTTATGCTATCGATTCGGTTGGCTGGCCCCAAACCGTGGTAATGATATATTCGGTACTCTCAAGCAAAGTGAGGGGCCGATCATGTTTAGCCTGGGTTGCAAGATGTTCTTGTTGAACCCCAATGTATTCATCTCCAGTGGTACATTATCAGAATGGTGGCCCCATACCTTGCTAGGAAAAGGTGGTCCCATACCTTGCCAGGAAATCCATTCTCTAATAAGAGCCCACGGATTTTGATTGTATACTATATATGTAGAGTGTGAGATGCTAGCGTTCTGCTAGATTGATATTTATTTGTATTTAGACACTATTATAATATCAGAGAAAATATAGGTTTAAAAACATTTTGGTTATCATAAGGTAAAAACCATCTATATTTGTGTGTGGATTTGGTCTTACGATTATCCTTTTCTTTCAAAAGGATTTTGACTTTTAAATCAACTTGTGTGATGCCTATAAACTTAGTGTGTTTTTCTCACTCTGGTTCACCAGACTGACCCGTCGTTTGTAATGCTCAGGTTAGACCGGGTTGTACAGGTTCAGGTTATCTAATGCTGTGAAAAGACGAGCTGGAAGAGTTCAGACATATGATAATAGACATTATTCCGCTATGTGATTATATATGAGGACAGATTATTATAACTGTCTAGATGTGTGATGTGCTCTGATGATTGTAATTATTTTTAAAGCTCTCTGTAAAGATTTAATTCCATATTATATTTTGTTCCGCTGCGATGTGAGACTCTGTGTTGTGTGTTTCTTCTTCTTCTTCTTCTATTCTAATATTTCTTTCTTTCTTATCTCACCCTATAATTTCTTTCAAATAACGTTCCGGTGTTTTCGGTGCTTGGAAGGTCGGCATATTATATGATAAATGTATTTATGTCTATTTTAAGGGTCGAAAATCTGTCGGGGAGTTACAGTGGTATCAGAACTATTGGTTTAGTAATAAGCTTGGCTCTGTGGCGTAACTCGATAAAGATGGGGTTAGTAATTCTGTAGATTGAGTTGAGTGTATATATAAGAGAGCGTATTTGTAAATTTGATATACAAATGTTTTGTATTGTGTTGGTTGATCAGCTCAAGTGTTGAGAAGCATTGAACTGGTAATGAATACAATATTGTTTTGTAAAGAGGGTAAATGAAATAATTTTACCCAAATTATATTTCTCTACAAAAAAGAAATAATGTTATCAAATTAATGAGATATTGTGTATTGATTAATTTGAGTAACCTGGTTAAGTGAAATTAAATTAAGAAATGGTTTTGAAGTTGAATAAAGTAGATTTATATTTGGAAACTGGAATAAAACTGCGTATTAATTAAAATTAATGATTTGAACCTGTATTTGCAAATGAATTGATAATTCATGTTTGATTTTGAGAACTAGCATAATTGATTTGTTAGTTAATGAAGTATTATTTAATATTTTATATATTTTTTATTTATGTGTTGAATTGAGATAAGTACAGGTGCCAGAAAGCTAAAGAATTGACTTTGTTTGTGTAGATTGCACGTAAATTGAGTAGTATGCTCAATAGCACTCTTAAAAGGTATGCCTACGCTAAAATATAAATTTTGGGTTTTGGTTTTTGATTTTTCGACCGTGTGGGTCGATGTATATATATTATTTGTTCCTACGATATCGCAGAAGTCACTCCGTACAAGGGAGATTCCGCCAAATTTTTCCGAGAATTTAAAGTGTTATAAATTTTTCGATATTTTTGAAAATTTTATTTTACCATAATGAATTGGTTTTCGATTGAATATAAATTGGATTTCAGATAACATTCTTTCCCTATCTTAGTAATTTCGGGGACGAAATTCTTTTAAGGGGGGAAGAATGTAATATCTCGTATTTTTGGTAGTCAAATATTTAATTTAATTTATTATTTTAAATATTATATTTGGAATATTAATGGATTTTAAAGGGGGAAGAATGTAATGTCTCGTATTTTTGGTAGTCAAATATTTAATTTAATTTATTATTTTAAATATTATATTTGAAATATTAATGGATTTTAATATTTAATTCGTTATTTAAAATGAAGTTTGAACGTTAAATTTATATATAAAACGAATCCAAAATGGCGCGACAATTCGTAATATGAAGTTTTGAACTTAAATTGAATATACAAAATCTGTTTTAAGTCGTGATCCTATGAAACAAGAAACGTTTGAGTCTTGTTGAATGTAATTTTCATATGAAAGGGAAAAATCGGGATTTTGTGTTATAGATTGTCAGTTATGTCCAAAATCAAATTTTAAAATAGTCGCTATGGAAATCGTTCATAAATTATAACGTTTAAAAAGGATTTTAATATAATTTCGATACGGTTTTAACTCGAAATTGATGATATTAAGTTGTAAAATTTATATTTGAAGCTATATGATATATCTAGTTGGGTACTTACGATAATAATAACTTATTATTATTTTTATTGATTATTTTGGATTTTTATAATATTTGAATCGATATTGTTATAGCCTTAAAAGTGTCCATTTTGCAAACAGAGTTCGTTCAACGAAATTAGTTTCATTAGAACTGTAATGCTAAGGCCATTCTCATTACATTTGAAGTGTGCAGGTGATAGTATGAATATAACGATCGTTAACGGTTATAAGCAGTACGTTTGATACCGTACAAAATATAATATTCAAGCTTTATTTCTAAATAAAATATCAGTCTATCCTATCTTGACATTTCTAAGTAAGTTGCGTCAACCTTATTTTTATTTCAACAACTTTCCGTAAATATATATGGATATACTTGGGTAATCTACCTTGTCTCTTCTTTCCAAAGTAATATACGTGCAAACTCCTTCTTGAACCATCAAATTGCTGCAAATCGTATTTCGAACAGCTATTCTATATTGAAATGAAAACTCAAGTGCACAGGCTATTCTATTTAATTATTATGTTGCCTAGCCATGTTAACTGTACACAAACCACATTTCCACCCTTCTATATTCGTACATCCCTTCTTCTCTTGCATACTAGTACAAGCATACAGCTAACTGGAAAAAAAACCGAGCATACCCTATAAATTACAGTTACCTACCTAGTACCCGGTAATGTGACTCTGAAACACATTACTTGATGGCCACACTTCCTCTTTGTATAAATACGCATACCCATTGCACAAATTTATTTTTCTAAACACAAGAATAAAATGCAACCGCCATGTCAAAGCAAAGACCGTAACTCTCCACACCAAATTTAAAACAAAAATCATTCCTCCATTTGTAACCGCGAATTCTCCAGTTCGCAATAAAATCGAACTTCATTCGAAAACCCCTCTACCGATGAACCAATCAAGTTCGAAACCATGCATGGCTATCCTGGCTTGAATGATGTACTACTGCAAGGAAGTGAGTTCAGCGCGGGGTCCAGATCAGATCGAAGTTGCAAGGACAGGGTCGGTGCGGTCTCCTGGGTGGTCGGAGTGTTGCGTGGTTGCTGGGGTTGGACGTGGTGATTGTTGCAGTCAACATCGAAGTGGGAGAAGGGTTGGTGGAAGTGCTCTGTGATCGACATCGGTGTGGGAAATGAATGGACAAAGCTTGGCATGGCATTCGTTTGTACTGGAAACGCAGCAGAGTATTTAAAAAAAGGTACAACAAAGTGACGTTGCTGGTGCTGGAGATGGTCGCTGGATGGAGAGTGACGACAGTCCGGAAGTGATCGGGGAGTCTGTGCAGTGGTACTCACAGGTGCAGCGTGGAGAAGTTGGGGTAGGAGCTCGCGGTTTTGAACATAAAGTGGAAGGAGGCTACTATTGCATTTGGGGTACAAATACAAGGTGGAGTGGCCGAATTTAGTATAATACAGTTTTCATATAACTGGTTATTTACATGCCTAAAGACTGTTAACCAGTATTTATATTTTAAAATATGCCTAACTATGGTTATGTGTAATCCTAAGCATCTTATAACATGGCCACTGAATGTACAATAACGTACATATTTTTGAAACAATAATAAAATAAATGTGCTTGTTATTGGGGAAGGAAAATATATAGTAATAGGATGGATAAGTTTACAATATGCCTTATCAAAATATTTTGTGCCTAATCAGATTTCAAAATGACTAACCAAATTTAATCAACACCTACCCTTTGTCATACACACTAATATAAACAGTTTTTACGTAAGGGCGTTAAGCTAGATCGTTAATGTAATTAAATTAGTTAAACTTAATGAAGGACTAATATTGTTATTTAAAACCCTGTATTCATAACTGTCAATACCTTGAACAGGTTGGAACGATGAAATAAGAAGACAAGGGAGGCAGTGAAAACAGATCAGCTCTGTTTTAGCAGAACGTAATTAGTTAATTAATTATTATATTGATTAGGGTTTAAATGATTTATTTAAAATATGATAACTGAAATTGTTAATAACTGGTACATCTATTATCAGAATGGAACAAAACAAGCGACACTACGAATGTATGAATGAGATCTATGTTCTGGAACAGAAGTGGATGCAAACTGGAATCTACTGATATTTTCAGTTAAATTAAATGATTATTTAATTTAATTGAAACGAGCTGCGTAAACCGCGAATGAAATCAAGGTGAGTTAAACTCACCCAGTTCTTCCCACTTATATTTTATATAAGTCGGGTTTTTATTTTGTGTGCTATGGTTGCTAATGGTTGATTGTGTGTTAATTATATATATATATATGTGTGTGTGTGTATATATTCATATATTGACTAAATCAATGAAATTAAACGGTGTTTAATTTCAGTAAAAAAACCAAATCGTTATTTTAACGATTGGACCCAATGAAGGTAACTTACCTTGTTGGTCATATTTATAAAATAAACGTGTTTGATTGTTTGATTTGTTTTGTAAATTGGTTAATATAAATAGACGTTATTTACTATTATTGAAATAATAAGTTAAAATGAATGCACGTGAGATTATATATTCTGATGCAGAGAAGAACAGGTTGGAGGGGTCCAAAGGGATTCCTCAAATATATTTAATATTATTTATTTTTATGTTATCATCATATGAACTATTTTGATTGGGTGATTGATTTGGTTGTTGACCGTTGATTTGGAATTCAACGGTTGTTTTGTTTTAACCAATGGGCAATATTGGTTGAGTAATTGGCAGTATATGGCCTATAAATCAATCATTTTATAAATATTGATTTACCGTTAGGTGAATCGATAAAACTGAAGTTATAAAATTTATTTTATAACTGAAGATAGATTTTTGAAATATATTATTTTGAATAAAAGTTATTAAAAGGAAATAAATATTTATTATTTAGGTTTATAATTAATTATTAGAAGAAAACTCCTATGTTAAGAAGATTTGTAAACAAGTAAGGAGAAATTAACCCAATGGTTAAGATTTGGATAATTGGTTATGAAAAAAAATTAAATAAAATTATTTAAATTAATTATTTTATTAATTAACTTAAAGTAAGAACTAATTGGAATCAGTTAAAAAAATAAATGTGTTTTGAGTTAACTAAGCCAACCATTTTAACTGGAACTGATGATTTTATCAGTTTATATTCGAAGTTATTTAATAAAATAGTTTAACAAATAAGTGTTTTAATTTAAATTAGAATTTAAAAAGGAATTTACAATTTATTTTAGTAATAAAGAAATTAACTATTGCTACAATAGTTAATGATTGAAGTAAATTATTATTTTAATTAATTATAATTTAGGGAATTACTTTACATTTGAAATTCATTAAAAAGGTGGTCGAAATTGAAATGACATCAAATTGAATTGTGAAAGGAGTTTTTAAACGGGTTCTATATTAAAACCGAGTTTTTATAACAATGTTATAAAAGGGGTTTTAAGCAAATATGATAGTTTAAAATAAATGGTTACTTAATATTTGAATTAAGTAGGGGAAATAAATATAAAAAGGAGTTTTATAATAAATCTGAGTTTTGTAAACAAGGTTTACTAAAGAGATGTAAAGTTAAAACGTTAATTCTAAATTAATATTATTAAAGAAGGGAACTGAGATAAATGAATGGAGTCGAAATGGGATTTCAAAAAAAATGATTAAAAGGAATATGTAATTGAATTTGATAAAGGATTTAGTAATGGGATTGGTAATAATACCTTGAGTTATAAAATGAATTCCTGAAAGGAGTCAAGTTTAAGAAGTGGATTTTATTATGGAATTACTTAATCATCAAATTAAGTAGTACTAGGTGGTGTTTAAAAGAGATATTTCAAAAGTAAGAAGGTTTTAAATACCATATTTTTAATAAAATAGTTTAACGAGATTTGTTTGATTTTAAAATGAATATGGATTCCGAGTTACAACTCATATCTATCTTAAGATAAGAGCACTGTTGATCTAGAGTTGAGAGGTAAATAAATACCCCAACTAGTACAACTTCAGGATTATCTGAGGATGATATTAATTGGTAACGAGAAAGAGATTATGAATAATTATTTTTTCCATATGAGAAATAATAACACAACGTTAATTGCAGGATCTGAGGATATAGAATGAGATTTCCAAAGTAACGGAAATGACAGGATTTGAGAATATATAAATACTTATAATGATATTTCCAAAAGTAAAAGGGAAATAAGAAGTTGAGTTTTTGGAATGAGTTTACTCGGAAAGAATAAAGGTTAGTTAGTGTTCTCAAATAATAAAACAAAAGAGATTTTGTAATGTTATTTTACGAATTATAAGATGAATTGATTTTCCCAATTACAGATAATGAGAAATGATATAATAAAATAGTTTTGAAAATAATCTTATGTTAAATAAGAAGTGAAATGCTATGTCGATATATTGAAAAGATTTTTAAGTTTTAAATTAACATTTGTTAATGGTTTTTATTTAAAAAGGCCAAGTAATGCCAAGTAGTGAATCAGTGAAGTCATTTTATTCACACTATTATTTGTTTGATTGTTAAATAACTGACTATTAAATCTGACCCATAGGATTGTTGGTACGGAAAGACCGGGATCGAATTTATATTCGAAAACCATTCAGAACCAACAAATATGTGAAGATGCTGACTGAAGATGGATGAATGGAAGATGTAAAGACCCGCAACTTCCCCGTAAAGGAAAGCGTCGGATAGTTCGAGAACAAACCACAGCAGAACGCATATAAAAGAACATTTCACTATATATTACAACAGTGCATCAGAATACAAGAATATACTGAGTATAAATGAATATTACACAGAAATATCAGAGATTTAAATTACATTTAAATACATAGCAGCGGAAAATAATACAATACACAACTAGAAGTAGATATACGGATACAAAGCTTTCCGGATATCGTTCCAGCTGTAAACCAGGATCCTGTGAATATAAATCTGCAAAACCGAAACTACTAGCTGCCCGTGTCGAAATAAGGGCACCCAGAGTTTAGGTTGAAACAATAAACTCCAGGTCAGTCATGTGACTGGTGTGAGAACTAAAACAGTTATTAATCTTTATTTTCAAAGTAAGGTAAATCAAGGGACCACGCCGTATAACACGGAACGGGTTTCCTCCCAAGAACACCAGTGCATAAAACAAACAGCGCAATGCTAAATAAAGAAAAATGAAGCTGTTATAAGACCCAGGTCCCATCACACAATGCAAACGCAGTCGAGGATAGGGTTTTCCCTTATAACAGCCAAAGAATGCTTGATACGTTTAAAACAAATCATTTGATACTATAATAAGTGCATAGTGTATAAAACAACTTCAAATCATAAGTATCAATCATAGGCGGCATGAATGCCCCATACCACTATGTCGCCATATATAGGTTATACAATCAAAATCGCAATGTCACGTATTCGGAAATTGGGTTTCCATCTATGAACCGAGGCTAGGGGCAAGATCCTCAACCGATTCGAGACGCTCTAGCCCGTGTCTCAGGCAAGTACTCAGTCAAGCCTTTGGATCGTCAGGGCCGGTCCACCGATGTGGATTAAAATGCCTGAACACTACGTTTCCCCACCCTTTGGGGTGTCAATGAGCCAACAAATGACTCCATCGGTTCGAGAACGACCGATCAATCCGAGGCGCCTCGCAACAGCAACAACCACATAAGTCAAACTCGTCAGGGCGTGTAAAACCACTGACGCCACTTTTTAACTAGAAAGAAACGCAAGTCCTCCCTGATGTCCGTCTCCCGTTTTTGGTTCATACCGGGTGTGAAACACGCGAGGTAAACGTTACACAAAGCTACGCCACAAAGGCCGTGCTTTGATCATCACCACAAGACTTTGCTTTTCAACAGAAGCCTTGATCATTTGCATCTTAGCATGCCACACAGGCAAACCATCCTATGCAACCGATATCAGTCACACAGAATGAAATCCAATGTCAGACACACAGTCCATTTACAAGTCCGTTCTGGGTCTGAACGAAGCCGGAGGCACCTAGTACCCCGCATATCCATCGATCTCCAAGTACGTCTGGACGATCACTAACTGTTTCCATCTTCTTGGGTGTACAGCCCAATCAAGATCATCAGTTATCACCCAAACGACGTGAAGACCTCCGGTCTTCGACCATCGTCTTCATCTTCGACTTATCGTCGTATCAGTTATTCAGAATGGGATAAACCCGGCCTTTCCGAATAACTCGCGTATATATTATAAAAGTGTTACACAAACACAACATACGCCTCATTCCAATTCATTAGTCACTAACCGTAAATTAATCAAGAGAATAATTCCCCAAATATTAACCCCGAAGGCCGAAACCAACATCAGATCAATATCCAGAAAACCATTCTGCTTGGCTAACCGCCAGTTAGTTTCTAAATTTCACATTCAAATCTAATTAAAGATTTAACTATCGCCTGGAGCAAAACTGGTGATACTCCATTCTCGATCTTTTCAATCTAATTAAAGATTCATTAAAACTCCACTTAGTTTTAATCATTATCTGGGTTAAAGAATCAGTGTCATTTAAAACACGGTTCACGATAAACCCAAAATCACATTCATTAATTATCGGGTTAAAGAACAAGTGTTATTTAAAACACTGTTCACGATAAACCCAAAAATCAATATCAATTCAATTCCAATTAAATATTATTTAATTGGTACACTTCATTAAATCTAAATAAAAAGATTTAATCCTTTCTCAACTGGGTTCAAGAATAGTGTTAGTGAAGACACCATTCACGACAAACCCAAATCACATTCCATTAATTATCGGGTTAAAGAACAAGTGTTATTTAAAACACTGTTCACGATAAACCCAAAAATCAATATCAATTCAATTCCAATTAAATATTATTTAATTGGTACACTTCATTAAATCTAAATAAAAAGATTTAATCTTTCCTCAACTGGGTTCAAGAATAGTGTTAGTGAAGACACCATTCACGACAAACCCAAATCACATTCGATATTCAATACAAGGCTCTGAATAGAAAATATATCGGCTTATATTCAATATCGAATTCTACGACTAACAAATGTCGTATTGGAAATAACGATATCAATATATATCTTTCAAATTTCCATAACAACACCTGTATAATCACGAATTCCAACATCGAAATATTCCGAAGACAATTTCGATTCAAATCCACTCCAATGCAATCATTGGAAATTTTGGTTATTTTTAAAACCCTTTTCGAATTCAACTTATTTATTTAAAAATAAATAGAATTATAATTCTAGTTCAAAACTAGTTCATTTCGATAAAAATCCATTTTTATCTTTTCAAATATGGAGTTTTTCATCCCAATTCTTTCTAAATCATTTCTTATGATTTTACACAAATTATTACTATTTTTAATAATTTTATCAAGGCCCGTACAGTCGATTTCCAACAACGGTCATCGAACTGCACTTACAGCGACCTTTTTCGAATTTGATTTGGACATAATTCCAAATCCAACCGTTAGATTTTTAATTTCTAATATTCGTTAGAAAGCTCTTTTCGATACGAACCCAACGGTTCCGGTTTTAGGAGAATCCGACGGTCGGATCTCCCGTAATGTCCGTTTGAAATAAATGGTCGAAATTCGCGAACTGCCGCGGCGCGGCGCGTTCTATTCAGGCCATTATATTATATATATAATATATATATAATATATTTCGTCGATTCCTATTTAAAACGAATTATATAAATAGTTTTAAATTCGATTCAAAAGCAATTTCAACTTCCGTTTCAATTCAAATCAAAATTGAATTCTTCTCTATAAATTCGTTTTAAAACTCATTTCTATTCAATTCAAATTTCAATTCAATTCGAATTCGTTTTCAATTCAATTCATTTCGAAATCGTTTTCAATTCATTTTGAATTCGTTTTCAATTCAATTCATTTCGAAATCGTTTTCAATTCAATTCATTTCGAAATCCCTTTCAATTCAATTCATTTCGAAAACACTTTTAAAATCGATATAAATATCGTTTACGTCAAAATGGCGTCAATCTAATCAACACGGCTTCATATATTCCTTTATTTTCAAATATTCTATTTCAAATATTTCTTTTTCAAATATTTCTTTTTCAAAACTGGAATGAGGCCCAATCAATTACCATATAAAATTAATTATATGGATTTTCATACAACACATGTATATAATAGCATTGAAAATAATCAACCATCAACCAAAGTGCACTACACTGTATAAGCATCAAATATAGATATTCAACGCTTATAACAGCCTGTCAATCAATCGATCGACATATTTAATCAATCAGGATGAGTGAACTTCAAATTTCATCCTAACACCCGTGTGGGGTTTCAAACAATCAAACCCATATTTTATTTGTGCAGTTAGGCGATGTGTAAAATTTATCGACCCAATCAACGTCATTCAAATAGGTGTACATAAACAAACCGTCTGGTTTGTAAATGAATATTTATTTATTCACATTCACGTTAAAAATTATATTTTTAACGATAACACATTTTATTTTAACATATGAATTTCTATTCAGTTCATTCTTTAAATAAAATGCTATTTTTATTTTTCTAACTTATTTTAGAAAATTTCGGCGGCATAACGGCATGATACTAGAAACGGGACAAGGCCTAGCCTAATCCCCGGTCTAGTGAAGGCCCACGCCATTCACACATCAATCAAATTCACTTTCGTTATGCAAACCACAAAATTTGGAGTAAGGGTCTAACCTAGCCTTACTCATTCGCCTTATAACGGCGCACGTCTAATCCTAACCAATTCATCGATTCGATTTTTCATACCACAAATCACATTCAAACCAATATCGCAATCAATCACCAATCAATCAAACAAACAAGTCCATGGTCTGTGGACGAGTGTCGGGTGCTACTAAGCACCGTCTGCATCCTAGTATATATATATAACTAGAAAAGAAATAGAAAGGTGAGAAATTCTCACATATAGCTATCCTAGCTCCACGGCTCTTCTTTTGCAGAAGTCTTCGTCGTTTCGCCTTTTTGAACCTCCGTTGTCCGCTTTCACTACCTATGTAAAAATCGAATTTTTACTTCGCTATTCCATATATAAAAATCGAATTTTTATTTCAAAGTTCAATATATAAAAATCGAATTTTTATTTCAAAGTTCAATATATAAAAATCGAATTTTTATTTCAAAGTTCAATATATAAAAATCGACCTTTTATTTCACTATTCAATATATAAAAATCGAATTTTTAGTTCGCTATTCAATATATAAAAATCGAATTTTTACTTCGCTATTCAATATATAAAAATCGAATTTTTACTTCGATGTTCAATATATAAAAATCGAATTTTTAGTTCGCTATTCAATATATAAAAATCGAATTTTTAGTTCGCTATTCAATATATAAAAATCGAATTTTTAGTTCGCTATTCAATACATAAAAATCGAATTTTTAGTTCGCTATTCAATATATAAAAATCGAATTTTTATTTCAATGTTCAATATATAAAAATCCTATTTTTCATTCGACAATATAAAAGATTATATTTTTCATAACTTTACAACATAATTAAAAATTCACTTTTTCTACTTCTTTAAAAATTCCTGTTTTACTACTTATTAAAATTCAGTTTTAAACTTCTTTAAAAATTCCAGTTTTTATTTTCAAAAATCCAGTTTTTATTTTCAAAAATCCAGTTTTTATTTTTAAAAATCCAGTTTTTATTTTCAAAAATCCAGTTTTTATTTTTAAAAATCCAGTTTTTATTTTTAAAAATCCAGTTTTTATTTTTTTTCAAAATCAGTTTTATAAATTGCTTTAAAATTCAGTTTTTAAAATGCTTTAAAAAAAGAAAACAGCTTTTTTTTTTAAAATAAATCTTTGCAGTTTTTCTAAAAAAGAAAATAAAATAAAAAAATCAGTTTTAAAATAAATAAATAAGAAAAATCAGACTTAACTTACAGGGGGGGTTCGTTGTCCATGTCGAGGAGGCGCCATCGATCGTAGGGGCGGAGGGGCGTCTTCGCGGTGGCGGGCCAGGGAGGAGAGGGGCTCGAGTTCGGTCTTCGAGGGGAGGGTGGCGGCTCTGCTAACTGAGGAGGAGGGGGTGCGATTCTCGAATCGTGGAGGAGGAAGCGGCTCTGCGGAGGGGGGGGGCGCGCGAGGTGGCGATCGACTGGGGGAGGGGCGTCTCGTCTGGCGGTGCGGCTACGGGGGACCCACGACGAGGTGGAAAAGGGGCGACAGGCTCGAGCCCTTTTTCCCCCTTTTTTTTTTTTTTTATTCTTTTTTTTTTTTTTCCGATCTGTGAAAATAATGATGGGGGAGGGGCCAGAGCGGTTTTAAGGAGGAGGTTTACATTTTTTTTTTTTTTTATTAATTTAATTATTTAATTATTTTAAATTCAAAAAGTCAACTTTTTCAATCGACCTCTAAAAGAGGTCCACCGCCTGTCGTCCATAGCGTTCTACCCCCATTCCGAACACAATGGGATATATATCGCAAGCTGATATGATCGTTTGAATCAGTTTCCGTTAAATTTACATTTAAATCACTATATTGAATTTTAAACGTACATTTCAAATTACCGGGGTCACATACTAACTCTATAAATTGCAGAAAATATTTTCTAGCTTCGTGTTGACGTTACGGTCCTAACAAAACTAGTTCCGTCGAATTCTGAGACCGTTAGAAAAATGGCCAATTTCCAGTCGATTAAAATCAACTGAAATTGGTCAATCGCGTTTTCCTTCGCCACGCTCACATATTGATTTGAAAAATTATGAAATTTGAAACCTAGCAATAACTTGACATCACGGACCCAACAAAACTGGTTTCGTCGAAATCCGAGGTCGTTTGCAAAATGTCCATTTTTAAGGGCTATATATATATAAAAATATATATAAATTCCACAGCGACTATTTCTAATTTTAAACTGGACATATCTTATCATTTCTAAGATGAAATCTCAGTTTGTTAATTTCGTTACAAAGATATAGTTATACAGATTCAAATATTTCTTGTTTCGTTCAATTCTGACTTATATTGAATTCTGTATATTCATTTGAAATTAGAAATCGAATTTTCGAACTACCGCGCCATTTTCAATTCTATTTATAATTATATATAAATATTTATATTCTAACGACGACGTATATAAATATATACGTCGAATTATATTCAAAATAAATTTATTGTCGATATTATTTAAAATAATTCATTTTAAATAATCAAAATTCGCTAAAATTGCAAAAATAAAATTTTTAAACTGGCCCAGATTTTACGGGTTGTTACAATCTCCCCCACTTAAAACTTTTCGTCCCCGAAAAGGAACAAAGTCGAAAGTGGTTTGATTAATCAACTCTACGCTCGATCTAACTTCCATTCTCCAACTTTTCAGTTTCTGAGAATTTTCAAAATTTCAAAAATTTGGCTAACACCCTAAATTTTCGAAAAATTTCGCCATAACCTCCCCTGCACCGGGAGCATCGGGGAATTTCAAATAGCTTCCCCGGTCCTTCAGATCTCAAAAAGAAAAAGAAAAAGCCAAGCGGCTAGCCAATAGGCTCACAAAATCATCATCACCCAAACAAAACAGGAAATTATGTAGTAAACATGTACCTATTTGTCGGGCAAACAAATTTTATTCTCTGCTCTAGCCTCCTTGCTATGACCTGTTCAATATAAGTACATATATGCAAGCAAATGCGACCAATTTCAATACAATTCAATATTTGATTCAATTAGGCTAAATGGTTATAAATTAGCAAACAAATAAACAATCAACACAAACCTCTATCAATTAGTGAATTAGAGTTTCAAATTCATAATTTTGATACATATACAAAAATCCTGTTTTTGATGCCAATTCACAACAATGTGTTCTAACTATATATAAGTTTTGGTTCTCACACCAGCCTAATGGAAATATATAGAAAATCACACCTTCAACACTCGAACACTAATTCTGATGATGTAGCTACAATCATCAGAATCATCTTCGGGCGACTAGAGTGCGATGCTATATCTATCCAATATATTAAAACTTTGAATATACGTTTGCAAGGCGTATATGCAAATTCTTTATATACTGAATTGTCCAAACCAATATAAATCGATAATCAAATACGAATAATTGATTTAAATTTTCAAAACAAAAATTTGTTTTCATTTTAAAAATATACTCTTCACACTCGTTCTAGGATACTACTGATCCTATCTCTAACGAGTCATTCTAATTGGATATTACTAACCCAATATCTGATGAATTCTTTCGTATGTTTCTAATGTGCCTTGTTCTCTAGCTTTGTAAACCAAAGCTCTGATACCACGTGTAAAGACCCGCAACTTCCCCGTAAAGGAAAGCGTCGGATAGTTCGAGAACAAACCACAGCAGAACGCATATAAAAGAACATTTCACTATATATTACAACAGTGCATCAGAATACAAGAATATACTGAGTATAAATGAATATTACACAGAAATATCAGAGATTTAAATTACATTTAAATACATAGCAGCGGAAAATAATACAATACACAACTAGAAGTAGATATACGGATACAAAGCTTTCCGGATATCGTTCCAGCTGTAAACCAGGATCCTGTGAATATAAATCTGCAAAACCGAAACTACTAGCTGCCCGTGTCGAAATAAGGGCACCCAGAGTTTAGGTTGAAACAATAAACTCCAGGTCAGTCATGTGACTGGTGTGAGAACTAAAACAGTTATTAATCTTTATTTTCAAAGTAAGGTAAATCAAGGGACCACGCCGTATAACACGGAACGGGTTTCCTCCCAAGAACACCAGTGCATAAAACAAACAGCGCAATGCTAAATAAAGAAAAATGAAGCTGTTATAAGACCCAGGTCCCATCACACAATGCAAACGCAGTCGAGGATAGGGTTTTCCCTTATAACAGCCAAAGAATGCTTGATACGTTTAAAACAAATCATTTGATACTATAATAAGTGCATAGTGTATAAAACAACTTCAAATCATAAGTATCAATCATAGGCGGCATGAATGCCCCATACCACTATGTCGCCATATATAGGTTATACAATCAAAATCGCAATGTCACGTATTCGGAAATTGGGTTTCCATCTATGAACCGAGGCTAGGGGCAAGATCCTCAACCGATTCGAGACGCTCTAGCCCGTGTCTCAGGCAAGTACTCAGTCAAGCCTTTGGATCGTCAGGGCCGGTCCACCGATGTGGATTAAAATGCCTGAACACTACGTTTCCCCACCCTTTGGGGTGTCAATGAGCCAACAAATGACTCCATCGGTTCGAGAACGACCGATCAATCCGAGGCGCCTCGCAACAGCAACAACCACATAAGTCAAACTCGTCAGGGCGTGTAAAACCACTGACGCCACTTTTTAACTAGAAAGAAACGCAAGTCCTCCCTGATGTCCGTCTCCCGTTTTTGGTTCATACCGGGTGTGAAACACGCGAGGTAAACGTTACACAAAGCTACGCCACAAAGGCCGTGCTTTGATCATCACCACAAGACTTTGCTTTTCAACAGAAGCCTTGATCATTTGCATCTTAGCATGCCACACAGGCAAACCATCCTATGCAACCGATATCAGTCACACAGAATGAAATCCAATGTCAGACACACAGTCCATTTACAAGTCCGTTCTGGGTCTGAACGAAGCCGGAGGCACCTAGTACCCCGCATATCCATCGATCTCCAAGTACGTCTGGACGATCACTAACTGTTTCCATCTTCTTGGGTGTACAGCCCAATCAAGATCATCAGTTATCACCCAAACGACGTGAAGACCTCCGGTCTTCGACCATCGTCTTCATCTTCGACTTATCGTCGTATCAGTTATTCAGAATGGGATAAACCCGGCCTTTCCGAATAACTCGCGTATATATTATAAAAGTGTTACACAAACACAACATACGCCTCATTCCAATTCATTAGTCACTAACCGTAAATTAATCAAGAGAATAATTCCCCAAATATTAACCCCGAAGGCCGAAACCAACATCAGATCAATATCCAGAAAACCATTCTGCTTGGCTAACCGCCAGTTAGTTTCTAAATTTCACATTCAAATCTAATTAAAGATTTAACTATCGCCTGGAGCAAAACTGGTGATACTCCATTCTCGATCTTTTCAATCTAATTAAAGATTCATTAAAACTCCACTTAGTTTTAATCATTATCTGGGTTAAAGAATCAGTGTCATTTAAAACACGGTTCACGATAAACCCAAAATCACATTCATTAATTATCGGGTTAAAGAACAAGTGTTATTTAAAACACTGTTCACGATAAACCCAAAAATCAATATCAATTCAATTCCAATTAAATATTATTTAATTGGTACACTTCATTAAATCTAAATAAAAAGATTTAATCCTTTCTCAACTGGGTTCAAGAATAGTGTTAGTGAAGACACCATTCACGACAAACCCAAATCACATTCCATTAATTATCGGGTTAAAGAACAAGTGTTATTTAAAACACTGTTCACGATAAACCCAAAAATCAATATCAATTCAATTCCAATTAAATATTATTTAATTGGTACACTTCATTAAATCTAAATAAAAAGATTTAATCTTTCCTCAACTGGGTTCAAGAATAGTGTTAGTGAAGACACCATTCACGACAAACCCAAATCACATTCGATATTCAATACAAGGCTCTGAATAGAAAATATATCGGCTTATATTCAATATCGAATTCTACGACTAACAAATGTCGTATTGGAAATAACGATATCAATATATATCTTTCAAATTTCCATAACAACACCTGTATAATCACGAATTCCAACATCGAAATATTCCGAAGACAATTTCGATTCAAATCCACTCCAATGCAATCATTGGAAATTTTGGTTATTTTTAAAACCCTTTTCGAATTCAACTTATTTATTTAAAAATAAATAGAATTATAATTCTAGTTCAAAACTAGTTCATTTCGATAAAAATCCATTTTTATCTTTTCAAATATGGAGTTTTTCATCCCAATTCTTTCTAAATCATTTCTTATGATTTTACACAAATTATTACTATTTTTAATAATTTTATCAAGGCCCGTACAGTCGATTTCCAACAACGGTCATCGAACTGCACTTACAGCGACCTTTTTCGAATTTGATTTGGACATAATTCCAAATCCAACCGTTAGATTTTTAATTTCTAATATTCGTTAGAAAGCTCTTTTCGATACGAACCCAACGGTTCCGGTTTTAGGAGAATCCGACGGTCGGATCTCCCGTAATGTCCGTTTGAAATAAATGGTCGAAATTCGCGAACTGCCGCGGCGCGGCGCGTTCTATTCAGGCCATTATATTATATATATAATATATATATAATATATTTCGTCGATTCCTATTTAAAACGAATTATATAAATAGTTTTAAATTCGATTCAAAAGCAATTTCAACTTCCGTTTCAATTCAAATCAAAATTGAATTCTTCTCTATAAATTCGTTTTAAAACTCATTTCTATTCAATTCAAATTTCAATTCAATTCGAATTCGTTTTCAATTCAATTCATTTCGAAATCGTTTTCAATTCATTTTGAATTCGTTTTCAATTCAATTCATTTCGAAATCGTTTTCAATTCAATTCATTTCGAAATCCCTTTCAATTCAATTCATTTCGAAAACACTTTTAAAATCGATATAAATATCGTTTACGTCAAAATGGCGTCAATCTAATCAACACGGCTTCATATATTCCTTTATTTTCAAATATTCTATTTCAAATATTTCTTTTTCAAATATTTCTTTTTCAAAACTGGAATGAGGCCCAATCAATTACCATATAAAATTAATTATATGGATTTTCATACAACACATGTATATAATAGCATTGAAAATAATCAACCATCAACCAAAGTGCACTACACTGTATAAGCATCAAATATAGATATTCAACGCTTATAACAGCCTGTCAATCAATCGATCGACATATTTAATCAATCAGGATGAGTGAACTTCAAATTTCATCCTAACACCCGTGTGGGGTTTCAAACAATCAAACCCATATTTTATTTGTGCAGTTAGGCGATGTGTAAAATTTATCGACCCAATCAACGTCATTCAAATAGGTGTACATAAACAAACCGTCTGGTTTGTAAATGAATATTTATTTATTCACATTCACGTTAAAAATTATATTTTTAACGATAACACATTTTATTTTAACATATGAATTTCTATTCAGTTCATTCTTTAAATAAAATGCTATTTTTATTTTTCTAACTTATTTTAGAAAATTTCGGCGGCATAACGGCATGATACTAGAAACGGGACAAGGCCTAGCCTAATCCCCGGTCTAGTGAAGGCCCACGCCATTCACACATCAATCAAATTCACTTTCGTTATGCAAACCACAAAATTTGGAGTAAGGGTCTAACCTAGCCTTACTCATTCGCCTTATAACGGCGCACGTCTAATCCTAACCAATTCATCGATTCGATTTTTCATACCACAAATCACATTCAAACCAATATCGCAATCAATCACCAATCAATCAAACAAACAAGTCCATGGTCTGTGGACGAGTGTCGGGTGCTACTAAGCACCGTCTGCATCCTAGTATATATATATAACTAGAAAAGAAATAGAAAGGTGAGAAATTCTCACATATAGCTATCCTAGCTCCATGGCTCTTCTTTTGCAGAAGTCTTCGTCGTTTCGCCTTTTTGAACCTCCGTTGTCCGCTTTCACTACCTATGTAAAAATCGAATTTTTACTTCGCTATTCCATATATAAAAATCGAATTTTTATTTCAAAGTTCAATATATAAAAATCGAATTTTTATTTCAAAGTTCAATATATAAAAATCGAATTTTTATTTCAAAGTTCAATATATAAAAATCGAATTTTTATTTCAAAGTTCAATATATAAAAATCGAATTTTTATTTCAAAGTTCAATATATAAAAATCGACCTTTTATTTCACTATTCAATATATAAAAATCGAATTTTTAGTTCGCTATTCAATATATAAAAATCGAATTTTTACTTCGCTATTCAATATATAAAAATCGAATTTTTACTTCGATGTTCAATATATAAAAATCGAATTTTTAGTTCGCTATTCAATATATAAAAATCGAATTTTTAGTTCGCTATTCAATATATAAAAATCGAATTTTTAGTTCGCTATTCAATACATAAAAATCGAATTTTTAGTTCGCTATTCAATATATAAAAATCGAATTTTTATTTCAATGTTCAATATATAAAAATCCTATTTTTCATTCGACAATATAAAAGATTATATTTTTCATAACTTTACAACATAATTAAAAATTCACTTTTTCTACTTCTTTAAAAATTCCTGTTTTACTACTTATTAAAATTCAGTTTTAAACTTCTTTAAAAATTCCAGTTTTTATTTTCAAAAATCCAGTTTTTATTTTCAAAAATCCAGTTTTTATTTTTAAAAATCCAGTTTTTATTTTCAAAAATCCAGTTTTTATGTTTAAAAATCCAGTTTTTATTTTTAAAAATCCAGTTTTTATTTTTTTTCAAAATCAGTTTTATAAATTGCTTTAAAATTCAGTTTTTAAAATGCTTTAAAAAAAGAAAACAGTTTTTTTTTTTAAAATAAATCTTTGCAGTTTTTCTAAAAAAGAAAATAAAATAAAAAAATCAGTTTTAAAATAAATAAATAAGAAAAATCAGACTTAACTTACAGGGGGGGGTTCGTTGTCCATGTCGAGGAGGCGCCATCGATCGTAGGGGCGGAGGGGCGTCTTCGCGGTGGCGGGCCAGGGAGGAGAGGGGCTCGAGTTCGGTCTTCGAGGGGAGGGTGGCGGCTCTGCTAACTGAGGAGGAGGGGGTGCGATTCTCGAATCGTGGAGGAGGAAGCGGCTCTGCGGAGGGGGGGGCGCGCGAGGTGGCGATCGACTGGGGGAGGGGCGTCTCGTCTGGCGGTGCGGCTACGGGGGACCCACGACGAGGTGGAAAAGGGGCGACAGGCTCGAGCCCTTTTTCCCCCTTTTTTTTTTTTTTATTCTTTTTTTTTTTTTCCGATCTGTGAAAATAATGATGGGGGAGGGGCCAGAGCGGTTTTAAGGAGGAGGTTTACATTTTTTTTTTTTATTATTAATTTAATTATTTAATTATTTTAAATTCAAAAAGTCAACTTTTTCAATCGACCTCTAAAAGAGGTCCACCGCCTGTCGTCCATAGCGTTCTACCCCCATTCCGAACACAATGGGATATATATCGCAAGCTGATATGATCGTTTGAATCAGTTTCCGTTAAATTTACATTTAAATCACTATATTGAATTTTAAACGTACATTTCAAATTACCGGGGTCACATACTAACTCTATAAATTGCAGAAAATATTTTCTAGCTTCGTGTTGACGTTACGGTCCTAACAAAACTAGTTCCGTCGAATTCTGAGACCGTTAGAAAAATGGCCAATTTCCAGTCGATTAAAATCAACTGAAATTGGTCAATCGCGTTTTCCTTCGCCACGCTCACATATTGATTTGAAAAATTATGAAATTTGAAACCTAGCAATAACTTGACATCACGGACCCAACAAAACTGGTTTCGTCGAAATCCGAGGTCGTTTGCAAAATGTCCATTTTTAAGGGCTATATATATATAAAAATATATATAAATTCCACAGCGACTATTTCTAATTTTAAACTGGACATATCTTATCATTTCTAAGATGAAATCTCAGTTTGTTAATTTCGTTACAAAGATATAGTTATACAGATTCAAATATTTCTTGTTTCGTTCAATTCTGACTTATATTGAATTCTGTATATTCATTTGAAATTAGAAATCGAATTTTCGAACTACCGCGCCATTTTCAATTCTATTTATAATTATATATAAATATTTATATTCTAACGACGACGTATATAAATATATACGTCGAATTATATTCAAAATAAATTTATTGTCGATATTATTTAAAATAATTCATTTTAAATAATCAAAATTCGCTAAAATTGCAAAAATAAAATTTTTAAACTGGCCCAGATTTTACGGGTTGTTACAGAAGACCTTGGATCTTCATAAGCGAAAGGTTTACTTGTCGAGTATTCTCTGGATTGCAACCAGAGGTATTCAGACGTGATTCAGTCGTAAGTGGAATTTTGCGGATTGCAAGGACTACTCACTACTGATCCATGTGTTAACTCCTAGGATGTGGTAGGAGGGTGCCTTCGGTTCATCCTTTTGTTGGATGACTTGTATGGACGCGTGGTTGACAGAGTATTTCCAAAGGAGTCACGTACGTTGATTTCTTCAAATGTATTTTTGTTGATGGCGGGGAAGACACCTTCTCTTAGCTTAACAACTAGATATTTTTATGGGCGTCAATTAGTAATTTGACGGATCTGACAATGTGACATTCAAAGTGAATGGTGACCAGATGTTCAAAGAAGATTTAAACCTCAAGCTTCATCAACCGGGAAATGGCATAAAATCGGGTAGGTCGCATGGCTATGTGGGTCGCACCCATTAAAAGGGTATATCATTACTTGATCTGGTGAAATTAAATGCCTTTGGTTGTCCCTTTTTATTTATATATGTATGCTATCGGTTTGGTTGGCTGGCCCCCAACTATGGTAATGATATATTCGGTATTCTCAAGAAAAGTGAGGGGCTGGTCATGTTTAGCCTGGGTTGCAAGATGTTCTTGTTGATCCCCAATGTATTCATCTCCAGAGGTACATTGTCGGAAAGTTGGTCCCATACTTTGCCAGGAAATCCATTCTCTGATAAGAGCCCGTAGATTTTTATTGTATACTATATATGTAGAGCATGAGATGCAAGCGTTTTGCTAAATTGATATTATTTGTATTTAGACACTTTTATAATATCAGAGAAAATATAGATTTCAAAAACCTTTTAGGTTATTGTAACGTAAAAACCGTCCGTATTTATGTGTGGATTTGGTCTTACGATTATCCTTTTCTTTCAAAAGGATTTTGACTTTAAAATCAACTTGTGTGATGCCTATAAACTTAGTGTGTTTTCTCACTCTGGTTCACCAGACTGGCCCGTCGTTTGTTATGCTCGGGTTAGACTGGGTTGTACAGGTTCAGGTTATCGAATGTTGTGAAAGACGAGCTGGAAGAGTTCAGGCGTATGATAATAGATATTATTCCACTGTGTGATTGTATATGAGGACAGATTATTATAACTGTCCAGATGTGTGATGTACTCTGATGATTGTAAGTATTTTTATAGCTCTCAGTAAAGATTTAATTCCATATTATATTTTGTTCTACTGCGATGTGAGACTCTGTGTTGTGTATTTCTTCTTCTTCTTCTTCTATTCTAATATTTCTTTCTTTCTTATCTCACCTTCTAATTTCTTTCAAATAATGTTTCGGTGATTTCGGTGCTTGGAAGGTCGGCATATTATATGATAAATGTATTTATGTCGATTTTAGGGGTCGAAAATCTATTGTGCCGTAAAATAGAGCGAATAATTTATAACTCTGAATTTTCTGGAAAGCAGCAAATGGTTAAGTATAAATAATTGGTCCAGTAAACGATGAATCAAATAATTATCCTTGGAGGACATGGCAAATATGGTTATCTATAAATATGTGTTAGAATATTCTACCAGATATATCCATTATGAGAAATGGGAGCATTGGTATAAAGAATTTTAATCTTGAGTTTGAATATTTACAAGATGTCGAATGAGTTGTTACGATTCTCTTTCCATTTCGAGGACGAAATTTTTTAAGGGGGGTTGAATGTAACGTTATAGAATTTTTAACCAATTTAAAATTGGACTTTTTATTACTTAATTTGAATTTGACATAAATATATACTGTTAAGAATATTTAATAATTTTGATATGTTATATGATAGATTTTATTTGAAGTATAAATGAGAATGATTATTAATAAGTTTGGATTTATTAATACTATCTGTCGTTCGATCAGAATTTATCAAACTATAATATGAATTAGTTGCATTAGAACCAAGTGTTGCCCTTAGTTTTCATAGCATTTTAAAGGAAATGCTACCAAAAGATCACTTTCCCTCCTTAAGACAAGTGTAAGGACACTTGTTTTTTTGCATGTAAACTTTCATGCATGCCTTCCACTTGCCCCATGATGTGTCTTCACCTCCTTAACCCTCCATTCCTATATAAGGAGGCCTTTTCTACACTTTTTTATCATTTCCTCCTTTTCATCTTCTTCTTAAAGCTTATGGCCATGGTTTCTATGGTATAAGTCTTCCTCTTTTCCACCACCACCTTACCGAAGTTCATCGTCATCCTCCTCCTCGTCTTATAATATATATAGAGAGATTTGTATATATTATACTATATATATGTATATATATTTGGTGAAGAAGACGGTGCGCCAAATACTATCCGACGGTTCACTCAGCCAGGCTCGTCTACCGTTAAGACTGGAAAGCTGTTTGGTAAGAACTCTTTAAGCATAATTTATATATTTAATTAGTAGTTAGACTAATTTAAGTTTAGTGATGAATTATCAGTGGTTAATGATGGTTGATGTTTGTTGTGATGGATGATGGATGCGTAGTTTAGAACACACACATACACTATTAAGCGTTAGTGTTATAACGCTTGTGCACAATTATGATTTATTTAATTATGTTGATGATGGTTTCTATGAATGTTTTATAATGGTTGATAATGTTGTTTCGCGCACATTATGACACAACAATTATGGTATCATATTGATGATCGACAAATCTCCTTCGTGATTAGAAGCAATATTATTGTTGAAATTGAAGGTTAATAATTGAAAAAGATACATATGTATGAATTCATAAAGTATCTTTAATTGAATAAATAAATACCGAAACGTTCTAGGATGACAGAGAGGATAGTGTCTAGGCTTGGGTTTGGAAATTCTAGTTTCCTTCTCTCCGTAGCTATCTCTAACTGATCCGACGAATGGGATGGTTAATTTGAAGTTATTTGAATTTAGAAAGTTGAATTGGAATTTGATTAATTGAGTGAAAACTAAAGGTGAATTTTGTACCCGAATAATTTGGAAAGTCAATGTGAAGTACTTTAAATGATTTTAAATGGTTTATATAAGGATACAATGGTTTTCTAAGGTATTTTGAAGTATCGCAGATGGTTATTATGGTCAAAATCGCACAGCGGCAATCCATGTATTTTAGATGCAAACTTTAAATGCTTATAACTTTTGCAATTAAATCGGATTTCTATGAAACGGTAAACGTTTGATTTCCTTTAACAAGAGATTTCTAATGAGTGAAAGCATATTTTAATTTCGAGTTATAATTTTCAGGTTATGTTTAGAACCGTTTTGGAAAAGGTCATTGTAAGAGCAGTTGTCGACCATAACTATAAACAGTTATTTTAAATGTTTTTAAAATATGGATTTTTTTTGTAAAATCATTATAAATTATGTAAAATTGTTTTGAATCGTAAAGTTTAAGTTTTGGCTAAGATAAACGATATTTCGATCAAAGTTGTTAAGATAACTATTTTGTAACACTTTTGTAACGCTTTTGAAACACTATTGTAACGCTTCCTTTGAAAACAAACTGTTTTGAAGTTTTGTAACCGTGAACTGTTTTCCGAACTATAAGTAATCATTTGTAAATGATTTGTGGAATGTTTTCAAAGGTTTAAAAGTAATGGAAATATTTTATTTGGAATTTAAATCGATTTATTTAATATTAAAATGGGTTTTTCAATTTTAAATAATTGGATATGGTTGAAGATAAATCTTCGGATGGTTGATATTAATTCGGTAGATGATGACTCTTACTATTTGAGGAATTTAAAAGTTAGTTCACCATTATTTAGCTTATATTGTGAGTTGGATACTGAGATTAATATTGGGGATAAGTTGATGATATTTCTATCCGGATCTAACGTCAAAGAGTTGGATAAATCTTTTTTTTAAGATATGGGTTTCCTAATTTGATTGTGATAGGTTGGATAGAAATAATTTTCAGATATTTGGTATGAAATTTTGTGGGGTAAACATATACTATTTGAGGAATTTTGAAGAAATTATTATTATATTGTTTTTCCACTTATAATATTCGTTGATTATGAGAATTGATATCGAATATAAGTAGATACAATTACTGTGTTACTTATGTTCAATATCGATTGATTGGGTTTTGTCATGAATCGTATCTTCAATAATATCATTATTGAAACCCAATGTGATTGAGTTATGGAAATTCATATCATAATTTGGGGATTTAATCAAATTTTTTATTTGAAAAATAAAATAAAATTAAGAAATTGGGAAGGAAGTATAATCTTTTAGTTAAGATTAAAGAATTGAATGTTAGAAAATCGATTTAATTGGAAACTGTGGTTGAAATATGGATTAAGGGTTTTCAAAGGAAAGTGGATTTTGATAACAAGTTATCAAACGGAAAATTAATTAAGGCTTTGAGGCTAAATTATCTTTGATTTAGGGGATGTGTTTTAAATAAGAAAGGTTAAAGTATGGATTTTGTTAAAGATAATTTGAGAATGGGTTTATAGAAGTTTAACTTAATAAATTCAAGATGGAAGGAGATTGGTTGAAAACTCGTGTGTTCCATAGTTGTATTTTTAAAATTACGCTTATTATTTGGAAAGACCGAGATCAGATGTATGTTTGAAAACCATTCCAAGTAATAATATGACGTTATGGAGCAATTAAAGGCATTGAAGATGATATTAAGGACCGGGACCCTTCATATCGTAAGGACGTCTTGTTGAATGTCTCAAATGGGTAGCTCCCATTTGTAGATAGATTTAATATCAGCTAAGTGGCAAGAATCCCGAATGTATGTGAAGGAATTCCAGATTGTGATTTCATTCAGACCTAGAATGTACTTGTATGGATTGTGTGTCTGACATTGTAATTGACTGCGTAGCACTGGTCTCTGTTAAATATATATATATATAAATTTGCTTGGTGGCGAAGAAATTATTCTCTTGCTTAACACCCTTCGATAAGACGTATGAGCTTACAGGTTATATATTGATAAAAACCAGTGATGCGTTGTGAATGGACAATGTGGTATACTTAAGTTATGTAGTGAGCTATGGATGATCAAAGAATGGCTTATTTAAGCATAGCTTTGTATATATCGTGACCTCGGCAAGCCTCACACCCCTGTAAATGACCAAAACAAGAAGAAATGCAACAAGGTTATGGGGTGTTGTCTCCTTTTAGGTAAAAGGTGTACTATCGTATGGAGCCAAGGTATTAACCTATGTGGTAAAAACATCTGCTTTTGTGGTTGTTGTTGGCGCACGCTCGTAAAGGTCGGTAACGACCGGGAGATGACATACTCAGGCATACTCTAAGTTACCTAGTTACAAAGGTAACTCGACCTTATGTTGGCATGAGGAGCATCGCTGTTGATCCTCGGACATCCCTCCAGAGGTGTTCAAAATTCGGTTCGGAGGAAGTTCCTTTTCCAGTTCATTGTTGGAAACCCAATCTCCGCTATGAGACTGTAAATTTTGATTGTATACCATATGGCAGTATAATATATGGTACCTATGCTGGATATTTTAATACACTTATTTTCAAAAGGTTTTTCACAATATATTATACTATTGAAAGAGATTTTACATATCAAAGGCATTTTTGACTGCATAAGGTGAAACCTCGCCCAAGTGTGTGTTTGCATTGTGTGTGTGTGCCGTGAGAGCTTATGTTAGTTACATTTTCAAAAAGTCATTGTGAATTTCTATTAGCGGCATGGTCTGGTGAATTGCCCAACTTTAAATTAACCCTAAAAACATCTGTTTTGAGTTCTCACACCAGTCTCATGATTGGCCTGGAGTTTATTGTTCCCACAGCAAAACTCTGGTTGCTCAAATTTTTTACACGAGCAACCTAGTAGTTTGGTTCACAGATTTAGTCTTGGAGTTGGTTGGAGCAAGATTCCAGTATAGCTGGAGCTATTATATCTTGGAGCATGCATATTCTTCCGTTGAGTTAAGTATCTGTTCTACTATGAAATCAGTGTACTCTGATGTAATATTATTTTAATAATGATGGAAAAATTCTTTTTATTTTGTGTAAATGTGTTAGTATCCCTAACAATCCGTCTTTATGAACGGTTTAAGTTGGTTTAATTACCAGCAAAAATCGGGCAAAATGCCAGGTTATTACGGTTTTCCACTGGCCTGCTATTGTTGTAGCGAGTGCGGCCCTCGCATCTTTTGATTAGTTTCCTTGTATAAACCTGCACTTACGTAAATAAAGTAGTTTGTTTTCTATGATGTCAAATATTTGCAAGATTGTCGGTCATTTCAATTGAATGCATTAACAGTCAAAACATTATTAATATAAGTAATGAATGATAAATCACACCATAAACAAAACAAAAAGTCTTATACGAACCTCCTTGCAGACATGAATATGTATAATGTAAAAATCAACACTAATAAACAACAGGGAGATGTAATGTTTAGGTGTATTCCCCTAATCAATCTTGAATAAATGCCTGGCCACGGCTTGTTCGAGATTGATTATGACTGTCACTAAACTGCCCCAACCATTCAATGGGGCAGGGATCCTTTTTTCATGGCACTTGTTCTCAATGACTTTATACTCTCCCGTCGTATGCCCATGTTAGAGTGTGGTCAAGGCAGTCTTTAACTATGGTGCACCATCATGCCTTGAGGACGTCGTCTTCCCATCCTTTATACTCTCTCTCTCTTTCTTGAATCATGGGAGTTAGTCTAGGACGTCGTCTTTCTGTCCCTTACGTCTCATTCGCTCTGGTTTTCCCTCTACACCTTATTTCTTAAGGCAGAGTTTCACTGGTTCGAGTGCCATACCCGATCCCAGTTTTAGCTTAAGTTCTACGTTTCACACCCAGAACAAAACAATTACAGGCTACAAAGAAATAAATGCAAGAAAAATAATGGACACTCAATATTTTTATAGTAGTTCAGCCAAATCATAGCCTACGTCCACTATATAATATTTTGTTTATATTAACTAGACTTCTCTTGGCAAGTCGTTCCTTTTTACATAGTTCATAAAACAAAATAATTAATGCAAGCTTAACTCAAGTATCGTCGCAAGTTCTGGGCATTCTAGGCTCTGGGTACTTCCTCACCGTCTACGGTCGTTAACTTAAAAGCTTTTGTGTCAAGTCTCCGTTGAATGGTAAACAACCCTTCCTATTTCGGACCCAGATGGACGGGGGTCGGGAAGACATGTTTAAGAACTAAGTCTCCAGGTTCAAAGGTCCAAGACCGAACTTTCCTGTTATAGTATCGTGCGACTTGGTGTCTATGTCTCGAGGAACGTAAGTCTACTTCGTCTCTTTTTTTCTTCAACCATATCCAGGGATTTAAGAAGCGCTATGTTCGTCATTGGATCATAGTACGTTGTCCTGTAAGAGGGAACTTTCAACTCCACAAGAATAAACGCTTCTGATCCGGAAAAAAGTGAGAAGGGGGTATGACCCGTTGTTCTCTTATAGATCGTTCGGTAAGCCCATAAGGCTAATGGTAACTCATCGACCCACATTGCCTTTTCCTGCTTCAATCACTTTTTCAAGATGGACTTAATGATTTTGTTTATTGCCTCGACTTGTCCATTTGATTGCGGGTGAGCCACTGCGGTGTATCCCTTATCAATCTTGTATTTCTAGCAGAAATCTTTGAACATAGTGCTATCGAACTGGGTTCCACTATCAGTTATGATGGTTGGGAATCCCAAATCGACAAATTATGTTGCTGACTACAAAATTAATCACTCACTTTGTGGATAATGGTTCGGCCTCGGCCCACATAGTAAAGTAGTCTACAGCCACGATTGCATATTTTGCTCCACCATTGGTGATTGGCAGACTTCCAATGATGTCTATCCCCCACATAGCAAATGGCCACGGGCTCACCATCGACTTAAGTAGACTGGGGGTGCTCTGTCAATCTTTGCGAATTTTTGGCACCTCTCGCACGTCGTAAATGATCAGCTACATCTGATTTATAGTCGGTCAGAAGTAGCTATATCGCAATAATTTCTTTGCCAGTGTTTGACCTCTAGTGTGATCTCCACACTTACCCTCATGCACTTCTACTAGTACATGCTTGATGTCGTTGTATGTTATACATTGGAGCAAAGGCATTGAAAATCTCTGATGATAAAGAACTTCGTCTTGCATGACATATCTTGCGGCTTTATGAATCACAACCCGTCTCTCATTCTTCTTTGCGGAGAGTGTTCCGTTTTGAAGGAGGTTACTTATTGTTTCATCCATGACTTTTTTCTTGTTCAGTTTCCAAAACTGGATCAACATCCATCTGGTCAATGCTTGGGGATCCTAATACCTCAATCAGAACAATCTCGGTCTCTTCCGAATTGTCAGAGCTTGCCAACTCAGCTAATCTATCCGCTTTCTGATTCTTTGTCCGTGGAATGTGAGTTATGTTATAATACTCTAAGTTGTCTAACAACTCCTCTACCCTTTCTAGGTAAGTGATGAGTCGAGGTCCCTAAGCCTAGAATTCCTTCCGAACGTGTCAAACGAAAATCTTTGAATCATAGAAAATGTCTAATGCTGTTACACCTAATTCCTTAGCAAGTTTCAACCCAGCAATCAGGGCCTGATATCTGGAATCATTGTTGGTCGCAGAAAATTCTAACCGCAAAGCATAATAAATCGATCAACCTTCAGGGGTTACTAAAACAACTCGGCTTTGCATCGTCGATCATTCTTAGCCCCCATCTGTATATAGTTTTCAAGGACTAAGTTCAAACTTCTGTTCTGAGGGTCCAGCCTTGTAATCTAACACATTCTCTTCGGGGATCGTGAATTCAATGATGGAGCCGGCTAAAGTCTACCCCCCTTATTAATCTTCTAGGTTTGAAATTTAGCTCGAACTGGCTTAGCTCAATATTTCACTTAAGCAATTGTCCAGATGCTTCAGGCCGCTGTAGTACTTGTTGGAGTGGCTGATCAGTGTACACAATAATTGGATGAGCTTGGGAATAATGATGGAGTTTTCGAGATGCAATCAGGAGGCTACAAGCAAGTTTTTCAATCTTTGGATAATTGCCTTATTCTACTGCTAACTTTTTGCTTACGTAATATACTGGGCTCTGAACTTTGCCTTCCTCGCATACCAGAGCTGAGCTGATGGCATGAGACGACACTGGTAAATACACAAATAAATCCTCATGGTCCACCGACTTGGATAATACCGGGGGTTTCTCTAGCAGATCCAACAAACTTTGAAAGGATTCTATACAGTCTAGGGTCCACTCGAAATTGCATTTCCCTTATTTGATTAGGTCAAAAAAGGGGATGCCTTGTTTGTGGCTTTTGAAATAAATCTGCTCAATGTTGCAACCTTCCCTGCCAAGCTTTGAACATCTTTGATCTTTCGTGGCTTCTCTATGTTCCTGATTGCCGCAATCTGGTCAAGATTAATTTCGATTCCACAAGAATTGACTATGAAACCGAGGAATTTTCTTGATGCGACCCCAAATGAACATTTCAAAGGGTTCGGCTTCATCCTGTATCGTCGTAGGATTCCAAACATCTCTGCAAAATCCTTTGTGTGATCGGACGATCACCTGGACTTCACAAGCATATCGTCCACATAAACTTCCATTGTTTTCCCGATCTAGTTATAAAACATTCGGTTCACTAAGCGCTGATAAGTGGCTCCACCATTCTTTGGTCCAAAGGGCATCACCATATAACAGTACAACCCCAAGTCCGTGATAAAACTGGTACGTTCCTGGTCGGGCACATGCATAGGAATTCGATTATATCCTGAATATGCATCCTTGAAGGAGAGAAGTTTGTGTACCGCCGTTGAATCTAATAGTTGGTCGATTCTAGGGAGTGGAAAGTTGTCCTTCGTGCAGGCTTTGTTTAGATCAGAAAACTCGATACATGTTCGCCACTTCCCATTGGACTTTTTAACTAGGACATGATTTGATATCCAATTAGGATATGTTGAATCTTCAATGAACCCGTTGTCTCTTAACTTCTCTACTTCTTCTTTCAAGGCTGCTGACCATTCTGGGCCCAACATATGCCTTTTTTGTTTCACAGGAGGTGGGTTTATGCTTAGTGAACGGCTCACGATCAAGGGAGAAATTCCACACATGTCCGCGTAGGTCCAAGCATACACGTCAGGGTTTGCTTTGAAAAAGTCTGTTAATTCCCTCGTCCAGAGGGGATCCAAATGATATCTGATCTTCAAGACCTTTGTCGGGTCATCGTTATCAATCAGAATATCTACAGTTGCTTCGTTAGGTGTCGCCTTCCTGGTTCTTCGTCCTTTCTAGGATCGATATCTTCAGAAAGTTCGTCAGGCGACTCCCTCGGTGGTATTGTCTTTAGCTGCTATGCCGATTTCTTCTCAGTAGGAGAGGAAGTAATCTTGGGTTCTACCTCTTTTCTGTTGTGCAGCATCTTTAATTCTGCCATATAACAGGGTCTTCTAGTGACTTGGTCACCACGAATCATTCCCACTCCAACTTCAGTTGGGAATTTCATTAATAGGCACCAGAGTGCGATGCAGGCTCTAAACTTTGCAAGGGCTGGTCGGCCTAAGATAGCGTTGTAACGTGAATCAATATCCATGATCACGAATTGAAGGATCCTTACTCTTTGGCGCTCTCCTTCTTCTAGCTTACTGATAAGTTTATCATTTCAATTGGAGTGATTGATGATCCATTAAAGCCACGTATCCGTCCCCCGTACAGTTGTAAATCCTTCATTTCTAATTTCATCTGATCAAAAACTTTTTTAAATAGGATGTTGATGGAACTTCCGTTATCCACAAGGATTTTCTTAACTATTGCAGGTTCAATAATAGTAGTTATCACTAATGGATCGGTGTTGGGCGCTTCGAAACCAACACTCTCTCTGTCTCTGAAGACAAAGTCATTCGTAGTTGTCTTTTGCTGCTTCACTGGTGCAGTTTCTTCAAGAGTACTACATTCTCCTACTTTGGGATGTTTGGCTATGTTAACATACTGCTTCATTGTTCTGTTGTTAGACCCAGCTGGATGTGGTCCCCCAATTATGGTATTGATGACAATATTCTTTCCCTTCTGTTAGGCAGTGGGTTTTGAGGTAGACTGGTTCTGATTTAGAGCTTGTTCTCCTTGCCCCCATCCTTTGGGACGAATTTGTACTCGTCTAGCTTTCACGCACGAAGCAATTTCTCTACGACATCTCTTAGGTGGCGACACTCGTTCGTGGATTAGCCATAAGCCTCGTGGAATAAACAAAATTTCCCAGTTTCACGTTCTTTCTCGATCGAATCCCTAGATGGAGGTTTCTTATACTGAACGACGTTATAAGTATTCAAATAGATATTTTCTAAAGTGTCGCTCAATGGCATGTAATTCTCAAAAGTGTGGAATCGAGGTCTCTTTCTGGAATTATTTCCTCGATTCTTATTTCTATTGCCATCATTTCCACTCTGGTTACCATTTCCTCCATTTTTATTACCAACATTTACTTCGACCTTTCCTGCGCTGTCTCTAGATTGTTTGATAGCAACATTGCTCTGAATGTCCTCTCCGGGAACTCCTTCTAGTTTTCTTTTCCTATTAGCGTATATCTCCTCTCATCATAGGCGAATATTTGCCTTTTCATAGAATAATTCCCTTGTTAGAGGTGGTTTTCCGGCTAGGTATCCTCTGAACTCTGTGTCCTTATCAACCCCATATATGAGTGCCATCAAGATGGTTGGCTCATGTGGGTCACTTACTTCAACAACTGCCAGGTTGAAGCGATCTAAATATGACTTCAAGGATTCACCAGGGTTTTGCTTGGTCCCGGATAGTTCGATGACACTCTTGGACTTCTGTGCATGGAGTCGAAATTGGTTCATGAAGCTCTCTCCCAACTCTTTGAAATTGGAAATTGATTAAGGGGGGAGTCAAGTGAACCACATCAAGGCGACGTCCTCGAGATAGATGGGAAAAGCCTTGCATTTTATGGCGTCCGGAGCTTCTGCCGCGTTCATGTACCACGAATACCTCATTAAATGTTGCCTTGGATCAATTCTTCCTCCATATCGATCCATTTGGGGTAGGATAAATCGTCTGGGAGCTGGAAATCAAGAATATCATTAGTGAAAGGGGTATGACTATGCCCAATGCCCCAGTCTTCGTTGGTGTAGTGTCTGCTATCGTCCATAATATGTCGCACCATCGCTTCCACCTCAGCATTGGTCAACATTTGCTCGGGGTCTGCACTTCTGGTTCTCCTGATACGTGATACGTCCAGTTCCTATATCAGGTGCCGCTCTTCGATTTCTGGTGGCAGTTGAATTTCCCTGCCCTCTATGATCCCGGTCATTCATAGGACGTGTGGTTCGGAGGATTTGTCCTTGAGTAGGGTTAGTGACGTTAGGATTTCTGGGAAGGAGATGAGATCCACGCATTGGCAACAACATTGGTTCCCTCAGGCTCGGTTCGTTAGGTCCCAAGACACGGGCAGTATCTTCGCGGGATCTCAATGATCCAAATGTCAATTCTTCAAGATGATGAGTTGGAGAGGGTGTTCTTTGACACGACCCGAACTTCCCCGTGAAGGAAAGCGCGTATAGCGTTGAGTACAAGACAAAATAGAACGCTGACGAAAGAACATTTCATTTTTATTACAACAATTCCATCAGATACAAGAATATACAGAGTATAAATGAATAAATTACATTCGATAAATATCAGAGATTACAATAAACTACATAGCAGAAAATAATACAAAGCACAACTGAAGGTGATATACGGATACAGAGCTTTCCGGATATCATTCCAGCTGTAAACCAGGATCCTGTGAATATAAATCTGCAAAAACCAAAACTACTAGCTGCCCGTGTCGAAAATAGGGGCACCCAGAGTTTAGGTTAAAACAATAAACTCCAGGTCAGTCATGTGACTGGTGTGAGAACTAAAACAGTTATTTAGAACTTTACTTTAAAAGAGAGTAATTCAAGGGACCACGCCGTATAACACGGAACGAGTTTCCTCCCAAGAATACCAGTGCATATAGAAGACAACGCAATGCTTTTTCGAAAAATGAAGCTATTATAAGACCCAGGTCCCATCACACAATGCAACGCAAGCCGGGGGATAGGGTTTTCCCTTATAACAGCCAAACATGCTTGGTACGTTTAAAACAAATCATTTGATACTATTGTAAGTGTATAGTGTCAAAACATTTTCAATCATAAATATAAATCCTAGGCGGCATGGGTACCATCTATCATGTCGCCATACTAGGCTCTACAAATAAAACCAAAATACACGTATTGGAAATTGGATTTCCGTCATGAGTCGAGGCAAGGGGCAAGCTCCTCTCCGCTTTGAGACACTCTAGCAAATGCCTTGGGACTACACACTCTGGGTAACCCCTGGATGCTTCAGGGCCGGTCCTCTCTTACGTTTGAGGATTAGTTATGCCTGAACACAGGTTTCCCGGTCCTTACAGACCTAAAATCGAGGCGCCTCATCCAACAACCACATAGGTGAAAAGTATATAAATGTCAGGGCTGGTAAGTCACTGACACCACCAAAGCTAGAAAGAAACATCGTGCTCTCCCTGCAGTCCTTATCCCGTTTTTAACTCATACCGGGGTATGAGGCTCGCGAATTCACGTTATACACAAAGCTACGCTACAAAGGCCATGCTTTGATCATCAACCACAAGACTTTGCTTTTCAACAGAAGCCTTGATCTATGCAACTCAGCGTGCCACACAGGCAATTCATGCCATGCGATTGATATCTATCGATATATAACCTCTAAGCTCGTACGTCTCAGAGAAGGGAGTTAAGCAAGAGAATAAATTCTCCGCCACCAATCAGATATATATTTAACAGAAATCAATCAACACAGAATAAAATCCAATGTCAGACACACAATCCATTTACAAGTTCGTTCTGGGTCTGAACGAAACCGGAGGCACTTTCCTCGCATATCCATCGATCTCCAAGTACGTCTGGACGACCACCGACTATTTCCATCCTCTTGGGTGTACAGCCCAATCAGGATGGTCAGTAATTATCCGAACGATGTGAAGACTTCCGGTCTTCGACCATCGTCTTCATCTTTGACTTATCGTCGAATCGGTTATTCAGAATGGGTATAAACCCGGCCTTTCCGAACAACCCGCGTATATTAAAAACAAATGTTACACAAACACAACATACGCCTCATTCCAATTCATTAGCCACTAACCGTAAATCAGTAAGAGAGCAATTCCCCAAATATTAACCCCGAAGGCCGAAACCAACATCAGATCAATACCAAGGAAACCATTCTTCTTAACTAACCTACAACTAGTTTCTAAATTTCAACTCTTAGGGAAAGGTTCCCATTAATTTTATCCAAGATAAATTCTTTAAAATTTATTCTTTAATCTTCCATTGGATGTCATATCAAACCAAATTATGGTTTTTCAAACTAGTCGAGATTAGCGAACCACACCGAAGTAATTATTTATTTTATTTCCCAATCCCAACCTATTCATCCCATGAAGCAAAACTGGTAATACTCCATATCTAACACCACGGTGCTATCGGTAAAATTAATTATCATTTCACGTTCAAATCTAATTAAAGATTTAACTATCGCTTTGGAGAAAAACTGGTGATACTCCATTCTCGCTCACTTTCTAAATTTGATAATTTAAATTATCAATTCACATTTCAATCTAATTGCGGATTCATTAAAACTCCTTTTACTGGGTTAAAGAACTAATGTCGTTTAAAACACAGTTCACGACAAACCCAAATCACATTCTATTTATCATCGGGTTAAAGAACAAGTGTTGTTTAATACACTGTTCACGGTAAACCCACAAATCAATTCTATTTAAAATTCATTTCAAATCCTATTTATTTATTTAAAAATAAATGGGTTTTCATTTTAGTTCAAAACTAGTTCATTTCGATAAAAATCTATTTTTATCCTTTCAAATATGGAGTTTTTCATCCCAATTTTTTCCAAATCATTTCTTATGATTTTACACCAATTATTACTATTTTTAATGATTTTATCAAGGCCCGTACAGTCGATTTCCATCAACGGCCATCGAACTGCACTTACAGTGACCTTTTCCAAATTTGATTTGGACGTATCTCCAAATCCAACCGTTAGATTTTGAATTTCTAATATTCGTTAGAAATCTCTTTTCGATACGAACCCAACGGTTCCGGTTTTAGGAGAATCCGACGGTCGGATCTCCTGTAATGTCCATTTGAAATAAATGGTCGAAATTCACGAACTGCCGCGGCGCGGCGCGTTTTATTATGGCCATTATATTATATATATAATATATATAATATATATTTCGTCGATTTCTATTTAAAACGAATTTTATAAATCGTTTTGATTTCGTTTTCAAAACAATTTCAACTTCCATTTCAATTCAAATCAAAATTGAATTTTTCCCTATAAATTCGTTTTGAAATTCATTTCTATTCAATTCAGATTTCAATTCAATTTGAATTCAATTCAATTCGTTTTATATTCAATTCATTTCGAATTCGTTTTATATTCAATTCATTTCGAATTCGTTTTATATTCAATTCATTTCGAATTCGTTTTCTATTCGATTCAATCCAAAATGGTTTTCTATTCGATTCAATTCAAATTGGTTTTAAATTTCATTTCAAAATATTCGATTTCGAAATCACTTTTCAATATTCATTTTAAAATGAATAAAATCGATATAAATATCGTTCACGTCAAAATGGCGTCCATCTAATCAACACGGCTTCACATATTTCTATTTTCAAATATTCTATTCAACAAATGAATATTTATTTTTGTCAACACACGACTAATCTCAATGAACGAGTACTATCCACGTGTGACTATGTTTGTTATTTAATATATTTTATAAAAATTAGGGTATCTATCGTTTGATATCAGATCAGACTCCAACCGTAAATTAGTAAGAGAACGATTCCCTAAATATTAACCCCGAAGGCCAAAACCAACATCAGATCAATATCAAGGAGACCACTCATCTTATCTATCTTCCAGTTAATTTCTGATTTCATATATGATAAAGATGTAAATTTTATTATTAAAATATTTCGTTCAACACATGACTAATCTCAACGGATGAGTACAGTCAACACATGAACCTTTATTTTATATTGTTAAAGATGTAAATTTTATTATTAAAATATTTCGTTCAACACATGACTAGTCTCAACGGATGAGTACAGTCAACACATGAATCTTTATTTTATAATATTCTTTATTTTCTAAATTGGAATGAGGCCCAAACAATTACCATATAAAGTTAATTATATAGATTCCATACATCACACATATATAATAGCATTGAAAAATAATCAACCATCAACCAAAGTGCACTACACTGTATAAGCATCAAATATAGATACCTAACGCTTATAACAGCCTGTCAATCAATCGATCGACATATTTAATCAATCAGGATGAGTGAACTTCAAATTTCATCCCAACACCCGTGCGGGGTTTCAAATCATCAAACACAGATTTTATTTGTGTAGTTGGGCGATGTGTAAAATTTACCGTCCCAATCAATGTCCTTCAAATAGGTGTACATAAACAAAACGTCTGGTTTGTAAATGAATATTTTATTTTATTCACTTCCACGTTAAAATTTATATTTTTAACGATAAAATATTTTATTTCTACACATGAATTTCTATTCAGTTCATTTATTAAATAAAATGATATCTTTATTTTTCTAACATATTTTAGAAGGCAAAACGGCACGATACTAGAAACGGGACGAGGCCTAGCCTTATCCCCGGTCTAGTGAAGGCCCACGCCATTCACACATCAATCAAATCCATTCCATTTCACCAAACAACTCAAATCAAACCAAATAATCTAACCAACTACACAACCAAACAATTAAACAAACAAGCCATCCATGGTCTGTGGATGACGGGTGTCGGGTGCTACTAAACACCGTCTGCATCCTAGTATATATATATATAACTAGAAAAGAAATTGAAGAGTGAGAAGTTCTCACCAATAGCTATCCAATCACCTTGACTCTCCTTTTGTAGAAGTCTTCGTCGTTCTCGCCTTTTGTCACTTTCGTCGCCCGTAGTCACTACATATATAAAAATCGTATTTTTATATTGCTATTCAATATATAAAAATCGAATTTTTACTTTGCTATTCAATATATAAAAATCGAATTTTTACTTTGCTATTCAATATATAAAAATCGAAATTTTACTTCGCTATTCAATATATAAAAATTGAATTTTTACTTCGCTATTCAATATATAAAAATCGAATTTTTTCCTTTGCTATTCAATATATAAAAATCGAATTTTTACTTCGCTATTCAATATATAAAAATTGAATTTTTACTACAATGTTCAATATATAAAAATCCTATTTTTACTACGATGTTCAATATATAAAAATCCTATTTTTACTACGATGTTCAATATATAAAAATCCTATTTTTACTACGATGTTCAATATAATAAAGATTATATTTTTAAATTGCTACTTTTATAAAAATCAGATTTTTACCAAGACAAATAAAAATCAAAACTTTATTTTAAACAAAAATCAAAACTTTATATTAAAAATCTCAGTTTTAACTATTAAAAATCCCAACTTTAACTAATAATAATAAAAACAGAAGATAAAATGAAATTAAAGGTTTTTACCTTTGCTTTTCTTTGCAAAACGAGAGAGGGAGTTTATAGAGTTGGCGTTGGGTGATTGGAGGCTAGGGGAGGCGCGCAGGTGGTCGGAGGCGGCTGCTGGCGCGGGTCAGGTGGTGGGGTTTGCGGTCTTCGATGGTGGGTTGCGGTAGAGGCGCACGAGGTTCGGTGTACAGCGGAGGAGAGAGAAGGAGGGGAGGTGCGAGGTGCGGAAGCAGGTGGTGGCGATCAATCAGGGGGCGGCGATGGCCTGAGGCGGAGGCGCAGCGCCTTGGCACGGCGGCGGGATCGATTCGATCACGAGTCCCCCTTTTTTTTCCTTTTTTTTATTCTCTGTCGATTTGATTTTGAAGAGGGGGGGGGGGCAGAGAGAAGTAAAGGGGAGAGGAAGGTTTTATTTTTATTTTTTATTATTTTAATTTCAAAAAGTTGACTTTTACATACTACCTCGAAACGAGGCCCACCGCCTGCCGTCCATAGCTAATTACCCCCATTCCGAACACAATGGGATATGTATCATAGGCTGATTCGATCGTTACAATCAGTTTTCGTCAAAATCAAAATATAACTCTATATATTGAATTTGAACGCGCATTTCAATTTTCTGGGATCACATACTAACTCTAAAAATTCCCGAAAAATATTTTCTAGCTTCGTATTGACGATACGGTCCTAACAAAACTAGTTTCGTCGAATTCTGAGACTGTTGGAAAAATAGCCATTTTCCAGTCGATTAAAATCAACTAAAATCGGTCAAACGCGTTTTCCTTTGCCACACTCACATATTGATTCGAAAAATTATGAAATTTGGAATCTAGCAATAATTTGACATCACGGACCCAACAAAAGTGGTTTCGTCGAATTCCGAGGTCGTTTGCAAAATGTCTATTTTTAAGGGCCTGAATTCCATAGCGACTATTCAGAATTTTCAACTGGACATATCTTTTGATTCCCGCTATGAAATTTCGATTTTTCGAATTCGTTGGAAAGATATTCACAATTAGATTCTAATATTTTTGGTTTCACTAAAATCCGGATTGTTTTGCACCCGGTACATTCAATTGAAGTTTGAAATCGAATTATCGAACTACCGCGCCATTTTCAATTCCATTTATAATTATATATAATTATTATATTCTAATGACGACGTATATAATATATACGTCGAATTTCAATTCAAAATAAATTTTTCGTCAATATTATTTAAAATAATTCATTTTAAATCTTCAAAATTCGTCGAAGTTGCCAAAACAAAAAATTTAAACTGGCTCAGAATTTCCGGGTTGTTACATTCTTTATCTACGAAGCTCGTTTATCTCTTTACTCATGGCTTTCATGATTTCCCGCATCAGAATGTTATTACGTCTCTGAGCCTCTAAGGCATCATTAGTTCTATCCAACATATCAAGAAAGCGTGAGAAATTCATATATGAAATAGTTGCAGAGGTAGAAAGCGAATTACTAGTTGTTGTGGCTGGTATTGGAGCATCTGCAGTAGCTCTAGTATATGTACCAGCCTAAACTATAGCCGGTTCGGATCGAATTGTAGAAGTGGCTTAATGATCAAGTCTTCTATGTGACCTAGCCTAGGATCAGGTCGTGGTTGCTCCCTGGGTCGGGTCGTGACCTCCTTACTCGGTCAGGTCATGACCTGGTTTCCTAGTGCCATCAAAATTCCTTGTTCACTTTGGGTCATGGTCTCTCCATGGGGTCGGGTCTCCCCCGTGAGTCATGAGCCGGCGAGCTAGCTTCAATCTGCTCTTACGCACCATCTCTTTGTTCTTTGTTTGCGTCATTTACTCGCGAAACTTGGGGTTCCTTTCCTTTTCTAGGAGCCATGAAATGTGAGTCTTTTGAGATCAGTGAAACTTCAAATAGCGGTAATGTGGACTAACTTCTTCGAACTTGAGAATCCAAAAAGTAGAATGATAATCCAAAATGCTGAGAATTCAAATTTCTCAGTGAAAGCACCAAAATGTTAGACCAAAAAATGGTTCTAACACCCAAAAAAGTAGAATTTATAGAGGATTATAACTAGAAACAAAATAAAAAGTAGCAAACAGACAAAATTTATAGTGGTTCGGTGTTAACGAGGCTGCGTCCACTTTATATGGTTCTAATTGATTGATGATCACAAGTACAATCTATGTATTCACTCTCTCTCTCTCATAATTACAATGACAAATCTCTTGATATTGATCAAATAAAACTCAGCAAATTGGAGTTAAATATGAATTAGTTGGAAAGGATGTAGTAATAGAGGAAGAAGAATCACTCAAATGCCAAAAGATCTCAAAAAATGGCAAGTCATGGGATATATATAGGCAAATTCTACAGGCGGGTCGTGGGATGACGTGGCGCTCATCTCAAAAATCTCAGAGCGGCTCGTTGGTGAGTGGAGAGGCAGTTACTGAGGCGGTTCGTTACACATGGCAGAGGATCTATGCTTTTTGGGTAGTTGAGATCGTGGGTGAATTGTGTCTTCATTTTAGCCTTGAAAGGATGGAGTCAGGTCGCACCCTTGGGGTCAGGTTGCACCCCCATGACGCGAGCTGGTGTTGTGCTCTTTTCATTGTGTTGGTTTCTTTATGTGTGAGCTTACGGTCACGAACTAGGTTGAAACGACCCAAACTCACCCTTACGGGAAAGCATGGATTGAGTTGAGAACACGACAAATTAGAACACAAACAATAGAACACTTCATTGCTGTTACAACAATTTACATCAGATTACAAGGATATAACAGAGTATGAATAAATAATACACACCAAAAAAATATCGGAGATTAAAATAATTTACATAGCAGCAAAATAATAATACATAACACAATTGAAAGAGATACACGGATACAAAGCTTTCCGAATATAGCTCCTGCTGTAAATCCAGGATCTTGTGAGAATAATATCTGCAAAACAAAAACTACTAGCTGCCCGTGTGGAAAATATGGGCACCCAGAGTTTATGTTAAAACAATAAACTCCAGGTCAGTCATGGGACTGGTGTGAGATCTAAAACAGTTATTTAAAACCTTACTTCAGAAATAAAGTAAATCAAGGGACCACACCGTATAACATGGAACGGAATTTATCCCAAGAATACCAGTGCATAAAATTGTTTATAAACAGCGCAATGATTTTCGAAAAATGAAGCTATTATAAAACTCAGGTCCTATCACACAATGCAACACAAGCCGGAGGATAGAGTTTTTCCTTATAATAGCCAAAGATACTTGGCACATTTTAAAACAAATCATTTTGATATTACTATAAGTGTATAGGATCAAAAACAACTTCAAATATAAATGTATTAATCATTGACGGCATAGTACCTAATCCTACTATGTCTCCATACTAGTTCTGCAATTAAAACCGAAATGTCACGTATTGGAAATTGGATTCCATCTATGAGTCGAGGCCAGGGATGGTTCCTCACCGATTCTAGACACTCTAGTAAATGCCTCAGGATCCCCCGTAGTGAACCTTTGGATCTTCAGGACCGGTCCACCCTTACGTTTGTGGATTACTTATTCATGAACACACATTTCCTGGTCCTATCGGACCTAATCATCGGCCCATAGTGACCGATATATCCGAGGCGCCTCGTTATCCATCATCCACATAGGTAAAAAAATATAAATGTCTAGGCTCCATACCATGACACCACTCAAATCTAGAAAGAAATGTCGTGCGCTTCCTACAGTCACGATCCCGTTTTTGATTCATACCGAGGTGTGAGGCTCGCAAATTAACGCCATACACAAAGCTATGCTATTTATAGTCGTGCTATGATAATCAACCACAAGACTCTGCTTTTCAACAAAAGCCTTGATCATTTGCATCTCAGCATGCCACACTGACAGTTCACGCCATGCAACTGATGTCTATCAATATATAACCTCTAAGCTCGTACTTCTCAGAGAAGGGTGTTAAGCAAGAGAATAAATTCTCCACCACCAAACAGATATATATTTAATAGAGATCAATCAACAGAATAAAATCCAATGTCATAAACACATCTATTTACTAGTCCATACTGGGTCTGAACAAAACCGGAGGCATCTTATTACTCATCCCATATGTCCAATACATGAGAGAGGTCCTCGCATATCACGTCGATCTCCAATTACATCTGGACGATCACCACTTATTACCATGTCTTGGGTGTATAGCCCAATCAAGACATCAGTAATCATCCAAACGATGTGAAGATCTCTGTTCTTCAACCACCGTCTTCATCGTCGACTTATCGTCGAGTTAGTTATTCAAGATGGGCATAAACCCGGTCTTTCCGAATAACTCGCGTATCTCATAAACAAGTGCTACAAAAACACAACATAAGCCTCATTCCAGTTCAGAATATTCTTTTATTCAGATATTCACATCTTTAGGGATAGGTTCCCATTAATTTTATCAACGATAAATTCTTTTAAATTTATTCTTTAATCTTCCTTTGGATATCAATTCTAAACAAAATTATGGTTTATCAACTAGTCGGGATTATCGAGCCTTACCGAAGTAATAATTTATTTATTAATCTCAATAACAACCTGTTCTTCCCATGGAGCCCAAACTGATAATACCCCATATTTAACATCACGGCGTTATCGGTAAATTTAATACCATTTCATGTTCACATCTAATTAAAGATTTAACTCTCGCCTGGAGTAAAACTGGTGGTACTCCATTATCGATTATTTCCCAAATTTGATAATTTAAATTATCACATTCTCATTTCAATCTAATTAAAGATTCATTAAAACTCCGCTTAGTTTTAATCTTCCAATAATCATTATTTAATGATTATTTAACTTTGGAAACACAAACATGCCACATCGACAATCTATACTGTACCACTGATTTCTGCCAATATATAACCTCTAATCTCGTACGTCTCAGAGAAGGGTGTTAAGCAAGAGAATAAATTATCCACCACCAAACAGATATATATTTAGCAGGGATCAACAATACAGTTTGAAATACAATGTTAGACATGTAATCCTATCTTTAACCGGGTTAAAGAACCAATGTCATTTAAAACACAGTTCGCGATAAACCCAAAATCATATTCCATTGACTATGGAATTTTCACGGAAAACAAATCAATATATAATCGATATCGATTTCCATATCCGACTAGTAATATAAATGGAATAACGACAAAGCCTTTCAAATTTCATATATATTAATAGTCTTCCTCCACTGAAGCTCACTTCGATTATTACTAAATTGAATTCCATCCTATTCCAATTTAATATATTAAATTAGAAAACTTTACTTTGGAAAATTTCCATTAAATCTTAATAAAAAGATTTATAAATTCCAAATTGCATTTCACTGTTAATTGGGTTAAAGAACGAATGTCTTTAAAAACACAGTTCATAATAAACCCAACTCAAATTCTATTTTATTCCAATTACTAAACATAATTGGAAACTCTAATAATCTTAATTAAAAGATTTATTCTTTTCACATGGGGTTCAAGAACAGTGTTGCTGAAGACACCATTCACGACAAACCCAAAATCCAACTTGATATTAAATATAAGGATCTAAATGGAAATTATATTGGCTTATATTCAACATCGAATTCTAAAACCAACACATATTGTATGGGGAATAGCGATATATATGTTTATCTTCCAAATTCCTTTACAATATCCGTATAGTCACAGAATCCAATATCGAAATATTCCGGAGATGATTTCTATTCAAATCCATTCCAATTCATATATTGGAAAATCCTGGTTAGATTAAAACCATTCTTAAACCCAATTATTTATTTAAAAACGTTGGATTATTTTTCTAGTTAATAACTAGTTCATCTTGATAAAAATATATTTTTAACTTTAAAAAATTGGAATTTTTCATCTAAATCCTTTCCAAATCATTTATTATGATTTTACACAAATTATTAATATTTATAATAATTTTATCAAGGTCCATACAATTGGTTTCCAATAACGGCCATCGAACTGCATCCATAGCAACCTTTTCCAAATTTGATTTGGTCATAATTCCAAACCCAGCCGTTCAAATTTAAATCTCTTATATTCATTGGAAAGCTCTTTTCGATATGAACCCAACAGTTCCGGTTTTAGGAGAACTCGACGGTCGGATCTCCTATAATGTCAACTTGAAGCCAATGGTCGAAATTCGCGAACGGTCTCAACGTGGCGTGTTCTATTCAAACCATTAATATATATATATTATTTTGTTCAAAACGTATTTTATAAATTCGTTTTAAAAACGATTCCCACTTTCATTTCAATTATAAATCAAAATTGAATACTCTTCATCATTATAATATTCAAATGATAATATTTTCAAGATATCTGATTTTGAAACCATTTCCTTTTCGATATTCATTATAAAAATGAATAAAATTGATATAAATATCGTTCGCGTCAAAATAACGCATATCTAATCTATACGGCTTCACATATTTTAATATTTTCGTGTCCATCCAAAATCGGACATTAAATTCTCGTTTCAATCCTTTACTGAATATTATTTTAAAATTTTCGTTATTTTAAAATATTCGTTATTCCTGAATTGGAATCAAACACAACCAATTACCACATAATGTTATTTATATGGATTTCATACAACATATGTGCACAACAACAATGATAATCAATCATCCATCATCCAGAGTGCATTACTCAACCGCATAAACATAAATAATTGATGCTTACAACAGTCTATCAACCCATCGATTGACATACAACTAAAAGATTGGGATTAGTGTACGTCAAATATCATCCCAATAGCCGTGTGGGGTTTCAACCAACAAATATTGAATATTATTTGTGCAGTTGGGCGATGTGTAAAATTTATCGCCCCAATCCATGTCAGTTAAATGGGTGTACATAAACATTGTAAATGAATATTTATTTTCATTTCAGGAGAACTTATACTATTCATATATACATTAAAAAATTATATTTTTAACGATAAAATATTATTTCAACACATAAATATTTTATATGGTTCATTTACCAATAGATATTTTTATTGTTCAAACATTTTATTCAACACATGAATATTTTATACAGTTCATATACACATTAAAATGAGATTTTTAATGAGTAAATATTTATTTCAGAAAATTTCGGCATTATAACGGCGCGACATTAGAACCAGAGTAATGTCTAGCATTACCCCTCTCCTGATACTGGCTCGCACCATACACAATAGTCAATCCAATCAAAAAAATCACAATACAATTCATTTCACCACAATCCAATTAATTTTCCCAAAATTCAATCCAAACAAACAACCATGGTTTATACATATAAATAGTGCTGGAGGCTTCTAAGCCCCGTCTGCATCCTAGTATATATTTAACTGTAAAATAATTAGAGGGAGAAGGAGTTCTGACCTTGGTTTCCTCTCTGTTATTCTTTTATTTGATGATTTTATATCGTGTGGATTTAAATCAGCCTTAAATTTGTCGCAAGCTCTAAAATTCTTCTAGTCACTTATAGAATGTAGAATATGTTGCTAAGATCCCAATGTCTCCTATTTCATTGGATTTCTGTATCATATGAAAAAGATACGATTTTTATAAACTAAATGAATTAACTACGCTTTTTAAAAGTTGCAAATCTATTTAAATATACCTGCCATTTTTTTCCTGTTGATCAAAAACTAGGTTTGTATTTAACTTTCAATCCGCAAAGCTAGAGGATGATCAGAAGGTGCCATGTCGTAGAGCGTCGAGCAGGCTTCCAGGCAAGGGTGGTGGCGTTGAGTTCGAGTCGACGGTGGCGGCACGATTCCAGTCAACGTGGGTTGACTTCGTGGGCTCGATTCTCGATATACACAGCACGAGAGATGCCAACACCCGTATGGATTTGAAGAATATGAAATTCTCTACAAAATTGCCTCAAGAATCAAATGATTTCATTGAGAGGATTTGTAATGACCCGCATTTCTATGGTGGTGGTGACGGCTTGTCGAACGGTGGCACGGATGAGGAGAACGTGGTGGTCACTACAGTTGGTATCAGAACCAACTTATGTTTTAAGCCGGATTTCTGTGAAACAAGAAACGTGTGGAGCTGGTGGAGTATATCTTTCTAATGGAAGAGAAAAATCAGGATTTCGTCGTGTAGATTTTTAGATATGTCCAAATCAAATTTCAGAAAAGTCGCTATGGAATTCCTTTATAATTCGTAACGCTTTATATACGTTCTAAAAGGGTTTTTTTTCAATGTAAATTGAATATCGATTCAATCTGGACTCAGAATAGAGAGTATATAATTTTCCTAGAGCTGTATGGTATTCCACTGTGAATATATACGATAATATAAATTTATTTATATTTAATTTAATTTATTTAAAATATATTTATATATTTAAATGGGCTATTTTGAGCTTTGGAAAATAGCCACTTTTGCAAACGAAGTCAGAATTCGACGAAACCAGTTTTGTTGGATCCACAATGTCAAATAGTTGTTAGATTCCAAGTTCCGTGATTTTTAGAGTCACTGTGTGGCCGTACTGATTTTTAGAGTGAGAAACAGTCAGTATTTCGACGGTTAAAAATACGTTGTGTGAGCAAACGGAGTCGGAATTCAATGAAACCAGTTTCGTTGGGACCGTAATGTCGAACTCTAGCGGCATGTCCAGTTTGGTGATTTTTGGGTATCGTATGTGTGCATACGGATTTTTAAACAGTAGATACAACTAACGGTTCATTAAAAATCAAATATAAAATTATATATCCCACCCTATAAATACAATCCTACCTTAACCCTAATTCTCAAAACTCATCTTTTTGGATCAAAGGATTTTGCGCCGTCAGTTTTGCTTTCAACAGCAAAACATCCTCCTTTTTAAATCCGAAACAAATACCAAAAAAAATCTTAAATCTCGAAACAACTGCATTTGAGTTCCCTGAGTGATGGTCTTCGAGTCTGAGACCATTTTGGTGAGTTCGACATCCATTTCAGGGTACTGGGTTTCGAAAGATGCTCTAGGGTTCGGGTTTACCACTGGTTTGGGTGGAGTTAAGCTAAAGGGGGACTTGCGAGTAGCTGTTGGGGAGAAGGCGCGCGTTTTGAGGTGAAATGGTGAGGCGCGATGGTTCTGGAAGTGGTGCGACATCAGATACAGTAGTCTTCGGGCTACAGGTCGGTTTCAGGAAGGGGCGTCGAACTTGAGTTTGGGTGGACGATCGTGAGGAGGCCGGCACGCTGAGTTGAACGGTGGAGGTGGCAACGTCGATGGGCGAACGTGGCGGTGGCAGTTGGTGGTCAAAGCAACGGTCAAATGGGTTTGTGAGGAGCGGAATCCTGAAATCGGTTTGGGGGAAGATAAGGAATGAGGCGGCCGTGGGATTTTAAAGGGGGGATGGGCCAAGGGTGTTTGAAAATGGTAAAGGCCCACTTAATATTTATAGTTTAAGTTTAAATAAATTTCCAATGGTGAATTAACTTGTGAACGTGATAACTTGCTCGTACGAGGTCGGATTCGTGAACCGTAAGTTGCGTTAGGACCGTATGGACGAGAGCTTCACAATGAAGCTGACTGGAAGTGGATTGGGGCTCGTCTGAATTTATGGCAAAATAAATTGTTTGATTCAAATCAAATAACAGTTTATCGTTCTTTAACGATGAACTGCAAAAGTGAGTAAAACTCACCAACTCTGAACAGTTATATTTTTATAAACGTATTGTTAGAACTATTAATCATCTGTTGATTGTTGTGTGTTGATTGTTTGATTGAACTGCTAGTCAGTTAGTTAAATTTCTATATTGATTCTGTTTAACAGAATATATCATATGGAACTGAAAGTGATGTTATCTATATTGTCTAACATCTGTGATGCAGGGAAACAGGTTGGAGGAATCCGACTGGATTCCTCAACAGTTATTTTATTGTTTTTCATATATTTTAATATATGATGTGAATTATAACCTGTTGTTGATTTGTGTGTGTATGGACGAGATTGAACATCGTGATTTGATATGATTGAATACCATAACATACGGGATGTTGACAAAGGGGATTTTCAAAGTGATATTGAAAATAGAATATTTATAAAATGGGATATTTATAAATAAGAGATATTTATAAAGTGGAATATTTATAAATAAGGAATATTTATAAATTGGGATATTTATAAATAGGAGACATTTTAAAAAGGAAATAAATTCAAAACATTTCTTTTTGAATGGGAAGGCCTGTGTGGCGAGTTTGGGGATTTTCCCGATGCTCCCGTTACAAAGGAGGTTATGGCGAATTTTCCCGAAAATATAAGGAGTTAGAATATTTCAAGAATAAATTTGAAAAGGAAATATTTGTAAACCATTTCCAAATAGAATTGGAAAGGGAACATTATAAAAAGGAAATCATTTTTAAAGTGTAGAACCGTTATTTAAAAGTAAATCTTTTCAAATGAATAAAACGTTGTTAAAAAGGAAATCTTTATAAAGTGAATAAATAAATCGAATATGGTATTCGAAAGGAGAAATCGAATATGGTATTCGAAGTTAGCTAATCGAATATGATATTCGAAGTTAGTTAATCGAATATGGTATTCGAAGTTAGTTAATTGAATATAGACATTCGAAAGGAGAAATCGAATATGGTATTCGAAGTTAGCTAATCGAATATGATATTCAAAGTTAGTTAATCGAATATGGTATTCGAAGTTAGTTAATTGAATATAGACATTCGAAAGGAGTTAATCGAATATGGTATTCGAAGTTAGTTAATTGAATATAGACATTCGAAAGGAGTTATCGAAGTTAGTTAATCGAATATGGTATTCGAAAGTTAGTTAATCGAATATGTTATTCGAAAGGGGTTAGTCAAATCGAGTTAGTCAAATAGAGTTAACCAGTTAGAGTTAATCAGTTAGGGTTAACCAGTTGGAGTTAATTAGTTAGAGTTAATCGATTAGAGTTAAAACAAACTAGAGTTAATCAAATATAGTTATTTGAGACAGAGTTAGTCAAACATAGTATTCAGGATAAGTTGTCATCTCGTACGACTGCTAGCGTAATTCGCAGGGCTGTAAATAGCCTACGGCGGTCGGATGTTTCCTGAGGGAGTCAGGCGTAACCATTGTGATCGCTGCGATCTAGAGTCAAGCGAATGGAGTTTAATCGAATATTAATTATTCGATAGGAGTTAATCGAGTTGATCGAGTTGAGAAATAAGTTAAGTTAAATAAGTTGAGTTGATCGGGTGGTTCGACCAAGTTAGTCGGGCCTAGTTAATCGAATCGAATTGGTCGAACCAAGTAAGTCGAGTTAAGTTAGTCAAGTTAGTCGAGCCTAGTTAATCGAATCGAATTGGTCGAACCAAGTAAGTCGAGTTAGTCGAGTCAAGTTAGTCGAGCCTAGTTAATCGAATCGAATTGGTCGAACCAAGTAAGTCGAGTTAGTCGAGTCAAGTTAAGTTAGTCGAGTTAAGTTCGTCGAGTTAAATTAATCGATGTTAGTTTCATCGAAAGGAGTCATCGATGTTAGTTTAATCGAAAGGAGTTATCGATTAGTTAAATCAAGGAGTTAATCGAATATAGTTTATTCGAATAGAGTAAAGGAGTTAATCGAATATAGTTTATTCGAATAGAGTAAAGGAGTTAATCGAATATAGTTTATTCGAATAGAGTTAGAGGAGTTATCGAATATAGTTTATTCGACGGGAGTTAAGTGAATAGTTAGGTTAAACTAAGTGAATTAGTTAAGTGAATTGGTTAAGTTAACCAAAGTGAATTAGTCGAGTTAATCAAAGTGATTAGTTCAGTTAATCGAGATAAGTAAATCAAGTTAGGTTAATCGAGTTGAATTAGTCAGCCGAGTTAATAAATTGAGTTAGTCAAACCAAGTAAAACCAGTTGGAGTTAATCAATCAGAGTTAATCAAATAGAGTTAAGTAAAATTAGAACTGACTAGAGATTAGTAAGTTGAATGGTTTTCTAAGTGCCTATCCGATGTTGGTTTCGGCCTTCGGGATTTATACTTAGGGGATTGTTCTCATACTAGTTTACAGTCAGGGACTGATAGTTGTGGAAGAGTAGTGATTTGTAAATAAGCAGATGGAAACGTTTTCCAGTGTTAATAACATATATTTTCTAAACATAGAAAATAAGGCAATATGAATATATATGTAGATATATGTTGATGATTGATCGTTATGATTTCCATCTGGAAATAATATCGTTGTTTTGCACACTTGTTTTTCTTTGATAGTTAAATCACAGACTATCGGAGTTTTGACCATTTTAACGTTGTTAATATGGAGAGACCGGTTGGATTATTATCCGAAGAACCACTCTGTATTGGCGTAAGCGTCGCGAATCATATATGCCAAAGATAATTGAAGACGGAGTAAAATGCAAGGGCTATCCTGTTTACAAAATAGTGCCTTCGGTTTGTCCAGTCCCAGGACAACTTGTATGGACGAAGGTCTGACAGAGTATATCCAATGGATCGTGTAAGTTGATCTGTTCAAACGTATTCACGTTTGGTGGCGGAGGAATTCGTTTCTCTTAGCTGTATACCCGTGTTATTTTTGGATAAGTCAATTTGTGATTTGGCGGGTATGACGATGTGAAAATTCTAAGTGAATGAAGATGGATGTCTGACAGGGTATTTCCACAGAGGTCACGTACATTGGTTTCTTCAACCATACCAAGAGTGGAAGCGGAGAAGGAAACTTCTTTTAGCTGACACGTAATGTATGGTTGTAGACGTCAATTAGTGATTTTCGATGGACCTAACAATGTGGCATTCGAAGTGAATCTGATGTGATGATAAAGCGTAGCTTCTAGCCTCATCAACCGGTAAATGACAGAAATCGGGCAGGCAGCATGGCTAAGTCGGTCGCACCGAAGTAGGGTGTATAATCACCTATCTAGTGAATATTCATTTGTTTCTTAAATCTATCAATGCTGTCCCATATATATACGGGAACGGTTGCTGATCCCAACCGTTGGTGATGTACATTCGATACACTCAAGCGAAATGAGTGGTCGGTCATGTGTGGCTGAGTTGCAAGATGTTCTTGTTGAACTCCAGTGTATCATTCCTAGAGTACACTGATCGGAAGGTGGTTCCATACCTTGTCATAGTTGGAAATCCATTATCCAATACGTGCTTGCGATTTTGATTGTATACTAATATGTAGAACGTGAGATGAAAGCGTTTCTGCTAGTTGATATCTATTTGTACATAGACATTATTATAATATCCAAAGGGTTTTTGATATAAAGATATTTTGGATTCTCATAAGGGAAAAACCCGTTCCGTTATGCGGCGTGGTCTTATGAGATATCGTTTACTTGTTCATATACATGTTTAAATTGTTTTACTCATACCAGTCCCATGACTGACCCGGAGTTTACTTTGTTGTTTTCCCTAAACTCTTGGATGCCTAAATTTGTACAGGCAGTCAAGTAGTCGGGATTTACAGATATACTGGAAGAGCGTGGAGCAGGAGGCTTCAATATCATATAGCTATAGTTATTTCCGCTGTGTTGTAAGTGCTGTACTCTGATAAGTGCTATTGTATACATAACTGTTATATTTCAAAGTTATGTTATCTATTATATGTTATTCGTTCCGCTGTGAGGTTCGTGTTACTCTGATGTTGTGTTCTTCTTCTTCTTCTATTCTAAGTTTCTATCTTATCTATTCTCACCTTCTAATTTCTTTCATTAATTACCAGGATTTTTCGATGTTTTGGTTATCGACGTCGAGCTTACGTCGATAACCAAAGTCGCTCAAAATCCGGGTCGTTACAGTTGGTATCAGAGCTTAAGTTAAGAATTACTTGGCTCTGTGGCATGACTCGGTAGAGATAGGGTTAGTAACACCCTAGATTGAGTTTGAGTGTATATATACGAGTGAACGTATTTGTTATTTGATATAAAAATAATTTTATATTGTGGAGATTCATGGGTTGAGTTGTTTATGAGTTCTGGTCGATCAGTTTGATCCACTGTATCGGTAGGAGTTACTAAACACTTGAATATGATGGGTCGTCACGATATGTTTTGAAAAGAGGGTAAATTAAAATAAGTTTACCCAAGGTATATCTTGATATAGAGAAGATATATATATCAAAATTATAATATAGTGGATATATTGGTTGTTATTATAATCGAGTAAGATTATAAAAGTGAACCGGTTATGTAAATAACCAATCAAGATTCGTATAAGTGTTACGAATGAGTTAAATCTGAAATTCAATTAGAATTGGAATTTAAAATCCCAGAGATGGGAAAGGTGTTTGTAAATGAATCTGGATTTAATATATGTGAATTTTAAGATCCTGGGAGACTTTAAAATTTGTTTACAACATTGTAAAAGGATATGGGAATTGATTTCAAAGTGGAAAGATTTAAAAATGGGCTTTGAAAGTGCTATAGTATTGAACTCACTTCGGTAGCTGGAAAATAGATTCCGATGTAGATCATGACATCATCGGTGTTCATTTTCGAGTATGTAAGTGACGGATTACTACCAAGGATTTTGTTTTGAATTTGTTTTGGGAAAAACAAGTTGTGTTGAATTTCAAAAAGGAAATTTTGATTTTTTTGAAAGAGGTAAACTGTTTAAAAACTTCCAGGAAGAAAGGGTTGTTTGAATTTAAACAAATTAAAGTAAAATTTGTAAAATCCAATAAAATTGAGATGGAATTAGAAACCAGTTAAGTGGAAACTGAGTTGAAATAGAAATATCGAACAAATTTGATTTATAAGATAGGAATTTGAAACGATATTTGGTTGATGAGTTAAGAATTCGGAATCGAGAGTAGAACTTTGATTTAAAGTTGAATTTGGCTTGGATAAACGAATGGTTGTGTTGAGGATAAACAGATCAGAGTTTGATTAGATTGATATTGGTATATGCTGAATTGACAGCAGGTGAAAGTGATAGAGTTGATATGCCGACAAAAAGGTACAAGTTTACATTTGATATAAGCATGAGATTTATGAGCCGAATTGGCAAGCCGCTTGGCTGTTTGATTTCTTTTGAGTTGGAGATGGCCCAGAGAGGCGAATTGGAGTTTGACCTATTGACCAGTACAAAGGAGGTGCTGGCGAAATTTTCCGAAAATTTAAAGTGTTAGAAAATTTTCAAAATTTTTGAAAATTTTAGTTAGTCGGAATGAATAAATCTTTTAGTCGATATTAATTGGTTCAGTTGAAATCAGAAATAAGGGGTAAACAAATCTTAGGAATTCCAATAGATAGGGTCGTCCTCTAACTTAGCAATTTCGAGGACGAAATTATTTTAAGTGGGGAAGATTGTAATGACCCGCATTTTCCAGGGATATAATTAATGTATTTAATTATATAAATAGTGATATAGTGAATTAAATAGAGGTTTAATTAAATAATATGGAATAATTAATTTAATTAAATAAGTAAATAATATATTTAATCCAGAAATAACCAGAAATAGTGAATTGACAATATAATGTGAACTGGGTCATCCCCAGAATTTAATTCAGCTTAGAGTTGAATTATATTGACGAATATATTCAATCGACGTCAGTTTGAAACGTAGAATTTTAATAAAATTAAAATAGAACTCGAAATGGCACGGCAGTTCGCTATTTGGCGATTTGAACTTCAACTGAATGTACAGGGTTCGTTTTAAGCCGGATTTCTGTGAAACAAGAAACGTGTGGAGCTGGTGGAGTATATCTTTCTAATGGAAGAGAAAAATCAGGATTTCGTCGTGTAGATTTTTAGATATGTCCAAATCAAATTTCAGAAAAGTCGCTATGGAATTCCTTTATAATTCGTAACGCTTTATATACGTTATAAAAGGGTTTTTTTTCAATGTAAATTGAATATCGATTCAATCTGGACTCAGAATAGAGAGTATATAATTTTCCTAGAGCTGTATGGTATTCCACTGTGAATATATACGATAATATAAATTTATTTATATTTAATTTAATTTATTTAAAATATATTTATATATTTAAATGGGCTATTTTGAGCTTTGGAAAATAGCCACTTTTGCAAACGAAGTCAGAATTCGACGAAACCAGTTTTGTTGGATCCACAATGTCAAATAGTTGTTAGATTCCAAGTTCGGTGATTTTTAGAGTCACTGTGTGGCCGTACTGATTTTTAGAGTGAGAAACAGTCAGTATTTCGACGGTTAAAAATACGTTGTGTGAGCAAACGGAGTCGGAATTCAACGAAACCAGTTTCGTTGGGACCGTAATGTCGAACTCTAGCGGCATGTCCAGTTTGGTGATTTTTGGGTATCGTATGTGTGCATACGGATTTTTAAACAGTAGATACAACTAACGGTTCATTAAAAATCAAATATAAAATTATATATCCCACCCTATAAATACAATCCTACCTTAACCCTAATTCTCAAAACTCATCTTTTTGGATCAAAGGATTTTGCGCCGTCAGTTTTGCTTTCAACAGCAAAACATCCTCCTTTTTAAATCCGAAACAAATACCAAAAAAATTCTTAAATCTCGAAACAACTGCATTTGAGTTCCCTGAGTGATGGTCTTCGAGTCCGAGACCATTTTGGTGAGTTCGACATCCATTTCAGGGTACTGGGTTTCGAAAGATGCTCTAGGGTTCGGGTTTACCACTGGTTTGGGTGGAGTTAAGCTAAAGGGGGACTTGCGAGTAGCTGTTGGGGAGAAGGCGCGCGTTTTGAGGTGAAATGGTGAGGCGTGATGGTTCTGGAAGTGGTGCGACATCAAATACAGTAGTCTTCGGGCTACAGGTCGGTTTCAGGAAGGGGCGTCGAACTTGAGTTTGGGTGGACGATCGTGAGGAGGCCGGCACGCTGAGTTGAACGGTGGAGGTGGCAACGTCGATGGGCGAACGTGGCGGTGGCAGTTGGTGGTCAAAGCAACGGCCAAATGGGTTTGTGAGGAGCGGAATCCTGAAATCGGTTTGGGGGAAGATAAGGAATGAGGCGGCCGTGGGATTTTAAAGGGGGGGATGGGCCAAGGGTGTTTGAAAATGGTAAAGGCCCACTTAATATTTATAGTTTAAGTTTAAATAAATTTCCAATGGTGCATTAACTTGTGAACGTGATAACTTGCTCGTACGAGGTCGGATTCGTGAACCGTAAGTTGCGTTAGGACCGTATGGACGAGAGATTCACAATGAAGCTGACTGGAAGTGGATTGGGGCTCGTCTGAATTTATGGCAAAATAAATTGTTTGATTCAAATCAAATAACAGTTTATCGTTCTTTAACGATGAACTGCAAAAGTGAGTAAAACTCACCAACTCTGAACAGTTATATTTTTATAAACGTATTGTTAGAACTATTAATCATCTGTTGATTGTTGTGTGTTGATTGTTTGATTGAACTGCTAGTCAGTTAGTTAAATTTCTATATTGATTCTGTTTAACAGAATATATCATATGGAACTGAAAGTGATGTTATCTATATTGTCTAACATCTGTGATGCAGGGAAACAGGTTGGAGGAATCCGACTGGATTCCTCAACAGTTATTTTATTGTTTTTCATATATTTTAATATATGATGTGAATTATAACCTGTTGTTGATTTGTGTGTGTATGGACGAGATTGAACATCGTGATTTGATATGATTGAATACCATAACATACGGGATGTTGACAAAGGGGATTTTCAAAGTGATATTGAAAATAGAATATTTATAAAATGGGATATTTATAAATAAGAGATATTTATAAAGTGGAATATTTATAAATAAGGAATATTTATAAATTGGGATATTTATAAATAGGAGACATTTTAAAAAGGAAATAAATTCAAAACATTTCTTTTTGAATGGGAAGGCCTGTGTGGCGAGTTTGGGGATTTTCCCGATGCTCCCGTTACAAAGGAGGTTATGGCGAATTTTCCCGAAAATATAAGGAGTTAGAATATTTCAAGAATAAATTTGAAAAGGAAATATTTGTAAACCATTTCCAAATAGAATTGGAAAGGGAACATTATAAAAAGGAAATCATTTTTAAAGTGTAGAACCGTTATTTAAAAGTAAATCTTTTCAAATGAATAAAACGTTGTTAAAAAGGAAATCTTTATAAAGTGAATAAATAAATCGAATATGGTATTCGAAAGGAGAAATCGAATATGGTATTCGAAGTTAGCTAATCGAATATGATATTCGAAGTTAGTTAATCGAATATGGTATTCGAAGTTAGTTAATTGAATATAGACATTCGAAAGGAGAAATCGAATATGGTATTCGAAGTTAGCTAATCGAATATGATATTCGAAGTTAGTTAATCGAATATGGTATTCGAAGTTAGTTAATTGAATATAGACATTCGAAAGGAGTTAATCGAATATGGTATTCGAAGTTAGTTAATTGAATATAGACATTCGAAAGGAGTTATCGAAGTTAGTTAATCGAATATGGTATTCGAAAGTTAGTTAATCGAATATGTTATTCGAAAGGGGTTAGTCAAATCGAGTTAGTAAAATAGAGTTAACCAGTTAGAGTTAATCAGTTAGGGTTAACCAGTTGGAGTTAATTAGTTAGAGTTAATCGATTAGAGTTAAAACGAACTAGAGTTAATCAAATATAGTTATTTGAGACAGAGTTAGCCAAACATAGTATTCAGGATAAGTTGTCATCTCGTACGACTGCTAGCGTAATTCGCAGGGCTGTAAATAGCCTACGGCGGTCGGATGTTTCCTGAGGGAGTCAGGCGTAACCATTGTGATCGCTGCGATCTAGAGTCAAGCGAATGGAGTTTAATCGAATATTAGTTATTCAATAGGAGTTAATCGAGTTGATCGAGTTGGGAAATAAGTTAAGTTAAATAAGTTGAGTTGATCGGGTGGTTCGACCAAGTTAGTCGAGCCTAGTTAATCGAATCGAATTGGTCGAACCAAGTAAGTCGAGTTAAGTTAGTCAAGTTAGTCGAGCCTAGTTAATCGAATCGAATTGGTCGAACCAAGTAAGTCGAGTTAGTCGAGTCAAGTTAAGTTAGTCGAGCCTAGTTAATCGAATCGAATTGGTCGAACCAAGTAAGTCGAGTTAGTCGAGTCAAGTTAAGTTAGTCGAGTTAAGTTCGTCGAGTTAAATTAATCGATGTTAGTTTCATCGAAAGGAGTCATCGATGTTAGTTTAATCGAAAGGAGTTATCGATTAGTTAAATCAAGGAGTTAATCGAATATAGTTTATTCGAATAGAGTAAAGGAGTTAATCGAATATAGTTTATTCGAATAGAGTAAAGGAGTTAATCGAATATAGTTTATTCGAATAGAGTTAGAGGAGTTATCGAATATAGTTTATTCGACGGGAGTTAAGTGAATAGTTAGGTTAAACTAAGTGAATTAGTTAAGTGAATTGGTTAAGTTAACCAAAGTGAATTAGTCGAGTTAATCAAAGTGATTAGTTCAGTTAATCGAGATAAGTAAATCAAGTTAGGTTAATCGAGTTGAATTAGTCAGCCGAGTTAATAAATTGAGTTAGTCAAACCAAGTAAAACCAGTTGGAGTTAATCAATCAGAGTTAATCAAATAGAGTTAAGTAAAATTAGAACTGACTAGAGATTAGTAAGTTGAATGGTTTTCTAAGTGCCTATCTGATGTTGGTTTCGGCCTTCGGGATTTATACTTAGGGGATTGTTCTCATACTAGTTTACAGTCAGGGACTGATAGTTGTGGAAGAGTAGTGATTTGTAAATAAGCAGATGGAAACGTTTTCCAGTGTTAATAACATATATTTTCTAAACATAGAAAATAAGGCAATATGAATATATATGTAGATATATGTTGATGATTGATCGATATGATTTCCATCTGGAAATAATATCGTTGTTTTGCACACTTGTTTTTCTTTGATAGTTAAATCACAGACTATCGGAGTTTTGACCATTTTAACGTTGTTAATATGGAGAGACCGGTTGGATTATTATCCGAAGAACCACTCTGTATTGGCATAAGCGTCGCGAATCATATATGCCAAAGATAATTGAAGACGGAGTAAAATGCAAGGGCTATCCTGTTTACAAAATAGTGCCTTCGGTTTGTCCAGTCCCAGGACAACTTGTATGGACGAAGGTCTGACAGAGTATATCCAATGGATCGTGTAAGTTGATCTGTTCAAACGTATTCACGTTTGGTGGCGGAGGAATTCGTTTCTCTTAGCTGTATACCCGTGTTATTTTTGGATAAGTCAATTTGTGATTTGGCGGGTATGACGATGTGAAAATTCTAAGTGAATGAAGATGGATGTCTGACAGGGTATTTCCACAGAGGTCACGTACATTGGTTTCTTCAACCATACCAAGAGTGGAAGCGGAGAAGGAAACTTCTTTTAGCTGACACGTAATGTATGGTTGTAGACGTCAATTAGTGATTTTCGATGGACCTAACAATGTGGCATTCGAAGTGAATCTGATGTGATGATAAAGCGTAGCTTCTAGCCTCATCAACCGGTAAATGACAGAAATCGGGCAGGCAGCATGGCTAAGTCGGTCGCACCGAAGTAGGGTGTATAATCACCTATCTAGTGAATATTCATTTGTTTCTTAAATCTATCAATGCTGTCCCATATATATACGGGAACGGTTGCTGATCCCAACCGTTGGTGATGTACATTCGATACACTCAAGCGAAATGAGTGGTCGGTCATGTGTGGCTGAGTTGCAAGATGTTCTTGTTGAACTCCAGTGTATCGTTCCTAGAGTACACTGATCGGAAGGTGGTTCCATACCTTGTCATAGTTGGAAATCCATTATCCAATACGTGCTTGCGATTTTGATTGTATACTAATATGTAGAACGTGAGATGAAAGCGTTTCTGCTAGTTGATATCTATTTGTACATAGACATTATTATAATATCAAAAGGGTTTTTGATATAAAGATATTTTGGATTCTCATAAGGGAAAAACCCGTTCCGTTATGCGGCGTGGTCTTATGAGATATCGTTTACTTGTTCATATACATGTTTAAATTGTTTTACTCATACCAGTCCCATGACTGACCCGGAGTTTACTTTGTTGTTTTCCCTAAACTCTTGGGTGCCTAAATTTGTACGGGCAGTCAAGTAGTCGGGATTTACAGATATACTGGAAGAGCGTGGAGCAGGAGGCTTCAAGATCATATAGCTATAGTTATTTCCGCTGTGTTGTAAGTGCTGTACTCTGATAAGTGCTATTGTATACATAACTGTTATATTTCAAAGTTATGTTATCTATTATATGTTATTCGTTCCGCTGTGAGGTTCGTGTTACTCTGATGTTGTGTTCTTCTTCTTCTTCTTCTTCTATTCTAAGTTTCTATCTTATCTATTCTCACCTTCTAATTTCTTTCATTAATTACCAGGATTTTTCGATGTTTTGGTTATCGACGTCGAGCTTACGTCGATAACCCAAGTCGCTCAAAATCCGGGTCGTTACAGGATTGAAAGTCATAGAGGAGAGAAGTTTGGAAGGTTTTCTGCCGTGCGGGTTTTTGGAGACGACGGGGGTTTGGTGAAAATGAAAATAAATTTTTGAATTTTCTGATTGGTTGGTTATATAATTAAATTATTTTAATTTTCAAAAAGGTGATTTTTCATTCGAACTCCAAATCAAACCCAACAACTGTCACCCCTAGCTAAATACCCCCATTCTGAACACAATGGGATATATCCTGCAAGCCAATTCGACTGTTTCGATCAGTTTTAATCAAAATTAAAATATAAATTAATATAACGTTCAAAATAGATTTCAACGTACATTTTAATTTACCGGGGCCACATACTGACTCCAAAAATTCCAAAAAATAAATCTAGCCATGTTTTGACGATATGGTCCTAACAAAACTAATTTCGCCGAATTTGGAGGCCGTTTGAAAAATGGTCATTTTCTGGGCGATCCAATTCAAACTGAAATCACCAAACGCGTTTAACTTCACCACGCTCACATGTTAATTCCAAAAATTATGAAAATTCGAATCTAGCAATAATTTGACATTCAGGATCCAACAAAAGTGGTTTCATCAAAAATGGAGGTCGTTTGCAAAATGGCTATTTTTAAGGGCTATATATTATATAAAATATATATAAATTCCATAGCGACTATTTTAAATTTTAAACTGGACATAACTTTCAATTTATATTATGAAATCTAGAATTTTCAATTCATTAGAAAGATAATATTAAACAGATTCAAATATTTCTTCTTTTATTGAAATCCGATTTATTTTGAATCCTGTGCACTCATTTGAAATTAGAAATTGAATTTTCAAACTACCGCGCCATTTCAGGCTCGTTTTATAATTAAAATAAATTTATAGTTCTAACTTCGATTAAAATAAATTTTGAATCATTATTATTTAAAATAAATCATTTTAAATATTCAAAATACATTAAAATTGCTAAAATAAAAATTTTAAATTGGTTTAGAAAATCTGGGTTGTTACAATCTCCCCCGCTTATAAAAATTTTTGCCCTCGAAATGGAACGGAGCTGAAAGTTGTTTAACCAACCAACCCAACTTTCATTCTGGCATTCATTCTTCAACTTTTCAGTTTCTAAGAATTTTCAAATTCTTCAAAAATTTGGCTAACACCCTAAATTTTCGAAAAATTTCGCCATAACCTCCTTTGTACGGGTTGATATTTAAACTGCAACTTGCCTCACCAGGACGTCATCATCCAAAAAGAAAAGGCCAAGAGGCTATCCAGTCGGCTCATAAAATCATCAAAACCCAAGAAAATAGTAAACATGTACCTATTTGTCGGACATACAATTTTATTCCTCTTCTTAGCATCCATATTATGACATGTTCATTATATATACATGTACATATGTGCAATTTCAATCAATTTTCATTCAGTTCAATATTTGATTCGATTGGGCTAAATTTACCTTTCATTCACTTATTGGTTAAATTAATTTTCATACCTATATTTTTATTAGTTAAACTAATAATCACACAACACAACCAGCACTCAATTAGTGGATTAGCTTTTCAAATATATAACTTTATATATACTCAAAAATCATGTTTTTAGTGTCAAATCACAAACAATAAACTCTATCTAAGTTTTGGTTCTCACACCAGTCAATTGGAAATATATAGACATCCCACTTTCAAAACTCGAACATAAACACTAATGATGCACGTGCTATCATCAGTATCATCTCCAGGAAATTAGAGTGTGATTCTATATCTATCCAGTATATTTGAGACTTCGTACACACGCTAGCTAGGCATTTATGCAAAATCTCTATATACTCGATAGTCCAAAAATCAATATAAAATGAAATATGCAAATACGTAAAATAAGAGATAATTTTCAAAATAAAATTTTGTTTTTTTAAATAATACTCTTCCAACTCATTCTAGAATACTACTGATCTCATCTCTAACGAGTCACTATTATTGGATATTACTAATCCAATCTCTGATGAACTCTTTCGTTTGGTTCTAATGTGTCTTGTTCTCGGGCTCTGTAAACCAAAGCTCTGATACCACGCTGAAATGGCCCAAACTCGCCCTTACGGGAAATTCTGGATTGAGTTGAGAACACGACAAATTAGAACACAAACAATGGAACACTTCATTGCTATTACAACAATTTACATCATATTACAAGAATATAATACAGTATGAATAAATAATATACACCAGAAAAATATCAGAGATTTAAATAAGTTACATAGCAGCAGAAAAATAATACATGACACAATTGAAAGAGATACATGGATACAAAGCTTTTCGAATATAGCTCCAGCTGTAAATCCAGAATCCTATGAAAATAATATCTACAAAACCAAAACTACTAGCTGCCCGTGTGGAAAATAACAAACAGAAGAACATTTTCATTGCTATTACAACAATTACATCAGAGTATAAGAATATATCAGAGTACGAATACATAATATGCATTGGAAATACAATATTAGAGAGTAAATTACATTTAAATAATAGTAGAAAAATAATACAAAACACAACTGAAAGAAATACATGGATACAAAGCTTTCCGAATATCGCTTCAACTGTAAACCAGGATCCTGTGAATATAATATCTGCAAAACCAAAACTACTAGCTACCCATGTGGAAAATATGGGCAACCAGAGTTTAGGTTAAAACAATAAACTCTAGGTCAGTCATGGGACTGGTGTGAGAACTAAAACAGTTATTAGCTTGATTTTAAAGTTGGGTAAATCACGGGACCATGCCGTATAACACGGAACGGGTTTACTCCCCATGACCACTAGTTTAAAAGAAAACAAAGCAATGCTTTTTGGAAAATTGAAGCTATTATAAGACTCAGGTCCCATCACACAATGCAACGCAAGCCGGAGGATAGAGTTTTCCCTTATAATAGCCAAAAATGATTGATACACGAAATTTCTCTTTTATTATTATTACTATAAGTGCATAGTGTTAAAAACAACTTCCAACATAAATGTATCAATCATAGGCGACATGGGTACCATATATCATGTCGCCATACTAGATCTATAATCAAAACCGCATGATATCGTATTGGAAGTGGGATTTCCATCTATGAACCAAGGCAAGGGATCGTTCTTACAGAATTCGAGACACTCTAGCCCGTGCCTCAGGATTCAGACTCAGCTGAGCCCTTAGGAGTGCCAGAGCCGGTCATCCATCAATGATTTGTTATACGATAAACTATATGTTAGCCTACCCTATGGGGCATAAAATAATCTGGTCAGTAATGTCGACTAGACCACTATCAATATAAATATTAGAGGCACTTCTCTATCCATCAAGTAATAATAAGCAACATCCACATGAGTAAAATGCCAGGGCTTGTAAACGCCGACACCCCTCCTAGCTAGAAACTAACATATGTCCATTTCCCTGGGGTCCTTCTCCCGTTTCTGGTTCATACCGAGGTGTGAGGCTCGCAAAGTAACATTGTACACAAAGCTATGCCTAAAATAGGCTATGCTTTGATCATCTACCATAAGGCTCTTCTTTTCAACAAAATCCTTGATCATTTGCACCTTAGCATGCCACATTGTCAATCCATATCATACCATTGATTTCTGCCAATATATAACCTCTAAGTTTGTACGTCTCAGAGAAGGGTGTTAAGCGAGAGAATAAATTCTCCGCCACCAAACAGATATATATCTAGCAGAGATCAACGAATACGACATAAAGGAATACAACGTCAGACATACCATCCATTTACAAGTTCGTTTTGGGTCTGAATGAAACCGAAGGCACCTTAGTCCTCGTCCCATATGTCCAATACAGGAGAGAGGCCCTCGCATATCCGTCGATCTCCAAGTACATTTGGACGATCACCACTTGTTACCTAGTCTTAGGTGTACGATCCAATCAAGACATCAGAAATCACCCAAACGATGTGAAGACCTCTGGTCTTCCACCACCGTCTTCATCTTCGACTCTTAATCGTCGTAGAAAGTATTCAGAATGGGTTAAACCGGGTCTTTCAGAATAATTCGCGTATTTTATAAGCAAGTATTATAAAAACACATCATTACTTAATGACTATTCAAATTTAAGAAATTAATCTTATCTTTAACTGGGTTAAAGAACCAATGTCATTAAAAACACAGTTCATAATAAACCCAAAGTCATCTTCCATCTCAATTCTATTTAATTGGAAAACTTTACTTTAGAAAACTTTTCATTTAAATCTTAATAAAATATTTATAAATTCATTTAAATCTTAATAAAATATTTATAAATTCATTTAAATCTTAATAAAGATTTATAACATTCCATATTATATTTTCATTGTCAATTGGGATTAAAGAACAAATGTCGTTTAAAACATAGTTCATGATAAACCCACGATCAACTTTCATTTCAATTCTAATTAAACATTAATTAATAAGTAAACCTTTCTAAATCTTAACTAAAAGATTTATTCTTTTCACACGGGACTTAAGAACAATATTATTTAAGACACCATCCATGACAAACCTCAACATCCAATTTATTTTATTTAATTCCAAATAAATATTAATTAATTGGAAAACTCCATTAAATCTTAATTAAAGATTTATTTTAATCAATAACTAATTCATTTCGATAAAAATATACTTTTATCTTTTCAAATACGGAATTTTTCATCAAAAATCTTTTTAAATCATTTATTGTGATTTTACATAATTTTTCCCTATTTTTAATAATTTTATTAAGGCCCGTACAGGTTTCCAATAACGGTCACCGAACTACATCCATAGCGACCTTTTTCAAATTTGATTTGGACATGATTCCAAATCCAACCGTTAGATTTTAAACTTTTCATGTTCATTGGAAAGCTCTTTTAGATATGAACCCAACGGTTCTAGTTTTAGGAGAATCTGACGGTCAGATCTCCCGTTACGCCAATTAGAAGTTAATGGTCGAAATTCGCGAATGGTCGCTGCGCGAAACATTCTATTCAAAACATTATAATAAACAATATATATCTCATCAATTTCTATTTAAAATATATTTTATCGAACATTTATAAAATCCTATTAAAAAAATTGAATTTTTAATACAAATCATTTTCACGTTCCTACATGACATTAAAAAGATGATTTTTAATGTAAATCCATTTCTGACATTAGAAAGAATGAATTTTTAATGTAAACATTTCTGACATTAAAAGAACGAATTTTTAATGTAAACATTTCTGACATTGAAAAGAACAAATTTTTAATGTAAACATTTCTGACATTGAAAAGAACGAATTTTTAAGGTAAACATTTCTGACATTGAAAGGAATGAATTTTTAATGTAAACATTTCTGACATTGAAAAGAACGAATTTTTAATGTAAACATTTCTGACATTGAACGAACGAATTTTTAATGTAAACATTTCTGACATTGAAAGGAAGGAAATTTTAATGTAAACATTTCTGACATTGAAAAGAACGAATTTTTAATGTAAACATTTCTGACATTGAAAAGAATGAATTTTTAATGTAAACATTTCTGACATTAAAAAGAATGAACTTTTAATGTAAACATTTCTGACATTAAAATGAATGAATTTTTAACGAAAACATTTCTGACATAAAAAAGAATGAATTTTTAATGTAAACATTTCTAACATTAAAAAGAATGAATTTTTAATGTAAAACATTTCTAACATTAAAAAGAATGAATTTTTAATGTAAAAGAATGAATTTCTAATGTAAACATTTCTGACATTAAAAAAATGAATTTTTAATATAGACATTTTTGACATTAAAAAGAATGAATTTTAATGTAAACATTTCTGACATTAAAAAGAATGAATTTTTAATGTAAACATTTCCGACATTAAAAAGAAGGAATTTTTAATGTAAACATTTCTGACATTAAAAAGAAGGAAATTTTTAATGTAAACATTTCTGACATTAAAAAGAATGAATTTTTAATGCAAACATTTCTGACATTAAAAAGAATGAATTTTTAATGTAAACATTAAATGACAAATTTATATTTATTGAAAATAAATAAAATTGATTGAAACATTCGTTCGCGTTACGTAAATCTACTCAACTCTGCTTCATTCACTTTAAATATTATCAAAAACCATATCTTGATTTATAACTAAAAATAATTTCAAAAACATTCATTTACTCTAAATTGTAATGAGACCCAATCAATTACCATATAACTTTAAGTATATGGATTTCATACATCGCATGAATTCTGAAATAACGATAAATATTCATTACACATCCAAATAACAAACAGAGTGCATTTTACAGCTAACCACAAGGGAGATGTGTGATTAGAATATCATCCCAAGACCCGTGTGGGGTTTCAACCAACAAATAATTAAATAATATATTATTATTTGTGCACATGGGTGATGTGCGAAAATTATCATCCCAATCACATAAACAAGTCAGGTAACTTGTAAATGGCAGTGTAATATTTTATTTAAATAATCATAAATACATTTACATTATTTTAACATATTAAACATTTTAAATCTCAATCATAACATAACAACACAACAAATCATCCATGCAATAGATATAATCAACAAACATATATTTCAATCACAGACATTTCATTTCATCATTTATAAAAATAAATAAATACGTAACTGTACAAAAGATTGAGTGAGAAAGAGTTCTCGCCTCGGTTTCCACTTTTAATTGATGGTTCAGATGCAATTTTGGCCCAAAATTTGACAATCTCCAAATCCAACCAAACCAATTCCAAGTCATCCAAAATTTTGATACGATTCCAATGCAATAAACCGCGCATCAATCTGAGTTCGTATGAGAAAGTTATCCATGTTTAAGTATTTGAAATTAAAATTAAAACGAAATAAACAAAATCAACTAACCCCAATGGTTTCCTGCCACATCATCATCTATCTCCCTACCTTCTTCTCCCTCATTTTAAAACGCATCCTATAGTAAAACAACCCGCACAATTCATGGCAAAATGCGCAACTTCTTTCTTCCACTTCTCCTCTTTCTCTCAATGGAAATTCAAACCGACTTCATCATTGTTCTTCTCTTCTCGAATGCTTCCTTCCTAATACAATCAACCCAATCTCAGCCTCACCGTTTAAAATTCGTTTCCAGCCCCTATGTAATGTCCCCGCCTTTTCGACCGCTTTAAATCGGTAATTTAACCAACTTAAAACGTTCAAATCGATGGATCGTTATTCAGCTTACAAGATTTTAAAGCAGATTCAGCACAGGGAACACAAAATAATAAATAACACGATATTAAACAGCAAAATGGAATTTTTATTTATTACTCAAAAGTTTTGAATACAAGATTTTTCTGATACAGTGGAAAATTTAAAATACAGTTTGAATACAACAAAAATATTTACTGGTTTAAACTTCAGAGTGTGCCATCTTTGGAATCCCCAGCTTCGCCAATCTTTGAATCCTAAGCTGTATTCTTTAAATCTATAATACTCAGGTCTGACCCGAGCGTTCCATGAAAACAAAACACTCGAGTCAGGATTTAATCATAGTTCAAGTAAACCAATTTCAGTAGAAACTAAAATAAACAGTTAAACCTAACGTGAATAAGCGATGACTAAATTTCGAATTTCCTAATGAGTAAACAAACTACCTAAATAAGTTTGGACAAGGCGGTAACTTGCGTTCAGCGTGGTGATACCATAGGCACTACAAAGGATAATGGCTTGTTCAGCCTAGCCAATTATACTTCTGAAAACAACTGGGTGCAGCTTAGCAAGTGGTAGACAAGCTACTGGGTTAATTATAACAACGCAGCCGAGTGCGAATAGACAGTTCTAGACTACAAAATTTCCAATTGTTTATAGGTAGTCAAGATCGAGTTTTATACTGCTACAATCCAAATTTCCAAAACAAAAAAGTGAAACATGACTCAGGTAGATGATAATACAACATAAGACAAGGCTAAAAAAACAAATAGGATACACATGCAGGATACCAAAATAATTATCCAAATACCATCAGCCTACTGTATATGTAACTAGTTCAATTTACTACATGGGCTAAGCTTAATCAATCTAGTTGGTGGACACAGAAATGGATCGAAATGAATATTTCGGGTTTCCAAAACAACATAAATATATATGGCTACAGATCAGCATCCATGTATTTCCATCTCATGCATGAATACATGTTCTAGCAAGACAACCAAATGGGAGCAAAGTAATCGGCATATTACGGTGAAAGAGTTGTGGCTAACGTAATCATATGTTAACAGTTGTTTCTAACAGAACAAGATATAACATATACAATTTATCTCCTCTTTTTAGTTTAAAACGTGGCCAAGGTAATCAGTGTATCATGCATGTATACATGCTGCTATAAATATTCAATATCATGTTTAAAAAGGCAATATGACAGGAGTGTATACATAGTGCTAACAATGCAAGTAAGATAGCATCAAGTTCTCAGGTTATTGATGACATGCAGCCGCAAATTTTCTAATATACATTAAAAACATAAGTTTGGTACACAACAACATGTGATTCAAGGACACAACACAATAAAGCATGTATCCCAAAATTCAAACAACTTCAGTTCGTTACGTATTCAGAATCTTGGATGTTTGATATATTGCAACAAAATATTAAAAAAAATGTAGATCCGCTTTTCAATGTTATTGTCACTTTAGACATGCATGGTATATTTATAGGCGAGTAAATTTAAATTTGTAAACGGAGGCTTTTCATTAAATTTGAAGTAACATGTAATTTTTGATAAATTCAGGCAATTTGAACAGTATTGCATATATGAGTCGGTCAAGGAATGTTACTTTAATAATACTTGTTTATAATGCGTTAAAAATGAAAAGTCATGCATTTGATAGAAGTCTTGTTACTTGTGTAATAATTATGCATGCTCCAAACTAAAACTTTGAATTTCTACATGACATAAATATTGTCTTTCCTCCAAGTTTTCTCTTATAGTTACCCATACCCACTGTTGGCAATATATGCCACGACAATGCATAAAACCATACATGTAAAATAAACGTCATAACGCACTAACTGTCTAAAATTGAAATCAGGTGCAAAGATGCATGAATATCCATCTCTCTAGTTTCTAATACAAGAACCGATTCTACAGAATTCATTTTGTGCCACCATTTTACCATTCAAAATTACGTAACTAACAAAACAGTTTTTTAAATCATTTTAGCAGTAATAAACTCATTAGTTCGAATGCAGTCATAGTGATAATTCATGGTTGAAACATCAGGAATGGTTACGCTTTATAAAAATATGAAATACCAAGCTAATCACAAGCATTTGGTCACTGCATAACAAGATCTGGGAAGTTTTTATCATGAGTGGTTTTTTAAAAAAAAATCAGTTCTCTTAGACATTCTAAAATATGACGAGATATTTCTGGATGATATGTTGGATGTTCTAGTACTCAGCTTCTATATCTTACTGTTTTAATTAGTCTTCACTGAAATTAGAATACTTGAAAGTAGGATTAAATCGCGAGTGAGATACTTGCATATTACCGCAGCGATGGAGCAATTTATGGTTGTGGCTTGGCAACGGTGACAAGGTAAGCGCGGATTCAAGCCAGTGGAGCTGCCCTGAACGACGACGTTGGTCTCGACTTTGACTGTTGTCGAGGAGAGGAGAAGCGCGACTTTAAGTTGGTGATGCCTTGCCTCGCGAGTTCCCGTCACTTCAATTTGGCCTCCAGATTCGAATAGGAGGAAGGAGCAATGGAAACGACCGTCGATTTGGGAAGAAAGGTTGAACTTTTATTTTTCTAAGGAAGGGAAAGAAGAAGAGAGAAGAAGCAATCATCCATAAGAGATGACAAAGTAGAACAATTTTTCCCTGAAGAAAATTGGGGGAAGGAACGGTGATTTATTGAATAAGAAGAAAAGAGGATAACAATGAAGTAACATCAGTAGAATTTAGGGTAGGTACGTAGGTCGGTGTGGGTTTTAACAGAGTTAGGTTATATTTTAGGTGGGTTATACTTACATATAATTTAATATTTACTGCACCATAAACCGACATTGTGTGCTCAATATTCGTACCGTTAACATCATTTCCAAACGCAACGAACTTTGACATACTTTTATATTTCAATGTTTTTAATCAAATACAATTATTCTTCTTGTAAACTAACTCCGTCTGTGAATAACATTACTTTTAAAAAAAATCGATTCCCTGATTTTTATTCCAGTTGCCCATCAACGACTCTATTTGATTCTAAATTTTGAATGTTAAATTTCACATTCTTAATATACGCAAATACACACATATTCAAGCCCATTTCCATATATTTCAACGAATAAAATTCTCCAATTCGTTTAGCATCGATAATATTTATTTTTAAACCTGACCATTTATATGTTTAGTCGAAATCCAAATTAATTGTCCAATCAAATCCAATTCAAATATTCAAAAATAAATATTTGATTTTCAACCAATCATTCTGAATTAAATATTGAGTTTTAATTCGTTATTCAAAACAATATTTGATTTTAAATCTCTAAACCAAATATCCAATTAATTGTTAATGTTTTAAATCTTCAATAAATTTCTATTTTCAACTCATCAAAATTTCTGGGTCGTTAACATCTTCCCCCCCTTTAAAACTTTTCGTCCTCCAAAAGGAGAGATTGTTAGAGTTATACCAATGTATACTTCGAATTTTTATATTTTTGTGAAATTCTTACACAACTAAATTAAATATCAATGTCTAAGTCATCGATCCTCTTTGTTTATCCTTCATGTCCAATTACTCGGGAAATCAAACTTCCTTACTTAGTTGGAGATCAATTTTGATTAAACACACTTTTCCTTATCTTACGAATCGATTTTCACTTATTTTCCATGCTTTTTGAACTATATTCAATTTTCGTAGACCGATTTCTATCTCAAATTATTTTGAGATATCTCCTCATTTATCATTCTATTTAATCTTCTTAAAGATTCAAAATCATATTTATTTTCAAAATCATTCTCTTTTTATATTCCAATTTCTTGATAAATTGGATTTATGCATCTCGAATTATTCCAAATTCCATTATAAACATCATATGTCAACGTTACTTATCCATCGTTGCAACTGTAATGGGTCTAGGCTTAGCAACCCTTAACTCAATCCCCTTATATTCAATCCATTTAATCTTTTTCAACCTTCATTGAAGATAGTAAATAACATTTCCTCTTCAAGTTACAACTTATCGACTAGAAAATTTCAAAAATCTAAAATCTTTTATAACTTTTTTTTATATATAGAAAATTCATACAAAAATTATTTCTATTATTTCTTCAAAGTTATGAACTTGAAAATACTTCGAAAACCTCTTTTTGAACTTATTAGATATATTTTAATTTCAAAATATTGATTTTAAAATATTTGATAAATCGGAGTTTGACAAGTCTATTGTCGTTCTCACAGATGTTAGGCATACGCTGGCCAGGCGCATGACTAAAATCTATAAGTACTGAATATCATTGCTTCAACTTTAAGTGAAAATATTTCAAAAATTTCTTTAAAAATAGATACAGAAAGTACCAATGTGATATTGATATGTTGATTGTTCATGAATAGCAGATACACAATGGTTTCGTCGGGATCCCCCAGAAAATATCCGTATCAGTTAGAAATCCTTCCCTGTGAATTTCGTCATGGACAGATCAATGGAAAATATTTAAGAATCAAAGAAAACTGAGGTCACTGAGTGTTGACTGCTCTTCTCAGGGTCACGAAATAAATTATCAAATAAAGTTAAATCAAATCACGAGGATCAATCAAGTCATGAGGACAATTCACGTCATGAAGACGAATCAAGTCACGAAGACATAGTGCTACATTAAACACGTGGCTCACTATCACTAAAATATCTCGAATACTTGCACGGCTCATCATACTACCTTTAGTAACTCTAGTGGTTACATCTCTTTCACCAGTAGACAATTTTCCATGTGGACCGCAGGTACACAATGGTTACGCCTGGATCCCCCAAGAAACATCCATACCCATAAGCTTTAACAGCTCTGCGGATTACGCCCTTACAATTCGACTGTAGATCGCAGCAGTCACAATGGTTACACTTGGTTCCCCCAAGAAACATCCGTCCGCCGTAGGGTTTCTACAGCCCTGCGAATTTTGCTACACGGTCGAATTCCAATGACTCTAGATCGCAGCGATGACAATGGTTACGCCTGATTCCCTCAGGAAACATCCGATCGCCGTAGGCTATCTGCAGCCCAATGAATTACGCTAGCAGTCGTGCTTAATGGAAACTCATGAGTTTTATGTCCGGGCAACCTACTACCACCAGCAGCATATCTTGATCAAGCTCGAAATTCAAGGAGAAGGAAGGCACTTTCCTTATCGTAATTTGAAAACATATAATACCATATACATGTAGTATTTTATTTCATACTTCTCATAATCCATACTTATATCAATTTACATAAGATTTCCAAATCATGTTTTTCAACCTATCATTCTTATATAAATTCTGTTATATACAATTTCATTTCAAATCACTTATCTTCCAATTCCGTAATTTGCGAATTCGCTTTATTCTTATATATTTTCACACAAGATTCAAAAACTTCTATATTTATCATCTAAAATCGAATATCCTCAAATTCCATTCAAATTTCAAAATTTCAGTTTTGATCTCTTAATCAATTTAGATATTTAATATATTTTCATACTCAGCCTTATAAATCCATTGGTTATAAACCAATTTTTCTTCAAATTTCCAATTATTAAGTTCATTACTTAATTTCAATCTTGCCGATTTCAAATTTTGCATTCAGATCTATTAACTAATAGGTTTTATATATCCTTGTATTGATAAATTCTTATCTAAATTCCTTGCTTTTGCTTTCAGTCTTTCAAAATTTTCATTTCTATAGATATTTATTCATTTATGCTTACGATATCTCACTCGTTTCCCTCTTATTCCAATTTGAATCTCAATTTATATTTCAGTCTTATTGAATTATTCAATAATTGGCAATTCACCTTCTAATTCTATAATTCGGAAATTATGAATTTAATCCCTTACTTCAATACATCTCTAGATGTACGATCTCATTATTCCAAAATATCGAATTACCATTCCACCAAACTCGATAATCAATTCCGAGTTTTTATTTCAAATATTCATATATACATACATATATATATATATATATATATGTGTGTGTGTGTGTGTGTGTTTGTGTGTGTGTGTATCTTTTCATATTCTGAATTCAATTGTTTGGTCAAATCATATTTCAAAAAGAATTTATCTTATCAAAACAACTTAGCCGTAAGGCTATAAAATGATATTTAAAAATATTTCTGTTCAGAAATACTTATATATGGTAAAAATTTAAATTATTTGAAAATCAATTTTCAGAATCTTCCGGAATCTGATTCTCAAATCTCGTCAAACGACCTCCTTAATTGCAATCAAATTGATATGCAATTTATTTCACTTTGGGTTCAATTCAAATACACAACGGTGATATTCTTCGACTGTTTCCTCAATTATAACTAATTTGATATGTTATTGTATTTCATCAGTTAATTTATTCGTTAAATGGAATACACTCCTTTTTCACCTCGTTTAATGGTTTAACATCTTTAAACTTATTCAACACCTTTTTTTTCACCAGGGCCTACTCCTTACAATCACTCAATTTCAGGATCTTTCTTCACTAATATCAAAAATATCGGTATAATATAAACATGATTTAACTTGTGTGTAGGGAGGTACACAAGTTCCCTTTTCTAGTATCAGAGTTTAAATGAACAACAAAAGCTTAATTGGTTGTTAAAATACCACCCAACATTACACAACAAACAAAGCATATTTATATATACTTTTGGCTATATCAAACCCCATACTTGCTACTTTGTCTCTATATAAAACTGCCAGGCATTATATATCTTTCTTAACCCAAAGTTTAAACAAACATGTACATAGTTGTTTTGGTCAGATATAATTTTGGCACCTTATGCACAATCTAAACAAGCTTTAATGTTCTTTGCCTCTCTTAAACCCCTATAAAATACCAGATCAGTTTAAAAATGAGTGGCTAAACAATTTAACATTGATACCTTTGCACCATTAATTCAAGTCAGTTAATAAACTAAAAATTTCTTAATATACCTATATAAAATGGGGGCATTCATCAGGTCATTTGTATTAACATTTTGCCCTATTTAATATATAACCTCACTGGGAAAACTAACATTCTGAATCAAGCTGATAAGGCGTATCATTTGATTGCCTACATACATTACCTTACTATAGATTTTGTTATATAATCAAAATGTCACCCATGCAACCACCTTACTACTGGGATATTTATAGACTTTTAGGTACATAGGTCGCAGTGTATTATCAGGTTTTCTTTTAAAAAGAATGTACCTTCAATGCAGCAACATGTATGTAAATATCTACATACTGCTTTAGTAAATAAACTATCACACCAGCTTAAAAAAAATACATCTTTTACAAAGTCTGATCATACCCATATTTCTTCCTTTATAAATTCACGTATACGCAGATTTTCGCCAAAATATTGTACTTTGACATCAAATATTCATTTATTGTTAAAACATGATCTACTGATCATCTCAGCCCCATATGCTATCCAAATCAACCGGTATGCCTATATCAATCTTCTATTTGTAAACTTGTATAGATGCAAATAATCTACCCCCTTTTTTATTTACTTACTCTTTTCTATATAAACCAAAACAGTTCGTTTCCAGAACTAGAGTAAGATGTTCAGATTCACAAATTATGCATAACAAATGTAACCTACCTTGAGACAATGAACTACTGGCTTAAACAATATTTGTTTAGCAAAAGTGTGTCCAGATTTATAAAATATTTATAATTCTATAGTTCTATTCCCTGTCAATCTATACTTCGAATGACATCCCATGCCCTATAGATATAGGCATAACTGTGTCAATTTGTACCATTTATATAAAAGCATATGAATTTGTTTATCTATATATCAGTAAACTTATACATTTTTTCCATTTTTTCTTAGGGCATTACCACTTTAACTGTCGACATTCATTCTCGTAACTTTCGAATTCAAGAATTCATTTCTTTTACAAAAATCGTTGACAATAATTCACGTCTTCAAAATATTTAACCTTTAAAATATACTTTATTTGTTAATCTGATCAACCGATTAAACAATATATTAATTTTATTTTATTTTACTTTTTTTTACTAAATCGGATAGTGATTAGTATTTTTCCTGGAATTCGATATAATTGATTCCCATGTATAATTTCCTTCAAATAATTTCTTATTCGATAGTCCATTATGAACTTAGGAAAAATCTTATTCAATTTATATTCTGAACTTCATAATAATCTCATTGTACTAGCCACTCCATTTCCTTTATCCAACATTTCATTTACAACATTTTTGCTTTCAATCGTCGTTTACTTCTAAAAAGGTAAATATTAATTTTTTTTATCGAATCTAAACTCGTCACATCAAACAAATTTTGATTTCATTCAAGCACAGGTTCAAATTCCTTTAAAATCCCCATCCATATCTCGCTTCATGTTCACAATTCGCTTCTTATTAATTAACTAACAAGATTATATTCGATCATACATTATTGGTTTGAAACCAATTATAATTCATTTTGCCAAATTCTCAATAAATTAATCAAATTTAACACAATCGAATTCCAATTATGTCTCCTTTCCGATTTTATTTTCATCTATTTCTATTCTCAATATCAAAATACAATTCATCATTTCATTTTTGAAATGATTCCAAATTTCCCCTTGTTATCTAAATTTCCATCGGAATTCTTATTGCCAATCAATTCTAGTTATCTCGATTCCTTGATTCTCTTATATTTATCTTCCTTTGATATCATTCGATGATGGATTCTAGATTCAAATCTAAGAGGGACCTTATCGAAGAATGGATCTCGCAACTCTGGATTTGAAGACTAGGAATTCCGAAATTTAAATCTCAAAATAATTTTTTTTCTGGTTTCCGCTATACTAATTTCAAAATCCTTCCAAAATAATTTTCCTTTCAAAATATATTTTAAAAATTATTTATATTTCAAAACTTTTTCTTTCAAAATCCGTTTTTAAACCCAATAAGCTAAGCTTTGCATAAACCAAAGCTCTGATACCACTTGTAACGTCCCGCCTTTTTGACCACTTTAAATCGGTAATTTAACCAACTTAAAACATTCAAATCGACGGATCGCTATTTAGCTTACAGGGTTTTAAAGAAGATTCAGCACAGGAAACACAGAATAATAAATAACACGATATTAAACAGCGAAACGGAATTTTTATTTATTACTCAAAAGTTTTGAATACAAGATTTTTCTGATACAGTGGAAAATTTAAAGTACAGTTTGAATACAACAAATAAATTTACTGGTTTAAACTTCAGAGTGCGACGTCTTTGGAATCCCCAGCTTCACCAATCTTCGAATCCTAAGCTGTATTCTTTAAATCTGTAATACTCAGGTCTGACCCGAGAATTCCATGCAAAACATAAAACACTCGAGTCAGGATTTAATCATAGTTCAAGTAAACCAATTTCAATAGAAACTAAAATAAATAGTTAATCCTAACATGAATAAGCGATGATTAAATTTCGAACTTCCTAATGAGTAAACAAACTACCTAAATAAGTTTGGACAAGGAGGTAACTTGCGTTCAGCGTGGTGATACCATAGGCACTACAAAGGATAATGGCTTGTTCAGCCTAGCCATTTATATTTCTAAAAACAACTGGGTGCAGCGTAGCAAGTGGTAGACAAGCCACTGGGTTAATTATAAGAACGCAGCCGAGTGCAAATAGACAGGTCTAGACTACAAAATTTCCAATTGTTTACAGGTAGTCAAGATCGAGTTTTATACTGCTACAATACAAATTTCCAAAACAACAAGTGAAACATGACTCAGGTAGATGATAATACAACATAAGACAAGGCTAAACAAAACAAATGGGATACACATGCAAGATACCAAAATAATAATCCAACTACCATAAGCCTACTGTATATGTAACTAGTTCAATTTACTACATGGGTTAAGCTTAATCTATCTAGCTGGTGGACATAGAAATGGATCAAAATGAATATTTTCGGGTTTCCAAAACAACATAAATATATATGGCTACAGATCAGCACCAATGTATTTCCATCTCATGCGTGAATACAGGTTCTAGTAAGACAACCAAATGGGAGCAAAGTAATCGGCATATTATGGTGAAAGAGTTGTGGCTAACGTAATCATATGTTAACAGTTGTTTCTAACAGAACAAGATATAACATATATAATTTATCTCCTCTTTTCAGTTTAAAACGTGGCCAAGGTAATTTTAGTGACCCGAAAATCCGGTCCAATTTGAGCTGACTAAATAACACAAGTCCAACCCCATATTGCACTGGAAATTCAAGAAACTAATAGAAAGAAGATAGAGGGTGAGAATAGATAAGGTAGAACTATTAGAATAGAAGAAGAAGAAGATCATTATCATCAGTGTAACACGAATCTCACAGCGGAACGAATAAAACATAACATACTTTTGAAATACAAAAAGTATATATATACAATAATATTGCAGAGTACAACACTTACAACACAGCGGAAACAAATATAGCTATAGAATCCTGGAGCCTCCTGCTCCAGCTCTTCAATGTATCTGCAAATCCCGACTACTTGACTGCCCGTACAAATTTAGGCACCCAAGAGTTTAGGGAAAACAACACAGTAAACTCCGGGTCAGTCATGGGACTGGTATGAATAAAACAGTTTAAACAGGTATATGAACAAGTAAACGATATTTCATAAGACCACGCCGCAGAACGGAACGGGTTTTTCTCTTATGAGAATCCAAAATATCTTTATATCAAAAACCTTTTGATATTATAATAATGTCTATGTACAAATAGATATCAACTAGCAGAAACGCTTTCATCTCACGTTCTACATATATAGTATACAATCAAAACCGCAAGCACGTATTGGATAATGGATTTCCAACTATGACAAGGTATGGAACCACCTTCCGATCAGTGTACTCTAGGAACGATACACTGGAGTTCAACAAGAACATCTTGCAACTCAGCCACACATGACCGACCACTCATTTCGCTTGAGTGTATCGAATGTACATCACCAACGGTTGGGATCAGCAACCGTTTCCCGTATATATATGGGACAGCATTGATAGATTAAAAGAAGCAAATGAATATTCTCTAGATAGGTGATTATACACCCTACTTCGGTGCGACCGACTTAGCCATGTTGCCTGCCCGATTTCTGTCATTTACCGGTTGATGAGGCTAGAAGCTACGCTTACTTTCCATTCATTTATAACACGATCACTTTGAATGCCACATTATCAGATCCGTAAATCATTAGTTGGTTTATACAAATACCCTGGATGTTATGCTAAGGGATAAATCCGTTGCAACCATATATATATTTATACAGACCAACCCATTCGATCGTTGGAAACACTTTGTCAGACATTCGTCCATTTACGTTCGTTCTGGGACTGAACGAAACCGAAGGCACTATTCAGTACATCCATCTTAGTCCATTGTTATCTAAGATTTATACAACAGCCCTTGCACTTTACTCTGTCTTCAATATATTCAGCATATATGATTCGCAACGCTTATGCCAATACAGAGTGGTTCTTTGGATAATAATCCAACCGGTCTCTCCATATTAACAACGTTAAAATGGTCAAAACATTGATAGTCTGTGATTTAACTATCAAAGAAAAACTCGTGTGCAAACAACAATATTATTTCCAGACGGAAATTATATCAACCAATCATCATTTAACATTTATCTCTTTAGTTCATTAATTTACTTATCTCCTGTTTCCCTATATTCTAAATTTCTTATTTTCTAATTTTAGAAAATATACTTTATTAACAATGGAAAACATTTCCATTTCCTGTTTCCTATATTAGAAAACATTTCTGATTTCTTATTTGGAAAACATTTCCAAAGTTCCTTCATTGGATTTAAACAGATGCTTAAATAAAACATCGCTATGCCAACTCAAACCATTATTGAATTCACTTAACCATCATTCACTATCAAACCTTACCATTCCTTAGTTAAGAAGGAAGTCAATCAAGTTGGGGTATAATTACCTCTCAGACCTTAACTGAACAACGTTATAACTTCGAAATAGTAACAGTTTATCTTTTAAACCTTTAACAACTTCTTTACGTAACTCTCGGATTCAATTTACGAATCCACTTCTTTATTGAAACATTTGATTATAACGATAACGTTATAATCCCTACTTTCAGAATATCTAACTTCAATTATAACCTTTATTCTTTAATTCGAATAATTAAACCTAACCCTAATTTATTAGTGTATACTTTTGATTTAAAAACCAGAAAGTAAATATTACTTTCCCGAATTCGATATAATTGAATTCGACGTATAATTCTCTTTCGAGTAATCTCTATTTGATTAACTCTTCTTCGAATATCCTATATTCGATTATCTCTCTTCGAATAACTTATATTCGAAATCTCTTTATTTCGAATAAACTATATTCGATCTCTTTCTTTCGAATACTATATATTCGATAATCACCTTTCGATTAAACTATAATCGATAACTCCCTTCGATTAAACTATAATCGAGAACTCCTTCCCTTTAACTCTATTCGAATAAACTATATTCGACCAACTCTATTTAACTCCGTTTAACTCTATTCGAATAACTAATATTCGATAACTCTATTTAACTCTGTTCGAATAACTAATATTCGATAACTCTATTTAACTCCGTTCAACTCTATTCGAATAACTAATGTTCGACTAATTCCTTTGGATTAACTCATCTTGACTAACTTAACTTAATTAACTCAACTCGATAACTTAACTCGATTATCTTAACTCCATTATCTTAACTCCATTATCTTAACTCGATAACTTAACTCCTATCGAATAACTAATATTCGATTAACTCCATTCGCTTGACTCTAGATTGCAGCGATCACAATGGTTACGCCTGATTCCCTCAGGAAACATCCGACCGCCTTAGGCTATCTGCAGCCATGCGAATTACGCTAGCAGTCGTGCTAAATAGCATATTATTTGGATTAACTCTAACTGATTAACTCTATTGGTTTAACTCTAACTGATTTATTCTAATTGGTTAACTCTAACTGATTACTTTAACTAGTTAACTCAAATCGATTAACTCTATTTGACTAACTCGACTCGACTAACCCCTTTCGAATAACATATTCGATTAACTAACTTCGAATACCATATTTGATTTACTAACATCGAATACCATATTCGATTTACTAACTTCGAATACCATATTCGATTAACTAACATCGAATACCATATTCGATTAACTAACATCGAATACCATATTCGATTAACTAACATCGAATACCATATTCGATTAACTAACTTCAAATACCATATTCGATTAACTCCTTCGAATACCATATTCGATTTACTAACATCGAATACCATATTCGATTAACTAATCTTCGACTAACTAATAGTCGATTAACTTACTTCGACTAATTCAATTAACTTTTATTTGATTATCTCTAATCGATTAACTTTATTTTCCGTTACAACTATTCCCTTTTTTTTATAACTTCAAATTACCGTTACAAATATTTCCTATTTATAACTTCTAATTACCATTACAAATATTTCCTATTTATAACTTCTAATTACCGTTACAAATATTTCCTATTTATAACTTCTAATTACCGTTACAAATATTTCCTATTTATAACGTTTTATTTATCTTCTAAATAAATATTCCTTTATTCTATTTATTTTCTAAATAAATATTCTCCTTTTCAATTCTATTTATTTTCTAAATAAATATCCCTTTTATAAAACTCTATTTGTTTTATAAATACTTCCCTTTATAAAACCGTGTTCGTTTTATAAATAATTTCCTTTTATAAAACCGTGTTCGTTTTATAAAAAAATTCCTTTTATAAAATCCTGTGATTTTATAAAATCCCTTTATTTCAATATACATTGAAATATTCCATTTCACAACTCAGGGTTTCTTATGATATGTAAAATATCGAATAACAATGATTAATATCATTCTAACACACATAATCCAGAACAGATTATATAACACATCATATAACACAATATATGAAAACAGTAAAATAATTATTGAGGAATCCAGTCGGATTCCTCCAACCTGTCTCCCTGCATCCACAGATGTTTAGACAATAGAATAACATCGATTTCACATCACTGTTAAATATTCTGATAAACAGAATCGACATTTAAATATTTAACAGTTTATATATATATATATAATTATATATATATATATAATATTTCTACTAACTAACTATCAGTTCAATCAATCAACCAACACACAGCAATCAGATAATTTTAACAGTTCTAAAAATACAACATGAAAATATAAACTGTTCAGAGTTTGTGAGTTTTACTCACCTCGATTCGTCGTTGAAACGGTTCGTTTTCAGTCATCTCCATTCCTGTCCAATTCCGTTCAGAATGTTCTGCTTGCCACGACAATTCCATTATAACTCGTTATATCCGATTCTGATATCGTTTGGGATAAACATGGGCTCGACCCTTCTGAAATGATGAACACCGCATTTTATTTCCTCCTGATAGAATTAAATATAGCTTCGTTTGTTTTGTTTCACACGGGTTGTCCCCTGTTCTTCGTTGTACTGCTTCTTGCTGATGCATTCCCACTTTGTTTAAACCAGAATATGTCCACACTTTTGGCCTTTCAAGTTAAAACACAGGCAGCACCATTCTTCCCACTATTCACGTTTTGTCACATCCCATTCTTTCATGTATGAAACAGTGTCACCATGTCATACCTGAGCTCACCGCCCTTTCCTCATTCCTTATCACACTCCATCCTTCCCAGTAGTAACCGACAGTAAGTACAAGGTACCTCCCCACGTCACTGTATGAAGAATCAAACCACACCCATCATCATCTTTGCTTTCTCGAGCTCCTCTACACCCTGTTATAAATGTTAACCGTGTGATTACTATTACCACTTCTTCTACAAGCCGCGTTCATTTCCTCCCAGTAAAGAACCCGCCATCCTCATTTATATATGAACCCATCACGCTCCCCTCTCTCCTCTTATGATTCACGTTCCTTCATGCATCCGCTCAAAACATAACACGTCCTCTCCCTTCCACTTTCAAATCTCAGCAGACCGTCCCCTTTTTGAAATGTTTCCGACGCACTGCACTTCTCCACGACTCATGCCTTCAGCATCAAACCCGACTGCCTCCTACTAAACCGAACTCCAGCAGCACATCGCCTAGTTCCTCACCCACATCGCAGCCTAGTTTTACTGCTGCAAATCTCCTCGCCACCAAATCCAAACTCGAGGTCAGTTTTAAATGCTTCAAACGCCCAAACGAAGAACACTAGGTTCGCTGTCGATCTTCAGAACGTGAATCGCAGCAGGGGTTTTCTACTTAGAAAGGAAGCTCCTTCCTTTCGAACATCATGAGAATTATTTGAGGGGTTTTAGACTTTCGTTTTGATTTACTGTGGTGGCGGCTTGGAAATGAAGACCACGAAAATAAGTTCTGAGAAAATTAGGTTATGGCTTTGTGAGGATATTATATAGGGTTGTTTCTTTGAATTGTTTTGGTCTCCTTCCCTCCACGTTTTCTGTTTTAAACCACAAAGAATTTGTGGCTGAGAAGAATGAACGCGTGGTCTCGTAATTTGATTGGAGAAATAAATGGCCAGGTTCTCAAGGATAGGATATTTTAAGCCATGAATGTTCATATACCTTGCTACGTATAATTATATGTAAGTACGAGCGCTGCAGACTGAAATAAATATACCGTTGAAATCAGCGATGTGTCAGGATTCCAAAAATATAATAATACCGGTAGATTAACTCATATTATGAAACCTCAAAATGTTGATTACAGGGTGCAAAATACTTCAAAATAAAAAGTGCTTATTTAATTAATTAAAAATTACCATAAAATTCTAAAAATTAAATTATCGATATGTCTCAAAAGAATCTTGCCTAAATTCAAAACCTATCTCTAGTTATATCGAATAACCCATTACGGTCGATAAACGAATCTATAGCGACTATTTTAAAATTTGATTTGGACATATCTCAAAATCTACACGACGAAATCCTGATTTTTCTCTTCCACTAGAAAGATATACTCCACCAGTTCCGTGTGTTTCTTGTTTCACAGAAATCCGTTTTAAAACGAACTCTGTACATTCAGTTGAAGTTCGAATCGCCAAATTACGAACTGCAGTGCCATTTCGAGCTCGAATTATAATTATATTATAATTCCACCTTCTAACGTCGACGATTAAATAATATATTCGTTATTTAAATAATTAAATAAGTTAATTATTACACCGTCAAATATCCGGGTCATTACAGTAATCAGTGTATCATGCATGTATACATGTTGCTATAAATATTCAATATCATGTTTAAAAAAGCAACATGACAGGAGTGTATACATAGTGCTAACAATGCAAGTAAGATAGCATCAAGTTCTCAGGTTATTGATGACATGCAGCCACAAATTTTCTAATATACATTAAAAACCTAAGTTTGGTACACAACAACATGTGATTCAAGGATACAACACAATGAAGCATGTATCCCAAAATTCAAACAACTTCAGTTCGTTACATATTCAGAAGCTTGGATGTTTGATATATTACAACAAAATATTAAAAAAAAATTGTAGATCCGCTTTTCAATGTTATTGTCACCTTAGACATGCATGGTATAATTATAGGCGAGTAAATTTAAATTTGTAAACGAAGGCTTTTCATTAAATTTGAAGTAACATGTAATTTTTGATAAATTCAGGCAATTTGAACAGTATGGCATATATGAGTCAGTCAAGGAATGTTACTTGAATAATACTTGTTTATAATGCGTTAAAAATCAAAAGTCATGCATTTGACAGAAGTATTATTACTTGTGTAATAATTATGCATGCTTCAGACTAAAACTTTGAATTTCTACATGACATAAATATTGTCTTTCCTCCAAGTCTTCTCTTATAGTTACCCATACCCACAGTTGGCAATATATGCCAGGACAATGCATAAAACCTTACATATAAAATAAACTTCATAACGCACTAGCTGTCTAAAATTGAAATCAGGTGCAAAGATGCACGAATATCCATCTCTCTAGTTGCTAATATAAGAACTGATTCTACAGAATTCATTGTGCGCCACCATTTTACCATTCAAAATTACATAGCTAACAGAACAATTTTCTTTTAATCATTTTAGCAGTAATAAACTCACTAGTTCGAATGCAGTCATAGTGATAATTCATGGTTGAAACATCAGCAATGGTTACGCTTTATAAAAATATGAAATACCAAGTTAATCACAAGCATTTGGTCACTGCATAACAAGATCTGGGAAGTTCAAAATTTATCATGAGTGGTTTTATAAAAAAAATCAATTCTCCTAGACATTCTAAAATATGACGAGATATTTCTGGATGATATGTTGGATGTTCTAGTACTCAGCTTCTATATCTTACTGTTTTAATTAGTCTTCACTGAAATTAGAATACTTGAAAGTAGGATTAAATCGCGAGTGAGATACTCACATATTACGGCAGCGGTGGAGCAATTTATGGTTGCGGCTTGGCAATTATGACAAGGTAAGCACGGATTCAAGCCAGTGGAGTTGCCCTGAACGATGACGTTGGTCTCGACTTTGACTGTTGTTGAGGAGAGGAGAAGCACGACTTTAAGTTGGTGATGCCTTGCCTCGCGAGTTTCCCTCTTCACTTCAATACGGCCTCCAGATTCGAATAGGAGGAGGGAGCAATGGAAACGACTGTCGATTTGGGAAGAAAGGTTGAGTTTTTATTTTTCTAAGGAAGGGAAAGAAGAAGAGAGAAGAAGCAATCAGCCATAAGAGATGACAAAGTAGAACAATTTCTCCCTGAAGAAAATTGTGGGAAGGAACGGTGATTTATAGAATAAGAAGAAAAGAGGATAACAACGAAGTAACATCAGTAGAATTTAGGGTCGGCGTGGGTTTTAACAGAGTTAGGTTCTATTTTAGGTGGTTTATTCTTACATATAATTTAATATTTACTGCACCATAAATCGACGTTGTGCGCTCAATATTCGTACCGTTAACATCATTTCCAAATGCAACGAACTTTGACATACTTTTATATTTCAATGTTTTTAATCAAATAAAATTATTCTTCTTGTAAACCGGGTCCGTCTATGTATAACATTACTTTTAAAAAAATCGATTCCTTGATTTTATTCCAGTTGCCCATCAACGACTCTATTTGATTCTAAATTTTGAACGTTAAATTTCAGTTTCTTAATATAAGCAAATACACACATATTCAGGCCCATTTCCATATATTTCAACAAATAAAATTCTCCAATTCGTTTAGCGTCGATAATATTTATTTTTAAGCCTGACCATTTATATGTTTAGTCAAAATCCAAATCAAATGTCCAATCAAATCCAGTTCAAATATTCAAAAATAAATATTTGATTTTCAACCAATCATTCTGAATTAAATATTGAGTTTTAATTCGCTATTCAAAACAATATTTGATTTTAAATCTCTAAACCAAATATCCAATTGATTGTTAATGTTTTAAATTTTCAATAAATTTCTATTTTCAACTCATCAAAATTTCTGGGTCGTTACACCCTAACACACGTTGAAGGTACAGGTTGCAACATTTTTCGTCCCCAAATTCGCTCAAAGTTTGCCACGCGATGCTTCTCTATGCCACATACCCGCATAAAATCATCAATTCATGCATGGATCTCTATAATAAACACAAATCTCAACCCTAGTTTAATGTACTATGGACGTTGAACCCAAGATAATATCATGCTGCACCCTCCCACAAAAGCATAGAATCAAAGAGAATATTTACCTGAGTTGAATGAGACTAGTTTTCAAATTTTTCGATGAGAGGTTCACAAGATATTGATTTTTGAATGAGGAAGAAGCCACTGTTGTTTGTTTATTTTTTCTGAGAGTGACGGCTTGATCAGAGAATAGAAAATGAGGGTAGGGTTAGAATAAGAGATTATTTATAGGTTGGAAATTTGGTTAAAATTGATTTGTATAAGATGTATTTCTAGTCAGAGAATTTCAACGGTCAAATAAACAAAGTATTCAAATTTTCATTTGTACATCTTTAATTCAATTTTAAAGATTAAATTATATTTGATTAAAGTTCATTAAATTGATTTATATATGAATCAAATGAATAAATTAACTTTCCTTCGTGAGTAACAATTTTTCTCGTTTTGATTATTCAAATGTTTACCATAATTTATGACAAATTCACATATCAAATACAAAGTTAATTATTACACAAATTTGCAATGTTTGGTTTCAACTATAATTAAATCTCATTAAGTATATATTTAATTCCACTAAATCGGTTTGATTTAATTTGTTTTCTTTTTATTCAACCAATCTTGAATTTAAAGATATAGTTAACATTTTTTTTCATATCCTACTACATTAGTAATTTTCGTTTATCGTTTAATGTATAGTAATGAAATATTTAATTGCAATCAATTTATTTGTCATAACTTAAATTCGATTAAGTTGCATTTCATTCGATATTTACTTTATTATTCCATACATCATTACATTTTGGTCCCACTTAACGCTTGTTTAAAATCTATTATGTCAATCTTCTACAGTTACAAGTTTATCCTCTTAACTAGAGTAAATAGCAACTGGTTTCACACACTAATCAATTAATCTATTGTAATCGTTATTTTTAAAATTAGTTAAACATTCGATTTATTCCTTTAATTACTATTCTTAATTTCCATTAACTACACCATTCAATTATCTTTATTGCTATTTGTTTCTACTTTATTTCAATACATTAACCTTGGGTTTTGTAATTTATGACTAGTTACAACTTCTAATTAAATATTATATGCTTATTGCTGTAAACAAATAAATAAATGGATACACATACAAGTTAATTATTCTAACTTAATAGTCTTCGATTGAGCACGTAAAATCTTACCATTTATTTACAATATTTGATTGAATTCCAATTATTTCAAATAAACAACCAAATCATGACTATCTCTACAATAAATGCATATAATTATGTTTATAAATAGTTGAAATTTCATTGCATAATCAAATGGATCTATATTATTTCCATATCCATAAATTAAGATTACCAATATAAAATAAATCTCAAAATTATTTAATCCATTTTATATTGTTAATTCAACATAAATTTCAAATTCCATTATAAATAGATTATCAAACACTGTCATTATCATATATTAGCCATTTAGAATCAATTCTCAATAAATCAAGTTAAGTTCATATTTTAATAATCTACGACATAAAACATTAATTTTAATATTTATACCAACATTGTTCAAAATCACATTAAATTTTATATTATTATTCAAAGTTTAAAATCGAATTTACCGTGCCATTTCAGGCTCGTAATATAAATTTATAAATTCTAACTTCGATTAAAATAAATTTTTCGTTGTTATTATTTAAAATAAATTATTTTAAATATTAAAAATCCATTAAAATTTGTTAAAATAAAAATTTTAAATTTGTTCTGATTTTTCGGGTTGTTATAGAAAATGAAGCTATTATAAGACTCAGGTCCCATCACACAATGCAACGTAAGCCGGAGGATAGAGTTTTTCCATGTAATAGCCAAACATGCTTGGTATGTTTTAAAACAAATCATTTTGATATTACTATAAGTGTATAGTGTCAAAAACATCTTCAAATATGAATGTATCAATCATAGACGGCATAGTACTCCATCCTATTATGTCGCGATAGTAGTTCTGTAATTAAAACCGAAATGTCACGTATTGGAAATTGGATTCCATCTATGAGTCGAGGCCAGGGATGGCTCCTCACCGATTCGAAATACTCTAGCAAATGCTTCAGGATCCCCCGCAGTGAACCCTTGGATCTTCAGGGCTCATCCACCCTTACATTTGTGGATTAATTATTCCTAAACACTCGTTTCCCGGTCCTATCGGACCTATCCAACGGCCCCGTAGTGACTGATATATCCGAGGCGCCTCGCTATCCATTGTCCACATAGGTAAAAAATATAAATGTCCACGCGTAGCTAGAAAGAAATGTCGTGCACTCCCTGTAGTCATGATCCCGTTTTTGACTCATACCGAGGTGTGAGGCTCGCGAATTAACGCTATACACAAAGCTATGCTGTTTAAAGCTGTGCTTTGATCATCAACCACAAGACTCTGCTTTTCAACGAAAGCCTGGATCATTTGCATATTAGCATGTCGCACTGACGATTAACGCCATGCAACTAATGTCAAATAATATATAACCCCTAAGCTCGTACGTCTCAGAGAAGGGTGTTAAGCAAGAGAATAAATTATCCACCACCAAACAGGTATATATTTAATAGAGATCAATCAACACAGAATAACATCCAATGTCAGAGACACATCCATTTACTAGTCTGGCCTAGGTCTGAACGAAACCGGAGGCACCTTATTGCTCGTCACATACGTCCAATACAGGAGACAGGTACTCGCTTATCACGTCGATCTCCAATTACGACTGGACGATCACCACTTATTACCTTGCCTTGCGTGTACAGCCCAATCAAGACATCAGTAATCATCCAAACGATGTGAAGATCTTCGGTCTTCAACCACCGTCTTCATTGTTGACCTATTGTTGAATCAGTTATTCAGAATGGGCATAAACCCGGTCTTTCCAAATAACCCGCGTACCTCATAAACAAATGCTACACAAACACAACATACTCCTCATTCCAATTTAGAATATTATTTTTATTCAGATATTAATATCTTTAGGGATAGGTTCCCATTAATTTTATCGAAGATAAATTCTTTTAAATTTATTCTTTAGTCTTCCTTTGGATATCAATTCTAAACAAAATTATGGTTTATCAACTAGTCGGGATTATCGAGCCTTACTAAAGTAATCACTTATTTATTAATCTCAATCCCAACCTATTCATCCCATGAAGCCAAAATTGGCAATACCCCATATCTAACACCATGGTGTTATCGGTAAATTTAATTACCATTTCATGTTCACATCTAATTAAAGATTTAACTATCGCCTGGAGTAAAACTGGTGGTACTCCATTCTCGATCATTTCCTAAATTTGATAATTTAAATTATCACATTCTCATTTCAATCTAATTAAAAATTCATTAAAACTCCACTTAGTTTTAATCTTCCAATAATCATTATTTAATGATTATTTAACTTTGGAAACATAAACATGCCACATCGACAATCTACAGCATACCACTGATTTCTGCCAATATATAACCTATAATCTCGTACGTCTCAGAGAAGGGTGTTAAGCAAAAGAATAAATTCTTTGCCACCAAACAGATATATATTTAGCGGGGATCAACAATACGGTTCGAAATACAAAGTTAGACATGTAATCCTGTCTTTAACTGGGTTAAAGAACCAGTGTCATTTAAAATACAGTTCACGATAAACCCAAAATCATATTCCATTAACTATGGAATCTTCATGGAAAACAAATCGATATATAATCGATATCAATTTCCATATCTGACTAATAATATAAATGGAATAACGACAAAGCCTTTTAAATTTCATATATATTAACAGTCTTCCTCCATAGAAGCTCACTTCGATTATTACCAAATTGAATTCCATCCTATTCCAATTTAATATATTAAATTAGAAAACTTTACTTTGGAAAATTTCCATTAAATCTTAATAAAAAGATTTATGAATTCCAAATTGCATTTCACTGTTAATTGGGTTAAAGAACGAATGTCGTTAAAAACATTGTTCATAATAAACCCAACTCACATTCTATTTTATTCCAATTACTAAATATAATTGGAAACTCTAATAATCTTAATTAAAAGATTTATTTTTTTCACTTGGGGTTTAAGAACAGTGTTGCTGAAGACACCATTCACGACAAACCCAAAATCCAATTTGATATTAAATATAAGGATCTGAATAGAAATTATATCGGCTTATATTCAATATCGAATTATGAAACCAACACATATCGTATGGTGAATAACAATATATATTTATCTTCCAAATTCCTCTACAATATCCATATAGTCACGGAATCCAATATTGAAATATTCCAGAGATGATTCAAATCCATTCCAATTCATATATTGGAAAATCCTGGTTAAAATAAAACCATTCTTAAACCCAATTTATTTATTTAAAAACGTTGGATTATTTTTCTAGTTAATAGCTAGTTCATCTTGATAAAAATATAACTTTATCTTTAAAAAATTGGAATTTTTCATCCAAATCATTTATTATGATTTTACACAAATTATTAATATTTATAATAATTTTATCAAGGCCCGTACAGTCGGTTTCCAATAACGACCACCGAACTGCATCCATAGTGATCTTTTCCAAATTTGATTTAGACATAATTCCAAATCCAACCGTTAAAATTTTAAATCTCTTATATTCATTGGAAATCTCTTTTCGATACGAACCCAATGATTCCATTTTAGGAGAATTCGACGATCAGATCTCCCGTAATGTCAACTCGAAGCCAATGGTCGAAATTCGTGAACGGTCGCAACGCGTCGCGTTCTATTCAAACCATTAATATATATATATAATATATATTTCGTTCAAAACGTATTTTATAAATTCGTTTTAAAAATGATTCCCACTTCCATTTCAATTTTAAATCAAAATTGAATACTCTTTATCATTATAATATTCAAATGATAATATTTTCAAAATATCTGATTTTGAAATCATTTCCTTTTCGATATTCATTATAAAAATGAATAAAATCGATATAAATATCGTTCACTTCAAAATAGCGCATATCTAATCAATACGGCTTCACATATTTTAATATTTTCGTGTCCATCCAAAATCAGACATCAAATTCACGTTTCAATCCTTTACTGAATATTGTTTTAAAATATTCGTTATTTTAAAATATTTGTTATTTCTAAATTGGAATCAGACACAACCAATTACCACATAATGTTATTTATATGGATTTCATACAACATAGGTATACAACAATAATGATAATCAATCATCCATCATCCAGAGTGCATTAGCAACTGCATATGCATTAAATATAAATAATTAACGCTTACAACAGTCTATAATCCCATCGATTGACAAACAACTAAACAATTAGGATTAGTGTTCATCAAATATCATCCCAATACCTATGTGGAGTTTCAACCAACAAATACTGAATATTATTTGTGCAGTTGGGCGATGTGTAAAATTTATCACCCCAATACTTATCAGTTAAATGGGTGTACATAAACAAATCATCCGATTTGTAAATGAATATTTATTTTCATTTCACGAGAACTTATGTTGTTCGTATATATGTTAAAAATTATATTTTTAATGATAAAATATTTATTTCAACATATTTTATGTAGTTCATTTATTCAATAGATATTTTTATTATTCAAATATTTTATTCAACACATGAATATTTTATACAGTTCATATACACTTTAAAATGATATTTTTAATGAATAAATATATATTTCAGAAAATTAATTTTGGCATTATAGCGGCGTGATATTAGAACCGGAGTAATGTCCAGCGTTACCCCTCTCCTGATTTGGGCTCGCGCCCGACACAATAATCAATCCAATCAACAAAAGCACAATACAATTCATTTCACCACAATCCAGTCAATTTTTCCAAAATTCAATCCAAACAACCATGGTTGTACAAATAAATAGTGTCGGAGGATTCTAAGCCCCGTCTGCATCCTAGTATATATTTAACTGTAAATAACTAGAGTGAGAAGGAGTTCACATCTTGGTTTCCATCCGTCATTCTTTTATTTGACGATTTTATATCGTGTGGATTTAAATCCGCCTTAAATTTGTCGCAAGCTCTAAATTTCCTCCCGTCACTTCTAGAATGTAGAATACATCGCCACGATTCCAACCTCTCCTGTTTCATTGGATTTCGATATCATATGAAAAAGATATGATTTTTATGAACTAATTGAATTAACTACGCGTTTTAAATGTTGCAAATCTATTTAAATATACCTGTCGTGTTTTTCCCGTTGATCAAAACTAGGTTTGGATTTAACTTCCAATCCGCGAAGCTAGAGATGATCGGAAGGTACCACGTCGTAGAGCGTAGAGAGGGATTCCAGGCAAGTGTGGTGGCGTCGAGTTCAATTCAACGGTGGCGGCGCGATTCCAGTCGACAGGGGTCGACTTCGTGGGCTCGATTCTTGAGATACACAGAACGAGAGATGCTAACACCCGTATGGATTTGAAGAACATGAAATTCTCTACAAAATTGCCTCAAGAATCAAACGATTTCATTGAGAGGATTGAAAGTTATGGAGGAGAGAAATTTGGTAGGTTTTCCGTCGTGCGGATTTTTGGAGATGACGGAGGTTTGGAGAAAACGAAAACAAATTTTGGAATTTTCTGATTGGTTGGTTATATAATTAAATTATTTTAATTTTCAAAAAGGTGATTTTTCATCCGAACTCCAAATCAAACCCAACGACTGTCGCCCCTAGCTAAATACCCCCATTCTGAACACAATGGGATATGTCCCGCAAGCCAATTCAACTATTTCAATCAGTTTTAATCAAAATTAAAATATAAATTAATATAACGTTCAAAATTGATTTCAACGTATATTTTAATTTACCGGGGCCACATACTAACTCCAAAAACTCCAAAAAAAATAAATTTAGCTATGTTTTGATGATACGGTCCTAACAAAACTAATTTTGTCAAATTTGGAGGCCGTTTGAAAAATGATCATTTTTTGGTCGATCCAATTCAAACTGAAATCACCAAACGCATTTAACTTCACCACGCTCACATATTAATTCCAAAAATTATGGAAATTGTAATCTAGCAATAATTTGACATTCTAGATCCAACAAGAGTGGTTTCGTCGAAAATGGAGGTCGTTTGCAAAATGGCTATTTTTAAGGGTATATATTATGTAAAATATATATAAATTCCATAGCGACTATTTTAAATTTTAAACTAGACATAATTTTCAATTCATATTATGAAACCTGAATTTTTCACATTCCTTAGAAATATATTATTAAACAGATTCAAATATTTCTTGTTTTACTAAAATCCGATTTATTTTGAATCTTGTAACTCATTTGAATTTAGAAATCGAATTTTAAAACTACCGCGCCATTTCAGGCTCGTTTTACTATTAAAATAAATTTATACGTTCTAACTTCAATTAAAATAAATTTTAAATTGTTAATATTTAAAATAAATCATTTTAAATATTAAAAATACATTAAAATTGCTAAAATAATTAAATTGGTTCTGAAAATCCGGGTTGTTACACGGGTACCACGACCTGAAGACTTCTGAGTTCTGACCATGCACAGCGAGCCGAACCTTCTCTTTTGGAATGATGAACATGTGAGCTATCTTTCCCACTTTATTGTACAAATTCAAGCTTTGTGTGTCTTGGTCACAAAGCAAGCCAACAAATACTAATTGTGACGATCCCAAAACCCCGTGACACGGTGTTAAGGATAATCATTGGAATATAACACATTTATCATCATTAGCAGATCACAGATAATAGCATAAACAGAAAATAGAATAATTTACACACATATGACAGCGGAATCATATAGATATCATCACATCAGAGAAGCACAGTACAGGATACAACTTAGTGCATAATAATACATAATCAGTCACCATCGCCTGAGGCGGAATCATACATAAAGAGTACACAAAAGGAATATCAGTCTACATCGCCAATGGCGGAATCATAATATAGATACAATAATGGCGGAGAAAATCCAAGTCAGCACGGTGTAGTCAAGCCTCGCCATGAGCCAAAAGGTGCGTCAGAAACCTGTAACTAGGCTGCCCGTGTGAAAATGAGGGCACCCGAGTTTGCAAGGTGAAACAAACTACGAGTCAGTCATGGGACTAGTATGAGAAATCTACTTAACTTATTAACAACAATAATAAGGCAAATCAAAGGACCACGCCACTTTCGCGGAACGGGTTTACTCCAATGAGTGCTAGTGCATTAAATAAAGTAAATGATTAAATCATCGCAATGCTTTTTATAAAATGAAGCCATTATAAGACTCAGGTCCCATCACACAATGCAACGCAAGCCGGAGGATAGAGTTTTTACCTTATAATGGCCAAAGATGCTTCATACGAATAAAACAAAAGTGCTTGATATTATTACTAGTGCATATATGTTTCAAAAACAAATTCAATCATAAATATCAATCCTAGGCGGCATAAATGGCCCATACCACTATGTCGCCATACTAGTAATACAATCACGTCCGCATATTTCGTATTGGAAATTGGATTCCTTCATGAGTCGAGGCAAGGGGCAAGCTCCTCTACGATTCGAGACACTCTAGCAAATGTCCCAGGACCCCACTATGATCCTTGGATCTTCAGGGCCGGTCCTCTCTTACTTTTGAGGATTAGTTATTCCTGAACACACGTTTCCCGGTCCTTACAGACCTATATCGAGGCGCCTCGCATTCCAACAACCACACAGGTGAAAAGTATATATAATGTCAGGGCTGGTAGGTCACTGACACCACCTTAGCTAGAAAGAAACGTCGTGCTCTCCCTGCAGTCACTCTCCCGTTTTTGACTCATACCGAGGTGTGAGGCTCGCGAATTCACGTTATACACAAAGCTACGTCACACAGACCATGCTTTGATCATCAACCACAAGACTTTGCTTTGCAACAGAAGCCTTGATCATATGCCACTCAGGCGTGCCACACAGGCAATCCACTCCATGCGACTGATTTCTGTCAATGTATAACCTCTGAGCTCGTACGTCTCAGAGAAGAGCGTTAAGCAAGAGAATAAATTCTCCGCCGCCAAACAGATATATATTTAACAGAGATCAATCAACACAGAACAAAATCCAATGTCAGACACACAGTCCATTTACAAGTCCGTTCTGGGTCTGAACGAAACCGGAGGCACCAATTCCTCGCATATCCGTGCAATCAACAGTATGTTTGGACGGCTACTACTTCAATTCCTTCATGGTAGCTACTCCAATCACGAGCATCAGTAGCGCCCATCCATCCAATGTGGAGATCGTCGGTCTTCAGCCGTCTTCGACTCTTCGACTTCTCAACATCGATCGATTATTTGAAATGAGATAAACTCGGCCTTTTCAAATAACCCACGTATATTTAGATTTTCAAATCAATTAATCACATGGTTGGACCATTTAACATTCACTTTTCAGTTATTTAGGTATAATTTTCATATCAAATACATCCAACCATCACATATCAAGCAAACACAACAAGATTGGCTTATTTCCACTCTATATCGTCTATAGTATTTTATAACGATATATCGCCATTTTTATTTAATTTAAAAACGGCCATATTTAATTAAAAGACGTTTCAGGTCGTGTCGATTCACTGGCGCTGCTTTTCACTAATTTTGTTTTACACATATCTGAAAATCTAACCGTTGGATCTTCACAAATTTTACATCATTAGGAAGGTCATTTCAAAACGAATCCAACGGTTTCAGTTTTAGGAAAATCCGACGGTCGGATCTTCCACACTAGCCATTTGAAGTTACGATTTCAATTTACTAACTGCAGCGTCGTTATTCGAATTAATTTAATTATATTCATATATATATAAATATAATCGTTTCTGGCGCTGTTTTTCTTCAGTTTAGAATTAAACATTCCAGACAATCCAACCGTCGGATCTTCACAAAGTTGGTGCCGTTGGAAAGATATTTCCAAGGCGAACCCAACGGTTGCGGTTTCGGGAAAATCCAATGGTTGGATTCCCCGCACTAGCCGTTTGAAAGCACGGTTTCAAAACACGAACTGCACGGCCACGTTTCATTTTAATTCTATTTATATTTATATATTTATATAAATATAGTTCATTCAAAAATTCCTATATCGTTTCCACTTCAATTATTTCACTAACGCCTTTAAATTTCGGAAAATTTCACCATAACCTCCTTTGTACGGGAGGGTCTGGGAAAATTCCCAAATAGCCACACGGGCGTCTCATATCAAAAAGAAAAAGAAAAAGCCAAGCGGCTAGCCAACAGGCTCATAAAATCATCACCCAAACAAAGCGGTAAATGTGTACCTATTTGTCGGGCACAAAATTTTATTTCTCTTCTCTAGCCCCTTTGCTTTAACCTGTTCAATAGATATGCATGTACATATATATACAATTTCTATCACTTATCATTTTTCATTCAATTTCATATTTGATTTGCTTTGGTTTAAAAACACCATTCATTCTAACGTTGCATGCATAGGCTAAAATCATATCATTAGCTAATTAATGTATATTTCAACTCATGCACGTTTATTTGAACAAGTGGCTATTTTTAACACTTCACAATTCAAAGATGATAATTTTGGTGAACTAAAATATATTTCAACACATGACTATTTTATTTAGTTCCTATGCATGTTAAAAATAATATTTCTTTCACAAATATTTATTTCAACGTCCGCATATCTTTAGCATATCACACATATGATAAAAATGATATTTTTATCACTTAACATATTTATTCGACAAATAGATGTTTCAACACTTCATAGTTTCAATAAAAATGTAATTTTTATTGTTCGATCTTTTTATTCAACACATGAACTTTTCCACTACACACACTTCTCAACAAATGAGCATATCCACACATGGACATTTTATTTATGTTGTTCATATTAGAAAGATGGGATTTTTATTGTTGAAACTATTTATATAAGGCGAATATTTTTCATACTTCATATATATATATATAAAAATGTGATTTTTATTGTTTAAACACTTCATTCATTCACAAATGAATCTAATTTTCACACAACACTTTTCAACACACAAACATTTCCACACATGGATATAGTTTCAATATATGACTTTAATTTCAATACATGAAAAATAATTTCAACATATGAAAATAATTCTAACACACAAAGATTATTCAAAATTTCGGCAGCATAACGGCAGGGTAGTTAAAACCGGCACCGTCCCAAGTACGGCTCCTCGCTCTACCTTAAAACCTCGCGGTTTTTGACAATGGGGATTCATGCATCTAATTCGCACGCAGGCGGCATGTTTATTTTTATTTCCACAAATATTTCCAATTCATTTCAATCACCAATGGGTATTTTTCAACCACAACCAAACAATATCAACCACAAACAATTATTCAACCATTTGTATTTTTCATCCAATATTTCACACCAATTCACCACAATAAATATCGTCCATGGTTTGTGGATGAGGGGAGTATATATATATATATATATATATATATATATATATATATATATATATATTTGCTATATTTCACTAGCATTTCAACACATATATCAATTATTCTATGCATGTAAAATTCATACTTCGCTTATATAGCTTACACTACGCATGTACATGAGGTATACGACACGTATGTAATTTATATTTCGCTAATATAAATTATACACTACATTTTCCATTCAATTTCACGTTAATTTAAATTTCTCACATTGGTTTTCGGAGCACTAAAAATCGATACGATGTCAGAAAAATCCGCGGCTTCTTCTATTGGGTAGAGAGCTTCCTTGCGGTCCCGATGTTTCCTGTTTCATCGAATTTCGTCAACACACCAAAAAGATATGATTTTTCAAAGTGTAAAGATCAAAGAAAAACTCACTTTCCCGAAGCTTCAAAACTAGGTTCACAGTTTTCGCGAAATCAGTGGCACGTGAGGACGATCGGGGGTGCTGACGTGGAAGAGGGAAGAGAGGGCTTCCTATCGGTGGTGGTTTGGTGGCGTTCGGTGGTCCAGATCGACGGCGGCGGCGGTGGAAAGGTCGGGACTTTGGGGCGTCGATACGGGCGGCACAGGCGACGAGGGGCGGCGATGGTTAGTCGGATTTGAAGAGGGGGCTGAGGCGCGTCGAGGGGTGGCGGTGGCGAAGGCTGGAAGCGGCTGTAGCGGCGGCGGTGGAGGAGAGAAGGTAGGGAGCTCGGGTGGCCGTTGATCGGGGGGGTTTTCTTTTTTTCTTTTTATTTTTAAAATTTATGAATGGAAAATTCTGATTGGCCGAGGACTATATTAAATTTTTAAATAGTGTTTTCTCAAACGAACTCCTTTTTAAACCCAACGACTGTCGCCCCTAGCTAAATACCCCCATTCCGGACACAATGGGATATGTTTCGTAGGTCAATTCGACTGTTACAGTTAGTTATTTTTCAAATTAAAGTATAAAACATTTAATTTTTAACTCTAAACGCCCATTTCAATTTGCCAGGGCCACAAACTGATTCGAAAAATTCCAGAAAAATAAATCTAGCTATGTTTTGACGCTACGGTCCCAACAAAACTAGTTTCGTCGAATTCTGAGGTCGTTTGAAAAATGGCCATTTTCTGGTCGATCCAATTTAACAGAAATTGACCAATCACATTTTCTTTTGCCACGCTCACATACTAGCTTCAAAAATTATGAAATTTGAAACCTAGCAATAGTTTGACATCCCGGACCCAAAAAAAGTGGTTTCGTCGAATTCCGAGGTCGTATGCAAAATATCAATTTTCCAGGGCTATATATTCTATATACCGTCCCTTCTGAAAATTCATTCGGCCATAACTTTTGATTCCCGTTATGAAACTTCGATTTTTCAGATTCGTTAGAAAGGTATTGACTAACAGATTTAAATATTTTTGGTTTCGCTAAAATCCGTTATATTTTCCACCCTGCACAGTCAGTCAAAGTTTGAATTCAAATTTTCAAACCGACTCACTATTTCTAATTCACTATTTTATTGAAATATTCTATTTCAATGATTCAAATTTCTTTGAAATCACCATTTTAAAAATTTTAAATTGGCTCGTATTTTCCGGGTTATTACAATCTCCCCCACTTAAAACTTTTCGTCCTCGAAAAGGAAACAACAGTAAAGTAGGAAATAAAATGTAAATGCAAAGTATTGTAAAGGTACCTTGCACCGGAGTTAGTCAGAGATATCCACTCTGCATTTGGGGTAAGCTTGCTTAATGCTTTCCTCAGTTTCCCAAGTACAGTCTCTAGGATCACTGTTCCACTGCACTTTAACTAAATGAACCTTTTTGCTTCTGAGTTCTCTAGTTTCTTTGCCAACAATTTTTAATGGTTCTCTTTTGAGTGCTAATTCTGGAGTTATCTCCACATCCCGTTGCGCTGCTTCTTCTACAACAAGATCCGGATCATGCACATGTCTTCTAAGTTGAGATACGTGAAATACATTGTGCACTCCAGGCAACCAATCTGGTAATTGAATCCTATAAGCAAGAGTTCCAATACGTTCAAGTATAGGAAAGGGACCAATAAATCTCGGTGCCAACTTCCCAGTCTTGCCAAATCTGATTACTCCTCTCATCGGAGAAACCTTCAAATAAACATGATCACCAACAGTAAATGTCAAATCTCTCCTTCTGGAGTCTGCATAACTTTTCTATTGGCTTTGGGCGGTTTTCAAACGCTTCTTGATGAAGTCCACTTTATTAGATGCTTCTCTAATCATATCGGGTCCTAACACAAGTCTGTTGCCAGGTTCTACCCAACATGCTGGAGATCTGCAGGGTCTGCCATATAATGCTTCAAATGGCGACATCCTCAAACTTGCTTGATAGCTATTGTTATATGAGAATTCTGCCAAATGCAAATGATCTTCCCATGACCCACCAAAATCAATTATACAAGCCCGCAATAAATCTTCTAGAATTCTATTCACCCGCTCAGTTTGGCCATCTGTTTGTGGGTGATAAGCGGTGCTCATATTCAGTTTCGTTCCCAATTCTGTCTGGAAAGCCTCCCAGAATTTGCTAGTAAATAGGGGATCTCTATCACTGACTATGCTGATGGGAATTCCATGCAGCCTAACAATTTCTCTGAAATATATCTGTGCTAGACTTTGAGTGGTTCTATTGGATCTGACAGGTATAAAATGGGCAGTCTTCGTGAAGCGATCTACGATTACCCAAATGCTGTCATTACCTTTCTTGGTTCGCGGCAAACCATCTATGAAATCCATGGAAATCTGTTCCCATTTCCAACCTGGGACTTCCAACGGTTGCAACAGTCCAGCTAGCTTCTGTTGGTTACTCTTGACCGATTGACAAGTAGGGCATCTACTAACATACAAAGAAATATCTCTTTTCATTGCCTTCCACCAGAAAGTGCGTTTGATATCGTTGTACATTTTACTCACCCCAGGATGGATGCAAAATTTGGATTTATGGCATTCGTCCAGCACTTCTCTTTTAAGCTCGGGAATGTCGGGAACACATATTCTTCTATTCAGCATCAGAACTCCCTCACTATCCACTAGGAAACTGGAGCCTTCGCCCCTTTGAATCCTTTTTACCATCTCTTTCACAAAATTGTCACTTTTCTGAAGAACAGATATCCTATCAATCAATCCAGGTGTAATTATAAGATTGGCAATGATTGCGGTTTTTCTACTAAGTGCATCCGCTACAACGTTAGCCTTTCCCGGCGTATACAGGATATCAAGATCATACGCTGCAAGAAATTCTAGCCAACGCTGCTGTCTCAGATTCAGATCTTTCTGGGTATATAAATACTTCAACGATTGATGATCTGTGTACAGTATAAATTTCTCGCCCAATAAATAATGCCTCCAGATTTTCAAGGCAAAAACGATGGCTAGCAACTCAAGATCATGAGTCACATAATTCTTCTCATGCGGTTTCAGTTGGCGGCTTGCATAAGCGACTACTTGGCCTCTCTGCATTAACACTGCACCAAGACCTCTAATAGAAGCATCTGTCCAAACCGTTAAATCTTGATTGCCATCAATAATAGTTAACACTGGAGCGGTGGTTAGTTTCGATTTCAATTCCTGGAAAGCTTCTTCACAGTCGGAAGTCCACTTAAACTTCTCATGTTTCTTTGTGAGCTTCGTTAACGGACCGGATATCTTCGAAAAATCCTTAACGAACTTTCGATAATAACTAGCCAACCCCATAAAACTTCTAACTTCTGTGGGGGTAGTGGGTTGTTTCCAGTCTTGAATCGCTGTTATTTTGCTTGGGTCAACAGAAATTCCTTTCTCTGACACAACATGGCCTAGAAATTTGACTTCCTCCTGCCAGAAGACACATTTAGAGAATTTGGCTTTGAAGACATTCTTCCTTAGAATCTCCAATACTTGTTCTAAGTGTTTTTCGTGCTCGGGTTTTGATTTGGAGTAGATTAAAATATCATCGATGAATACGAAGACAAATTTATTCAATACTCCCCTAAACACTCTATTCATTAAATCGACAGAGTATGTTGGAGCGTTGCATAGGCCAAACGGCATTACTAACCATTCATAAAATATGTCTGGACCTCTGAAAGCTGTCAAAGGAACACACTCTTCTGCTATTCTCAATTGATGAAAACCTGTAGCTAGGCCCATTCGGGAAAATACTTTCGCCCCATTCAATTGGTCTAGCAAATCATCAATGCGGGGTAATGGATATTTATTTTTAAGCGTCTGTTTATTAAGGTCTCGGTAATCAACACATAATCTAAGAGTACCATCTGACTTTGGGACAAACACAACAGCTGCACCCCAATTAGAAAAACTAGGTCTGATTAGGCCCTTCCACAACAGTTGACGAGTTTGATCGCCTAATTCTTCTTTTTCTTTCGGAGTCATTCTACGAATTGGATGTACCACTGGTCTGGCATTGGGAATTAGATCGATTCGGAATTCTATTTCTCTTTGCGGAGGTAAGTTTTCAACTTCTTCAAACACATCCGCATAGTTTCTAACAATCGGAATCTTTTCCATGGAAGTGGGGATAAGTTCTAATGCTGACCAAAATTCTTCTCTATTCGGATTCGAACCATGACAGGGAACCGTAATATATCCAAGCTTCGTTCGAATTTTAACGATTCTTTCCGCACAATTCACTTCGGCTTCATACTTCGTTAACCAATCCAGCCCAAGAATGATATCGAATTCGGGAAAATCCATAACGATTAAATTGAAAGGAAACTTGTAGGAAGAATAAGAGACTGGCACTCTACAATATGAACCGAGAGTAATAGGACCCCCTATCGGGTTATGAACTTCAACCGATTCTTTGAGCTTTCTCTGTTTTAACTTTAATTTGTGCACTGTGTTTCTAGCAATAAAACTTCGTGATGCACCTGTGTCAAATAATACAGAAACAGGAATATTTTTAATTGTAAGGGTACCTCCCAAAACATCAGGTTTACCTGCTCCATCGGAAGCAGGTGGCGGGCTCGACCCGTCATAGACATGAGCTACTGTAGCTTTCTTCAGCAAGGGACAGTCTTTGACCAGATGATCGGTCTTTCGACAATTGAAGCACGAGCGAGGGTTCTGAGAGCCTTGGCTCGAGCCTTGAGAGTTTGTTTTCTGCCTCTTCGGAGCTGTGCAGACGTTTGAGTAGTGCCCCGGCTTACCACAATTAAAGCAATTTCCTCTTGGCGGCTTGCCAGTCTGAGGTTTTGAAGATGCTGCTTGGCTTGACTCGCCTTGATTTGCAGCAGGCTTGCGCTTGTTTCCGGCTTGGCTTCTAGCGCGATCCTGATCCAGATGCCTTTGATCAAGGTCTTCATAGTTGCATGTCATTTCCACCAGTTCGTTGAATTCCAGCTTGACATGGGCCATGGATCTATCATGATATTGTCGTCTTAGCCCAAGGATAAACCTCTTGTTTTTAGACTTCGCAGTGGCGACGAGTTCTGGAGCATAGGGCGACAACATTGTAAATTTATTCAGATAATCCTGCACGGAAAGATCCCCCTGCTGGAGATTGGCGAAGTCATCGTGCATTCTTTCTAGAGCTTGTTCAGGGACATATTTCTCTTTGAAGAGTTCTTTAAATCCATCCCATGTTCTTCCAGCTTCTCTATTCCCGGCGGTAAGAGATTCCCACCATAATTCAGCTTGTCCCTGCATAAGCCAGGCGCCCATAATAGCTTTGTCTTCGTCTTCAAGCCTTAGGCCTTCAAGAATTTTCTCGCATGTTTTGAGCCATGCAAGAGCCTCTATTACGGTGCCAGTTCCCGAGAAGGTCTTGCCTCCTAAGTTCTTATATCTCTTAGCTACATGGTCTAGCTCGAAGTATTGAGCTGCCGGAGGTTGTATCAAAGGTCCTTCATGAGCTGGGACTTCACCTCTTCCTCGGCCTCGGCCGGCACGGCCTCCTCTAGCGGCGGCTGCTCTGGTAGCCATTTGTCAAATTCTGTATAAGCAACGAAAAAGTCAGCTAACAGAAATGATAGTCTATTGCATAGTTAAGCAGAAAATTTTACGGAAAGATAACGATGGACTGATCAAATTGTTTTTGCTATTCTGCTCGGCTCATTCTAGGACTTTACTAGTCCTATCTCTAATGAGCGACTCACCTTAGAATACTATTGATTCTATTTTGACGAAGTGTTTAATGTGTTAGACTCCAGAACTAAGGTTAACCAAAGCTCTGATACCAGCTGTGACGATCCCAAAACCCTGTGACACGGTGTTAAGGATAATCATTGGAATATAACACATTAATCATCATTAGCAGATCACAGATAATAGCATAAACAGAAAATAGAATAATTTACACACATATGACAGCGGAATCATATAGATATCATCACATCAGAGAAGCACAGTACAGGATACAACTTAGTGCATAATGATACATAATCAGTCACCATCGCCTGAGGCGGAATCATACATAAAGAGTACACAAAAGGAATATCAGTCTACATCGCCAATGGCGGAATCATAATATAGATACAATAATGGCGGAGAAAATCCAAGTCAGCACGGTGTAGTCAAGCCTCGCCATGAGCCAAAAGGTGCGTCAGAAACCTGTAACTAGGCTGCCCGTGTGAAAATGAGGGCACCCGAGTTTGCAAGGTGAAACAAACTACGAGTCAGTCATGGGACTGGTATGAGAAATCTACTTAACTTATTAACAACAATAATAAGGCAAATCAAAGGACCACGCCACTTTCGCGGAACGGGTTTACTCCAATGAGTGCTAGTGCATTAAATAAAGTAAATGATTAAATCATCGCAATGCTTTTTATAAAATGAAGCCATTATAAGACTCAGGTCCCATCACACAATGCAACGCAAGCCGGAGGATAGAGTTTTTACCTTATAATGGCCAAAGATGCTTCATACGAATAAAACAAAAGTGCTTGATATTATTACTAGTGCATATATGTTTCAAAAACAAATTCAATCATAAATATCAATCCTAGGCGGCATAAATGACCCATACCACTATGTCGCCATACTAGTAATACAATCACGTCCGCATATTTCGTATTGGAAATTGGATTCCTTCATGAGTCGAGGCAAGGGGCAAGGTCCTCTCCGATTCGAGACACTCTAGCAAATGTCCCAGGACCCCACTATGATCCTTGGATCTTCAGGGCCGGTCCTCTCTTACTTTTGAGGATTAGTTATTCCTGAACACACGTTTCCCGGTCCTTACAGACCTATATCGAGGCGCCTCGCATTCCAACAACCACACAGGTGAAAAGTATATATAATGTCAGGGCTGGTAGGTCACTGACACCACCTTAGCTAGAAAGAAACGTCGTGCTCTCCCTGCAGTCACTCTCCCGTTTTTGACTCATACCGAGGTGTGAGGCTCGCGAATTCACGTTATACACAAAGCTACGTCACACAGACCATGCTTTGATCATCAACCACAAGACTTTGCTTTGCAACAGAAGCCTTGATCATATGCCACTCAGGCGTGCCACACAGGCAATCCACTCCATGTGACTGATTTCTGTCAATGTATAACCTCTGAGCTCGTACGTCTCAGAGAAGGGCGTTAAGCAAGAGAATAAATTCTCCGCCGCCAAACAGATATATATTTAACAGAGATCAATCAACACAGAACAAAATCCAATGTCAGACACACAGTCCATTTACAAGTCCGTTCTGGGTCTGAACGAAACCGGAGGCACCAATTCCTCGCATATCCGTGCAATCAACAGTATGTTTGGACGGCTACTACTTCAATTCCTTCATGGTAGCTACTCCAATCACGAGCATCAGTAGCGCCCATCCATCCAATGTGGAGATCGTCGGTCTTCAGCCGTCTTCGACTCTTCGACTTCTCAACATCGATCGATTATTTGAAATGAGATAAACTCGGCCTTTTCAAATAACCCACGTATATTTAGATTTTCAAATCAATTAATCACATGGTTGGACCATTTAACATTCACTTTTCAGTTATTTAGGTATAATTTTCATATCAAATACATCCAACCATCACATATCAAGCAAACACAACAAGATTGGCTTATTTCCACTCTATATCGTCTATAGTATTTTATAACGATATATCGCCGTTTTTATTTAATTTAAAAACGACCATATTTAATTAAATGACGTTTCAGGTCGTGTCGATTCACTGGCGCTGCTTTTCACTAATTTTGTTTTACACATATCTGAAAATCTAACCGTTGGATCTTCACAAATTTTACATCATTAGGAAGGTCATTTCAAAACGAATCCAACGGTTTCAGTTTTAGGAAAATCCGACGGTCGGATCTTCCACACTAGCCATTTGAAGTTACGATTTCAATTTACTAACTGCAGCGTCGTTATTCGAATTAATTTAATTATATTCATATATATATAAATATAATCGTTTCTGGCGCTGTTTTTCTTCAGTTTTGAATTAAACATTCCAGACAATCCAACCGTCGGATCTTCACAAAGTTGGTGCCGTTGGAAAGATATTTCCAAGGCGAACCCAACGGTTGCGGTTTCGGGAAAATCCAATGGTTGGATTTCCCGCACTAGCCGTTTGAAATCACGGTTTCAAAACACGAACTGCACGGCCACGTTTCGTTTTAATTCTATTTATATTTATATATTTATATAAATATAGTTCATTCAAAAATTCCTATATCGTTTCCACTTCAATTATTTCACTAACGCCTTTAAATTTCGGAAAATTTCGCCATAACCTCCTTTGTACGGGAGGGTCTGGGAAATTTCCCAAATAGCCACACGGGCGTCTCATATCAAAAAGAAAAAGAAAAAGCCAAGCGGCTAACCAACAGGCTCATAAAATCATCACCCAAACAAAGCGGTAAATGTGTACCTATTTGTCGGGCACAAAATTTTATTTCTCTTCTCTAGCCCCTTTGCTTTAACCTGTTCAATAGATATGCATGTACATATATATACAATTTCTATCACTTATCATTTTTCATTCAATTTCATATTTGATTTGCTTTGGTTTAAAAACACCATTCATTCTAACGTTGCATGCATAGGCTAAAATCATATCATTAGCTAATTAATGTATATTTCAACTCATGCACGTTTATTTGAACAAGTGGCTATTTTTAACACTTCACATTTCAAAGATGATAATTTTGGTGAACTAAAATATATTTCAACACATGACTATTTTATTTAGTTCCTATGCATGTTAAAAATAATATTTCTTTCACAAATATTTATTTCAACGTCCGCATATCTTTAGCATATCACACATATGATAAAAATGATATTTTTATCACTTAACATATTTATTCGACAAATAGATGTTTCAACACTTCATAGTTTCAATAAAAATGTAATTTTTATTGTTCGATCTTTTTATTCAACACATGAACTTTTCCACTACACACACTTCTCAACAAATGAGCATATCCACACATGGACATTTTATTTATGTTGTTCATATTAGAAAGATGGGATTTTTATTGTTGAAACTATTTATATAAGGCGAATATTTTTCATACTTCATATATATATAAAAATGTGATTTTTATTGTTTAAACACTTCATTCATTCACAAATGAATCTAATTTTCACACAACACTTTTCAACACACAAACATTTCCACACATGGATATAGTTTCAATATATGACTTTAATTTCAATGCATGAAAAATAATTTCAACATATGAAAATAATTCTAACACACAAAGATTATTCAAAATTTCGGCAGCATAACGGCAGGGTAGTTAAAACCGGCACCGTCCCTAGTACGGCTCCTCGCTCTACCTTAAAACCTCGCGGTTTTTGACAATGGGGATTCATGCATCTAATTCGCACGCAGGCGGCATGTTTATTTTTATTTCCACAAATATTTCCAATTCATTTCAATCACCAATGGGTATTTTTCAACCACAACCAAACAATATCAACCACAAACAATTATTCAACCATTCGTATTTTTCATCCAATATTTCACACCAATTCACCACAATAAATATCGTCCATGGTTTGTGGACGAGGGGAGTATATATATATATATATATATATATATATATATATATATATATAAAAATATATATTTGCTATATTTCACTAGCATTTCAACACATATATCAATTATTTTATGCATGTAAAATTCATACTTCGCTTATATAGCTTACACTACGCATGTACATGAGGTATACGACACGTATGTAATTTATATTTCGCTAATATAAATTATACACTACATTTTCCATTCAATTTCACGTTAATTTAAATTTCTCACATTGGTTTTCGGAGCACTAAAAATCGATACGATGTCAGAAAAATCCGCGGCTTCTTCTATTGGGTAGAGAGCTTCCTTACGGTCCCGATGTTTCCTGTTTCATCGAATTTCGTCAACACACCAAAAAGATATGATTTTTCAAAGTGTAAAGATCAAAGTAAAACTCACTTTCCTGAAGCTTCAAAACTAGGTTCACAGTTTTCGCGAAATCAGTGGCACGTGAGGACGATCGGGGGTGCTGACGTGGAAGAGGGAAGAGAGGGCTTCCTATCGGTGGTGGTTTGGTGGCGTTCGGTGGTCCAGATCGACGGCGGCGGCGGTGGAAAGGTCGGGACTTTGGGGCGTCGATACGGGCGGCACAGGCGACGAGGGGCGGCGATGGTTAGTCGGATTTGAAGAGGGGGCTGAGGCGCGTCGAGGGGTGGCGGTGGCGAAGGCTGGAAGCGGCTGTAGCGGCGGCGGTGGAGGAGAGAAGGTAGGGAGCTCGGGTGGCCGTTGATCGGGGGGTTTTTTTTTTTAATTTATGAATGGAAAATTCTGATTGGCCGAGGACTATATTAAATTTTTAAATAGTGTTTTCTCAAACGAACTCCTTTTTAAACCCAACGACTGTCGCCCCTAGCTAAATACCCTCATTCCGGACACAATGGGATATGTTTCGTAGGTCAATTCGACTGTTACAGTCGGTTATTTTTCAAATTAAAGTATAAAACATTTAATTTTTAACTCTGAACGCCCATTTCAATTTGCCAGGGCCACAAACTGATTCGAAAAATTCCAGAAAAATAAATCTAGCTATGTTTTGACGCTACGGTCCCAACAAAACTAGTTTCATCGAATTCTGAGGTCGTTTGAAAAATGGCCATTTTCTGGTCGATCCAATTTAACAGAAATTGACCAATCACATTTTCTTTTGCCACGCTCACATACTAGCTTCAAAAATTATGAAATTTGAAACCTAGCAATAGTTTGACATCCCGGACCCAACAAAAGTGGTTTCGTCGAATTCCGAGGTCGTATGCAAAATATCAATTTTCCAGGGCTATATATTCTATATACCGTCCCTTCTGAAAATTCATTCGGCCATAATTTTTGATTCCCGTTATGAAACTTCGATTTTTCAGATTCGTTAGAAAGGTATTGACTAACAGATTTAAATATTTTTGGTTTTGCTAAAATCCGTTATATTTTCCACCCTGCACAGTCAGTCAAAGTTTGAATTCAAATTTTCAAACCGACTCACTATTTCTAATTCACTATTTTATTGAAATATTCTATTTCAATGATTCAAATTTCTTTGAAATCACCATTTTAAAAATTTTAAATTGGCTCGTATTTTCCGGGTTATTACACTAATCGTGAATGCATTCTCACCTTTCGTTGATTAGATGAAGGAAAAGCATGAACATAAGTAGAGCAACAATGAATCAAGTAACGACTGCAACCTTTTTGTGTGTGTATATATGTACATATATTGAAAATTGGTACGTTTTTATTAATTTCTAAAATAATAGTACATATCAAGAGTAAACCTAAAACAAACATGCAAAAACAAAATACATGAACACCAAAAGACATTCGTAAAGGAAGTACAAAATAAAATAGATTGGACTCCTTCTCACAACCCACAACACATCAATTTTTGCACTTCGAACCATAGAACGGATTGTCTAATATTTTCGCACCAAGACATACCAAGCGATCGTCCCAATTTTATCATATGAGTTAATTGAAAAGCATGCGTTCTTTCCTTGCATGAAACTAAATCTAACAACTTCTCCATATTATACACAATAAAGCCTACTTTCATACAAATTTCAATTAAGAACCGTTATCAAGTAGAATGCTTATATGAAACTACCCATTTATGTAACGTTTCTCTATAGTTCACCTTCTCTAATCTATTACTTCTTAGATCAAACAGTTTTTTAAAACCAGATATAAGAACCCAACCAATGATGTACATATTTTCTAATCATGCTTCACAAACTCATAAATTGCTACAAATGAATTGAACAATAGTTATAGAAGTTGATGTATATTAGTTGAATTAATTTCATCTTCAATTATTTAGCACATAATTTGATAATAAAACCAATTTTACTACTGTAATTAGCGAGCCCAAAAAATCTACTGAATTGTACCAACAAATAATCCCAAAAATCTTATAGTTAAAGCCAACTGCAAGATTCTTACCCATTATCTAACAAATAACCAATTTCATTTTTCTTGAATATATATATATATATATATATATATATATATATATGAGGAGTGAGACGACCTGAACTTCCCCGGTAAGGAAAGCCCGGATTGAATTGAGGACAAGACGAATCAGAACACAAACAGAAGAACATTTCATTGTTTATTACAACAATTCCATCAGAATACAAGAATATACAGAGTATGAATAAATATTATACAACAAATAATAAAAGATATTTAAATACAGTACTACAGCGGAAAAATAATACAAAACATAACTGAAAGTAATACACGGATATAGAGCTTTCCGAGCATTGTTCCAGCCGTAAATCAGGATCCTGTGAATATAAATCTGCAAAACCAAAACTACTAGCTGCCCGTGTCGAAAATAGGGGCACCCAGAGTTTAGGTTAAAACAATGAACTCCAGGTCTGTCATGTGACTGGTGTGAGAACTAAAACAGTTATTAATTCAATTTTAAAGTTCGGTAAATCAAGGGACCACGCCGTATAACATGGAACGGGTTTCCTCCCAAGAATACCAGTGCATAAAACAAACAGTGCAATGCTAAGTAGAGAAAAATGAAGCTGTTATAAGACCCAGGTCCCATCACACAATGCAACGCAAGCCGGAGGATAAGGGTTTTACCTTATAACAGCCAAAGAATGCTTGATATGCGAAATTTTATCTTTTGATTCTTAATCACACTCCAATCGTAAATTAGTAAGAGAACGATTCCCTAAGTATTAACCCCGAAGGCCGAAACCAACATCAGACAAATACCCAGGAAACCACCGATCTTATCTCGTTTCCAGTTAGTTTCTGATTTTATATACAATCATAAATATCAATCATAGGCGGCATAGGTACCATATATCATGTCGCCAATACAAGGCTCTACAATCAAAACCGAAATGTCACGTATTGGAAATTGGATTTCCGTCATGAGTCGAGGCAAGAGGCAAGCTCCTCTCCGCTTCGAGACACTCTAGCAAATGTCTCAGGACTACTCTCTCTGGGTAGCCTCTCGGATGCTTCAGGGCCGGTCCTCCCTTACGTTTGAGGATTAATTATTCCTGAACACACGTTTCCCGGTCCTAACAGACCTATATCCGAGGCGCCTCGCATTCCAACAACCACATAGGTAAAAATAATATAAATGTCAGCCAGTTTAAGCACTGACACTACCTCTAGCTAGAAAGAAACGTCGTGTTCTCCCTGCAGTCACTATCCCGTTTTTAACTTATACCGAGGTATGAGGCTCGCGAATTCATGCTATACACAAAGCTGCGCCACACAGGCCGTGCTTTGATCATCAACCACAAGACTTTGCTTTTCAACAGAAGCCTTGATCATTTGCCACTTAGACATGCCAGACAGGCAATTCACTCCATGCGATTGATGTCCATCGATATACAACCTCTGAGCTCGTACGTCTCAGAGAAGGGCGTTAAGCAAGAGAATAAATTCTCTGCCGCTAAACAGATGTATACTTAATAGAGATCAATCAACACAGAATAAAACCAAATGTCAGACACACAGTCCATTTACTAGTTCGTTCTGGGTCTGAACGAAACCGGAGGCGCTTTCCTCGCATATCCATCGATCTCCAAGTACATCTGGACAATCACCAATTGATTCCCTCATCTTGGGTGTACAGCCCAATCAAGATCATCAATAATCACCCAAACGATGTGAAGACTTCCGGTCTTCAACCACCGTCTTCCTCTTCGACATATCATCGAATCAGTTATTCAGAATGGGTATAAACCCGGCCTTTTCGAATAACCCGCATATATAATAAACAAATGTTACACAAACACAACATACGCCTCATTCCAATTCAGCAGCCACTAACCGTAAATTAGCAAGAGAACAGTTCCCTAAATATTAATCCCGAAGGCCGAAACCAACATCAGATCAATACCCAGGAAACCATTCTTCTTAGCTAACCTACAGCTAGTTTCTAAATTTCATATTCTTAGGGAAAGGTTCCCATTAATTTTATCAAAGATAAATTCTTTAAGATTTATTCTTTAATCTTCCTTTGGATGTCACTTCAAACCATGATAAGGTTTTCCAAACTAGTTGGGATTAGCGAACCACACCGAAGTAATTATTTATTTTATTTCCCAATCCCAACCTATTTATCCCATGAAGCAAAACTGGTAATACTCCATATCTAACACCACGGTGTTATCGGTAAAATTAATTACCATTTCACGTTCAAATCTAATTAAAGATTTAACTATCGCTTTGGAGCAAAACTGGTGATACTCCATTCTCGCTCACTTCCCAAATTTGATAATTTAAATTATCAATTCACATTTCAATCTAATTATAGATTCATTAAAACTCCTTTTACTATGTTAAAGAAGTAATGTCATTTAAAACACAGTTCACGATAAACCCAAATCACATTCTATTTATTATCGGGTTAAAGAACAAGTGTTATTTGAAGCACCGTTCACGATAAACCCACAAATCAATTCGAATTCAATTCCAATTAATTATATTAATTAATTGGTATACTTCATTAAATCTAAATAAAAAGATTTAATCTTTTCTCAATGGGGTTTAAGAATAGTGTTGATGAAGACACCATTCACGACAAACCCAAATCCTATTTGATATTAAATACATGGCTCTGAATAGAAAATATATCGGCTAATATTCAATATCAAATTTTGAAACCCACAAATATCGCTTTGGAAATAACGATATAAAATATATCTTCCAAATGCCCTCCAAAATATCTGTATAATCGCGGAATCTAATATTGAAATATTCCGAAGACAATTTCGATTCAAATCCATTCCAATTCATATATTGGAAATTCTGGTTATTTAAAATCCATTTCAAATCCAATTTATTTATTTAAAAAATAATAATTGGATTTTCAATCCACAAACACTGAGTATTATTTGTGCAGTTGGGCGATGTGTAAAATTTATCGTCCCAATCAATATCCTTTATACAGGTGTACATAAACAAACCGTCCGGTTTGTAAATGAATATTTATTTATTCACATTCACGTTAAAATTATATTTTTAACGATAAAATATGTTTAACTATATAAATATTTTATTTTATTTCACATCGCACAATCAATTTTCATCACAACAAACAATCAATCATACAAGCCATCCATGGTCTGTGGACGACGGGTGTCGGGTGCTACTAAACACCGTCTGCATCCTAGTATATATTTTTAACTAGAAAAGAAGATTTAAAGTGAGAAGTTATCACCGACTAGCTAAACCAACGCCACGACTCTTCTTGTGTGGAAATCGTCGTGCTCGCCTTTTTTCAATTTCATTGTCCGTAGCCACTACATATATAAAAATCACATTTTTATATTGTTGCTATGTATATAAAAATTCTATTTTTATACCGCTACTATATAGATAAAAATTCTATTTTTATTACTCTACATGAATAAAAAATCATTTTTTTAATACTTCTACGTTATAAAAATTATTTTTTTATTCTTAAAAACCCTATGTTTATATTTTCAAAAATCTAGCCTTCCTTCATATAAAGATCTAGTCTTTATATTTTTAAAAATTTGATCTTTTCATAGTTAAAAATCCAATCTTTTCATAGTTAAAAATCCGATCTTTTATAAAATAAAAATCTAAACTTTCTTTGATGAAAAATCTTTACTTTAAACAAATCAAAATTAGATCTTTAACGTGTATATAAAAATCAAACCTTTTTTTATATACATAAAAATATAACCTTTGCTCAAATAAAAATATAACTTTAATTCGTTATTCTCTAATTACTTAGAAATTAAAACAAATAAATAAAAATAAGGGGAAAACTCACTTTGATTTTAGTTTTCAGAGGAGTGGGGGTGTGTCGAAGCTCGCTGGTTATGCGCTCGCGGAGGTGGCAATGTCGTGAGTGGTCGGGGGTAGAATACATGAACGGGAATTAATAAAAATCAGATTTTTAGGAGAGGGGGGGGTCAGAGGCTCGCTGGACGCTGCAGGCGGAGGTGTCGGCGGGGGTTGGCTTCCCGGTGGAAGGGTGGCGCTCTGGGCGGATTTGGGGCTAGGGTTAGGGGCGACGTGATCTGGCGCTGAAGAAGGAGGGGGGAAAGAAGAAGGGGGTGCGATGGCGCTTGAGGTGAAGGAGGCGGAGGGCGATGGCGCCCTGGGAGCGTCGACAGTGGCGGTTCAGAGAAGGGAAGGCGCGATCAATGATGTAGGTTTTTATTTCTTTTTCAACGAGAGAGAGAAGTGAGGGAGAGAGAGAGGGTTAGGTGAGGGTATACTATAAATATTTATTTTATTTTAATCCACTAAAAAGTAACTTTTATTTTCGACCTCTAAACGAGACCCACCGCCTGTTGTCCCTAGCTAATTACCCCCATTCCGAACACCATGGGATATGTATCGTAAGCTGATTCGATCGTTTCGATCAATTTTCGTCAAAATCAACATATAACTCTATATATTGAATTTGAACGTGCATTTCAATTTACTGGGGTCACATACTAACTCGAAAAATTCCAGAAAAATATATTCTAGCTTCGTATTGACGATACGGTCCTAACAAAACTAATTTCGTCAAATTCTGAGACCGTTTGAAAAATGGTCATTTTCCAGTCGATTAAAATCAACTGAAACTAGTCAAACGCGTTTTCCTTCGCCACGCTCACATATTGATTCGAAAAATTATGAATTTTGAAACCTAGCACTAACTTTACATCCCGGATCCAACAAAAGTGGTTTCGTCGAAAACCGAGGTCGTTTGCAAAATTTCCATTTTTAAGGGCCAGAATTCCATAGCGGCTATTCTGAATTTTCAACTGGACGTATCTTTTTACCACCGCTATGAAATTTCAATTTTTTTGGATTTGTTGGAAAGATATTCTCAAATAGATTCTAATATTTTTGGTTTTGCCAAAATCCGATTTATTTTGAATCCTGTACATTCATTTGAAGTTTGAAATCGAATTATCGAACTACTTCGCCATTTTCAATTCCTTTTATATATATAAATAAATATTTATATTCTAACGACGATCTATATAAAGGGGTTTTTAGGCACAAGGACAAAGTCAACAAAATTTTTATCCATAAGGACAAGAGGCTAAAATTTTAACTACAAGGACACTTTTTAGTGTAAAGGGAGGAATTCAGGGGCCCACTATTATTTTATACTTTACACTAAAGTTTGTCCTTGTGGTTAATTTTTTTGCTCCTTGTCCTTATGAATAAATTTCATGTTAATTTTGTCCTTCACACTATTTTCCTGCTATATAAATATATACGTTCGAATTCTATTCAAATTAAATTTCTCGTTGCTATTATTTAAAATAATTCATTTTAAATAATCAAAATTCACTAAAATTGCCAAAACAAAAATTTTAAATTGGCCCAGATTTTCCGGGTTATTACAAGGAGCGTTCAATGGCACCCCAAATAGTGAGCACCCCATTTGCCCCTTATATAAACCAAGCATTTATATTAGAATAAGTGAGTGGGAGGTGAGAGAATGAGTGGAGGGAGAGAGAAAAGGGATATGTGGTGGAAATCAGGGGGCATTAAGGGGTGCTGCATTGTTTGGGTGCCATTGAAGCTTGCCATATATATATATATATATATATATATATATAAGAAAAGAAGAGGGTAACTGGTTTTAGCTAGGGAAGATGTTTATATTTTCATAGAATTTATCAAAATGGAACCAAAAAATGGTCATTTTAAAACTAATTTTTGGATATATTAATAATTGAATTTGATAAACAAAAGTTCTTGAAAATTATTTTCTCTACAATTCTAAAAGAATGAAAAAAAGAATTTTGGTTATTTTTGAGGGAGAATAAATGAAACATTGAAGGGCATTGTTGGACCTAAAATCCCGACCCCGAAATGAATCTGAAAGATTAGCATTTTTGATAAAGAACAACTCAAAATTTGGAAAAGTGATCAACACAAAAAATGTAACCAATTCGATTATACTGAATCTGCAAAAATAAAAAGTTAAATTGAAGCCTTTTAGAGGGAGTTATGATCACGGAAGTAAAGACAAATCTTAGTAAAACACAGAAAATAAAACATGGATTTTTGGGTATTATGGTTGGGTTTTCTTGGTTTTAAGATTAGCGTTTGGGGCTAGGAGGTTTTGGCCGAGGCTTGTGGGGTAGCAGATCTAGTGGTGGCTGCTAAAAGTGGGAAGAGGAGAGAAGATGAAGGTAGAAACGAGTTTAGGTTTAGGGAAGATGAAGATCTAGTTGTTTATGTTTTTTGTGAAGAGGAGGAAGAAGAACTAAAATTTGCAGAAGACGATTACAGAGAAGAGAAATGAATGAGGAAGCAAATTGAGAAAGATGTGTGACTTATTTCTCGTCGGGGTCTCCATAGATTATGGGCAAAAAATATTTAGAAATTAGTGGTTGGTTAGCAAGTTGAGATGTTGATCCACAAAGCCCACTAAATATTTTACTAATAGCCAAAACCAAAATCAGAAAACTTAGAAAAGTATGAGGAGAGGGAGAAGGGGATGTAACCACACACACAAACATCTCAATTTTGCAAATTTTATAGTGTAAATTATAAATTCAAAGCTCTAGAGATTCAACTTTTTAAAGAACTGAAAGGTGATAGTCATCTTAGAATTCACTCTAGTATTTTTTTTTAAATCAAATCTTAATACTTTTTTTTTTTCAACTAAAATTCAAACTTAGACAAAATTTGACTGGAAACTGATTTTTCATAAATTCTCTCTTTTTGATAAATGTGATCAGATACAATACTCAACAAAACACATCCTTTATTTAAATTTAAATTTCAAAATTTAACTTAAACTCAAATAATAATATTTAAAACCATTTGGGTTTATGGATTATTACACTCTCCCTACTCAGAACTTCTTGTTCCTAGAAAGGAACGGTATAAAGAATTAAGCATAGCTATAGTTTAAATATATTTTTTTACTTAGTTTTCAACTTATTTAGAAAGGATAATTCTATTTCAACCTAGAAAATTAATTATTAGCCCCCCAATTCCATTAAAAAAAGAAGGATGGAAATGTCATTCTTTTGTTATCTTTTATTTTTCCAGTTTTCAGGGTACCTCATAGATGCACTACGTTGTTCCGCAGCGTACCACGCAGTATCCCGGTCCCTCAAGGAACCACGTAGAGATACTACGTGGCACTCTAAGGAACCACATAGGCCATCTACGAGGTACCCTGAAAAACCAAGCAGTAACCCTACGTAGGAGGGTATTATTGACTTTTTAAAATTCAGCGGGGGCTACTCACCAAAAATAGGGGTTATACCAGTTTTTACAAAGTGGAGTGTGCTACTATTTAGTTTTCTGGGTTAGAATAGAATTTTCCATTTGGAAAAATATAAGTTATAGGATTTTGAAGTCTTAAAGTTTATAACATTCGGAATTACAAAAAAATAAGATTGATAGCATCTCTGCACAACTCGATCAGAAAAAAATTCAGTATATAATATAACAAATATACATCTTATCTCAATTACGAGACATCCTAAAACATGGAAAACAATATATAATACCCAAGTACGATATGTGATATGAGATGTGTATCTTTTTATTGTTTTAGTGATCGTATTTTTGCGATATAACGTGAAAGCGTGCTCAAAAAGCGAAGCGTACACCATCGATTCCTCCTAAATACTTGGTGGCAAATGAGGGAAAGTTAATAGAAGAGAAAATATCGTAACATAAGCAATAATCATCCATAAGAAACAAGGAAAATGCATGAGAAAAAGTAATTTAATCATCTAATGTAAACATTCAGTTCATTAGTCATTCAATGGATTTATGTTTTATTTGCTTTTAATTGATTAAAAAATCTCCCATTCATTATTAATTTACTTATACTCATATCGCATTGACTTACATTTAATTATTCACATTTGTTATATTCACTTCTTTTTTTTCCAATTTCAATTCATCTCAAGTTTTATTATAGTTTACTCAATTCAAAAAATTCCATAACTTGTTTTATTTATTCATCCCATTTAATTTAATTCATATTGAGTTAGATTTGAATTCACTGTCTTGCTTCATTATTAGACATTTTATTGAGATTTATCTTCTTTTATATGATATCATTCCAATTTATTTACCACCAAAGTCATGATTAAATTTAAAACATTCTTTGTCAAAAAATTACTTTTATAATGTTTTCCACATTTACAAAGTTAAGATCTAATTTATTATTTGTTTACTTTCTTAAGTTCATATTCACTTTCTTAGGTAGTATTCTCATTTATTATTACATTTATTCTTCAAACCTTTCATAACATTAATTTAATTTTCCAACCACTTCTTACTATCACTTAATTTATTTAAAATAAAAAATTAATTTGAACAGCTTGTATTATATTTCAACTTGTATAACATCATAAAATTTCCAGATTTTTACAGTCCCGAAAAGGAACAGAGTAGGGAAATTAGCATTTAAACAATATACCATTTGTGCGTATATTAAATTCGATCGTTTGTTCAAATACAAAATTTTGCTTTCAAATAGTATCGATAATCCAACCACGATAGTGTGAAGTCTGATCTGATTCCTTGATTAGAAATATTCATTCTTATTGCATAGTAATAACTATGATCAAGAATTTCATATTCCTATCAAAATTTGTATCAATGTTCATCATTGAGAATCAAGCGAACTATTCTTCTTGAAAATGATATATCTGAACTAAATCAAAACTGCCACATGCATAAAATGATTTACATTTGACTACCTAATTATTGACGAGAAATGTAACACCCCACTTCCGTTAAGGTCACTCACAAAGGGAATGCCTTAACTTCGGTGGAACGTTATAAGTAAACAGAACAGAAATTTACAAGACAGATATGAAAAGTAGTACTTGAAAAATTTATAACTTTATTACAGTAGAAACAGAAATAAGTTTGGTTACATCACAATACCAAAACCCAAAAACAAATATCAATCTTATACAAAATCCTTCAGAATGCATAATTTTTAAAGCCATAATCCCCAACAGAGAATGCCACAAATAGGTAGAATCAAAGCCAATCAATATTTCAAGCACTTCTAGCACTTCAAGCGGATGGAACCTGAATCAAGCTCCTATGTTTCCACCTTAAGAACCTAGGGGAGAGGGAGGGGACGGAAGAAAAGAGGCAAAACAAACTAGGTCAGACATAAGTCTGGTGAGTCCAGTGACTTTCAGCATATAAACAGATAACAATATCATGACATGTAAATAAAACTGGATGAGAGATAAGCATAACAGGAGTAGCAGGTTAACAAAAGAGACAGAATGATATAGGCTAAACTAAGCTTCTTACTTGGTTTTCACTTCTCTGCACTAATACTAGTATAACATAATTAGGTGTTGTCCTAATATCTAAACAGAAAATAAAATGATCTCTTTAGAAACACGATGCTAGTAATGGGCCTTTACCACCCTAATAGAGACAGATGTACCAAAACAGAATGCTAGTAATGGGACTTTACCACCCGAACAGAGACAGACGGTTACAGAAACATAATGCTAGTAATGGTCCTTTATCACCCGAACAGAGACGGACGATAACAGAATATTCCCTACGGAAACAGAATGTTAGAGTTAGGTGTACACTAGTAATGGGCCTTTACCACCCCAACAGACGGTACCACACAAAAATAGACAGGTGTTACCACTCCGAAAAAACAGATGGTACCCCAACAAAAACGAACAGAACTAAGTGTACCCTAAATTCTACCCCAAGCGATCGGCTCCCTAATACATAAATACCTTGTGCCGGCCCCACAGAAGGGTGTATCACTCCCTAAAGTGGCAACCTATAGACACAGACCTATTTATAGATGTCACGGTGTCTTACATCCTCAGAGCAGACCGGATCCATGCACGCCATGACCCGGTTGGAATGCGCCATCAACACCCCTCGCCATTATCAGAGTGAACCTCTTACAATTAGTTCAGTAAGCATACCCTGGACCCATACCTAGTGTTGGGTCATAGTTTTGATATCGAAAGGGTTACTGACTAATATGGGTCCCAAACAACAGATGACACAAGTAATTGCCCCTCCTAACCTGGTGTCCCCAGACTAACAGATTTCAGATTAACTTGCTTACAGATTCCAGATGTACAAAGTTCAGATTAACTAGTTCTTAGATCAGACATATAAGTTAACAAATTTTCAGGCTAACAGATCAGACATACAGATTAACAAGTTTTCAGACTTAACGGATCAGATTACAGATTAACAGACTTACAGATTGTTTTACTTAACCTTGTATTGGGCCTACAGATTTTCAAACGGGCTTATTAGATTCATCAGTCCAGTTGATTTAACCTTATCTACCCAGTACGTTTTAGGCATCATATTTATCTTAAATTTGCATTAATTAAATTTTAACGCACAGACCTCTCACATTAGGTCGGTAGCTTGTGGCCGTTGGATGTGCCCAGCGGTTCCGGGCAGACTTCTGCCACAAGCCAGACCTAACCTCGTGTCTAAGAATCTTCATGCCTACGACCTCTCACATTAGACTGACAGTTTGCGGTTGCTAGTTAAGCCGGTTGGGTCCGGGCAGGCTTCTACCGCAAACATAGTCTAACCTCGTGTCTCAGCATTCTTATTTTAGCTAAAGTATTCATTCACAGATCATGCCAATTCAACAAATTAACTTCTTTACAAGTTATAGCAGATTATCCAAAGTTCTATTAACATGTTTTGCTCAATTTTAGATCGAGCCTACAGATTTTCATACCCTAACTTACCATATTCAATTTCAACAGATTTAGCAGATTAGGCAATTTAACATATTTAATCATCCCTTAAAATTCCATTGACATACCTTGCTTAATCATAAAATTAAGCCTAATTTTATATGCTCAAATAATGGTCATAATTCACAATATAACATATGCCCCAAATTTCTAGTTAAATTTACATTCTACAGAATATTCTCTAAAAACCCAAATCATGATATACAATATGAATTATGCCAAATTATAGCCTTTGATTTCGGCATATATCAAATATCCAAAATCCCCATTTAGGCGTATTCACAATTAATAGTTATCCTATTTTAATATAGATCTTTCACACCTAAATCATATATCCTTTTTCTTCCAAGTCATAGATCGTCATATAAAATATGCCCCCAAATCTAGATCTTAAATTACAACATATATTATGTCCTCAAAATCAGATCTTGAATTATAACATGCATTATGTTCCCAAATTACAGGTCATATGTTGTCATACAATAATTCTCCTTCATCCAAATCATAACTGTCATATATAGTATGCCTAGATCTAGATCTTAAATTACAACATATGCCCTTTTCTTAAATCAGTCACAAATCAGTCATGTCCAATTATGCATCATTCATTATTTTCCCCAAATTTAGCATTCGTGCGTCAATCTCTTATGAATTTGGCTCAGGCTCGTGGTAGCCTGGCTATAGAACAGAAGGAAGGAAGAGATACAGAATAGTTACAATAATAATATAGATCTACACATAAAAACAGGTCTGATAAACATGAATAAGATAGATCTACACAGGAAAACAGATCTGATAAACAAGAATATGCGTAATCTCCAATTCAGATTTATGACCATGCCAAGATCATAATTAAATTTTATATCTGAAAATAACTGTACTCACCTTGGTTGGATTCTAAAAGAAAAAGGGTTGTAGTTATTCTCTTTTAATCCTATTCAGATTGGAAGAAGAAGGAGCACTTGTTTTAGCTTAGGTTTCAGCAGAGTAACGACGCCATTGATTTATATTAATATGAATTAGGACAAAGTACAGGCGTAATGAAATTGTGCAGAGAGAAAGTGAGGTTTGGGGGTGTTTAAATAGCTTAGAAGCAACGAATCTGGTCAGAACGGGCGTCTAAATACAGAATAACGAATCTGTCCACGGATCTGGAAAAGGGGGCGGTCGACCCCATGGTCGACCTGTTCTACCCAGGTTGACCTCCTGGTTGACCTGGGTCCTAGGCGGGAATTTTCCCGCCCAAGCCGGGAGTGTGATTAGAATTTTGAAACTTTGAATTTGAATTCGGGCTGGTTTTTATTTTAAATTCCTGAAACTTATAAGTGCCATAACTTCTTCATACGGTGTCCGATTTACACAAACTCGGACTCTATATGAAGAAGATTTCCGAGACGAACGCAATGGTGTAACCCGTTTCCCCTAATTCTTTTCTTAAAAATTAATTGTACTTTGTCTTATTACTTTGTGTTCACTGGAAAATACGGGGTGTTACATTCTCCCCTCCTTAAAGGATTTCGTCCCCGAGGTCTTCAAGTTAAGAAGAATGTGTCCTACCATCCAATCACCCATCTACTCAACCATCATCCACAACCATCCATTGTCCTTAGAAAACTTCTAATGTTGTATGAACATATGCAAAAGTGTGTGTACATGTCTCTTATCTAATGCAAAGATCAGGCGATCTACTGATTCAGTTGACCTCCTTAATGCGAATTATGTTATGCTATGAGTCCACTTGTGTATGCAAGAAATCCTATTTGATACACATCATTTCTATATGAGTGCATAACCATTCATCCAAATGCAACATCCATGTGATGAGTCAATCATTTTGCATCCACAAAAATCGAAAAATGCACACACATCCATATGCAGTATGAGAATGTTTTTGAGCCGATCTAGTGCCTAGTGTGTGTATATGCATCCACGAGCAACCACTTGCATCCACTTGCAACCCTTAAACATAACATGTCTCAAACGCATATTTACACCCATTATTTTCTACCTAAAGGTCGAAGAATCGATCGATAGGATACAACTGAGTGATAGAAGCAAGTACAAAAGTTCTGTTCCCATTAGACATCGGTTAAGAGAATAAATCCCTAAGTATCAAACCCGAAGACCGAAATCAACATTAGATTGACACTCAGAGAAGTACTCCCATTCAACAATGTCAAAACTGGAAATCTACTTCACGCTTCGAGTAAAAACCCCTATCCTTCTCAGAAATATTCAGATACTTACAGACTACTGGTACAAATCAGATTATCAAATGATTCTTAGGAAACTAAGCATTATAAAACCTCACCATATCCCACGAAACCAGAATGTATGCGTCATGGTCAACTTAACGCCTAACACAGAAACCCTCAAACCCTAACTTATCACAAACAGATGAGTCGTAACCCTTATGGGGTTTGATACCATAGCGGGATCAGAAACAAGACTAGTATTAAAGTGCAGAGTCTCAATTATAGAATCAAAATGCCAGAATCAAAAAAAGAGTTTTATCTCAATAATCACATAAGGAAATTAAACCTTCTACAGAAATTTTCCTATCTCTACCCTATCTACCAGTCACGTGAACATTTGAATGCACTCCAGAAGTAGGTTCTGCCCTTTGCCCTTGCCCACGTTTCTTCGGGCAGTCCCTAGTGAAGTGTCCCATTTCTCCATAGTTGAAGCAAGCGCCCTTCCTCTTTCTACAATCCTTATTCAAATGAGTCAAGCTTCCACAAGTAAAGCACTTTTTCTCCTTCTTATCTTCAGACTTTTCATTCTTCTTTTGTGTTTTCTTTTTGGGCCACTGTTTCTTGTTTTGTGGTCTTTCAAACTTTTCTTCTTTCTTCTTACTTTTGGCTTCCTCTTCATGCATTAACGCCATGTCAACCAATTTATCAAAGGTAGTACCCTCATAGGAATGTGGGTCATAGCCAACCCATGTAGCGCTCATTCAAACCTTTAACGAATCTCAGGGCCTTCTTCTCAGGTGTGTTCACCAAGTCTAAGCCGAATCTCGCCAACTGATTGAACTTGTTGACGTACTCCTTCACTGATGAATTCCCTTGCTTCAATGCAAAGAACCTCTCCATGTATAGATACTCTTCCGCTGGTGAGAGGAATTTCATCTCGAACCTATGCCTAAAATCCATCCATGTCTCTACCGGACGCTCTCCATTCGTGACCTCCCACCAAAACGAGGCTTCGTCCTTCATTAACCAAGCAGCTAATTGGACCTTCCTTCCATCTCCTATCTCGAAGATACCAAACAAATCTTGCACCTCCTTAAGCTAATTTCGAGCTTCAACAAACGTCTCTGATCCGTGAAAAGGTTTCCTGCCCATTGCCCGAAAGTCCTTGCATATCTTCGAAAAAGTATCAACGTGGGGAGGGGGAGGAGGAGGAACGTCTGCTGAGCCTGCGGCGGTGGCCCTAGCCTCCAGATACCTTCTGAACCAAGTTGGTATCAGTAAGCCCTTGGTATCTCGAGTAACCCAGACATGCTGAAAAGAAAATGAAGAGATTCAAAACGGAGAATTCGAAAGACAGATATATGGCTTTTGGGGATTAAGTTTTTCAAAATAAACTTTACTTTTGAAAATACTTCCTTTTTAAAACCTTTTTGAAAATAGTTTCCAAAAACTTTTTTTTCAAATCTGGTAACCTTCAGCTCTGATACCAAGTATAACACCCCACTTCCGTTAAGGTCACTCACAAAGGGAATGCCTTAACTTCGGTGGAACGTTATAGGTAAACAGAACAGAAATTTACAAGACAGATATGAAAAGTAGTACTTGAAAAAATTTATAACTTTATTACAGCAGAAACAGAAATAAGTTTGGTTACATCACAATACCAAAACCCAAGTATACAAATATCAATCTTATACAAAATCCTTCAGAATGCATAATTTTCAAGCCATAATCCCCAACAGAGAATGCCATAAATAGGTAGAATCAAAGGCAAGCAATATTTCAAGCACTTCTAGCACTTCAAGCGGATGGAACCTGAATCAAGCCCCTATGTTTCCACCCTAAGAAACTAAGGGGGAAACGGAAGAAAAGAGGCGAAACAAACTAGGTCAGACATAAGTCTGGTGAGTCCAGTGACTTTCAGCATATAAACAGATAACAGTATCATGACATGTAAATAAAACTGGATGAGAGATAACCATAACAGGAGTAGCAGGTTAACAGAAGAGACAGAATGATATAGGCTAAACTAAGCTTCTTACTCGGGTTTCACTTCTCTGCACTAATACTAGTATAACATAATTAGGTGTTGTCCTAATAACTAAACAAAAAACAGAACGATCTCTTCGGAAACACGATGCTAGTATTAGGCCTTTACCACCCTAACAGAGATATATGTACCGAAACAGGATGCTAGTAATGGGCCTTTACCACCTGAACAGAGATAGATGGTTACAGAAATAGAATGCTGGTAATGGGCCTTACCACCCGAACAGAGACGGACGATAACAGAATATTCCCTACGGAAACAGAATGTTAGAATTAGGCGTACACTAGTAATGGGCCTTTACCACCCCAACAGATGGTACCACACAGAAACAGACAGGTATTACCACCCCGACAGAAACAGACGGTACCCCAACAGAAACGGACAGAACTAAGTGTACCCTAAATTCTACCCCAAGCGGTTGGCTCCCTAATACATAAATGCCCAGGGTCGGCCCCACAGAAGGGTGTATCACTCCCTAAAGTGGCAACCTATAGACATAGATCTATTTACATATGTCACGGTGTCTTACATCCTCAGAGCAGACCGGATCCATGCACGCACATGACCCGGTTGGAATGCGCTATCAACACCCCTCGCCATTATCAGAGTGAACCTCTTACAATTAGTTCAGTAAGCGTGCCTTGGACCCCTACCTAGTGTTGGGTCATAGTTTTGATACCAGAAAGGGTTACTAACTAATATGGGTCCCAAAAAACAGATGACACAAGTAATTGCCCCTCCTAATCTTGTGTCCCCAGACTAACAATTTTCAGATTAACTTGCTTACAGATTCCAGATGTACAAAGTTCAGATTAACTAGTTCTCTGATCAGACATATAAGTTAACAAATTTTCAGGCTAGCAGATCAGATACACAGATTAACAAGTTTTCAAACTTAACGGATCAGATTACAGACTTACAGATTGTTTCACCTAACCTGGGCCTACAGATTTTCAAACGGGTTTATTAGATTCATCAGTCCAGTTGATTTGACCTTATCTACCCAATACGTTTCAGGCATCATATTTATCTTAAATTTGCATTAATTAAATATTAATGCACAGACATCTCACATTAGGTCGGTAGCTTGTGGCCGCTGGATGTGCCGCGCAGTTCCGGGCAGACTTCTGCCACAAGCTAGACCTAACCTCGTGTCTAAGCATCTTCATGCCTACGACCTCTCATATTAGACTGACAGTTTGCGGTTGCTGGTTAAGCCGGTTGGGTCCGGGCAGGCTTCTACCATAAACAGAGTCTAACCTCGTGTCTCATCATTCTTATTTTAGCTAAAGTATTCATTCACAGATTATGCCAATTCAGCAAATTAACTTCTTTACAAGTTATAGCGGATTATCCAAAGTTCTATTAACATGTTTTGCACAATTTTAGATCGAGCCTACAGATTTACATACCCCAAATTACCGTATTCAGTTTCAACAGAATTAGCAGATCAGGCAATTTAACATATTTAATCATCCCCTAAAATTCCATTGACATACCTCGCTTAATCATACAATTAAGCCTAATTTTGCATGCTCAAATTACGGTCACAATTCACAATATAACATATGCCCCAAATTTCTAGTTAAATTTATATATTACGGAATATTCTCTAAAAACCCCAGATCATGATATACAATATGAATTATGCCAAATTATAGCCTTTGATTTCAGCGTATGTCAAATATCCAAAATCCCCATTTAGGCGAATACACAATTAACAGTTATTATATTTTAATATAGATCTTTTATGCCTAAATCATATATCCTTTTTCTTCCAAGTCATAGATCGTCATATAAAATATGCCCCCAAATCTAGATCTTAAATTACAACATATATTATGTCCTCAAAATCGGATATTGAATTATTACATGCATTATGTTCCCAAATTACAGGCCATATGTTGTCATACAATAATTCTCCTTCCTCCAAATCATAACTGTCATATATAGTATGCCTAGATCTAGATCTTAAATTACAACATATGCCCTTTTCTTAAATCAGTCACAAATCAGTCATGTCCAATTATGCATCATTCATTATTTTCCCCAAATTTAGCGTTCGTGCGTCAATCTCTTATGAGATTTGGCTCAGGCTCGGGTAGCCTGGCTATAGAACAGAAGGAAGGAAGAGATGCAGAATAGTTACAATAATAAGATAGATCTACACAGAAAAACAGATCTGATAAACAGGAATAAGATAGATCTACATAGGAAAACAGATCTGATAAACAAGAATATGTGTAATCTCCAATTCAGATTTATAACCATGTCATGATCATAATTAAATTTCATATCTGAAAATAACTGTACTCACCTTGGTTGGATTCTAAAAGAAAAAGGGTTGTAGTTATTCTCTTTTAATCCTATTCAGATTCGAAGAAAATGGAGCACTTGTTCTAGTTTAGGTTTCAGCAGAGTAACGACGCCACTGATTTATATTAATATGAATTAGGACAGAGTATAGGCGTAATGAAATTGTGTGGAGATAAAGTGAGGTTTGGGGGTGTTTAAATAGCTTAGGAGCAACGAATCTGGTCAGAACGGGCGTCTAAATATAGAAAAATGAATCTATCCACGGATCTGGAAAAGGAGGGGAGGTCGACCCCCAGGTCGACCTCCTGGTCGACCTGGGTCCTGGGCAGGAATTTTCCCGCTCAGCCCGGGTGTGTGATTTGAATTTTGAAACTTTGAATTTGAATTCAGGCTGGTTTTTATTTTAAATTCCTGAAACTTCTAAGTGCCATAACTTCTTACGGAGTCCGATTTATGCAAACTCGGACTCTATCTCAAGCAGAATTCCGAGATGAACGCAATGGCATAACCCGTTTTCCCTAATTCTTCTCTTAAAAATTAAGTATACTTTGTTTTGTTACTTTATGTTCACAGAAAATACGGGGTGTTACAAGAAATTAATATCTTGATATTATTTTTTGAAACTACAACTTATAAAACATTTAAAACCTCTTTCTTAGTTCATTATATTGGAATGATAAAATATTTAAATTTCTTGTTATTGATTTATTATTTAAAGTTAAAAATACTTTTATAACTCGAAGTCTTAACAAGTTTATTTTTGTTCTTATAAAATTTAGGTATACATTGATCAGACGCATGACTAAAAATCTCTAAGTACTTAATAGACTTATTCCAACTCCTAGCTTAAATTATTAAAAACTTCAAAAATATATATGAAAAGCACATCCCCATGGAGCATAGTAACACAATGGTTACGTCGCTATATCAATGGAATCACTTGTAGCTATAGACATTATCGACCCCTCGAATTATGCCATGGTTGTTGCATAGATCGCAGTTATGCAATGAATGTACCGATATCCTAACAGAATTGCTTGTAACTATAAGCATCATCATCCCTTGAATTATGTTGTGGTTATAGATGGCTATTATGCAACAGTTACGCAGCTATCCAAGCGGAATCGCTTGTAACTTTAGGGATCATTACCCTCGAATTACGCAATGATCAGTATAATAAATTCAAACATGACCTCACCTAGTGGGATTCCAGTTACATGACCCCATCAAGTGGGATTCTGGTACATGTTCCTACCGAGCATGACCCAAAATTCCAACGGACCTTACAGTAATATGGAACTCCAAAGCCTTCGCGATTTCTAATGAACACTACATATAGTATTTCATTTCATACTCCACATGTACTGAACTTATATAAATTTCCTTTATATAAGTTCCAAATCATATTTCAAACATATCTATATAAATTCCATTATATATAAGATTATCACTTCATATCAGTTACCTTTTTATATATATGTGTTCGAAAAATTCAATGTCGAAATATTTTAGATAAAAGATTCTCTCAATTTATCCACTGAATATCAGTTTAGTTTAAAATTCATATTATGATTTTTAATAATCATTTTCTAAAATCGAATATTATTCACATTCAAATCTTTTAAGATTTCAAAAGCAATAGTTTAGGAATTTCACTCATAATTAAAAAAGTTATATTTATATAAAACCATTTATTTAAATAATAACTTTGTTCAAAATAATTCTTATAACAAAATTTCATTTAAACATTTCAAAATAAATTTAATGCCTATATAGTATAAAATATTTTTTATTTTTTATTCAGATATTTAACAGCTTCACTCTCATTTGTGTTATACTTAGCTTAAAATTTTAAATTTCATTCGAAGGGTAAGGTTATTCAAAATATTGGAAAATTAAATTTTAATTAAATAATAGGTAATTAGAAATCAATCAAATATCCAAATTAAGGCATAGGATATCTTTGTTCTTAATATTACTCACTTAAAACTCGAGAATCAAACTTTGGATCATTTTTGAATCGTACAATATATATATATATATATAAGATCATACTTCAGGGATTTAAAACAAATTCAAACAAACAAGCAGCAATGCTACTTTAGCGGTCTCTTTCATTTTGAAAATTGAAAACGAATTTCGACGATGCGCCAATATCATCGAAATTATTTTCCAGTGACAAAAGTGGGTTCTCCATTAAAAAATTCCTTTTAAAACATTTTGAAAATATTTATTTTTCAACATTCTATTTGAGAAATATTTTTAAATAATACTAGTATCATTTTCAAATATTAGAAGTCATTTTAAAATTTTCGATATTTAGTTTTTGAAATTTAAATTGGATAAATTTTCAATTACAATTAAATCAATTTGTCATTTCTCATAAAATTTTATTACTCAATTGTATTTGTTTGTCCAAATTCACAACTTCTTATTAAATCCAGTTTTAATACTAGCGTCCTATTAATGCATGATATTCATAAATATACTACATTTAATTTCAATTATTAACATTAAGTATATTATCAACAATGGTAAGCACAAGTTTAACATGTTAAAATAAATATATTTTCTAAAATACATTAGTTCAATATTTTAACAGGATTCATTTAGACTAATATTATAAAAATCCAAGATTATAATATACTCACTTATTATCTAATTACCTTATTCAATTAATTTTTTTTTCAAAATTTTATAATTATTCAAATACATAAAATATACTTATAAAAATGCAAGTATGCTCTCTCAATTTATCAACTCATTATATGATACTACCAACCATATTTCTAATGAGTTTAATTCGAATAGGCTTTGGTATTCGGTCAACCAAAGTTCTGATACCGGCTGCAACAACCTATCTTTTCAGATAGTTTAAATCGACAATAAACCACACATGTACGACTCAAACTATTAAAAAAATATTAATGAATATTGTTCTGAAAAAATAAGATTTCAGAAAAATAAGTATAAAATCTCGTAGTGGAAAGACAAAATATAATAACAAAATTTTACATTTGATTTCAGTTCACATAATTAATAAGATTTTACATTTAATATTTTGAATTATCAAATGCTATGGAATAGAATAACGAATTAGATCTTCGACCCCATCTTTACCTTCAGAATATAGGTCTTCGAAATACTGAAATACTCGGTTTGACCCAAGCGTTAAGTAAACAAATACTCGGGTCATGACTAACATTCTTATGCTAGTAAATCAACTTAAGTGGAATGTTCAAGGAAAATATTCAAGTATTTCAATTAGTGACTTATCAAGTTTGAGTAAACATCATATTTTTATCACAAATCGGTTCATTTAAAGTACTAATTTTCATTATCGTTTCCCAAATTAATTCAATATGAAAATTCAAATACAAATCCAAATTCAAATTAAAATAATGGATTCAAGATCACATTCAAATTCCCATGTTTTAAATAGTTCATTTTCAAGCTCAAACTTCGATTTTAGATTTATATATCACAAATATCGCCATTACATGAAATCTTTACATTCAATCAAGTGCATATTGATAAAAAATTAAATTACATGAAAAACATAACATAATCAAGTGTTGAAGAGTCAACGTCACATACTAGTTTTTCGAGCCACACCAAAAGGCTACTGGTCAAGAATACAGCTGATATCATGGGCTAGATGTACTTTCTTCTCGAGCCACACAAAAAAACACAGCTTTCATATTTCACTTTACATACAGCTGCAGAAAAGAAAATTAAAGTTTGTTCACATCTTTTTAATGGGTGTGAACAAAACATACCACTAACATTGTTAGTGGTGTGCGGCTATGATTGACCCCTGAATTCCACCCGTTTAATCTCAGCCGCACACCACTAATGGTGTTAGTGGTGTTATGTTCACACCCGTTAAAAAGGTGTGAACAAACTAGCTCTCCAGAAAAGCACTCTGCTACAGGAAATCTCAAGCTCCACAAACCGTTGGAAGCACAAAATATAGCATAGCATGAACCAAGACGGCATCGAGGCAAGCGCCTGAATGTCCCATCAAGTGGCCAAAACCGGATGTTTGGAGTAGGAGGTAAAAGATGATCGCTGAGAATCCAATGAAAAAGAGTGCCGAAGCATCACCAATTTTGAAAGAGTCACGAACAACAGTAGATACAACACACCAAACTCTCAACATACCAAAGTAGCACCAGATAAATACATAAACTGAACCACTGTAACGTAACCATTAAAAGGAAAAAGCATAGTGCATAGGCAGTCACCACCACCGAAATGAACACTAAGATCAGTGCCAAGGCACTACATATATAGCGATCAAACAAGATGATGGCCCAACTATGCTGTCCTCATAAACAGTATGGCGCAAGGAGATACCATCATAACATGTCTAATATCTGTGCTCCAAAAACCGGTAGTATATACTGAATACCAAACCAATAACACAACAACCAGAAGAAGAAAAAAACACGACCGACAAGATGATCTACCAATAAGACGAAACTGAATGAACATTGAATACCCAATAGGTCAATAAGGACCATCACAAGCCCGCAAGTCGAGATGTGAGTCAAATCAAACCAATTGTGAGTTGCTACTCATTAGGTCCTCCGAGTTGGTGACAGTCTAATACGGCTCATCAGGTAAAACCCACCCCAAAAGCTAGCTTGTAAGGGGAGGGTGCCTAACGGCCTATATCCTATACAATATTTCCCATATTGGTCGGTGGTATGGGATGTATCATAGTCACCCTTCCATAGAGGAGCCAACCAGTTGAAGAACAAGCGGAGCGAGTAATTGCCAAGCACTGTGGAAGGAAGTCTTCGGTAGCGAGAGGAAGAAGTGTATTGGGTAGAAGAGGAAATTGAAGCGCATCGCAGACTTTGTTTTAAAAAAGCTTAGATCTGAAAGAGTTGGAGCGGTTGAAACGAAGGATCCACCACGTGTAACGAAAGTAACGCAAGGAGAAGTAATGAAAAGGCGCGAGAGAGAGAAGAAAGAAGATCTCATAGAGATCATGAATTTTCTGCCTTGTCGCCATTTACGATGGCTCACACCGCAACGAAGCTTTTTTTTGTTATAAAATATGTATAATAGTTAAATTTTTGAAATAGTTTGATTAAAACAGTTATAAAATGTATATACTAATTAGATAAATTTATAGAATAGTTTTATTAAAAATAAGTGTTAAATATATTTTAGTTATGAAAACAAATAGTAAGATAAATTAGTTTGAATTAAATAATCTAATTTTAACTTGAATTGATTTAAAATATAATAATCTGATCTAAACCAAAGATCCACATTTATAAAATTTGATTGAAAATAAGTTTAGATTGCTAATTTCAATTCAACTTAAAGTTTAAACGGTTCAAATTTAAATCATATAGTCAAATTCCAACTCTTAACCAATTTCATAAATCAATTAAGTTTAACGATTTAAAATTAATTATTCACATTACTTAATTCAAATTAACAATTTAATTTAAATTATTTAGTTTTATCCATTTCAACCTATATCCCAATTTAATTTCATAACTGTTTCATATATAATATACAGTGTCGGGAACTTGAAGTGTGATAACAGGAATATTGTCAAATAAATGAATAATTTAATAACAAACGTACAAGTAGAAATAAGGATTAACAATCATAAAAACTTACATGAATCAATCACTTTTTATTTCAGTCGATTTACAACTTGAATTCATGTAAATTAATACTATCACTTCATAAAATTTAGCAACTAACATTTCACGCAAACAACTACTATTTCATGTAATGTACTATCATGTAAATGAGAATTATCCTACACGTAATAATAAATTTAACGCCGTGTAATAAAGAAGTAACGGTCAAACTCTTAACCATAATAATATCATCATTTCATTCGATATATATATATATATATATATATATATATATTATATATCATACATAACATTTCATGTGAAATTAACTAACTTGCAATCAAATATTAGTCGTGAATGATTTCTCACCTTTCTTGAATTAGATGGGGACACAAGCATGAACACAGACAAAGTAACGACGAATCAAGTAACGACTACAACCTTTGTGTATGTGTATGTGTGTATATATTCAAGAAAAGAAGAGGTAATTTGTGAGGACCCGTTTCTTCCCCGTTAAGGAAAGGGCGGATACTTTGAGAACAACGCACAATAGAACGCAGACGGAAGAACATTTCATTGCTATTACAACAATTCCATCAGATACAAGAATATACAGAGTATAAATGAATAAATTACATTCGACAAATATCAGAGATTACAATAAATTACATAGCAGCGGAAAATAATACAAAGCACAACTGAAGGTGATATACGGATACAGAGCTTTCCGGATACCATTCCAGCTGCAAATCAGGATCCTCTGAATATAAATCTGCAAAACCAAAAGTACTAGCTGCCCGTGCGGAAAATGAGGGCACCCAGAGTTTAGGTTAAAACAATAAACTCCAGGTCAGTCATGTGACTGGTGTGAGAACTAAAACAGTTATTTAAAACTTTACTTTAAAAGAGAGTAATTCAAGGGACCACGCCGCATAACACGGAACGGGTTTCCTCCCAAGAATACTAGTGCATAGAATAAACAGCGCAATGCTTTTTCGAAAAATGAAGCTATTATAAGACCCAGGTCCCATCACACAATGCAACGCAAGCCGGAGGATAGGGTTTTCCCTTATAATAGCCAAACATGCTTGGTACGTTTAAAACAAATCATTTGATACTATAATATGTGTATAGTGTCAAAACAATTTCAATCATAAATATAAATCATAGAAGGCATAGCTACCATCTACTATGTCGCCATACTAGTTCTACAAATAAAGCCAAAATACACGTATTGGAAATTGGATTTCCGTCATGAGTCGAGGCAAGGGGCAAGCTCCTCTCCGCTTCGAGACACTCTAGCAAATGCTCAGGACTACACACTCTGGGCAGCCACTTGGATCGGTTGGGCCGGTCCTCACTTACGTTAGAGGATTAGTTATGCCTAAACACACGTTTCCCGGTACTTACAGACCTATAATCGAGGCGCCTCATTCCAACAACCAAAAAGGTGAAAAGTATATAAATGTCAGGGCTGGTAAGTCACTGACACCACCAAAGCTAGAAAGAAACGTCGTGTTCTCCCAACGGCCCGTATCCCCTTTTTAACTCATACCGAGGTGTGAGGCTCGCGAATTCACGTTATACACAAAGCTGCCATGTAGGCGTGCTTTGATCATCAACCACAAGACTTTGCTTTTCAACAAAAGCCTTGATCATTGCATCTTAGCGTGCCACCCAGGCAATTCATGCCATGCGATTGATATCTATCGATATATAACCTCTAAGCTCGTACGTCTCAGAGAAGGGCGTTAAGCAAGAGAATAAATTCTCCGCCGCCAAACAGATGTATATTTAATCGAAATCAATCAACACAGAATAAAATCCAATGTCAGACACACAATCCATTTACAAGTCCGTTCTGGGTCTGAACGAAACCGGAGGCACTTTCCTCGCATATCCATCCATCTCCAAGTACGTCTGGACGACCACCAACTATTTCCATCCTCTTGGGTGTACAGCCCAATCAGGATCGTCAGTAATTATCCAAACGATGTGAAGACTTCTGGTCTTCGACCACCGTCTTCATCTTCGACTTATCGTCGAATCGGTTATTCAGAATGGGTATAGACCCGGCCTTTCCGAACAACCCGCGTATATTAAAACGAATGTTACACAAACACAACATACGCCTCATTCCAATTCATATTCTCAGGGAAAAGTTCCCATTAATTTTATCCAAGATAAATTCTTTAAAATTTATCCTTTAATCTTCCTTTGGATGTCATTTCAAACCAAATTATGGTTTTCCAAACTAGTCGAGATTAGCGAACCGTAACGAAGTAATTATTTATTTTATTTCCCAATCCCAACCTATTCATCCCATGAAGCAAAACTGGTAATACTCCATATCTAATACTATGGTGTTATCGGTAAAATTAATTACCATTTCACGTTCAAATCTAATTAAAGATTTAACTATCGCTTTGGAGCAAAGCTGGCGATACTCCATTCTCATTCATTTCTAATTTTGATAATTTAGATTATAGATTCACATTTCAACCTAATTGCAGATTCGTTAAAACTCCTTTTACAGGGTTAAAGAACTAGGTGTTATTTAAAACACAGTTCTCGACAAACCCAAATCACATTCAATTTATTATCGGGTTAAAGAACTAGTGTTATTTTAAAACACCGTTCACGATAAACCCATTTCAAATCCGATCAAATATATTAGAAATTCCGATTATTTAAAACCCCTTTTTAAATCTAATTTATTTATTTAAAAATAATTGGGTTTTAAATTTAGTTCAAAACTAGTTCATTTCGATAAAAAACCATTTTTATCTTTTCAAATATGGAGTTTTTCACCCCAATTTTTCCCAAATCATTTTTTGTGATTTTACACAAATTATTACTATTTTTAATTATTTTATCAAGGCCCGTACAGTCGATTTCCATCAACGGCCATCGAACTGCACTTACAACGACCTTTTTCAAATTTGATTTGGACGTATCTCCAAATCCAACCGTTAGATTTCAAATTTCAAATATTCGTTAGAAAGCTCTTTTCGATACGAACCCAACGGTTCCTGTTTTAGGAGAATCCGACGGTCGGATCTCCCGTAGTGTCCGTTTGAAATAAATGGTCGAAATTCGCAAACTGCCACGGCGCGGCGCGTTCTATTCAGGCCATTATATTATATATATAATATATATTTCGTCGATTACTATTTAAAACGAATTATATAAATAGTTTTGAATTCGTTTCAAAAACAATTTCAACCTTTATTTCAAATTCAAATCAAAATTGAATTCTTCTTTATAAATTCGTTTTAACATCCATTTCTATTCAATTCAAATTTCAATTCAATTTTAATTCATTTCAATTCGCTTTCAATTCAATTTGAATTCGTTTTCAATTCAATTCAATTTCAAAGTCGTTTTCTATTCGATTCAATTCAAATTGGTTTTATATTCGATTCAATTCAAATTGGTTTTCTATTCGATTCAATTCGAATTGGTTTTCTATTCGACTTAAATCAAATTCGTTTTCTAATCAATTTAAATCAAATTCGTTTTCTATTCCATTTGAATTCAATTTGTTTTCTATTCAATTTAATTCGAAATCGTTTTATATTCAATTCATTTCGAAATCGTTTTATATTCAATTCATTTCGAAATTGTTTTATATTCAATTCATTTCCGTTTTAAATTTAATTTAATTCATTATATATTCAATTGAAATCAAATTCGTTTTATATTCAATTCGAATTCAATTCGAATTCGTTTTCTATTCAATTTGATTCAAATTTCATTTCAAAATATGCGATTTCGAAATCACTTTTCAATATTCATTTTAAAATGAATAAAATCGATATAAACATCGTTCACGTCAAAATGGCGCATCTCTAATCAACACGGCTTCATATAATTCTATTTTCAAATATTCTATTTCAAATATTTCTTTTTCAAATATTTCCAATTCAAATATTTCTATTTCAAATATTTCCTATTCAAATATTTCTATTTCAAATATTTCTATTTCAAATATTTCTATTTCAAAATATTTCTATTTCAAATATTTCTACTTCAAATATTTCTATTTCAAATATTCTATTTCAAATATTTCATTCAACACATGACTAATCTCAACGGATGAGTACAGTCAACACATGAACTTTTATATTATATTGATAAAGATGTAAATTTTATTATTAAAATATTTCGTTCAACACATGACTAATCTCAACGGATGAGTACAGTCAACACATGAACCTTTACTTTATAATATTCTTTATCTTCTAAATTGGAATGAGGCCCTATCAATCACCATACAATGTTAATTATATGGATTTTCATACATCACACGTATATAATAGCATTGAAAAGTAATCAACCATCAACCAAGGTGCACTACACTGTATAAGCATCAAATATAAATATCTAACGCTTATAACAGCCTGTCAATCAATCGATCGACATATTTAACCAATCAGGATGAGTGAACTTCAAATTTCATCCCAACACCCGTATGGGGTTTCAAATCAACAAACACAGATTTTTATTTGTGCAGTTGGGCGATGTGTAAAATTTATCGTCCCAATCAATGTCCTTCAAATAGGTGTACATCAACAAACCATCCGGTTTGTAAATGAATATTTAATTTTATTCACTATATTCATATTCACGTTAAAAATTATACTTTTTAACGATAAAACATTTTATTTCAACGTATGAATGTCTATTCAGTTCATTTACACAATAAAAATGATATTTTTATTTTTCTAACATATTTTAGGAAATTTCGGCGGCATAACGGCACGATACTAGAAACGGGACAAGGCCTAGCCTTATCCCCGGTCTAGTGAAGGCCCACGCCATTCACACATCAATCAAATCCATTCAAACAACCAAATTTCAACCAAATCATCTAGCTAATTTATACAACCAAACAAACAAGTCCATGGTCTGTGGACGGTTGTGTCGGGTGCTACTAAGCACCGTCTGCATCCTAGTATATATATATATAGCTAGAAAAGAAATTGAAGAGTGAGAAATTCTCACCGATAGCTATCCAACTATCTTGACTCTTCTTTGATAGAAATCTTCATCGTTATCGCATTTTTGTCATCTTCGTTGCTGTAGCCACTACATATGTAAAAATCGAATTTTTACTCCGCTATTCAATATATAAAGATCGAATTTTTATTTCGCTATTCAATATATAAAAATCGAATTTTTATTTCGCTATTCAATATATAAAAATCGAATTTTTACTATGCTATTCAATATATAAAAATCTCGCCTTTTCTATTTTTAAAATCTAATCTCTTCTATTTTAAAAATATCGTCTTTTCACTTTTAAAAATATCGTCTTTACACTTTTTAAAAATATCGTCTTTACACTTTTAAAGATTTTACCTTTTCAATTTCATCACTATAAAAATCACATTTTTATTTTGCTACCCATATAAAGATGCTATTTTTAATATTTCCATCGTGTAAAAATTATATTTTTACTTCTCTACATAAACAAAAATCATATTTTTACATCCTCTACATAGTAAAGATTATATTTTTAATATCCTACTTATATAAAAATTATAATTTTCATTCATTTCAAAATCAAATCTTTATCATTTCAACTTCAGTTTTAATTACTATATAAAAATCAGTTTTTATAATCCCTAAAAATTATATTTTTATTTTATGCCTAAACATAAAAATCATTTCTTTTGTAAACTAAAAATCTACTTACTACAAATCAGTTTTCAAACTGATTAACCTAAGCTAACCATTTAAAATGAATTAAAACAAAATAAACAAATAAATGGAATAATAAAAAAAACTAACTGTGAATATTTGGGGGGGGGGGGCTGTCGCGCTCGTCGATGAAGACCGGGGGGCGGCGGATCGCTGGGGAGGGCTGCGGCTAGGGCGGTGGTGGTTGGGGTATGGGTCGGCGGTGACGTTTTGAGAGGGGAAGGGGGTTTTGGGGTCTCGCGAGGTTAGGGGTTCGGGGGAGGAGAGAGGAGAGGGGAGGGAGGAGAGAAGGCGGCGCGGCAGGAGGGGGGCGTCGCCGATGAGGCGCGGTGGTGGGCGACAGGGGTTTCCCCCCTTTTCCATCGTGCTTTTCCCCTTTTTTTTATTCTGTATCGATTGAAAATGAGAGGGGGGGGGGGGGCAGAGCGGGTTAATGGGGAGGGGGAGAGAAAATTAATTTTTAATTCATTTAATTAATTTATTTTCAAAAAGTTGACTTTTACATACGACCTCGAAACGAGGCCCACCGCCTGTCATCCATAGCGTTTTACCCCTATTCCGAACCCAATGGGATATGTATCGCAAGCTGATTTGATCGTTTCGATCAGTTTCCGTTAAAATCAACGTATAACTCTATATATTAAATTTGAACGCGTATTTCAATTTACCGGGGTCACATACTAACTCGAAAAATTCCCAAAAAATATTTTCTAGCTTCGTATTGATGATACGGTCCTAACAAAACTAGTTTCGTCGAATTCTGAGACCGTTGGAAAAATGGCCATTTTCCAATCGATTAAAATCAACTAAAACTGGTCAAACGCGTTTTCCTTTGCCACGCTCACATATTGATTCGAAAAATTATGAAATTTGGAATCTAGCAATAATTTTACATCACGGACCCAACAAAAGTGGTTTCGTCGAAATCCGAGGTCGTTTGCAAAATGCCCATTTTTAAGGGCCTGAATTCCATAGCGACTATTCAGAAATTTCAACTGGACATATCTTTTGATTCCCGCTATGAAATTTTGATTTTTCGGATTCGTTGGAAAGATATCATCAATTAGATCCTAATGTTTTTGGTTTCGCTAAAATCCAGATTGCTTTGCACCCGGTACATTCAATTGAAGTTTGAAATCGAATTATCAAACTACCGCGCCATTTTCAATTCTATTTATAATTATATATAATTATTTATATTCTAACGACGGCGTATATAATATATACGTTCGAATTATATTCAAAATAAATTTTCCCGTCGATATTATTTAAAATAATTCATTTTAAATATTCAAAATTCGCTAAAATTGCCAAAATAAAAATTTTAAACTGGTTCAGATTTTCCGGGTTGTTACAATCTCCCCCACTTAAAACTTTTCGTCTCCGAAAAGGAACAAAGTCGAAAGTGGTTTGATTAATTAGCTCTACGTTCGATCTGGCTTCCATTCTCCAACTTTTCAATTTCTGAGAATTTTCAAATTTTTCAAAAATTTGGCTAACACCCTAAATTTTCGAAAAATTTCGCCATAACCTCCCCTGCACCGGGTGCCACGGGAAAATCCCGAAATTGCCATATAGGCCTTCTGATCTCAAAAAGAAAAAGAAAAAGCCAAGCGGCTAGCCAATAGGCTCATAAAATCATCATTACCCAAACAAAACAGTAAATTATGTAAACATGTACCTATTTGTCGGGCAAACAAATTTTATTCTTCGGCTCTAGCCTCCTTGCTATGACCTGTTCAATGATAGTATATGTATATGCATGCGACCAATTTCAATATAATTCAATATTTGGTTCAATTAGGCATAATGGTTAAAAATTAGCAAACAAATCGACAAACAACACAAACATCAAACAATTAGTGGATTAACGTTTTAAATTCATAAATTTGATATATATACAAAAATCATGTTTTTGATGCCAATTCACAACAAAGTGTTCTAGCTATATAAGTTTTGGTTCTCACACCAGTCTAATGGAAATATATAGATATCACATCTTCAAAACACGAACATAAGTTCTGATGATGATCGATCAATCATCGGAACCATCTCCGGGTGTCTAGAATGCGATTCAATATCTATCTAATATATTAAAACTTCGAATATACGTTCATGACGTGTATATGCAAAATCTTTATATATTCGATTGTCCAAATTCAAAATAAATAAATAATCAAATACGTTTAAAACGATTTAAATTTTCAAAACAAAATTGCTTTCATTTGAAAAATATACTCTTCACACCCGTTCTAGGATACTACTGATCCTATCTCTAACGAGTCATTCTAATTGGATATTACTAATCCAATATCTGATGAATTCTTTCGTATGGTTCTAATGTGTCTTATTCTCGAGCTCTGTAAACCAAAGCTCTGATACCAAATGTGAGGACCCGTTTCTTCCCCGTTAAGGAAAGGGCGGATACTTTGAGAACAACGCACAATAGAACGCAAACGGAAGAACATTTCATTGCTATTACAACAATTCCATCAGATACAAGAATATACAGAGTATAAATGAATAAATTACATTCGACAAATATCAGAGATTACAATAAATTACATAGCAGCGGAAAATAATACAAAGCACAACTGAAGGTGATATACGGATACAGAGCTTTCCGGATACCATTCCAGCTGCAAATCAGGATCCTGTGAATATAAATCTGCAAAACCAAAAGTACTAGCTGCCCGTGCGGAAAATGAGGGCACCCAGAGTTTAGGTTAAAACAATAAACTCCAGGTCAGTCATGTGACTGGTGTGAGAACTAAAACAGTTATTTAAAACTTTACTTTAAAAGAGAGTAATTCAAGGGACCACGCCGCATAACATGGAACGGGTTTCCTCCCAAGAATACTAGTGCATAGAATAAACAGCGCAATGCTTTTTCGAAAAATGAAGCTATTATAAGACCCAGGTCCCATCACACAATGCAACGCAAGCCGGAGGATAGGGTTTTCCCTTATAATAGCCAAACATGATTGGTACGTTTAAAACAAATCATTTGATACTATAATATGTGTATAGTGTCAAAACAATTTCAATCATAAATATAAATCATAGATGGCATAGCTACCATCTACTATGTCGCCATACTAGTTCTACAAATAAAGCCGAAATACACGTATTGGAAATTGGATTTCCGTCATGAGTCGAGGCAAGGGGCAAGCTCCTCTCCGCTTCGAGACACTCTAGCAAATGCTTAGGACTACACACTCTGGGCAGCCACTTGGATCGGTTGGGCCGGTCCTCACTTACGTTAGAGGATTAGTTATGCCTGAACACACGTTTCCCGGTCCTTACAGACCTATAATCGAGGCGCCTCATTCCAACAACCACAAAGGTGAAAAGTATATAAATGTCAGGGCTGGTAAGTCACTGACACCACCAAAGCTAGAAAGAAACGTCGTGTTCTCCCAACGGCCCGTATCCCCTTTTTAACTCATACCGAGGTGTGAGGCTCGCGAATTCACGTTATACACAAAGCTGCCACGTAGGCGTGCTTTGATCATCAACCACAAGACTTTGCTTTTCAACAAAAGCCTTGATCATTGCATCTTAGCGTGCCACATAGGCAATTCATGCCATGCGATTGATATCTATCGATATATAACCTCTAAGCTCGTACGTCTCAGAGAAGGGCGTTAAGCAAGAGAATAAATTCTCCGCCGCCAAACAGATGTATATTTAATAGAAATCAATCAACACAGAATAAAATCCAATGTTAGACACACAATCCATTTACAAGTCCGTTCTAGGTCTGAACGAAACCGGAGGCACTTTCCTCGCATATCCATCCATCTCCAAGTACGTCTGGACAACCACCAACTATTTCCATCCTCTTGGGTGTACAGCCCAATCAGGATCGTCAGTAATTATCCAAACGATGTGAAGACTTCTGGTCTTCGACCACCGTCTTCATCTTCGACTTATCGTCGAATCGGTTATTCAGAATGGGTATAGACCCGGCCTTTCCGAACAACCCGCGTATATTAAAACGAATGTTACACAAACACAACATACGCCTCATTCCAATTCATATTCTCAGGGAAAAGTTCCCATTAATTTTATCCAAGATAAATTCTTTAAAATTTATCCTTTAATCTTCCTTTGGATGTCATTTCAAACCAAATTATGGTTTTCCAAACTAGTCGAGATTAGCGAACCGTAACGAAGTAATTATTTATTTTATTTCCCAATCCCAACTTATTCATCCCATGAAGCAAAACTGGTAATACTCCATATCTAAAACTATGGTGTTATCGGTAAAATTAATTACCATTTCACGTTCAAATCTAATCAAAGATTTAACTATCGCTTTGGAGCAAAGCTGGCGATACTCCATTCTCGTTCATTTCTAATTTTGATAATTTAGATTATAGATTCACATTTCAACCTAATTGCAGATTCGTTAAAACTTCTTTTACAGGGTTAAAGAACTAGGTGTTATTTAAAACACAGTTCACGACAAACCCAAATCACATTCTATTTATTATCGGGTTAAAGAACTAGTGTTATTTTAAAACACCGTTCACGATAAACCCATTTCAAATCCGATCAAATATATTAGAAATTCCGATTATTTAAAACCCCTTTTTAAATCTAATTTATTTATTTAAAAATAATTGGGTTTTAAATTTAGTTCAAAACTAGTTCATTTCGATAAAAAACCATTTTTATCTTTTCAAATATGGAGTTTTTCACCCCAATTTTTCCCAAATCATTTTTTGTGATTTTACACAAATTATTACTATTTTTAATTATTTTATCAAGGTCCGTACAGTCGATTTCCATCAACGGCCATCGAACTGCACTTACAGCGACCTTTTTCAAATTTGATTTGGACGTATCTCCAAATCCAACCGTTAGATTTCAAATTTCAAATATTCGTTAGAAATCACTTTTCGATACGAACCCAACGGTTCCGGTTTTAGGAGAATCCGACGGTCGGATCTCCCGTAGTGTCCGTTTGAAATAAATGGTCGAAATTCGCGAACTGCCGCGGCGCGGCGCGTTCTATTCAGGCCATTATATTATATATATATATAATATATTTCGTCGATTACTATTTAAAACGAATTATATAAATAGTTTTGAATTCGTTTCAAAAACAATTTCAACCTTTATTTCAAATTCAAATCAAAATTGAATTCTTCTTTATAAATTCGTTTTAACATCCATTTCTATTCAATTCAAATTTCAATTCAATTTTAATTCATTTCAATTCGCTTTCAATTCAATTTGAATTCGTTTCAATTCAATTCAATTTCAAAGTCGTTTTCTATTCGATTCAATTCAAATTGGTTTTCTATTCGATTCAATTCAAATTGGTTTTCTATTCGATTCAATTCGAATTGGTTTTCTATTCGACTTAAATCAAATTCGTTTTCTAATCAATTTAAATCAAATTCGTTTTCTATTCCATTTGAATTCAATTTGTTTTCTATTCAATTTAATTCCAAATCGTTTTATATTCAATTCATTTCGAAATCGTTTTATATTCAATTCATTTCGAAATCGTTTTATATTCAATTCATTTCCGTTTTCTATTTAATTTAATTCATTATATATTCAATTGAAATCAAATTCGTTTTATATTCAATTCGAATTCAATTCGAATTCGTTTTCTATTCAATTTGATTCAAATTTCATTTCAAAATATGCGATTTCGAAATCAATTTTCAATATTCATTTTAAAATGAATAAAATCGATATAAACATCGTTCACGTCAAAATGGCGCATCTCTAATCAACACGGCTTCATATAATTCTATTTTCAAATATTCTATTTCAAATATTTCTTTTTCAAATATTTCCTATTCAAATATTTCAATTTCAAATATTTCCTATTCAAATATTTCTATTTCAAATATTTCTATTTCAAATATTTCTATTTCAAAATATTTCTATTTCAAATATTTCTACTTCAAATATTTCTATTTCAAATATTTCGTTCAACACATGACTAATCTCAACGGATGAGTACAGTCAACACATGAACTTTTATATTATATTGATAAAGATGTAAATTTTATTATTAAAATATTTCGTTCAACACATGACTAATCTCAACGGATGAGTACAGTCAACACATGAACCTTTACTTTATAATATTCTTTATCTTCTAAATTGGAATGAGGCCCTATCAATCACCATACAATGTTAATTATATGGATTTTCATACATCACACGTATATAATAGCATTGAAAAATAATCAACCATCAACCAAGGTGCACTACACTGTATAAGCATCAAATATAAATATCTAACGCTTATAACAGCCTGTCAATCAATCGATCGACATATTTAACCAATCAAGATGAGTGAACTTCAAATTTCATCCCAACACCCGTGTGTGGTTTCAAATCAACAAACACAGATTTTTATTTGTGCAGTTGGGCGATGTGTAAAATTTATCGTTCCAATCTATGTCCTTCAAATAGGTGTACATCAACAAACCGTCCGGTTTGTAAACGAATATTTAATTTTATTCACTATATTCATATTCACGTTAAAAATTATACTTTTTAACGATAAAACATTTTATTTCAACGTATGAATGTCTATTCGGTTCATTTACACAATAAAAATGATATTTTTTATTTTTCTAACATATTTTAGGAAATTTCGGCGGCATAACGGCACGATACTAGAAACGGGACAAGGCCTAGCCTTATCCCCGGTCTAGTGAAGGCCCACGCCATTTACACATCAATCAAATCCATTCAAACAACCAAATTTCAATCAAATCATCTAACTAATTTATGCAACCAAACAAACAAGTCCATGGTCTGTGGACGGTTGTGTCGGGTGCTACTAAGCACCGTCTGCATCCTAGTATATATATATAACTAGAAAAGAAATTGAAGAGTGAGAAATTCTCACCGATAGCTATCCAACTATCTTGACTCTTATTTGATAGAAATCTTCATCGTTATCGCATTTTTGTCATCTTCGTTGCTGTAGCCACTACATATGTAAAATCTAATTTTTACTCCGCTATTCAATATATAAAGATCGAATTTTTATTTCGCTATTCAATATATAAAAATCGAATTTTTATTTCGCTATTCAATATATAAAAATCGAATTTTTACTATGCTATTCAATATATAAAAATCTCGCCTTTTCTATTTTTAAAATCTAATCTCTTCTATTTTGAAAATATCGTCTTTTCACTTTTAAAAATATCGTCTTTACACTTTTTAAAATATCGTCTTTACACTTTTAAAGATTTTACCTTTTCAATTTCATCACTATAAAAATCACATTTTTATTTTGCTACCCATATAAAGATGCTATTTTTAATATTTCCATCATGTAAAAATTATATTTTTACTTCTCTACATAAACAAAAATCATATTTTTACATCCTCTACATAGTAAAGATTATATTTTTAATATCCTACTTATATAAAAATTATAATTTTCATTCATTTCAAAATCAAATCTTTATCATTTCAACTTCAGTTTTAATTACTATATAAAAATCAGTTTTTATAATCCCTAAAAATTATATTTTTATTTTATGCCTAAACATAAAAATCATTTCTTTTGTAAACTAAAAATCTACTTACTACAAATCAGTTTTCAAACTGATTAACCTAAGCTAACCATTTAAAATGAATTAAAACAAAAATAAACAAATAAATGGAATAATAAAAAAAACTTACTGTGAATATTGGGGGGGGGGGGGGGCTGTCGCGCTCGTCGATGAAGACCGGGGGGCGGCGGATCGCTGGGGAGGGCTGCGGCTAGGGCGGTGGTGGTTGGGGTATGGGTCGGCGGTGACGTTTTGAGAGGGGAAGGGGGTTTTGGGGTCTCGCGAGGTTAGGGTTTCGGGGGAGGAGAGAGGAGAGGGGAGGGAGGAGAGAAGGCGGCGCGGCAGGAGGGGGGCGTCGCCGATGAGGCGCGGTGGTGGGCGACAGGGGTTTCCCCCCCTTTTCCGTCGTGCTTTTCCCCCTTTTTTTTATTCTGTATCGATTGAAAATGAGAGAGGGGGGGCCAGAGCGGGTTAATGGGGAGGGAGAGAGAAATTTAATTTTTAATTCATTTAATTAATTTATTTTCAAAAAGTTGACTTTTACATACGACCTCGAAACGAGACCCACCGCCTGTCGTCCATAGCGTTTTACCCCTATTCCGAACCTAATGGGATATGTATCGCAAGCTGATTTGATCATTTCGACCAGTTTCCATTAAAATCAACATATAACTCTATATATTGAATTTGAACGCGTATTTCAATTTACCGGGGTCACATACTAACTCGAAAAATTCTCGAAAAATATTTTCTAGCTTTGTATTGACGATACGGTCCTAACAAAACTAGTTTCGTCGAATTCTGAGACCGTTGGAAAAATGGCCATTTTCCAGTCGATTAAAATCAACTAAAACGGGTCAAACGCGTTTTCCTTTGCCACGCTCACATATTGATTCGAAAAATTATGAAATTTGGAATCTAGCAATAATTTTACATCACGGACCCAACAAAAGTGGTTTCGTCGAAATCCGAGGTCGTTTGCAAAATGCCCATTTTTAAGGGCCTGAATTCCATAGCGACTATTCAGAAATTTCAACTGGACATATCTTTTGATTCCCGCTATGAAATTTTGATTTTTCGGATTCGTTGGAAAGATATCATCAATTAGATCCTAATGTTTTTGGTTTCGCTAAAATCCGGATTGTTTTGCACCCGGTACATTCAATTGAAGTTTGAAATCGAATTATCGAACTACCGCCCCATTTTCAATTCTATTTATAATTATATATAATTATTTATATTCTAACGATGGCGTATATAATATATACGTTCGAATTATATTCAAAATAAATTTTCCCGTCGATATTATTTAAAATAATTCATTTTAAATATTCAAAATTCGCTAAAATTGCCAAAATAAAAATTTTAAACTGGTTCAGATTTTCCGGGTTGTTACATAATTGGGTTGGGTAGGGAAGACATTTAGATTTTCTTAGGATTTACCAAAATAGAACAAAAAACTAGTTAATTGCATACTGATTTTTAGATATGTTAACAATCGTATTTGAATAAATAATCAAAATAAAAGTTCTTGAAAATTCTTTTCTCTACAATTATAAACAAAGAAAACTTGGATTTTGATTATTTTTTAGGAAGACACCAATGAGACACTAAAGGGCATTGTCAGACCTAAAAACCTGGATCTGAAAATGTGTTTGAAAGATTTGCATTCTTGATAAAGAAAACTTGGAAATTGGTAAAATGATCAAAACAAAAAATGTGGCCAACTCGATTACACTTAATCTAAGTAAAAGGAAAAAAGTTAATTTAAGGTTTTTAAGAGGGAATTATGGTCACGGGAAGTAGAGGTAAAAATTAGTAAAATACTGAAAATAAAACATGGTTTTTTAGGGTTTGGGAATATGAGGTTTTGGTTGAGGCTAGAGTGTGCGGAAGATCTAGTGGTGGCTGCTAAAGATGAAAAGAGGGGCGAAGATGAAGATAGAAAGGAATTTTAGTTTAGTGTTTCTGAATTTTGAGGGGAATAAAAAGGGCGGCTGCAACTAATTTTGAGAAGAAGGATAGGAAATGAGAAGAAGCAAGATTAAAGGAGAAAATAGATTAGGATTCTAGGTTTAGGTTTTTTGAAGAGAAGGAAGAATATCTAATGTTTGCAATAGACAATTACAGAGAAGAAAAAAGAAAGAGAACAAAATTTAGAAAGACACATGATTTATTTCTCATTGGGGTCTCTTTAGGTTATGACATAGAAAACATTTAGGAACTACAGGTTGGTTAGGAAGTTGAGATGTTGGTCGGCCACATGGACCAATAAAAATTTCACTAAAACCCAAGATCTAATCCACAAAGTACATATAATACAAAAACAGGGGGAAGAGGATTTAAACTACACATACAAACATCATCACTTTTGCATGTTTTTACAGTGTAAATCATAAATTCAGAGCTCTAGAGATCATATTTTAAAGAAACAAAAGTGGTAATCATATTAGAATTCAATCCAATATTATTAAAAAAAATCAAAATTTAATACTTCTAAATTTTCAACTAAAATTTTAACCATATTTGGCCAAAAAGTGATTTTTCATAAATTTTCTCATTTTAATAAATGTGATCAAATATAATATTCAACAAAACAAATTTGTTATTTAAATTTAAATTTCAAAACTTAACTTAAATTAAAAATAATAACAATATAGAAATCGTTTGCATTTGCGGGTTGTTACGTACAAGAAATTCTTTTTGAAACATACTATTATTTTATGAAATTTCCAAAAACAATAATTTCATATCAAAGCATACTATCTTTTAAAAATCTCTATTTCTAAGACCGTGCAAATGTGGGATTATACTCAAAGTGGACTTTCAGATTTCCTTCACCTTAATAAAGATCCTTTTCTTCAAATTTGTTTTCTTGAAATAGAATTGTCTACCATGACATTATTGTGATTGAGATTTCATTCCCTTCTACCTATAACATATGCACATCATTCGAGCTTTTTCTCAATGGCTAAACTGATTGCTTATTCACAAATTTTGTAGTATCCTTAGATTCTATCAATCGGATCTGCTGATCATGTGCAAGTTTATTCCCATTAGATATTATTCTGTAAATGGGGTTTCTATGGTTCTCATCATATGCTCAAATGACAAAATCTTGATGAACACCAAACATCAAACCTACTGATAGTAAAATTAAGCCTTATGTCTCATCATAATTCAAGGCACCCTTCCATGGTAATTCCCTTTCTCAATCTTGGTATGCCAAGGACCCGTAAAAAAACTTCATTTCCCCCATTATGGGGTATTCCAAAAGAAGCTAGCTATTTTCCAAGTGCTTTCATACCAAGAACCCTTAGCCCCAAAATAAAGAAATAATGTATAAGGCAAACTCTTATTTATAGCTTCACACTTTGTGTTAATAAAATCTAAACTTTTCTCAGTGAGGTAGGTTAAGAGAAATGTGACAAAAAGGAATTTCGCTCGATCCGAATCAGTCGCTAAACCGATCTAGACCGTTCGAAACGCCTGATTGTTTTGAGAACACGACAAAATAGAACACAGACGGAAGGACATTTCATTGTATATTACAACAATGCATCAGATTACAAGAATATACAGAGTATAAATGAATAAATATTACACAAAAATATCAGAGATTTAGATTACATTTAAATACATAGCAGCGGAAAATAATACAATACACAACTAGAAGAGATATACAGATACAAAGCTTTCCGGATATCGTTCCAACCGCAAACCAGGATCCTGTGAATATAAATCTGCAAAACCAAAACTACTAGCTGCATGTGTCAAAATAAGGGCACCCAGAGTTTAGGTTAAAACAATAAACTCCAGGTCAGTCATGGGACTGGTGTGAGAACTAAAACAGTTATTAATCTTTATTTTTAAAGCTAGGTAAATCAAGGGACCACGCCGTATAACACGGAACGGGTTTCCTCCCAAGAATACCAGTGCATAAAACAAACAGCGCAATGCTAAATAAAGAAAAATGAAGCTGTTATAAGACCCAGGTCCTATCACACAATGCAACGCAAGCCGGGGGATAGGGTTTTCCCTTATAACAGCCAAAGAATGCTTTATACGTTTAAAACAAATCATTTGATATTATAATAAGTGTATAGTGTTTAAAACAATTTCAAATCATAAGTATCAATCATTGGCGGCATGGGTACCATATATCATGTCGCCATACTAGTTCTATAATTAAAACTGCAAATATCACGTATTTGGAAATTGGATTTCCATCTATGAACTGAGGCTAGGGATCGTCCTCTACCGATTCGAGACGCTCTAGCCCGTGTCTTAGGAAAGCGCGCAGGCAAGCCTTGGATCATCAGGGCCGGTCCACCGATGTGGATTATTATGCCTGAACACTACGTTTCCCCGCCCTTTAGGGAGTAAATGAGCCAAAGAATGACTCCATCGGACCCGGATCGTCCGATCAAACCGAGGCGCCTCGCAACAGCAACAACCACACAGGTGAAAAGTATATAAATGTCAGGGCTGGTAGGTCGCTGACACCACCCTAGCTAGAAAGAAACGCATGCCCTCCCTGAGGTCCTCTCCCATTTTTGGTTCACAACCGGGGTGTGAGGCCCGCGAATCAACGTTACACAAAGCTATGCCACACAGGCTGTGCTTTGATCATCACCACAAGACTTTGCTTTTCAACAGAAGCCTCGATCAATTTCATCTTAGCATGCCACATAGGCAAACCACCCTATGCAACCAATATCAGTCACACAGAATGAAATCCAATGTCAGACACACAGTCCATTTACAAGTCCGTTCTGGGTCTGAACGAAACCGGAGGCACTTTCCTCGCATATCCATCGATCTCCAAGCACATCTGGACGACCACCGATTTATTCCCTCATCTTGGGTGTACAGCCCAATCAAGATCATCAGTAATTACCCAAACGACGTGAAGACCTCCGGTCTTCGACCACCGTCTTCATCTTCGACTTATCGTCGCATCAGTTATTCAGAATGGGATAAACCCGGTCTTTCCGAATAACTCGCGTATATTTTAAATGAGTGTTACACAAACACAACATACGCCTCATTCCAATTCATCAGTCACTAACCGTAAATTAATCAAGAGAATAATTCCCCAAATATTAACCCCGAAGGCCGACACCAACATCAGATCAATATCCAGAAAACCATTCTGCTTAGCTAACCGACAGTTAGTTTCTAAATTTCACTTTCCTAGGGAAAGGTTCCCATTAATTTTATCAAAGATAAATTCTTTAATTTATTCTTTAATCTATTTTTGAATTTCGATTTAACTAGTCGGTATTAACGAACCTTACCGAAGTAATCATTTGTTTTAATTTCCCAACCCCGATGTAACGACCCAGAAAATCTGAACCAATTTAAATTTTTTAAATTGGCTAAAATAATGGATTTTAAATATTTAAAATAAATATTTTAAATAATGGCAATGAAAAGTGAGTATGAATCGACAATTGAAAAACGATTATAATTAATTATAATTATAAACAAGGCTTGAAAAGGCGCTGCAGTTTCAAAAATTGAATTCAAACTTTGTCGGACTATACCGGGTGCAAAACAATCCGGATTTTAGTGAAACCAAAAGTATTTAAATCTGTTAGTGAATACCTTTCTAACGAATCAGAAAAATCGAAATTTCATAGCGGAAAGCAAAAGTTATGGCGGAATGAATGTTCAGAAGGGTCGCTATGGAATTTATATAGCCCGTGAAATTGGCCATTTTGCAAAACGACCTCGGAATTCGACGAAACCACTTTTGTTGGATCCGGGATGTGAAGTTATTGCTAGGTTTCAAATTTCATAATTTTTGAAGCTAGTATGTGAGCTTGGCAAGGGAAAATGTGTTTTGGTCAATTACAGTTAAATTGGATCGACCAGAAATGGGCCTTTTTGCAAACGGTCTCAGAATTTGACGAAACTAGTTTTGTTGGGACCGTATCGTCAAAACATAGCTAGATTCATTTTTCTGGAATTTTTCGAATCAGTTTGTGGCCCTGGCAAATTGAAATGCACGTTCAAATCAAATATTGAATGTTTTATGTTTTATATTTTAAATTTGAAAAATAACTGACTGTAACAGTCGAATGGGCCTACGAAACATATCCCATTGTGTCTGGGATGGGGGTATTTAGCTAGAGATGACAGACGTTGGATTTGATTTGGAGTTGTGGTGTTGAAAAAGAAATTTACGAATTAAAATAATATTATATTTATATATAAACCTAGATTTTATAAACCCTAACCCTCATAAAAAAAGAATCCCGCCGCCAGCTCCTGCAACCAATGGACAAAATCGCTCCTTTCTTTCCTCATCAAAATCTTCCAACCCAATTCGATTTAAGTCTTGGTTATTAAACAAAATTGATAGAGATTCTTAAGGGCTTTCAATCTGTACCACTATGATCAATTAATTCGGAGCATTGGACGAGATTTTGGGGTTGGAAGACACCGGTTTTCGACCGGAATTGCTGATGATGGGCCCCACCGAGTTGGCCTGAACCCTGGCCGCGGGGAGCTCCTGTGTAGGACGACGTCATGGTGGCTTCAGATCAGCTCCTGGCGCGTCGATTCTTGTGCACGAGGGAACCCTAGAAGTGGATCGATGGGTTTGATATCGGTCAAGAAGAACGAACGATGGCCGGGGATTGTGTAGGAAGAAAGGTTAAAGATTTTAATTAATTATATTAATTAACTTTAAACTGTCTATAAGGTTCATAAATCCATATCTTTTCCATAGGAGGTCGAAAATTACAAACTTGGATCCGTTATGATCGTGATGACGAGAGCTTCGCAACAAAACTAACCGCATATTTCTCTGAGCCTTCTGCTATTTTTGGTGGAGTGGAACCCAATGTGAGATTTCTAATTTATAAACAATATGGAAAACGACGATGTATAAATTATATAGTCGATGTATGAGTTATATAAGCGTTGTACACCTCATGTATAAGCGTTGTATAAGTTGTACGTTCGTTGTATAAGTTGTACGTTCGATGTATAAGTTGTATATGCGTTGTAAAAATTATATATATGAGTTGAAATAAAAGTGAATTGCTATATATAAATATATATATATATACGCCCCTCGTCCACAAACCATGGACGATATTTATTGATTGTGATTGGTGTGAAATTGATTGATAGCGAATGGTTGTTTGGGATTGTTTGTGGTTGATATTGATTGATTGTGGTTGAAAAATACCCATTTGTGGTTGAGAAATATTTGGCTGAAACCACATAGGATTAGTTTGTGGAAATGAAATAAATATATACATGCCGCCTGCGTGCGAACTAGATGCATGATTCCCATTGTCAAAAACCGCGAGGTTTTAAGGTAGAGCGAGGAGCCGTACTAGGGACGGTCCCGGTTTTAACTACCCTGCCGTTATGCTGCCGAAATTTTGAATAATATTCATGTGTTTGAATTATTTTCATTTGCTGAAACTATATTTATTCATTGAATAGAAAACCTTCATGTGTTGAATAAATATTCGTTCGTTGATTAGAAATTCATGTGTTGAATGGTATTCAGGTTTTAAATATAAAAATCACATTTTTATCTATATATAGAAACTATAGAAAACCTTCATGTGTTGAATCGATATTCATTCGTTGATTAGAAATTCATGTGTTGAATGGTATTCATATTTTGAAATAAATGGTTTTATAATAAAAATCACCTTTTTATCATCCATATGGACGATGTAAAATAATCTCGTTTTCAAATAAATTGTTTTATAATAAAAATCACCTTTTTATCATCCATATGGACGATGTAAAATAATCTCGTTTTAAAAGAAATTGTTTTATAAGAAAAATCCTATTTTTATCACCTATATAAACTATATAAAATAATAGTGTTTAGAAATGAACTGTTTTACAATAAAAATCACATTTTTATTATATACACGAATTGTTGAAATGTGAAGTGTTAAAAATAGCCACTCGTTCAAATATATATATATGAGTTGAAATATTCATTAATTAGCTAATGATATGATTTTTTTCCTATACATGTAACATTAGAATGAATGGTGTTTTTAAACCAAATGGAATCAAATATGAAGTTGAACGGAAAATGATAAACGATAAGAACTGTATATATGTACATGCATATTTATTGAACAGGTTATAGCAAAGGAGCTAGAGAAGAGGAATAAAATTTTGTGCCCGACAAATAGGTACACATTTACTGTTTTGTTTGAGTGATGATTTTATGAGCCTGTTGGCTAGCCGCTTGGCTTTTTCTTTTTGACATGAGACGCCCGTGTGGCTATTTGGGAATTTTCCCAGCCCCTCCCGTACAAAGGAGGTTATGGCGAAATTTTCCAAAATTTTAAGGCGTTAGTGAAATATTTGAAGTAAAAACGATATTGAAATGGTTGAATGAACTATATTTATATAAATATATAAATATATATAAATATAACTAAAATTAAAACGAAACGTGGCCGTGCAGTTCGTATTTTGAAACCGTGATTTCAAACAACTAGTGCGGGAAATCCGACCATTGGATTTTCGCGAAATCGCAACCTTTGGGTCCGCTTTGGAAAAATCTTTCCAACGGCACCAACTTTGTAAAAATCCAACGGTTGGATTTTCTGGAATGTTTAATTCAAATCTGAAGAAAAACAGCGCCAGTAACGATTATATTTATTTATATTTATAAATATAATTATATTTAATCGAATAACGACGCTGCAGTTCGTATTTTGAAATCGAAACTTCAAACGATTGTACCGGGAGATCCGACCGTCGGATTTTCGCGAAATCGGAACCGTTGGATTCGTTTTGAAAAGACCTTTCTAATGATGTAAATTTTGTGAAGATCCAACGGTTAGATTTTCAGATATGTGTAAATCAAATCTGAAGAAAAACAGCGCCACGGCCGCGCTATGGCCTGAAGCGTCGTTTTGAATAAATTGGCTATTTTTAAATAAATAAAAATAGCGATAAATCGTTATAAAATATCATAAACAATATGGAATGGAAATAAATTGAATTTTTTCAATTTATGTTGTATTTGATGGTTGAATGTGTTTGGTGTGAAAATTACATTAAAGAACAAAATTGGTGTTGTCGAATGATTTAACCATTGAAATAAATTGATTTAAAATTCTAAATATACGTAAATTGTTTGAAAAGGCCGAGTTGATTCTCATTTCAAATAACTGACCGACGATTGAAAGTTGAAGATGAAGACGAGGGTCGAAGACCGGAGATCTTCACCTCGTTTGGATGGTAACCGAGGTCCTGATTGGGAGGCATCCCGAAATATGGATAATGAGTGGTGATCGTTCTGACGTACGTGGTGATCGAAGGGTTTGTGAGGTATTTAGTGCCTCCGGTTTCGTTCAGACCCAGAACGGACTTGTAAATGGACTGTGTGTCTGACATTGGATTTTATTCTGTGTTGATTGATCTCTATTAAATATACATCTGTTTGGCGGCGGAGAATTTATTCTTTTGCTTAACACCCTTCTCTGAAACGCACGAGCTCAGAGGTTGTATATCGATGGACATCAGTCGCATGGCATGAATTGCCTGTGTGGCATGCTAAGATGCAGTGATCAGGGCTTCTGTTGAAAAGCAAAGTCTTGTGGTGATGATCAAAGCACCGCCTGTGTGGCGTAGCTTTGTGTATAACGTGAATTCGCGAGCCTCACACCCCGGTATGAACCAGAAACGGGAGGAAGGACCTCAGGGAGGACATGCGTTTCTTTCTAGCTAGGGTGGTGTCAGTGACCAACCAGCCCTGACATTTATATACTTTTCACCTATGTGGTTGTTGCTGTTGCGAGGCGCCTCGGTTAGATCGGACGATCCGGGTCCGATGGAGTCATTCGTTGGCTCGTTTACGCCCCAAAGGGTGGGGAAACGTACTGTTCAGGAATTTTAATCCACATCGGTGGACCGGCCCTGTCGCTCCTAGGGTCACTCGAGCTCTGATCCTGTGGCTCGGGCTAGAGAGTCACGAATTCGGTAAGGACTATCTTTTGCCTTGGTTCATGACGGAAATCCAATTCCCAAATACGACATCGTGCGGTTTTGATTGTATATATAAATGGCGACATGATATATGGTACCCATGCCGTCTATGATTGATAGTTATGATTGAAATTGTTTTTGAAACATATAAACACTAGTCATAATATCAAATGCTTTTGTTTTATTCGTATCAATCATATTTTGGCCATTATAAGGTAAAACTCTATCCTCCGGTTTGCATTGCATTGTGTGATGGGAACTGAGTCTTATAATGGCTTCATTTTTATAAAATGCATTGTGTTGTTTAAAATAAAATTGGTTTTAAAGCACTGGCAATCCAATGGAGTAAACCCGTTCCACGAAAGTGGCGTGGTCCTGTGATTAGCCAAATTATATATGTGTTGAGTAGATTTCTCATACCAGTCTCATGACTGACTCGTAGTTTGTTTCACTTTCAAACTCGGGTGCCCCTTTTTCCATGGGCAGCCTTGTATTCAGGTTTAGCTGGTTCTTTCTGGATAGCTGGAGCTGAAGATGGATTCTATCATTTATCTCTTTTTATGCTGTTCAGCTCCTATTGTACATATTATGTTTGTTTCCGCTGTAGACATTTATGTATAGCTGAACTGTATTTTTACCTAAGTATGATCCGGTATACTGTGTAACTCTGATGATTACTTTTATACAGTAATTCTATTGTTCATTATCTGGTGTATTTAATTATTCTGTTCTGCTATTATCTGTTTCTGTGTTATATTCCAAAGATAACCCTTGCCGCCGTCAGTACGGGGTTTGGGGTCGTCTCAACGTGGTATCAGAGCTTTGGTTAAGCTTAGTTCTGGAATATAACATTTGAACGAACTCGTCAGAAATAGAACCAGTAGTGTTCTAGGACGGGTAGCTCTATACAGATAGGATCAGTAATATCCTAGTATAAGTAAAGCAGAATGAAATTACACCTAGATAGACACATTTACATTCAAGTATTTGTCTCTATATTTTGAAATATCTTTCCTGTTGACCTGACACTTGATCTGCTATTTGCAGAAGAACTAGAAAATGAGTGCCAGAAACAGAAGAAGTAATACTGACCCGGATATAGAAGCTCTATTCATGAAGTATAAAAATCTGGGTGGAAAACCCTTTACGGGTGAAGAAGCAATTATGAAAACACAAGCTTGGATTCGTTCGGCTGAGAAAATCTTCGAAGCATTAAAGCTGAGGGATGACCAGAAAAGATTACTGGCCTCCTGGGCACTCAAAGAAGAAGCTTTGTTCTGGTGGGATTCAGTTATTAAGGATAATCCAGAAGGTGATATCACCTGGGATAGATTCAAAGTGATTTTCCTGGAAAGATTTACTCCTCCCGAAGCGACTGAGCGCCTTTGTGATGAATTTTCTTATTTGAAACAAGGAGATATGACCATCCCAGAATATCATAAGAAATTCAACGAACTTTCTCACTTTGCTCCCCATCTAATTCAGAATACGAGGAGAAAGAATTTGATATTTATTTACGGGCTTCAAAGGAAATATCAGAATAAAGTAATGGGGCATGTGAAGCTCCCTTTTTCAGAAATGATTTATATGGCTTATCAGTATGAAGATCTCCATAAGAAAGGCATGTGGCGCGACGAGGAGGAAGTCAGCCCTAGTAATAAAATTGAGTCTGAAACTGATCGTCCTGAGGCCAGTACAATGTCTGAAGTTGGTAAGGAGCCCGAAGTAAATCGAAAAAGGGCCAGATCCGAAAAAGAACCAGTAACGACAGCTGTATGCAGTAACTGCAATAGGCAAGGGCACCTTTCGGTAAGTTGCAGATCTCTCAAGAAACGAGTAAAGGATGGATCTAAATCTGGCAAGAAGTTCCAAGAGAATAGAAAGTGCAGTCAATGCCATCAGTCCGGTCATCTTTCAAAGGCTTGCCCGCTATTCAGAAAACCTAAAGCAGTACATGTAAATGAAGTGGTAGAAGTACCTGCACCCTCGTCTACTCAGGAAAGGTCAGATGTTTTAGAAGGCACGCTCAATGTCAAAAACATTCCGTTAAAGTACTGTTTGACACAGGCACGTCACGAAGCTTTATTGCAAAGAGTGCAGTCAAGAAACTGGATTTGAATTTGAAGAAGCTCAAAGAGCCAATGACTGTCCAAAATCCAGTTGGAGGTTCCATCAATCTCAGTTGGATTTGTGCAGTACCTGTCTCTTTTTATTGCTATAAATTCCCAATTATCTCTATCATCATGAATTTTAATGAATTCGATCTTATTCTGGGATTGGATTGGCTAACTAGATATGAAGCTGAAGTTAAATGCGCGGAGAGAGTGGTTAAAGCAAAGGCCCAATCGGGGAATTATATAACCATACCATGTGAAGGCCCGACTTCAAATAGAAAATATTTCTGGTCAGCTCTCGATGTTTCTCCAGCTCAAATAGAAAATATCCCTGAGGTCACAGAGAATATTCCTGACCTCATCAAAGACATTCCTGTCGTCAAAAACTATGCGGATGTGTTCGAAGAAGTTGTTCGCTTACCTCCGCAGAGAGAAATAGATTTCAAGATTGCTTTTATTCCCAATGCAAGGCCGGTAGTTCATGCTATTCGAATAATGTCCTTGAAAGAGAAGGAGGAATTAGACAATCAAACAAGACAGCTGGTATGGAAGGGTCTGATCAGGCCTAGTTTCTCTAATTGGGGTGCAGCAGTGGTGTTTGTCCCAAAATCTGACGGTACTCTACGGCTATGTGTGGATTATCGTGATCTGAACAAACAGACAATAAAGAACAAATATCCATTGTCGCGGATTGATGATCTGTTGGATCGATTAAATGGAGCACAAGTATTCTCAAGAATGGACCTAGCTACAAGTTTCCATCAATTTCGAATTGCCGAAGAATGTGTTCCAATGACAGCATTCAGAGGTCCCGACTTATTCTATGAGTGGTTAGTAATGCCGTTTGGCTTATGTAACGCTCTAGCTTACTTTGTCGATCTGATGAATAGAGTGTTCAGAGGAGTTTTGAATAAATTTGTTCTGGTTTTTATTGATGATATTCTAATCTTCTCTAAATCAAAGGCCGAACATGAAAAGCATCTGGAGCAGGTTCTAGAAATTCTGAGATGAAATGTATTAAAAGCCAAATTTTCCAAATGTATATTCTGGCAAGATGAAGTGAAATTTCTGGGCCACGTCGTATCAAAAGAAGGAATCACTGTGGATCCAAGTAAAATCACAGCTATTCAGAATTGGAAACAGCCCAGTACCCCCACTGAAGTCCGCAGTTTTCTCGGATTGGCTAGCTATTACCGGAAGTTCGTTAAAAACTTTTCGAAGATATCTGGTCATTTAACAAAGCTTACGAAGAAGCATTCTAAATTCAAATGGACTCCAGAAAGTGAGGAGGCTTTTGAAGAGCTAAAGTTAAGACTAACGACTGCTCCAGTGTTAACCATCATCGATGGAAACCAGGATTTAAAAGTATGGACAGATGCTTCCAGAGAAGGCCTTGGCGCAGTGTTAATGCAGAGGGGCCAAGTGATTGCTTATGCTAGCCGTCAACTGAAGCCGCACGAGAAAAACTATGTAACTCATGATCTTGAGTTATTGGCTATCATATTCTCTTTAAAAATCTGGAGACCTTATCTTCTGGGTGAGAGATTTGAACTGTTTACAGATCATCAGTCATTGAAGTATCTGTTCACCCAGAAAGACTTGAATCTGAGGCAGCAACGTTGGCTGGAGTTCCTTGCAGCATACGACTTTGAGAATATATACACTCCAGGGAAAGCCAATGTCGTGGCCGATGCACTGAGCCGAAAGAATGTAATGATCGCCAGTTTTATTATCACGACTTCATTGCTAGATAAAATATCTGCTCTTCAGGAGGATGATCACTTCATTCAGAAGATCAGAGAGATAATTCAACAAGGCGAACCCTCGAGTTTTCAAGTTGATAATGATGGAATTCTAAGGCTCAAAGGTCGAATCTGTGTCCCTAACATTCCTGAGCTTTGAAAGGAAGTACTGGATGAATGCCACAAGTCAAAACTCAGTATCCATCCAGGAGTAAGCAAAATGTATAATGACATTAAACGCACTTTCTGGTGGAAGTCGATGAAGAGGGACATTTCTTTATATGTTAGTCGATGCCCTACTTGCCAACTAGTCAAGAGCGACCAACAGAAGCTAGCTGGATTATTACAGCCACTAGAAGTTCCTGGCTGGAAGTGGGAACATATTTCTATGGATTTCATTGATGGTTTACCCAGAACCAGAAGGGGAAATGACAGTATTTGGGTGATCGTAGATCGCTTCACGAAGACTGCCCATTTCATACCTGTCAGATCAAACGCTCAGAGTCTGGCGCAGATATACTTCAGGGAAATAGTTAGACTACATGGGGTGCCGCTCAGTATAGTCAGTGATAGAGATACAATATTCACTAGCAAATTCTGGGAAGCATTTCAAGTCGAGCTGGGAACGAAGTTAAACCTAAGCACCGCTTATCATCCTCAGACAGACGGTCAGACTGAGAGGGTGAATCGTATTTTAGAAGATCTATTGCGGGCTTGTGTTATAGATTTTGGTGGATCATGGGAAGACCATCTGCATTTGGCTGAATTCTCTTATAACAACAGCTACCAGGCGAGTCTGACAATGTCGCCATTCGAAGCATTATATGGTAGACCGTGCCGATCTCCTGCTCGTTGGGTCGAACCAGGTAATAGACTTGTGTTGGGTCCTGATATGAGTCGAGAAGCTGCTGACAAAGTCGATTTTATTAAGAAGCGATTACTCGCCGCTCAAAGCCGACAAAAGAGCTATGCCGATAGAAGGAGAAGAGATATATCCTTTGCTGTTGGCGACTATGTATATTTGAAAGTATCGCCGATGAGAGGAGTAATCCGGTTCGGTAAAACTGGAAAGTTGGTGCCCAAATTCATTGGTCCGTTTCCTATTCTAGAACGGATCGGAACTCTCGCTTATAGGGTCAAACTGCCTGATTGGTTGCCTGGAGTTCATGATGTATTTCACATATCTCAACTTCGAAAGCACGTTCATGATCCAGACTTGATCGTGGAAGAAGCAGCTCAACAGGACATTGAAATTACTCCAGAATTAGCTGTGAGAAGAGAGCCGCTAAAAATTATCGGCAAAGAAACCAAAGAGCTGAGAAACAAGAAGGTTCACTTAGTCAAAGTGCAATGGAGTGGAGATCCGCGAGATTGTACTTGGGAAACTGAGGAGAGCATTCAGAAAGCTTATCCTAGATGCCAAGTAGATATCTCTGATTGACTCCGGTGCAAGGTACATTTACCATACTTTGCATTACCATTTAATTCTCTACTCTGTTGTTATTTTCTTTCCATGGATGTGCGCTTTTAAATTCTATAGTCTGCATGATTTTAAAAGGAGTATAGAAATTGATTAGTATATTTTTGAAAGGTTGAAAACAATTGGATTGGTTGTTGTGTTGTGGGATTGTAAATTTATCAAACCACTTTCGACTTTGTTCCTTTTCGGGGACGAAAAGTTTTAAGTGGGGGAGATTGTAACGACCCAGAAAATCTGAACCAATTTAAAATTTTTAAATTGGCTAAAATAATGGATTTTAAATATTTAAAATAAATATTTTAAATAATGGCAATGAAAAGTGAGTATGAATCGACAATTGAAAAACGATTATAATTAATTATAATTATAAACAAGGCTTGAAAAGGCGCTGCAGTTTCAAAAATTGAATTCAAACTTTGTCGGACTGTACCGGGTGCAAAACAATCCAAATTTTAGTGAAACCAAAAATATTTAAATCTGTTAGTGAATACCTTTCTAACGAATCTGAAAAATCGAAATTTCATAGCGGAAAGCAAAAGTTATGGCAGAATGAATGTTCAGAAGGGTCGCTATGGAATTTATATAGCCCGTGAAATTGGCCATTTTGCAAAACGACCTCGGAATTCGACGAAACCACTTTTGTTGGATCCGGGATGTGAAGTTATTGCTAGGTTTCAAATTTCATAATTTTTGAAGCTAGTATGTGAGCTTGGCAAGGGAAAATGTGTTTTGGTCAATTACAGTTAAATTGGATCGACCAGAAATGGGCCTTTTTGCAAACGGTCTCAGAATTTGACGAAACTAGTTTTGTTGGGACCGTATCGTCAAAACATAGCTAGATTCATTTTTCTGGAATTTTTCGAATCAGTTTGTGGCCCTGGCAAATTGAAATGCACGTTCAAATCAAATATTGAATGTTTTATATTTTAAATTTGAAAAATAACTGACTGTAACAGTCGAATGGGCCTACGAAACATATCCCATTGTGTCCGGGATGGGGGTATTTAGCTAGAGATGACAGACGTTGGATTTGATTTGGAGTTGTGGTGTTGAACAAGAAATTTACGAATTAAAATAATATTATATTTATATATAAACCTAGATTTTATAAACCCTAACCCTCATAAAAAAAGAATCCCGCCGCCAGCTCCTGCAACCAATGGACAAAATCGCTCCTTTCTTTCCTCATCAAAATCTTCCAACCCAATTCAATTTAAGTCTTGGTTATTAAACAAAAATGATAGAGATTCTTAAGGGCTTTCAATCTGTACCACTATGATCAATTAATTCGGAGCATTGGACGAGATTTTGGGGTTGGAAGACACCGGTTTTCGACTGGAATTGCTGATGATGGCCCCCCACCGAGTTGGCCTGAACCCTGGCCGCGGGGAGCTCCTGTGTAGGACGACGTCATGGTGGCTTCAGATCAGCTCCTGGCGCGTCGATTCTTGTGCACGAGGGAACCCTAGAAGTGGATCGATGGGTTTGATAACGGCCAAGAAGAACGAACGATGGCCGGGGATTGTGTAGGAAGAAAGGTTAAAGATTTTAATTAATTATTATATTAATTAACTTTAAACTGTCGTTAAGGTTCATAAATCCATATCTTTTCCATAGGAGGTCGAAAAATTACAAACTTGGATCCGTTATGATCGTGATGACGAGAGCTTCGCTAGAAAACTGACCGCATATTTTTCTGAGCCTTCTGCTATTTTTGGTGGAGTGGAACCCAATGTGAGATTTCTAATTTATAAACAACATGGAAAACGATGATGTATAAATTATATAGTCGATGTATGAGTTATATAAGTGTTGTACACCTCATGTATAAGCGTTGTATAAGTTGTACGTTCGTTGTATAAGTTGTACGTTCAATGTATAAGTTGTATATGCGTTGTAAAAATTATATATATGAGTTGAAATAAAAGTGAATTGCTATATATAAATATAAATATATATATACGCCCCTCGTCCACAAACCATGGACGATATTTATTGATTGTGATTGGTGTGAAATTGATTGATAGCGAATGGTTGTTTGGGATTGTTTGTGGTTGATATTGATTGATTGTGGTTGAAAAATACCCATTTGTGGTTGAGAAATATTTGGTTGAAACCACATAGGATTAGTTTGTGGAAATGAAATAAATATATACATGCCGCCTGCGTGCGAACTAGATGCATGATTCCCATTGTCAAAAACCGCGAGGTTTTAAGGTAGAGCGAGGAGCCGTACTAGGGACGGTCCCGGTTTTAACTACCCTGCCGTTATGCTGCCGAAATTTTGAATAATATTCATGTGTTTGAATTATTTTCATTTGCTGAAACTATATTTATTCATTGAATAGAAAACCTTCATGTGTTGAATAAATATTCGTTCGTTGATTAGAAATTCATGTGTTGAATGGTATTCAGGTTTTAAATATAAAAATCACATTTTTATCTATATATAGAAACTATAGAAAACCTTCATGTGTTGAATCGATATTCATTCGTTGATTAGAAATTCATGTGTTGAATGGTATTCATATTTTGAAATAAATTGTTTTATAATAAAAATCACCTTTTTATCATCCATATGGACGATGTAAAATAATCTCGTTTTCAAATAAATTGTTTTATAATAAAAATCACCTTTTTATCATCCATATGGACGATGTAAAATAATCTCGTTTTAAAAGAAATTGTTTTATAAGAAAAATCCTATTTTTATCACCTATATAAACTATATAAAATAATAGTGTTTAGAAATGAACTGTTTTACAATAAAAATCACATTTTTATTATATACACGAATTGTTGAAATGTGAAGTGTTAAAAATAGCCACTCGTTCAAATATATATATATGAGTTGAAATATTCATTAATTAGCTAATGATATGATTTTTTTTCCTATACATGTAACATTAGAATGAATGGTGTTTTTAAACCAAATGGAATCAAATATGAAGTTGAATGGAAAATGATAAACGATAAGAACTGTATATATGTACATGCATATTTATTGAACAGGTTATAACAAAGGGGCTAGAGAAGAGGAATAAAATTTTGTGCCCGACAAATAGGTACACATTTACTGTTTTGTTTGGGTGATGATTTTATGAGCCTGTTGGCTAGCCGCTTGGCTTTTTCTTTTTCTTTTTGACATGAGACGCCCGTGTGGCTATTTGGGAATTTTCCCAGCCCCTCCCGTACAAAGGAGGTTATGGCGAAATTTTCCAAAATTTTAAGGCGTTAGTGAAATATTTGAAGTAAAAACGATATTGAAATGGTTGAATGAACTATATTTATATAAATATATAAATATATATAAATATAAATAAAATTAAAATGAAACGTGGCCGTGCAGTTCGTATTTTGAAACCGTGATTTCAAACAACTAGTGCGGGAAATCCGACCATTGGATTTTCGCGAAATCGCAACCTTTGGGTCCGCTTTGGAAAAATCTTTCCAACGGCACCAACTTTGTAAAAATCCAACGGTTGCATTTTCTGGAATGTTTAATTCAAATCTGAAGAAAAACAGCGCCAGAAACGATTATATTTATTTATATTTATAAATATAATTATATTTAATCGAATAACGACGCTGCAGTTCGTATTTTGAAATCGAAACTTCAAACGATTGTACCGGGAGATCCGACCGTCGGATTTTTGCGAAATCGGAACCGTTGGATACGTTTTGAAAAGACCTTTCTAATGATGTAAATTTTGTGAAGATCCAACGGTTAGATTTTCAGATATGTGTAAATCAAATCTGAAGAAAAACAGCGCCACGGCCGCGCTATGGCCCGAAGCGTCGTTTTGAATAAATTGGCTATTTTTAAATAAATAAAAATAGCGATAAATCGTTATAAAATATCATAAACAATATGGAATGGAAATAAACTGAATTTGCTCAATTTATCTTGTATTTGATGGTTGAATGTGTTTGGTGTGAAAATTACATTAAAGAACAAAATTGGTGTTGTCGAATGATTTAACCATTGAAATAAATTGATTTAAAATTCTAAATATACGTAAATTGTTTGAAAAGGCCGAGTTGATTCTCATTTCAAATAACTGACCGGCGATTGAAAGTTGAAGATGAAGACGAGGGTCGAAGACCGGAGATCTTCACCTCGTTTGGATGGTAACCGAGGTCCTGATTGGGAGGCATCCCAAAATATGGATAATGAGTGGTGATCGTTCAGACGTACGTGGTGATCGAAGGGTTTGTGAGGTATTTAGTGCCTCCGGTTTCGTTCAGACCCAGAACGGACTTGTAAATGGACTGTGTGTCTGACATTGGATTTTATTCTGTGTTGATTGATCTCTATTAAATATACATCTGTTTGGCGGCGGAGAATTTATTCTTTTGCTTAACGCCCTTCTCTGAAACGCACGAGCTCAGAGGTTGTATATCGATGGACATCAGTCGCATGGCATGAATTGCCTGTGTGGCATGCTAAGATGCAGTGATCAGGGCTTCTGTTGAAAAGCAAAGTCTTGTGGTGATGATCAAAGCACCGCCTGTGTGGCGTAGCTTTGTGTATAACGTGAATTCGCGAGCCTCACACCCCGGTATGAACCAGAAACGGGAGGAAGGACCTCAGGGAGGACATGTGTTTCTTTCTAGCTAGGGTGGTGTCAGTGACCTACCAGCCCTGACATTTATATACTTTTCACCTATGTGGTTGTTGATGTTGCGAGGCGCCTCGGTTAGATCGGACGATCCGGGTCCGATGGAGTCATTCGTTGGCTCGTTTACGCCCCAAAGGGCGGGGAAACGTATTGTTCAGGAATTTTAATCCACATCGATGGACCGGCCATGTCGCTCCTAGGGTCACTCGAGCTCTGATCCTGTGGCTCGGGCTAGAGAGTCACGAATTCGGTAAGGACTATCTTTTGCCTTGGTTCATGACGGAAATCCAATTCCCAAATACGACATCGTGCGGTTTTGATTGTATATATATATGGCGACATGATATATGGTACCCATGCCGTCTATGATTGATAGTAATGATTGAAATTGTTTTTGAAACATATAAACACTAGTCATAATATCAAATGCTTTTGTTTTATTCGTATCAATCATATTTTGTCCATTATAAGGTAAACCTCTATCCTCCGGTTTGCGTTGCATTGTGTGATGTGAACTGAGTCTTATAATGGCTTCATTTTTATAAAATGCATTGCGTTGTTTAAAAGAAAGATTGGTTTTAAAGCACTGGCAATCCAATGGAGTAAACCCGTTCCACGAAAGTGGCGTGGTCCTATGATTAGCCAAATTATATATGTGTTGAGTAGATTTCTCATACCAGTCCCATGACTGCGTAGTTTGTTTCACTTTCAAACTCGGGTGCCCCTTTTTCCATGGGCAGCCTTGTATTCAGGTTTAGCTGGTTCTTTCTGGATAGCTGGAGCTGAAGATGGATTCTATCATTTATCTCTTTTTATGCTATTCAGCTCCTATTGTACATATTATGTTTGTTTCCGCTGTAGACATTTATGTATAGCTGAACTGTATTTTTACCTAAGTATGATCCGGTATACAGTGTAACTCTGATGATTACTTTTATATAGTAATTCTATTGTTCATTATCTGGTGTATTTAATTATTCTGTTCTGCTATTATCTGTTTCTGTGTTATATTCCAAAGATAACCCTTGCCGCCGTCAGTACGGGGTTTGGGGTCGTCTCACCTGACCTATTAATCCCATGAAGTAAAACTGGTAATATTTCATATCTAACACCACGGTATTGTCGGTAAATTCGATTACCATTTCACGTTCAAATCTAATTAAAGATTTAACTATCGCCTGGAGCAAAACTGGTGATACTCCATTCTCGATCATTTTAATCTAATTAAAGATTCATTAAAACTCCACTTAGTTTCAATCTTTAACTGGGTTAAAGAATCAGTGTCATTTAAAACACAGTTCACGATAAACCCAAAATCAACTCACATTTCAATCAGTCCCTAACCGTAAATTGGCATGTGAGCAGTTCCCTAAGTATTAACCCCGAAGGCCGAAACCAACATCAGATCAATACCCCAGAAACCATTCAACTAAACTAATCTCCAGTTAGTTTCTGATTTTCTTAACTTCTTTGGGTCTAAGAGCAGTATTATTGAAGATACCGTTCACGACAACCCAAAATCACATTATATTAATTATCGGGTTAAAGAACAAGTGTTATTTAAAATAATGTTCACGATAAACCCAAAAATCAATATCAATTCAACTCCAATTAAATATTATTTAATTAGTACACTTCATTAAATCCAAATAAAAAGATTTAATCTTTTCTCAACTGGGTTCAAGAACAGTGTTAGTCAAGACACCATTCACGACAAACCCAAATCACATTTGATATTAAATACAAGGCTCTGAATAGAAAATATATCGGCTTATATTCAATATCAAATTCTACGACCAACAAATATCGTATTGGAAATAACGATATATATATCTATATCTTTCAAATTTCCATAACAACATCTGTATAATCACGAAATCCAACATCGAAATATTCCGAAGACAATTTCGATTCAAACCCATTCCAATGCAATCATTGGAAATTCTGGTTATTTTCAAAACCATTTCAAATTCAATTTATTTATTTAAAAATAAATAGAATTATAATTCTATTTCAAAACTAGTTCATTTCGATAAAAATCTATTTTTATCTTTTCAAATATGGAGTTTTTCATCCCAATTTTTCCCAAATCATTTCTTATGATTTTACATAAATTATTACTATTTTTAATAATTTTATCAAGGCCCGTACAGTCGATTTCCATCCATCGAACTGCACTTACACCGACCTTTTTCAAATTTGATTTGGACATAATTCCAAATCCAACCGTTAGATTTCTAATTTCTAATATTCGTTAGAAAGCTCTTTTCGATACGAACCCAATGGTTCCGGTTTCAGGAGAATCCGACGGTCGGATCTCCCGTAATATCCGTTTGAAGTCAATGGTCGAAATTCGCGAACTGCCGCGGCGCGGCGCGTTCTATTCAGGCCAATATATTATATATATATATATATATATATATATATATATAATATATATATATAATATATACTTCGTCGATTTCAATTCAAAACGTATTTTATAAATCGTTTTAAATTCGTTTTCAAAAACGGTTTCAACTTCATATTCAATTTCAAATCAAAATTGAATATCCCAATATAAATTCGTTTTAAATTCATTTCAAAACGATTTCAATTCAATTTCAATTCGAATTCATTTCTATTCATTTAAATTCGAATTCATTTCTATTCATTTTCAATTCGAATTTCAAATCTATTTCAATATTTATTGAAAAATGAATAAAATCGATATAAATATCGTTCACGTCAAAATGGCGTCAATCTAACCAACGCGGCTTCATATGTTTCTATTTTCAAATATTCTATTTCAAATATTTCTATTTCAAATATTTCTATTTCAAATATTTCTATTCAAATATTTCTATTCACATATTTCTATTCAAATATTTTTATTTCAAATATTTCTTTTTTGAAACTGGAATGAGGCCCAATCAATTACCATATAATGTTAATTATATGGATTTCCTACAACACATGTATACATCAACAACGATGAATAATCAACCATCATCCAAAGTGCATTGTACACTGTATAAGCATTAAAATATAAATATTCAACGCTTATAACAGTCTGTCAATCAATCGATCGACATACAACTAAACAATCGGGATTAGTGTACGTCAAATATCGTCCCAATACCCGTGTGGGGTTTCAAACAATCAAATACAGATTTTATTTGTGCAGTTGGGCGATGTGTTAAATTTATCGACCCAATCAATATCAGTCAAATGTGTGTATATAAACAAATCGTCCGATTTGTTTATTTTTATTTCATTTCATATACACGTTAAAAATTTTATTTTTAACTATAAAATATTTTAACTATATAAATATTTTATTTTCATTTCACATCACATCACACAATCAATTACACATCAAAATCAAACAAACAAACAAACAAACAAGCCGTCCATGGTCTGTGGACGACGGGTGTCGGGTGCTACTAAACACCGTCTGCATCCTAGTATATATTTCAACTAGAAAAATTAAATTAAAGGTGAGAAGTTCTCACAGAATAGCTAATCCAATCCCACGGCTCTTCTTAGGTAGAAATCTTCGTCGTTCTTGCCTCTTGTCACTTCCTTTGCCCGTGTTCTCTACATATGTAAAAATCGAATTTTTACTTCGCTATTCAATATATAAAAATCGAATTTTTACTTCGCTATTCAATATATAAAAATTGAATTTTTACTTTGCTATTCAATATAGAAAAATCGAATTTTTACTTCGCTATTCAATATATAAAAACCGAATTTTTACTTCGCTATTCAATATATAAAAATCGAAATTTTACTTCGCTATTCAATATATAAAAATCGAATTTTTACTTTGCTATTCAATATATAAAAATCGAATTTTTACTTCGCTATTCAATATATAAAAACCGAATTTTTACTTCGCTATTCAATATATAAAAATCAAATTTTTACTTCACTATTCAATATATAAAAATCGAATTTTTACTTTGCTATTCAATATATAAAAATCGAATTTTTACTTCGCTATTCAATATATAAAAATCGAATTTTTACTTTGCTATTCAATATATAAAAATCGAATTTTTACTTTGCTATTCAATATATAAAAATCGAATTTTTACCTTGCTATTGAATATATAAAAATCATATTTTTATTATGCTATTCAATATATAAAAATCACATTTTTACTATGCTATTATACGTATAAAGATTTCGCTTTTTCAAATATAAAGATTATATTTTTATATTCTCTATTCTATAGAAATTTCATTTTCAATATACTACTTATATAAAAATAGTATTTTAATATCTTCTACTATATAAAGGTCATATAAAGATCAAATTTTTAACACTTCTATAATGTAAAAATCACATTTTTATTACTCGCCTTATATAAAAATCATATTTTTATTATTAAAAATCACTTCTTTTTCCTAGCTAATGAACGAATAAAAATATTTCCATTGCTACTATACAGATAAAATTTCTAGTGAAAATCATAACTATCATACGATTAAAATCATAACAACTTACCACTGTTCTAGGGTTTTTTTCTAGAAAGCTCGCCGAAGAAAATCAAATCCGTGGAGCGAGAAGCGTCGATGCTCGATCGAAGGGGGGTGGGGTTTCTCGCCGTTTGAAAGCAGGGGGGAAAAGTGGTTCGCTGGTCTGCACAGAGGGAAGGGGGTAGGGCGCTGGGCGGTCGGTGGAGAGGCTGAGGCGTGGAGGGAAGAGCAGGCGGTGGCGGGTTGTGGCGTGGAGGGGTCCGCGGTGGCTTCTTGCGATGGGGGTTTTGTGCGTCGCAGAAGGAAGAAGGAGGGAGAGGTGGGGCGTCGGAGGCGAGAGGGGCGAAGGCGGAGGCTGGCGATGGTGGACGGAGGTGGTGGGGCGACGGTGGAGGGCGCCAGTCGAGCTAGGGCGCGATTTTTCTCTTTTTTTTTATTTCGATCTGAGAATGAAGGGGGGGGGGGCAGAGAGATAAAGGAGAGGAGAGGGTTTATATTTTTTTTTTTAAATTTCAAAAAGTTGACTTTTACATACGACCTCTAAACGAGGCCCACCGCCTGTCGTCCATAGCTAATTACGCCCATTCCGAGCACAATGGGATATGTATCGTAAGCTGATTCGAACATTTCGATCAGTTTCCGTTAAAATCTACATATAACTCTATATATTGAATTTGAACGCGCATTTCAATTCACCGGGGTCACATACTAACTCGAAAAATTCCAGAAAAATAATTTCTAGCTTCGTATTGACGATACGGTCCTAACAAAACTAGTTTCGTCAAATTTTGAGGCTGTTTGAAAAATGGCCATTTTCCAGTCGATTAAAATCAACTGGAATTGGTCAAACGCGTTTTCCTTTGCCACGCTCACATATTGATTCGAAAAATTATGAAATTTGAAACCTAGCAATAATTTGACACTGCGGATTCAACAAAAGTGGTTTGGTCGAAATCCGAGGTTGTTTGCAAAATGGCTATTTTTAAGGGCATGAATTTCATAGCGACTATTCAGAAATTTCAACTGGACATATCTTTTGATTCCCGTTATGAAATTTTGATTTTTCGGATTCGTTGGAAAGATATTCACAATTAGATCCCATTATTTTTGGTTTCACTAAAATCCGGTTTGTTTTGCACCCGGTACATTCATTTGAAAATTGAAATCGAATTATCGAACTACCGCGCCATTTTCAATTCCTTTTATAATTATATATAATTATTTATATTCTAACGACGGCGTATATAAATATATTCGTTCGAATTATATTCAAAAATAAATTTCTCGTTGATATTATTTAATATAATTCATTTAAAATAATCAAAATTCGCTAAAATTGCCAAGATAAATTTTTTAAACTGGCCCAGATTTTCGGGTTGTTATAATCTCCCCCACTTAAAACTTTTCGTCCCCGAAAAGGAACAAAGTCGAAAGTGGTTTGATCAATCAACTCTACGTTCGATCTGGCTTCCCTTCTCCAACTTTTCAGTTTCTGAGAATTTTCAAATTCTTCAAAAATTTGGCTAACACCCGGAATTTTCGAAAAATTTCGCCATAACCTCCCCTGCACCGGGGGCCACGGGAAAATCCCGAAATTGCCATACAGGCCTTCTGATCTCAAAAAGAAAAAGAAAAAGCCAAGCGGCTAGCCAATAGGCTCATAAAATCATCATCACCCAAACAAAACAGTAAATTATGTAGTAAACATGTACCTATTTGTCGGGCAAACAAATTTTATTCTCTGCTCTAGCCTCCTTGCTATGACCTGTTCAATGTAAGTATATGTATATGCAAGCAAATGCGACCAAATTTCAATACAATTCACTATTTGATTCAAATTGGCTATATGGTTCAAATTTTATCAAACAAATAACCAAACAACACAAACATCAATCAATTAGTTGGTTTTCATTTCAAATGCATAACTTTGATATATAGTCAAAAATCAGATTTTTGATGCCAAATCACACAATAAGCCCTATCTAATTTCGGTTCTCACACCAGTCAATTGGAAATTTATAGAAATCTCACTTTCGAAACTCGAGAATAAATACTGGCGACGGTGCCCCATCGCCAGAATTATCCCCGGGCAATTAGAGTATGATTCTATAACTATCCAGTATATTAAAACTTCGAATACACGTTTGCAAGACATATATGCAAAATCTTTATATATCGGATTGTCCCGATCAATATAGAATAAATAATCAAATACGAATAGTTGATTTAAATTGTCAAAACAAAACTTGTTTTTCACTTTAAAAAATATACTCTTCACACTCGTTCTAGGATACTACTGATCCCATCTCTAACGAGTCATTCTCATTGGATATTGCTAATCCAATATCTGATGAATTCTTTCGTACGGTTCTAATGTGCCTTGTTCTCTGAGCTTTGTAAACCAAAGCTCTGATACCAAATGTGACAAAAAGGAATTTCGCTCGATCCGAATCAGTCGCTAAACCGATCTAGACCGTTCGAAACGCCTGATTGTTTTGAGAACACGACAAAATAGAACGCAGACGGAAGGACATTTCATTGTATATTACAACAATGCATCAGATTACAAGAATATACAGAGTATAAATGAATAAATATTACACAGAAATATCAGAGATTTAGATTACATTTAAATACATAGCAGCGGAAAATAATACAATACACAACTAGAAGAGATATATGGATACAAAGCTTTCCGGATATCGTTCCAGCTGCAAACCAGGATCCTGTGAATATAAATCTGCAAAACCAAAACTACTAGCTGTCCGTGTCAAAATAAGGGCACCCAGAGTTTAGGTTAAAACAATAAACTCCAGGTCAGTCATGGGACTGGTGTGAGAACTAAAATAGTTATTAATCTTTATTTTTAAAGCTAGGTAAATCAAGGGACCACGCCGTATAACACGGAACGAGTTTCCTCCCAAGAATACCAGTGCATAAAACAAACAGCGCAATGCTAAATAAAAAAAATGAAGCTGTTATAAGACCCAGGTCCTATCACACAATGCAACGCAAGCCGGAGGATAGGGTTTTCCCTTATAACAGCCAAAGAATGCTTGATACGTTTAAAACAAATCATTTGATACTATAATAAGTGTATAGTGTTTAAAACAATTTCAAATCATAAGTATCAATCATAGGCGGCATGGGTACCATATATCATGTCGCCATACTAGTTCTACAATTAAAACCGCAAATGTCACGTATTTGGAAATTGGATTTCCATCTATGAACCGAGGCTTGGGATCGTCCTCTACCGATTCGAGACGCTCTAGCCCGTGTCTCAGGCAAGCGCGCAGGTAAGCCTTGGATCGTCAGGGCTGGTCCACCGATGTGGATTATTATGCTTGAACACTATGTTTCCCCGGCCTTTGGGGTGTAAATGAGCCAACGAATGACTCCATCGGACCCGGATCATCCGATCAAACCGAGGCGCCTCGCAACAGCAACAACCACACAGGTGAAAAGTATATAAATGTCAGGGCTGGTAGGTCGCTGACACCACCCTAGCTAGAAAGAAATGCATGCCCTCCCTGAGGTCCTCTCCCGTTTTTGGTTCACAACCGGGGTGTGAGGCCCGCGAATCAACGTTACACAAAGCTATGCCACACAGGCTGTGCTTTGATCATCACCACAAGACTTTGCTTTTCAACAAAAGCCTCGATCAATTGCATCTTAGCATGCCACACAGGCAAACCACCCTATGCAACCGATATCAGTCACATAGAATGAAATCCAATGTCAGACACACAGTCCAGTTACAAGTCCGTTCTGGGTCTGAACGAAACTGGAGGCACTTTCCTCGCATATCCATCGATCTCCAAGCACATCTGGACGACCATCGATTGATTCCCTCATCTTGGGTGTACAGCCCAATCAAGATCATCAGTAATTACCCAAATGACGTGAAGACCCCCGGTCTTCGACCACCGTCTTCATCTTCGACTTATCGTCGCATCAGTTATTCAGAATGGGATAAACCCGGTCTTTCCGAATAACTCACGTATATTTTAAATGAGTGTTACACAAACACAACATACGCCTCATTCCAATTCATCAGTCACTAACCGTAAATTAATCAAGAGAATAATTCCCCAAATATTAACCCCGAAGGCCGAAACCAACATCAGATCAATATCCAGAAAACCATTCTGCTTAGCTAACCGACAGTTAGTTTCTAAATTTCACTTTCCAAGGGAAAGGTTCCCATTAATTTTATCAAAGATAAATTCTTTAATTTATTCTTTAATCTATTTTTGAATTTCGATTTAACTAGTCGGGATTAACGAACCTTACCGAAGTAATCATTTGTTTTAATTTCCCAACCCTGACCTATTCATCCCATGAAGTAAAACTGGTAATATTTCATATCTAACACCACGGTGTTATCGGTAAATTCAATTACCATTTCACGTTCAAAACTAATTAAAGATTTAACTATCGCCTGGAGCAAAACTGGTGATACTCCATTCTCAATCATTTTAATCTAATTAAAGATTCATTAAAACTCCACTTAGTTTCAATCTTTAACTGGGTTAAAGAATCAGCGTCATTTAAAACACAGTTCACGATAAACCCAAAATCACCTCACATTTCAATCAGTCCCTAACCGTAAATTAGCAAGTGAGCAGTTCCCTAAGTATTAACCCCGAAGGCCGAAACCAACATCAGATCAATACCCCAGAAACCATTCAACTAAACTAATCTCCAGTTAGTTTCTGATTTTCTTAACTTCTTTGGGTCTAAGAGCAGTATTATTGAAGATACCGTTCACGACAACCCAAAATCACATTCTATTAATTATCGGGTTAAAGAACAAGTGTTATTTAAAATACTGTTCACGATAAACCCAAAAATCAATATCAATTCAATTCCAATTAAATATTATTTAATTGGTACACTTCATTAAATCCAAATAAAAAGATTTAATCTTTTCTCAACTGGGTTCAAGAACAGTGTTAGTCAAGACACCATTCACGACAAACCCAAATCACATTTGATATTAAATACAAGGCTCTGAATAGAAAATATATCGGCTTATATTCAATATCAAATTCTACGACCAACAAATATCGTATTGGAAATAACGATATATATATATCTATATCTTTCAAATTTCCATAACAACATCTGTATAATCACGAAATCCAACATCGAAATATTCCGAAGACAATTTTGATTCAAACCCGTTCCAATGCAATCATTGGAAATTCTGGTTATTTTCAAAACCATTTCAAATTCAATTTATTTATTTAAAAATAAATAGAATTATAATTCTAGTTCAAAACTAGTTCATTTCGATAAAAATCTATTTTTATCTTTTCAAATATGGAGTTTTTCATCCCAATTTTTCCCAAATCATTTCTTATGATTTTACATAAATTATTACTATTTTTAATAATTTTATCAAGGCCCGTACAGTCGATTTCCATCCATCGAACTGTACTTACAGCGACCTTTTTCAAATTTGATTTGGACATAATTCCAAATCCAACCGTTAGATTTCTAATTTCTAATATTCATTAGAAAGCTCTTTTCGATACGAACCCAACGGTTCCGGTTTCAGGAGAATCCGACGTTCGGATCTCCCGTATCCGTTTGAAGTCAATGGTCGAAATTCGCGAACTGCCGCGGCGCGGAGCGTTCTATTCAGGCCAATATAATATATATAATATATACTTCGTCGATTTCAATTCAAAACGTATTTTATAAATCATTTTAAATTCTTTTTCAAAAAGGTTTCAACTTCATATTCAATTTCAAATCAAAATTGAATATCCCAATATAAATTCGTTTTAAATTCATTTCAAAACGATTTCAATTCAATTTCAATTCGAATTCACTTATATTCAATTTCAATTCGAATTAATTTCTATTCATTTAAATTCGAATTCATTTCTATTCATTTTCAATTCGAATTTCAAATCTATTTCAATATTTATTGAAAAATGAATAAAATCGATATAAATATCGTTCACGTCAAAATGGCGTCAATCTAACCAACACGGCTTCATATGTTTCTATTTTCAAATATTCTATTTCAAATATTTCTATTTCAAATATTTCTATTTCAAATATTTCTATTTCAAATATTTCTATTCATATATTTCTATTCAAATATTTTTATTTCAAATATTTCTTTTTCGAAACTGGAATGAGGCCCAATCAATTACCATATAATGTTAATTATATGGATTTCCTACAACACATGTATACATCAACAACGATGAATAATCAACCATCATCCAAAGTGCATTCTACACTGTATAAGCATCAAATATAAATATTCAACGCTTATAACAGTCTGTCAATCAATCGATCGACATACAACTAAACAATCGGGATTAGTGTACGTCAAATATCGTCCCAATACCCGTGTAGGGTTTCAAACAATCAAACACAGATTTTATTTGTGCAGTTGGGCGATGTGTAAAATTTATCGACCCAATCAATATCAGTCAAATGTCTGTATATAAACAAATCGTCCGATTTGTTTATTTTTATTTCATTTCATATACACGTTAAAAATTCTATTTTTAACTATAAAATATTTTTACTATATAAATAATTTTATTTTCATTTCACATCACATCACACAATCAACTACACATCAAAAACAAACAAACAAACAAACAAGCCGTCCATGGTCTGTAGACGACGGGTGTCGGGTGCTACTAAACATCGTCTGCATCCTAGTATATATTTCAACTAGAAAAATTAAATAAAGGTGAGAAGTTCTCACAGAATAGTTAATCCAATCCCACGGCTCTTCTTAGGTAGAAATCTTCGTCGTTCTTGCCTCTTGTCACTTCCTTTGCCCGTGTTCTCTACATATGTAAAAATCGAATTTTTACTTCGCTATTCAATATATAAAAATCAATTTTTTACTTCGCCATTCAATATATAAAAATCGAATTTTTACTTTGCTATTCAATATAGAAAAATCAAATTTTTACTTCGCTATTCAATATATAAAAACCGAATTTTACTTCGCTATTCAATATATAAAAATCGAATTTTTACTTCGCTATTCAATATATAAAAATCGAATTTTTACTTTGCTATTCAATATATAAAAATCGAATTTTTACTTCGCTATTCAATATATAAAAACCTAATTTTTACTTCGCTATTCAATATATAAAAATCGAAATTTTACTTCGCTATTCAATATATAAAAATCGAATTTATACTTTGCTATTCAATATATAAAAATCGAATTTTTACCTTGCTATTGAATATATAAAAATCATATTTTTATTATGCTATTCAATATATAAAAATCACATTTTTACTATGCTATTATACATATAAAGATTTCGCTTTTTCGAATATTAAGATTATATTTTTATATTCTCTATTCTATAGAAATTTCATTTTCAATATACTACTTATATAAAAATAGTATTTTTATATCTTCTACTATATAAAGATCATATAAAGATCAAATTTTTAACACTTCTATAATGTAAAAATCACATTTTTATTACCCGCCTTATATAAAAATCATATTTTTATTATTAAAAATCACTTCTTTTTCCTAGCTAATGAACGAATAAAAATCTTTCCATTGCTACTATACAGATAAAAATTCTAGTGAAAACCATAACTATCATACGATTAAAATCATAACAACTTACCACTGTTCTAGGGTTTTTTTCTAGAAAGCTCGCCGAAGAAAATCAAATCCGTGGAGCGAGAAGCGTCGATGCTCGATCGAAGGGGGGTGGGGTTTCTCGCCGTTCAAAAGCAGGGGGGAAAAGTGGTTCGCTGGTCTGCACAGAGGGAAGGGGGTACGGCGCTGGGCGGTCGGTGGAGAGTCTAAGGCGTGGAGGGAAGAGCAGGCGGTGGCGGGTTGTGGTGTGGAGGGGTCCGCGGTGGCTTCTCGCGATGGGGGTTTTGTGCGTCGCAGAAGGAAGAAGGAGGGAGAGGTGGGGCGTCGGAGGCGAGAGGGGCGAAGGCTGGCGATGGTGGACGGAGGTGGTGGGGCGACGGTGGAGGGCGCCAGTCGGTCTAGGGCGCGATTTTTCTCTCTTTTTTTTATTTCGATCTGAGAATGAAGGGGGGCCAGAGAGATAAAGGAGAGGAGAGGGTTTATATTTTTTTATTATTATTTTAAATTTCAAAAAGTTGACTTTTACATACGACCTCTAAACGAGGCCCACCGCCTGTCGTCCATAGCTAATTACCCCCATTCCGAGCACAATGGGATATGTATCGTAAGCTGATTCGAACATTTCGATCAGTTTCCGTTAAAATCAACATATAACTCTATATATTGAATTTGAACGCGCATTTCAATTTACCGGGGTCACATACTAACTCGAAAAATTTCAGAAAAATAATTTCTAGCTTCGTATTGACGATACGGTCCTAACAAAACTAGTTTCGTCGAATTATGAGGCCGCTGGAAAAATGGCCATTTTCCAGTCGATTAAAATCAACTAAAACTGGTCAAACGCGTTTTCCTTTGACACGTTCACATATTGATTCGAAAAATTATGAAATTTGAAACCTAGCAATAATTTGACACTGCGGATTCAAAAAAAGTGGTTTCGTCGAAATCCGAGGTCGTTTGCAAAATGGCTATTTTTAAGGGCCTGAATTTCATAGCGACTATTCAGAAATTTCAACTGGACATATCTTTTGATTCCCGTTATGAAATTTCGATTTTTCGGATTTGTTGGAAAGATATTCACAATTAGATCCCATTATTTTTGGTTTCACTAAAATCCGGTTTGTTTTGCATCCGGTACATTCATTTGAAAATTGAAATCGAATTATCGAACTACCGCGCCATTTTCAATTCCTTTTATAATTATATATAATTATTTATATTCTAACGACGGCGTATATAAATATATTCGTTCGAATTATATTCAAAAATAAATTTCTCGTCGATATTATTTAATATAATTCATTTAAAATAATCAAAATTCGCTAAAATTGCCAAGATAAAAAATTTAAACTGGCCCAGATTTTCGGGTTGTTACAAAGAATGATATCTTAGAAAAATTTCCAATAACTTTTCTATGATAACCCACTAATCCAAGAAAATCCCTTACCTTCCAAAATTGATTCTCAGAGAACTTGGTCTAGGACCTATGTTCTTATAGGGTACTGAATCCCTTCACCAAATACCAACTTATTCCTTTTTATCTTTTGATTATACCAAAATGTCATGCACATGGATTTCTACTAATTTATTCAAAAAATGCCCTGCTCATAAAGTCAACAAACGAGGCTAAAGTATTAGTTAGTCCAAAAAGGTATAACTAACTATTCATAAAACCCATTAGGCGTTCTTATAGAGATTTTGTTTATAATTCCTTCCACTACTCATTGTTAGAACATCACCTCTCAGGTTTTAATGACAACAATTATACAATCACAATATCTAAATAATTGCAGGAACACAAACTAGAAGACGAGATGATCGTCATTGAAGAAACTTTTTGAATTTAATTATCTTCATAAAGTCTTAGAAATAATATGTAAATATCTCTTGAATAATGCACACATAACATACAATCCTTTTCATTTAAGAAGATTTTTTGGCTTAAACCTGACATCTAATTTTATTTTCATATGTCTAGTGCACAAGCAAAATATTGTGCATATTATCATACTAGATGTCTGAAATCAAAACTAGATGTCTGACTTTGTACTTGAGAAATTCCCTTGGTAGAAACCTAACGGCTGATTTTCAATTCAGACGTCTGATTTTTAACTTAGGAAATTTTTCTGGTACAGATTAGGCGTGTGAAATTGAATCCGGACTCTGATCCTTTATAACTGGCATTTCTTTGAAAAATCACTTCTTTTCTTCTCAAAAGTTTTATATCCATTCTTCAAATGGTTACAGCTCTTGAGCAAATAAATTTGTTTTAATTGATGCAACCACTGATCACAACTGTTCAATGATTATATACGCATGGTTAAACACATGGACTATATTATCAAGTTCTCATTCTGGTAATCTTAGTCTTTAAACATATCAAAGTTTACTTTTCTCTCAAACATGATTTCAAAATTTATATATAAATGTTCATCCACATTCCACACTCAAGAGAGATTATACAATCATTTTTACTCAAAGAAAAAAAATCATGTTGAAGAAAAAAAAACTTTTCAAGTCAAAATTACTCTATAAAAAGCATGTTTCTTCAGGCGAAGTGAGGGTTTATTATTAGTGAAGAAAGGCTGAATAGGAACCTTGGAACAGGAGGTAGGATGGAATGTACAAACCAATATAAAAATTCTACTGTGATCTTCTTATTTTTTACATTTACTTTACTATTAATTACGATATTTATAATAGATCATATTGTGCATTTTTTAACTGGTATCTGAGCAGGTTCAATCAATTACAATAAATACATAGTTGATGTATTTATTTATTATGGCCCTTGCATTTCAAGACTAACACATCATGTCCACCAATTTTTATGGAATTCAACTATGCATACTGGTTAATACAAATGCGGTTATGTACGGAGCTAAATGGTCTAGAAACATAACAAGCAACTCAAAAAAAATATGAAGCACCCATGACCAAAATAAGTACTTGGACCGAATCACAAGTAATTGAAGCCACTAATAATTCTAAAGGCTATGAATGTACTACATTGTTATCTATATAAAAATGAGTTTTCACGTGTTATTTTTGTCAAACTCCATATGACATTTGTCGTACTCATCAAATCACTCATGAATGTACAACAAAAGTCAAGCAAAATATAATTTCAATTTTATAAAAACAATTATCTTCATTTAAAATAAAAACTAATAATTGATCAATATGTACTCATCGTTTCAAACTATACAATAATATTATGGCATCTAGAGTCAAATTTGAAAGAAGGATGCAGATTAAGGATCTTAAGGCTTATTTAACACTGAAGGGGTGATTATTGTTTAATGGTATTTAAAACTTGTATGAACCAAGTTAAACTTTAGCAGAAACAAATGCAAAACTCAAACACATAACAATCGTGGAATCAGTCACAAATGCAAAAAGTAAATAAAGTAGTAAAAAAAGAATATACCGGGATTTTTATACTAGTTCGGAGTTACCTACATCCAGTCTTGCACTAATACCTTATGCAGATTTTTTTTAAACTAATGTGGAGATTACAATCCTCAATTTATAAGGCCTAGGGTACCCTCCTGTCTCTGAGTCTAGGGAAAACTCTCTTGATTTATGAAACACAAGGTAACTCGATTAATTTCTAGGCACAACCACACCTTAACTAGAGAGACTTGTTATACATTATATTACAAATGTTCCTATAATTTTGAATAGATCTTTTATTCTTGATAGTGGGCAGAGAATCAAACAAGTGGAAGTTCCAGTTTAATTCACTAAGGCATTCAGCAGAGATTTGGCATGATATTTAAAAATATTAATATATGAGAATATGGATTTGTAGGGAAGAAGTAGAGAGAATATATGAAAATTTTGATAAAAAAATTGTTTTTGGTTAGGTATTTTTAGGGTAGCAACAACCATTTTCATTCAGGAAGGAATTCAAATGTAACGACACTTCTTTTGAAAATCGAAATTTTGAAGTCAATGGGCACTATGTCGACATGGGGTATCCCATGATATTGATATCTCTATGCTAAAATTGAAAATTGAATTTTGGTAAATAAGTGAAATTGATGTATAAATAAATCAAAATAATTCTGAAGTTTAAACAAACTAATTCTTTATATTATAAGATAGTATAATAGAATAAGAATATAGATTTAAAACATATATTTGTAATATATATATAAGTGATATTAAAACTTAAGTATTAATTATAATTCTGATATTTTAGACTTGAAATATTTAAACCGGAAGTTAGTGTAAAATCAAGAGATGTTTTCCTACAATTTTTTGAGTAAGTTTGAAAATGGGAAGTGGTTTAAAATATTTTGAAAACAAAAGCAATGGAGAGTTTTAAAGATAAAACACTTTTAGAAAAAATCTATAACAAGAAAAATTTGGAAACCATTTTGAAGTAGTTTTGTGAATTCCTACTTGCAGAGTATTTTGTTATGTCAAGCCTCGGTTCCTGCCAAAACTGGAGTTGGTTGTGGGTTCCATCTAGCTTTGGATTCCATCCTTTTAACAAAGCGAGAAGTGGGTTCCAACCCATAAGAAAATCAGAATAAAGATTTCAGTGCTATTATGAAGTTTTAACAAAAAATTCCTGACACTTATTTGTATCTTGAAGTCTTAATCATGATACTCATAAGTCTTCAAACTTGATATCTTCATTCTTAGTCTAGAGTTTTTATGTTTTATAGTCTTCAATAATTAATACTTGCATATATGTCCATATATATATATATATATATATATATATATATATATATATATGGAAATTATATATATATAGAGAGAGAAAAACGTGATAGTATATATTCTATAATAGTAATAGTAATAGTTAAAAAGTATGTTGTCATCAAAACCATCATCTCAGTTCCTTATAATCTCCCCCCTTTTGATGATGACAACTCTTGTGTATAAAATATACTTACCGTTCTTCAAATTCTCCTTATACTCCTCCTTACTCCAATAACTACCCTTACTCCATGCCTAGTATTTTATAATTTATCTCCTCTTTTTTGATGATGACAACCTTTGTTTATAAAATATACTAACCATTCTTTTGATTCTCCTTATTCTCCCTCTTACTCCAATAACTCCCTTACTCCAAGCCTACTATTTTTTCTCTTCTCCATCTTTGTCATAAAAAAATTGATACCAAAGAATATAATTCCCTGATATAAAATAGAACAGGAAGATATAGATAAAATAATAATGTTTTGTAAGGATATTGGGCATGAATATAAACATAAGGGTATAAACAATTCAAAAGAAGTTATTAAGCCAAACCAATCTTTTGTTTATTTTAAAAGAAACACTATTCTATGTCACTAAATTGGAAGATTAGAAGAAATCCAATTTATTAAACAAATAGATATATACATGGTTATCTATGAAACAATATCGACGGTATATAGTACATTTAAAACAAATAAAACGCGCTAACGAGAGTCTTTTACTATTGGTGATTTGTGAACTATACAATATGGATGGTGGAGAAAAAAGTTTCATGTTGTTCAACCAAATCACCATTAGCGTCAAATAAGACTTTTCCAATGCAAATGACCTTATGGTCTTTGCCCATGCATTCTCCTTGATGCTCTATTAGTTTTTTTTCTTTCTTCTTGGCCTTCTTATGTTTCTCCTTCCTCTGAGTTCATTGCTTAAAGGATCTTCTTCTATACTAAAAGGATTGACATGGTTATCCATAAGGAATTTCTATGAATTTCGAAGGATTTTACGTGCTTATCCTGTTCTATTCCCATTCTCAATTGTTTGACTTGAATTTCAGTCAGCATTCGATGTGATTCCTTCATCTTTTCTTATAACTTCATCACTCGAGCGAGCATAATTTGTTGAAACATACCGAGAATAGGAGATTAATAATTTGCTTTATTGTTTGTATTTGAGGAGGAGACCATTAATTAATGTCTTTAATAACTAATTACAGAGGTGAATGGAGAAGAAGAGACTAAAAACTGAAATAAATAGATAAATTACCAAGTAACTACTTTTAGAGGGAAATATAAACTTCAACATTTCATTGAGTATGTCGACAGAGGGGGATTGTAATGACCTAGGAAATTCGACCCTCGAATTTCGACAATTATACATTATTTGAATTCACTTATAAAAACTCACGTATCAAAACCTAAATAGTCAAAAGAAAGAAGTTAGAGGGTGAGAAGAGGGGAAAAATGTTAGAATAGAAGAAGAAGAAGAAGAAGAAGAAGAAAACACCAACACTACAGAATTAGAGTAGAATAGAATCTCACTGCGGAATAAATAAAATATAATATACCAATACTCTTTACACAAAGAGAAAATTGTATATATATATATATATATGATTATACAATCAGAGTACACACAACTAGATCATCCTATACAATGACAATAAATACAACCCACACAGCGAAAATAAACTTATGCCAGAAAATACGGGAATATGTCTTGATTCCAACTCCTCTTCAGAAGCTCCAAGCACAAACCCAATGCAACCTGGAAATGTACTCGGTCTGACCGAGCCCATTTTGCGGAAAGCATAATCACACAGATTGTCAGACTAGGATACTTTCAGTAAGAAAACTCACAGCACAAACAACTTGCTTAATTTTAAAAAATCCTTTGAAAGAACGGAGCTCTCATAAGACATACCACATATAAACATGGCATGTGTTTTTTCTTATGATAACTAAATCATTTTTTATTATGAATCTAATGAAATTATAACAATGTTTACCAATACACAAATAAAATAGTAATATAGCCGAAAAGCTTGCATCTAACTTTTCGACATAATTTACATCGAAAACCATATAGATTGTATTGAAGTTTGGATTTTCATACATGACTAGGTAAAGAAATACCTTCCAATCAGTGTCCTCTAGAGATAAAACATTGGGGTACAATAAGAACATCTTGTGTTACGAATTGAAGAGAAGAACGAATTGATAAATTGGGATAATTCTTCCTATCTTTATTGTACACATTAGCTACAATATATTTACATCAATTATCCATGCAAACAAACTTGGCCTGTGTCGAGCAAAACTAGGCTGAACAATGTACATAACAAAAGAAAATGAAAAATAGAAAAACCATTTCTGTTTCATACTATACACATTCCACGTTTCACTACATTTCATATATCCTCTCAACAACACTCCCCCTCAAGTTGTAGCATAGATGTTGATCATCCCCAACTTGTTGCACTGATATTCAATTCGAGTTCCATTCAGTGCCTTGCTAAATATGGTTGGAAGTTGATCTCCAATCTTCACATGCCTCGCGTCAACCTACCCTGATAGCATTTTTGTTCGATAAAATGGCAATCTACTTCGATGTATTTGGTTCTCTCATGAAATGCTGGGTTTGATGCAATGTGTAAAGCATCCTGATAGCCACAAGACAGACTAATTGGCTTTGTAACTTCCAGTCCAATCTCACACATAAGTTGATCTATCCACATAATCTCACATATTTCCTTGACCACAGATCTATACTAAGATTCTGCACTTGATCTAGAAACAACATTATTTTCTTACTTTTCCGGGAAATAAGATTGCCTCCCAAGAACACACAGAAACCAGAATTTGATTTCCTATCAATCTTACATCCTGGCCAATCAGCATCACAAAAGCACTCAACTTGTGCATGTCCATAATTCTTGTATGTTATTCCTTGTTCAACTGTTCCTTTGAGATAACTTAAGACACGCTTTAACATACTCCAATAATGCACGGTTGGAAATGACATATACTGACTGATTGTACTGACAAAGAAGGTAGTGTCAGGTCGTGTAATAGTTAAGTAATTCAACTTCCTTACCAACATCATATATCTATCTGGATCCTTGAATAATTCACACCTTCCAAAACGTTTCTATTTGGTGGTATAGGTAAAGAACTTGGTTTAGTTACCAAATTTCCAATTTCTTCTAATAGATCAAGAATATATTTTCTTTGAGACATGACAATATTGTCATTATTCCTAGTGATTTCAACTCCTAGAAAATATTTCAAATAACCTAGGTCCTTTGTATGAAACCAATTATATATAAAAGTCTTGAGAGAAGAAATGCCTAACTCATCGTCATCAGTGATCACTATATCATCAACATAAACAACTAGTAACACAGTAAATGTTTTAGTGTTTCTGTGAAACACAGAATGATCCCACTTAATTTTCACCATACCAAACTCTTTCATAATATGACTGAACTTTCCAAATAAAGCTCTGGGACTTTGATTCAATCCATATAATGACTTTTAGTGACAAACTAACCCACTTTTTGCTTGTGCAACAAAACCTGGTGGCTGAATCATGTATATCTCCTCCTCTAAATCACCATGAAGAAATGCATTTTTTATATCAAGTTGATGCAACTTCTAGTTATATGTTGTTGCCTATGAAACGAATAATCGAACAAAAGTTGTCTTATTATCTCTGAGTAATCTGCTCCATACACTTGTGCATATCCCTTTGCAACTAAATTTGCTTTCAGCCTTGCAATTGAACCATCTAAGATTTTATAGTGAACTCCCATTTACATCTACTGGGTTCTTTTTTTCCAGGTAGTTGAACTAGGCTCCAATTTTCATTACATTCAACAACATCTAGTTCCTCAATCATAGCAGCATGTCCACCAGGATCAGCTAATGCTTCCTCGATAGTTTTAGGTAATTTAATTGACTCAAGAGAAGTGATAAGCGAATGAGTGGATAGTGGCACATATTGATATGATACAAATGAAGAAATAGGATAGGTACACTGACGTTTTCCTTTTCGTAAATCTATGGGGAGATCCATTTCTAGATTAAATATGGAGACAGGTTCATGTGAAGAAATATTTTCTTTTGGAATAAATGAAAGATCATTAGAAGATGATGAAATGATTTCAGTTGGAGTATCAATGTTATCTCCTTCTTGTAGAGGTTCAAACACCTCATATACAAGAAAGTCATTACTAACCCCTTGAGTTTAATAAGATGAGCTAGATAACTAAGGTGATTAGAAAAATGATGTTTCATCAGTGAAGGTGACATTGATAGATACAAGGTATTTATTCAAAGGAGGGCAAAAACATTTATACCCATTTTGTAACCGTGAGTAACCAAGAAATATACATTTAACAGATTTTGGATGAAGCCTTGACATTTGTGGTCTAACATCTCAAAAAAAACATGTACAACCAGATATTCTTGGTTTAACCAGATATAGTGCTTTATTTGAAAAGAGTATTGAAAAAGGAATGCAACCCTCAAGAATTATTGAAGGCATACGATTGATAAGAAAGCAGGCTGTAGAGACAGCATCTTCCCAGAAACATTTGGGTACATTCATGTGGAACAACAATGCACATGTGGTTTCAAGAAGATGCCAATTTTTTCTTTCAGCCACCGCATTTTGAGGTGTTGTATCAATACAAGAAGTTTTATATTCCATTCTGATTCTGAAACACCCCACCTCCGTTAAGGTCATTCACAAAGGGAATGCCTTAATTTCGATGGAGCATTTTAGGTAAAAGATGCAGATATATTATAAGACAGACAATTATAGCAGCGGCAGATAAATAAAACTTTATTTCATTGATAAACAACTTGTACAAAGATTGTTTTACAATACCAAAGTATCCTGTCTTGCTTGCAAAAATAAAGAAGCATAAAATTATTTCCCCCAAATAAAGCATGAGCCAGCCATAGCAGTAGAAGAGAGAGTCCAAGGCAATACGTCAAAGAGTCTTTAGACTTGGAAAGAGTAACGGTCCAAAAAAACCTAAGCTATTCCCTCCCTGACTACCTGGGGGAGGGGGGACGAAAGAAAAGAGGCGAAAGCAAACTAGGTCAGACTTAAAGTCTGGTAAGTCCAGTGATTCTTAGTATTTAAACGAGGAAAATAAACTAAATATAAGACTAAACCATAGTATGGGATAAGCATGGGATATGGCAAGATAAACTGAATGTGTCGATAAAGTGAATGTACTGATAAACTGAATGCGCTTCTACTCCTTCTCTGCTTCGCAACTACCCTGTTTATACTGATTTCTATATCTATGCACTGCCTAACTGGTGTCCAAACTAGTAATCTATGATCATATGATAACGTGATCCCAATCCTCGTATTTGCGGTTGCCTTCAGGTGTACATCTATTATGGGGATTCTGTTTATTACCTAGATCTAATCTAGGGTATACTATCGAGCGCTTACTAGATTCAACCAGGGTTTACGCTACCCAGGGCCACTGGGGTTTATGCTACCTATTGAACGCTTCTCGGATTCAGGGTTTACGCGACCTAGATCCAACTAGGGATTATGCTACCTACCTGTGTTAATTTTCCGTGTGTCTTTGTCAGTCGGCCCTCTCTTGCATGTAGATATTCTATGCTGGCCCCACCATAAGTTGTATCAAGCCTTATGATAGCGACTCGACACGATTCAAGATGCACAATGTATAACTACTGGTACCCAGTGCCTGCTTTTTCCCACTCCGGAGTACGTGCACGCCCGTAAACCGTTGGAACCTACACTAACGTGCCCCATGCCGTTATCTTTTCGACCGCTTATAATCAGCCCAGTAATCGTGCCCCACCCTGCCTAGTTTCAGGGTACCATGATACATCTATGTGGGTTACTACTGAAATGGGTCCCCGTTACTAGGGTTTCCTGCTGGTTAAGTTTTGTGGGCCTATATTTACTAATATTACCCACCATCCCGACATGCACTTAACCCTCCCACGGATTCAAGCATGTTTATTTAATGGTTAAGTTTTATGGGCCTATATTTACTAATATTACCCACCTACCCGACATGTACTTAACCTCCTACTCGTCAAGTCGTGTTGGTTAAGTGGTTCTTATTCACTTAACCTTTCTTGCTTGTCATGTTGGATTGGTTAAGTGTGATTTATTAACTTAACCCTGTTCATTCATCAGGTTATATTGGTTAAGTATTTCCCATTTAACTTAATCCCATTCGTTCATCAAGTTATTTTGGTCAAGTATCATTAATCAATTCAAGTTGACTTAACCTATCCACCCGTCACGTCATGTTGGTTAAGTGTTTGCTTCTGGTGTTGACTTGACCCTACCCCAATTCATGTTATATAATTGGTTAAGTGTTTTCCTCTTGTATTACTTAACCCCACCACATTTCATTATATATTTAGGTTAAGTTTTACTTTAGTTAACTTAACCCTATCATTTGCTTAATTAACATGTTACAACGGTTAAGTGTTCTAAATTTACTTAACCTCACCCACTTGTCTAATTAACATGTTGTAATGGTTAAGTGGTCTAATTTTACTTAACCTCACCCACTTGTCTAATTAACATGTTGTAATGGTTAAGTGTTCTACTTTTACTTAACCTCACCCACTTGTCTAATTAACATGTTGTAATGGTTAAGTGTTCTAATTTTACTTAACCTTTCCCACTTGCCTAATTAACATGTTATTACGGTTAAGTGTTTCCCTAATTACTTAACCTCACCATTTCTAGCTTGATTTATTCACGAGCCTTAATTAATTAATTAATTAATTAAAGCACCAACCACTCACATTAGACAGATATTGTTGTGGTTACTGGATATGTCGGTCGGTTCCGGGCAGGTTTACACCACAACTCAGTCTAACCTCGGGTATTTCTAGGCTTGATGCACAAACCACCCACATTAGACAGGTATAGTTGTGGTCACTGGATGTGTCGGTCGGTTCCGGGCAGTTTTACACCACAACTCGGTCTAACCTCGGGTTAGGCATATTCGTCTTTTACTAAATTCACATATTTACTATTTATGTAAATTTTCCGTAAATCAATTTAGCCTAGATCATATTTATTTGTCATGCAAATTAGCATACCTATATTCTATGCCCAAAACTTGATTTACCTATCAATCAGCCCAACTTGCAGTTTATACCAATTTTTGATTTAATATTCCCCTTTTACAATTCATGCCCAATCTAGATTAATATTCCAATTTACGGTTTATGTCAAAACTAGATTTAATATTCTAGTTTACCGTTTATGTCGCAAACCTTTACACCCTTTGCGGCCAATTCAATTTATCAACTTATGCCCAAGTCTAATATGCATGTAAATCATTCACTATTATAGCCAATTTAGACCATGCCAACATATTTATTATGCCAAACTAACTTAATTAAGCTATGCCCAACCCCCGCATCATAATCGTATGTATAACATGATTTCACAAGTTTCTAAGTACTCATGAAATGATACTAATAGTATCAAAGCAAGGTATAGGGGATAAGCACGAGAATTGACATAAAAGAATAGCCATGCAAGAATGAACCAAATACAAAAATAATGGTTCCAATGGGTTTGATGTACATAACAGTGAATAGGAATGAACTAGCCAAGTTACACACTAAATATGAGATCTACATAATCAAGGTAATATGCATAGGTGATTTGATCCAACATAATGCCAGTTCAAGGTACAACATTATCGGTTAATTGTAAAAATGGGAATAGCCATAAGCAACTAACTACAATAGTCATAGGCAATTAACCACAACAATCATGGGTGACTAATCACCATAATTTGTTAATCAATCTCATAGGCAATAGTCTCATGGTTATAAATCTTGGTAATAGTCTCATAGTCATGTATCATATGTAATAGTCTCAAAATTATGAATCATAGTCATAGTCATAGGCAACAGTCTTATAGTCATAGTCATATGTAATAGTCTCTTTGTCATGAATCATAGTCATAGGCGATAGTTTCATGGGCAACAGTTTCATAGTCATAGTCTTAGGCAAAAGTCCCATAATCATAGTCATTGGTAATTAGTCACAATAAGTTCTAGGCCACAATCGAGAATCAGACCCAAAGGCATAGATATCGTTAGATTTGACATAAGCACGAATCAAAGATAATTAACTTGCAAATTGGTATAGTTCTATATTTTGATTCATTACATTCATAATTCCAATTACACATTCAAATCTAAGGAATAACCGAACTTATAGTGATCGGTTTAGAAAAGGCGATTTGCTATGATTTGCGTGGCATTGCTCGAAGCCGTTGAATTAGCCTTTGATTCCCTTCTTGAAGCTTTAACTTGATTTAAATCTCTTCTTGAAAAACTTGAGCAGCATAACCTCGTCTTAGATTTATATATTATTTTATTTTAATTAGAATTAGACCAGAGTATAGACGTAGAGAAGTTGGGAGGAGAAAATATGAGGCCTTGGGGTGTTTTTGTAGCTGTTTGATCAATGTATAGGGCCAAAATCGTGTCTAGGTTCAAAAATGTGAATTCTGCCCAGATCTGGGGATAGGTCGACCCCCAGGTCTGCCTCCCTTGGGGTAGGTCGATCTCCCTTGAGGTAGGTCGACCTCTAGGTCGACCTGCCTGGGCAGGAATTTTCCCGCCCAGCCCAGTTCTACGATTTTTGAATTTCTGAGCTAGTTCAGAATTTTTGCTGAAACTTCTGAATGTCATAACTCCTTCATACAGAGTCCGATTTATGAAAACTCGGACTCTATCTCAAGCCGAATTTTGAGACAAACGCAATGTCGTAACCCATTTCCCTTAATTCTTCTTCTAAAAATTACTTATACTTTAATTTGTGAAACTTAATATTACAGAATTACGGGGTGTTACAGATTCATATAAGTTTTAAATAAGTTTAAAATGTACTCTTTTGTATTATCACTTCTTAACGTTCGAATTGAAATTGAATTGATTCACAAAATGAAAAAAATATTTAAATATAACTCAGAATGATTTTTCATGAGAAATAGCCAAGTTACATGTGAAAAATCGTCCATAAATGTAACAAAATATTTGAAACCTGATTTAGATATCATAGTTGTTAGTCCCCAAATATCATAATGCACAAGTTCAAAAGGACAACTAGCTCTTTTATTCATCGTAGGACTCAATTATACGGTGGTGCTTATTATATTGGCATGATTCACAATTCAATTATTGTAATGACTTAAACTGTGAACACAATTTCTTTGAAAAAGGTAAAGATGGATAGCCTAGTTTACAGTGTGTCTTTAAGGCCTGAGAAATACTTGTACAAACAAATAATTTTTAGATTTATGGAAGGATGATCGGATTTATGGAAGGATGATCGAGTACATACAGTCCCTTTGAATTATGCCCTTTACCAATAATTTATCGAGTCACAAGATCTTGAAATATTCAGTAAGATGGAAAGAATGAGATATAACAATTCAATTTTTGAGTTAGTTGACTAACTGAAAGAAAATTGAATGCAAGTTTAGGTATATATAAGGCAGACGTTGGTAAAAAAAGGTGGCTAGAGTGGACCTATTGTTCCAAACCCTTGAATATTTGAAGGAGATCCATCAGCTAAAGTAACATTATGTGTAAGAGTTTGTGGTTGAAGATTTGAGAAAAGAAGACGATTACCTGTCATATTTTCTATAGCACCAAAATCAATGACCAGTTTAGTTCTTCGTGGATTGACAAAACTGCTATTATTTGCAATATTAGAAATAGCTTTTGCTAGCATATTAATATTGTTCTGATATTCAGTGAACTTTGCAAACTCTTCAGCTGATACCATAACATTTTGGTTAATATGATCTCGAGTCTTCACCACATTAGCTACTTGTTGATATACAACTTGTTTTTGCTTATTTTGCAAATTCCAACATTAAAATTTAGTATGTCCTGGTTTCCTACAATACACACATGATTTCACTGCTTGATTTTCATATCTAGGCATGCTAACATCCCTTTTATATGAATTCTAATTTTGTTTCCATGGTGGATGTTTATTAATTTAATTTATCAAAGCACTATTGTGTTCAGCAGAAGTGGTTAAAGTAGAATTTGAAACTTTAGTTCGAAAAATCCTTCTAAAAACATCATGCAATGATGTTACATTAGATCCAGATAGAACTTGGGCTTTAGCAGATTTATACTCTGAAGCTAATTGTAACAACCCGAAAAATCCGAGCTAATTTAAAATTTTTATCTTGGCAATTTTAATGAATTTTGAATATTTAAAATGAATTATTTTAAATAATAACGACGAGAAATTTATTTTGCATAGAATTAGAATGTATATATTTATTTGAATTGTCAATAAAATATAAATATTTTATTTTTAATTATAAAAGGAATTGAAAATGGCACGGGTAGTTTGAAAATTCAATTTCAAATTTCAAATGAATGTACAAGATTCAAAATAAACCGAATTTTGGCGAAACCAAAAATATTTTAATCTATTTGAAAATATATTTCCAACGAATTCGAAAAATTGAAATTTCATAGCGGGAATCAAAAGTTACGTCCAGTTGAAAATTCAGAATAATAGCTATGGAATTCTGGTCTTAAAAATGGAAATTTTGCAAACGACCTAGGTTTTCGATGAAACCACTTTTGTTGGATCCGGGATGTCAAGTTATTACAGGATCCCAAAATTCATAATTTTTGGAATCAATATGTGAGCCTGACAAAAGAAAACATGTTTTAACAGTTTTAGTCAATTTCGATGGACCAGAAATTGGCCATTTTTCAAAAAGTCTCAGAATTTGACGAAATTAGTTTTATTAGAACCGTATCGTCAATACAAAGCTAGAAAATATTTTTTGGGAATTTTTAGAGTCCTTATGTGGCCCCAGTAAATTGAAATGCGGGTTCAAATTCAATATATAGATTTATATTTTGATTTTTACAGAAACTGATCGAAATGATCGAATCAGCTTACGATACATATCCCATTGTGTTCGGAATGGGGGTAATAGGACAATAGTCGATGGGTTTGATTTCGAGATCAAAATAAAAAATTTACTTTTTGAAATTAAAAATAATTTATATATATATATACATCCTCACATCTCTCTCTCCTCTCAGAAGTCAAACCCCAAAAAAAAAAAAAAGAGAACGACGGAGCCGTCGTTCCCATCACCGCTACAGGTGGTGGAGCAGCGCCGTTGTAACGACCTGGGGAATTCGACGCCCGAGTTCCAACAATAATACATCAAACCGTATTACTTGCCAGATCCAACTATCGAAAACACCTGATAGTTATTAGAAAGAAATTAGAGGGTGAGATAAGAAAGAAAGAAATAATAGAATAGAAGAAGAAGAATAACACATCATCATCAAAGTCTCACATCGCAGCGGATCAAAATATAATATAGAAATAAAACTCTATTGAGAGCTTTGAAATAAATACTTACAACCATCAGAGTACATCAACACATCTGGACAATTACAATAATCTGTCCTCATATACGACACATAGCAGAATAAATATATATCATATGTTTGAACTCCTCCAGCACGTCTTCTTGAAATTCGCATCATCCCAACCTGAACCTGTACAACCCCGGGCAAACCCGAGCATTACAAACGATGGGTCAGTCTGGTGGACCAGAGTGAGAAAACTCGCTAAGTTTATAATATCATCCAACTTGATTTTAATGTCAAAAATCCCTTTGAAAGAAAGGATAATAGTAAGACCAGCCCACACATAAACACGGACGATTTTTACCTTACTATAACCCAAAACATTTTTAAAATCATATATTTCTCTGATATTATAATAGTGTCTAAATACAAGTAAATATCAATCTAGCAGAACGCTTGCATCTCACGCTCCACATATATAGTATACAATCAAAACCGCAGGCGCTTATTGGGGATTGGATTTCCAACTATGACAAGGTATGGGACCACCTGTCGATAGTGTATCTCTAGAGGCGAATACACTGGGTTCAACAAGAACGTCTTGCAACCCGGCTCATACATGACCGACCACTCATTTCGCTTGAGTGTATCGAATGTATATCACCAACGGTTGGGATCAGCAACCATTTCCCGAAAAGGGACAGCATCGATAGATTAAAGAATGAAATGGAATTTCTCTAGATAGGTGATTATACACCCTAATGGGAGCGACCCACGTAGCCATGCGGCCTACCCGATTTTTGTCATTTCCCGGTTGATGAGGCTTGAGGTTCGAATTTTCCTTTTTTAGAACATCACAATCACTTTGGATGCCACATCGTCAGATCCGCCAAATCACTAATTGACGCTCACAAAAATACTCTGGGTGTTTATGCTAAGAGAAGGTGTCTTCTCTGCCAGCTACAGAGATACGTTTGTAAAAACCAACGTACGTGATTCTTAAGAAATACTCTGTCCGACATTCGTCCATACAAGTCATCCAGGAACAGGATAAATCGAAGGTACCCTCCTACCACATCCTAGGAATCACCCTATAGATCAGTAGTGAGTAGTCCTTGCAAATCCGTAGATTTCAACCACGACAGAACCACAATACATCTCTGGTTATAAATTATAGGTTAAGTTTATATATAGTATACTTTGAAAACTATAGGGGTTTGACTAGATATAAGTAATCCTTCCGTTTTATGAAGATCTATGGTCTTCAATGGCTCCGTCTTGATCAGCATCTAATATCTTTTCCATTTCGTATTTGCTGGTCGGAATGGTTTTTGAATAAAATTCGATCCCGGTCTTTCCGTACCAACAATCGTATAGGTCAGATTTGATAGTCGGTTATTTAACTATCAAATAAACAGTCATTCAATCATAAAAAGAAAGTGGATTCACTGGTTTAGTATTCAGCATCGTTTGGCCCTTTTTAATTTAAAAACTAATTTAAATCTTTTTGATCTTTTAATATTTAAAACACAAGATTACTTCTTATTTTATTATAAGAATATTCATAAAACCATTTTTTAACACTTTAAAATTTGTTCATATTCTAAACATTTTAGTTTTATCACATCCCATGTAAAAACATTGTTACGAAATCTCTTGTTTTTCATTTCTTGGAAATATTACCTGACTCTTATTCCCTTTTGAATAAACTTATTCAAACATATCTTTTAAATCCCTTTCTTCGTAAATATAATATAATTTCACAAAGTCCTTTCTATTTCCTTAATATTGGAAATATTAATTTATTTTCTTAAATCCTTTTTACTTCCATTTAATTCAACTCTTAACCCGTTACACTAAATTCTGATCATTTGCTTATAATTGTTATTAACATAACAATTTTCTTTATAAACAATTTTATAATTTCTTATAAATTTTAGATAATAAATAATAAATATTTATTTCCTTTTAAAATATCTTTTATTCAAAAAAAAATATTTCAAAATCCATATTCAGTTGCAAAATAAATTTATAACTTCATTACCGTCGATTCACTTAACAGTAAATCAATATCTATAAAACGATCGATTATAGGCCATATGCTGCCAATTACCTAACCAATACTGTTCATTGGTTAATAACACACAAACATTGAATTTAGATTCAATGTTCGGTAAAAAAAATCAATCATCTAATCAGGTTAATCAAATAGTTCATATAATGTGATATGAAAATAAATAATAAATTTGAGGAATCCCGTTGGATCCCTCCATCCTGTTCTTCCCTATATCCAAATATGTTACCTCAATTTCAATTCAACAAACAGATATAATATTCAACGATCAATCAATATCAATCAAACATTCTATTTTAATTTTATACGTTTATATTATTATAAACGTAACCAACAAGGTGAGTTACCTTGTTTGGAATAATCGTTAACATAATGATTAGATTTTCAGTTAAATCGAGATAAAGTTTAAAGCAACCAATTCAATCAATATATATACAATCAACATACCATAAGCAATTATCAACCATAGCACACAAAATAAAACCCAATTTATATAAAATACAAATAGGTAAAAACTGAGTGAGTAAACTCACCTTGATTTCTTCGTTGAAATGGTTCGGTTATAATTAAATCAAACAGTCGTTTAATTTAACTCTAAACTCCACTGTCCCCTGCACTGTCCAGATTTCTTCCATGCAGTTGTGTTCGTCATTCCGATTTCCGTGCAATTTGTTTCATCCCATTCTAGTGAGATACAAAAAAGTTATAGATGTTTTGTGTTCATACAATTTTATATAAATTCACGGCTTTAAATTAAATTATTAAATCCTATATCATAAAATTATATAGATTTGTTAAGTTGGTTAAGTCATTAGGCCGACTTTTATTCGCTCCATTCGAAGACCTGGCTTCGTTTCCCTTTCCCATGTATTTAAACAATATGCCCCATGCTGCTTCCTATATTGATTAAAATCCTCAAACTCGAACAGTGTTCCGTTATTGATTAACAAACCGTGTACACATAAATTAAAACAAAACTTCACTAAGATTTAAAACCAGGCCTTATCCTTTCAATGAGCCCACTGTCCAATTGAACCCGCACCCATGTATTCCTTTGTCCAACTGTAAACACTTCACCAAACTTCAGTAACCACACATCTCTTTCCCCCACCGTTTCTTTTGAAACCACCACCCTTCCTCCTCAAACAACACGTCCAACATATATGACTACTGTTGCTCCACTTCATCACTCTTCCACTGGTCATGGACCCATTCATACTCCTGCATGCATTCACACCCATTAAGTAACGTCCTAAGTAAAACGTTTAGCTATGTATTATAATATAAGTTAACTAATTGTTTATTACTCACGTTCGAATACAGTCTGAACCTTTCTCGTCTTCACAGTGCTTTCTTACTTCACCATGCCTGCTATTCCCTTTTAGTTTCTCTCTCTTTTGCTGTTCGTTTTGTGCCGCTAATTCTGGCTTCCTTCTCGTGAGAAACTTCCCCCCTTCATACGCTCGTTCCCCACTTCATCTTCTTACACCCCTTCTTGTTTTAAAACCAAAACAGCCCTCTTTTGTTTCGAAAAATACCTATGCCAACTCTCTAAACTTGCGTTCCTGTTTCCACATCCGTCCTCTCAACTAAACTGCTCTCGAAACTGCAACTCCACGGACCACTCTTCATCAATGCATTCCGGGTCTTCAACATACACACCACGCAAGAAACTTTGAACACTACTGCTATTCGTTCCAACTGATTGACACTTCTTCTTTTTTTCTTTGATTATGAGAAGTAAAGAGCAACTTCCCACGTGCTCATACACCATATTACACAGTCCCTTATCTCCCACTATTTCACCTCCACATCGTACATTCTTCTCCAGCGGGAAAGAAAACTCCACCGCAGTTGAGTCACACCATCATCCATAGGATCACACCACTTGCTATTTGTTTAAGAAGAATATGGGTTTGGATTTTGTTTCTTATTTTCAGCGAATGAGGGAACAAGAGAATGAGCTATATTTATAGTGTGAAAAAGAAATGGATTGAATCAAAGTCCATCGTTAGGCATAGGGTAGCTGAAATTTAGCTGAATGGATTTCATTTCATTCCGCAGAGAGCTGCATTACTTTGATATTACAAGACACTGCCGTAGCTGAAGAAAAGCATGGTAGGCTGTGACTTTAGGTTGAGGTAGGCTTGTTTGTTTATTTTTTTTCTTCTTTCAACTTCGAATTTGCTGGCGATGTATATTTTCTTATCGGTGTACTTCATTTGCAGCGTTAAATATAGTCAGGCTTGCTATTTTTGAAAGATGAGAGTGTGTTTCCATGTAGCCATGTGCTTACTGCTTAGGCTGTTGGGATTTCTTCTTTAGGGCGAGTGTGCGGCATGTTAATACATTAAATTGGAGATGACTGCAGAGGGTATAGCCATGCATTTAGGTAGGAAGATACAGATATGCATTTAATAACTGTACAAGGTAAGGCTTTAGTTTCTAACGCTAGGCATGTGCAAACTGGAGAGGGATAGGATAGATCATTGAGCAATAGATTTGGGTAGGTCTCTGTGTGAGGTGGAAATATGTGATGATGAAGTGAAAATACGATACAGGAAGGAGACAGCATGTGTGCAGTAGGGCTGAAAAGAACAGTATAGCTGAAGAAATAGGTAGAAGCTAGGCGTATGCTATTGCTTACACGAGAAGTTTACATATTTTTCTTTCTTTTGATTAAACTTTACACTGTCAACTATCGTACACATTGTTTTGATTGTTTTGTTCGGTGTAGGCTTGAGGCAGTAGGACAAGAAGTCTCCACTTAGGCTGTAGATTATAAATATAGATGATGGATGTGCTTAAACAATACAAGGTAATTGTAATGTGTCTGAAGTTAATGATAGGGGTATACGCTTGTATTTTAAATTGGTATAGGCTGCACACGAAGGCTTCCGTGAGGTTGTATATTTTCTTAGTTCTTAAGTCTCATAAATTATTTTAACACGGTAAGTTTATACAATCACTATTTACCGCTAATCGTTGTTTCACGTTAACCATTAAAATATACGTACAATCTTTGTTATATAACCGAAATATATTTTATAAATCCATTTATATTTCTGAATAAATATTTAATATAATAAAATATATTAAATATATGACGGTCAAAAATATGGGATGTTACAGCCGCCCCCTCCCCCTTCAAGCCCGCGCCTCCATCCCCTCTTCCCCCACGATGCAGCACACCCCCTTTCCCCCTCTTGGCCTGCTCTCTCCCTCCTCTTGATTTCAACGCCCGAACCCTCAACACAAACCCTAGCCGACGCTGAGACCCCCACCGCCGCCTCCTTCCACCTCCGACGCCCTCTCTCCGTCGAATAAGCAAAACCGCACCTCCCCCTTGTTCAAATCAACAAAACCACACCCCCTCTCTTCTTTATCCACCAACAGCAAGCACACCCCTTCTCCGAGCCTCGTTCGCCACCTAACAAGGTCCAGTGAGCATTTATTTCATTTTTAGTCGCTTACATAATTAAAAATGCGATTTTTAATTATAAATCTCGTGTATAAAAATATGATTTTCATTTATACGATAGTAGCGATCAAAAATATGATTGGTAACATTATATGGTTAACAATATAAAGTTGTGATCTTTAATTGTGTAAAGTTATGATTTTTGACACGGTAAAGGTATGACTTTTAACATGGTAAAAATATGATTTTTATGAAGAAAAGAATGAATTTTTATAGTTATAAAGTTATGATTTTCTTTATATGTAGAAAGGAGAGACTTTTATATGTGGAAAGGCGAGATAAAATATGATTTTGCATATGAATAGCATAATAAAAATACATTTTTTATTATATGTGTTGCGTTATAAAAATATAATCTTTATATAGGAAGTAGCGTTGTCAAAAATATAATTTTTAACATATAACTGCGTGAAACAGGTCTCGTTAGAAGCACAACGAAGATTTTATACATATGAAGAGTCGCGACATTTGGTTTAGCTCTCAGTGAGAACTTCTCACTTTAATTCTTGTTTTCTAGTTAAAATTATATACTAGGATGCAGATGGTGCTTAGCAGCAGCCGACACCTGTTGTCCATAGACCATGGACGACTTGTTTGATTTTGTTGTGTGGTGAAAATTGATTGTGATGTGGAATGAAATAAAATAATATTCATGTGTTGAAATAAATTATTTATATTTAAAAATATAAATTTAACGTGAATGTGAATAAATAAATATTCATTTACAAATCGAACGATTTGTTTATGTACACCCATTTTACTGATATGGATTGGGACGATAAATTTTACACATCGCCCAACTGCACAGATAATATTCAGTGTTTGTTGATTGAAACCCCGCACGGGTGTTGGGATGACATTTGATGTACAATAATCCCAATTATTTAGTTGTATGTCAATCGATAGGTTGACAGACAGTTGTGTGGTGCACTCTAGATGATGGTTGATTATTTATCATTGCTATTATATACATATGTTGTATAGAATCCTTATAAATAACATTATATGGTAATTGAGTGGGTCTCATTCCAATTTAGAAAATAAATCGTATTCATGTGTTGAATAAACAAAATAGTCATGTGTTGACAATACTCATTTGTTGAGAATATTCATGTGTTGAAACCATTCATGTGTTGAAAATTGTAACGACCCAGATTTTTGACCATTCAAATCGACAATAAACCACACATGTCGACCCGAACCAATCATAAATACAGGCAGTTATTGGGACAAGAAGAAAAAGAAGAAAGAAGAGAAAAACAAAAAAGAATCTCATAGCAGAAGGACAACATATAATACACAATAGCAATTTAAAACATTTGAAATATATATACATTGACTATCAGAGTTATACATATACAGGTTTCATCACATGGCAGCGGAAATAAAATACAGCGGAAATATATATAATAGATATATACCAAATCTTCGTCTTCGGTCTCCAAGGCAAAGTAATCTTCATTAACTGCAACATCTACTGATCCGAGCGTATTACATAAAAGAAAACACAACAAACACTCGGATCAGCACTAAATCATTCTCATATTAGTCAAATTAAAATACGAAATAACATCAGTGTCATGGGTGCAGTAACTCAAGAGATGTTACGGGATTTTTCCATCTCTCAAGGATCCGTTAAACTAATACATAGTATAATACGCTATTATAATAGTGTCTACTCAGTAAGGTATAAATACTGAAAATAGCGTAAGCGGGATTACATTTTTACCCTTACACCGTTTATAATACCGCAGTCTATACAATACTGTAAACCCACCGTAAACGATGGCATCAGAGGGAACTCCGTAGGTATGATACAAATCAAAATCGTATGTGGCTCGATAAGGATAGTATGACAAGGCACTTGAGGCAATGCCTAGGGTAGGATTCTACCAATTGCACTCCCGGATTGGTGGTAACGCATAGCAGTCACTACCGCCCACCTCGGAACACACTCCCAAAATCATAAATGGGCCCAAATCATCATCATTATCATAGTCATAGAAATAGTATTGAAGAAGTGTGTCCGATCAAAGGTGCTACCTCAATTAGTCACGGTATAGCTCTTGTTTTAGTCATTTCAATTCTGACCCGAAGGTCAGGGCTATTTCATCATTGTTCATCTTCTTCGATTCAATAATCGCCTCCAAGTCATCATCTTCCATTCTGGATACATCCTAATGTTCATAGTTGTTAAAGTGGTATCGACACTGACAGAGAGTATGCCTTATGTCGACTCCGGTCTCCTTAACAATCAATGTTTACATTTTCCACATCGGTCGATTCTTTTACATTTCACAAAGGTTCGCTTTCATATCAAAATATCATATTTTGTTTCGAACCCATTTTATATTCAAAATAAATAAAATTTCATATCAAAAATATCCCAATCGTTCCCAAACCGATTATATTCCAAACTAGAATATATTTCCATGTCATTATATTATACTCGTATAATATTTCAATCGATTTATATTCACATAGAATATACTTCATCTTAAAAGATTCAGTTCAAATCGATTTACATTTGAAATCCCTTCATATTCAAATAGAATATATATTTTTCCATATCTATTCATTTCAATCTTTAGAAATCCCATTTATATTCAAGTAGAATAAAATCTACCTTTCCATGTCAAAATCGGTTTAAAATCAATTCATATTCAAATAGAATATAACTTATCTCAACTCCATTTGACCCAACGGTTTAAATCCAAACACTTTCCATTTGGAAGAAGAATTACAATTCATAAAATAAATTTTTGAAAATAAATACTTATAACTAAAACCTTATATAAATATTACTTATATAGAGTCATTAGAGTGTACTAAGGTAATTTAAATCACTACATATATATATATACACAAAACAAGCTTACTAAATATATTTTTGAATAAAAATATATGTATAAAAACTTCACTTATAACAAAGTAGATATATAGTTTATGAATAAAATAAAATAGAATAAAATAAAATAAAAATAGAACAAAATAAAATAGAATTTTAAACCTTAAATTGTTTCTCCTTCCAAATTTCAACATTTGAATCTAAATTCCAGTCTCAAATGGAGTTACACCATTTCAATATCTTATTCCAACCCATTCAACCCATTTTCCATTTCGAGGATTCAAACCATATTTGTATTTAGTTTAAAACAACTCCAAATATCCTCAATTACTTTTATTCCAAAATTTAAATTCAATTTTTTTTTATTAAATTTGAGTCCACCAATTATTGGAATAAATCCCAAATCATATTTAAATCCAAGTCACAAACTTTCAAATTAGTTCGGGAAATTTATTAATCATTCCAAATAACATCGAGAATTCATATCTTAAAGGCAAAATAAAATTTATCGAAAATTGATACCTTTCCTTTAAATTAAATTTCCACCCAGTAGAATTCAAATAATTTAAAATCATTTAACCACCCAATGATCATATATAATTTGCTATCCTATGTCCAAGCGATTTTAAATTTAATTTCTCGATATTCAGGGATGGATCTATCATTTCAATCCAAATCAGGGTCACAGAGATTTATCATTTCACTCTGTGTTCCTAATTTATTTTCATCGATGATTCCCGAGTTTATTGGATGCCCGTAACATCAAGGTGGAAAATTGGGATTCATCGTCAATAATGAACATACGAACATCCATATACTGAAGTAAGTAACATTTCAACAATGATCATTCAGTAATCACATCAACTAAGGCATCCATCACACAACACTTTATTCCATCGTAAATGTTAGATCATTTCAGTAATTTAAAGTGTTGAGATTTCCTAACTAGAAATTTTAATTAAATTTAAATAACTAACTATCGATTTTCATTGCATGTCAAGTTTAAGCAAACATTTACCAAATCAACACGACCATGCAACCAAACTTACTTCATAAATTAATTTAATAAACATGTGAATAATTTAGTCATTCGTGAGCGAAGAATCACTCACCTTTTCACTTTGGTTTATCGAACGTCCAATTTAAAGGCTAAAATTTTACAGTCTCTAAACGCAGCCAGGTTAGTGCCAAAACGTCCGCAATTCCACCACGATCCCAACGGAACAAACCGCGTCCAAATCCGAACTAAAACGAGAAAGTTATCAGTGTTTTAGCGTTTAGAATGTGAATTTATAAAATTAATTTTAATAATTAAGTTTACTAATAGTACCCTGCCACATCATCTTCTCCTTGGACCCTTCCTCCCGCTCTTCTCTTCTTTGCTATAGTAGACCAACGAAAAATGAACCCATTTTAGCCGTGCTTTGACCATCGATCGCCACCGATTCCAGCGACGATAGACCTCGGTACCACCTCCATTCCTCTCGCCTGACCGAGGCACACGCATCCCAGGTGGCGTCACCACCTCCGGTGGCCCACAGAACCACCGCCGACGAGCCCTAATCCGCCAATTTCAGCTCTTTAACCCCCAAATTCCAGCTTTCCCTCTGCCTATACAGCAAACGAACCCCACCGTCGTGCTCGTAAGGACCTCCTCTACAATACCCAGATCTTAATTTCTCCAATTGAAGAAAAAATCGAAAATGCCCAATTTGAAGCCTAGGGTTTTCAAAACAACAACTTTGACCGCCGGATTCCGTTAACTCAGCGCACTGCATGTCAAAATAAACTGTAGATCTGAGTTCTACAAGTTGAGAGCTTCGTAACGATATATAATTTGTTGGTATTTGAGGAGATTTCATTTTTGAAGTTTTGATTTTTTTCTGGGGTTCTGAAAAACTGTCTTCAGCCATTAGAGATAGAGTTGGTGGAGGAAATATACGTATCATAGAAATGAGCTGGTGAGGTGGTCATGGACCTAAGTTATATGCATATATAAGGCCCAAATATAAGAAACACCCAATTATCCATTTACATTGATCTCTTTCACATTTTCTCTCGTACGGTCAAACGGTAAGTCGGATTGTAACGCAAATTGAAATCCTATAATAATTCACTGTTCCGGTTCTGATGGCGCCAGTTTCGTCGAATTCCGAGATAGTCGCCAAAATAGTTAAATTTCACAGTTAAATAAATAAATGTTCAATTATTCAGTTAACTATTTTAATTCAATTAAAATATTCGTTAAATTCAAATTAAATCAAATCATAACTTAAATAAATTCTATAAATAAATTCCACACATTTTAAATCTAAATTAATTTTTTTTCTTATTTGAATTTCAGTTATTATTTCTCAACTTAGAATTCTCCATTTACCAATTAAATTTAAATTTCCATTTTAAACTAAATAACTCAAGTCATTTAAATAAATAAAATATGAATTTCCAAATTTTCACCCATTCTAAGTATAAACTAAATTTAAAATCTATTTATACTCCATTCAAATAATCATCATCATTATAATCAACTAAATTTGATTTTTATCTAATATTATTCTATTTTATTTATTTAAAATTGAATATCAAATATGCAGAAAATATGGGATGTTACATTCTCCCCCACTTAAGATATTTTCGTCCTCGAAAAGAGAACGAAATATGATATTAACCATATTCATACTTCCAAATCCATACTTATAAAATAATATTTATAAAATAAGTATATAGTTGTAAAACCCCATAGATTTTCTAACTCCCGAATTCACGGAAAATTTCGGCAGCATCTCCTTTGTACGGAGAGGTCCGGAAAATCACAACATATATAAAATCCCAATATGCATCTCATCATTCGATGAGGCATCCCAAAAATGGGGAAAACGCCATATATATGTAACTACCAAACTATATAACCAACATACATACCTTCTTAGCATTTATTAGCAATTTTATTTATCTTAGCATTTAGCATTTAGCGCACGCGAGCCCAAAGCGCAATACAACTTCCTTACACCTGTTATAACTTGCATACACATGAGATTCAAGCATATATACAATATATAACAAACATATGCAACTTACACAACATACATTAATCATTTTAACCCCAAAACCAATATATCTATGACAGGACAACCAACAAAAATGAAGTTTATCACCCTTTAAAAGTTGGAATTTGACTAAAACACTCTAGACAAAAGTTGTAGCATTTCTTTTAATCTTTCCGAATTGTCCGGATTCATCGAATTCCGACAATTCGTTCAAAAGTTATGGCTATTTTAGTGAAGGCGAACGCTTCAACTCATATACATAAAATTGCAGATCTGAGTTGTTCAACCCAGTTTTTTTAACCCTTTAAACAGCAAAATTTCACCTAGCAAGTTAAAGAAAAGTTTTAATTCAGATCCTGAGCTTTCCGAATTGTATTCGCACATTAAAATCCGATGCTCCGTTAGTAAGTTATGACCAAAACAACATTGATATTCAGTTCAGATTTTATTTCCTGCGAATACAACTACGACTAATCCTTAGATTTCAACCTAACAAACCTGAAAATTAGACAAGGCCCTATTAGCAAAAGTTTTAGTTTAGTTTCTAAGGTTTCCGAAAAGTCCGGAATCGTCGAATTCCAATCAACCCATCAAAAATTATTGTCACTTTAGCTTCAGCTAATATGGAATATTTCAATTTTTTTTGCATAACGTCGATTTATTTAAATTTGAGTTCCAACCTTTCGGTTCCCAAAACTTTGGCAATCTTTAGCACTTAGACTTGGTTATCACTTCATTATTCGAGAAATGTATTCGCATTTAATTGCTATTCTTTCTGATTTACTTTCTATTCATTTTCCTCATTTCATTTCAGGCATTAATTTTAATTAAAGCTTGAATCCATTTTACTTTCCAAACTTACTTGATTATATCAAATCATTAATTCATTAACCTTGGTCGATATGCCAATTTTCATTTCTTATTCTTGTTTATTTATCCATATTACATTGAATGTCGTTTCAATTTATCCTTATCTGATTTGCCATTTATTTGAATAAATTCCGATTTTATCCATTCTAATTGTTTAAGTTCATCCATACTTCGTTTCCATTCATATTTGGTTTTAAATCGACTAATTTAACTTTTATCGAGTTTCTTTCCATAAAATTAAATTCATTAGACTTAATTCACTCCACTCAGTTCAAATTCTTTTGATATTCTAATTTAATAAATTGGTCGTTTCTCTTCCTTATACCTTATTCCATATTTCCAACCTTATTCCATATTTCCAATTTCCAGTTTACTTCATTTCCCCATTCGAACCAATTTACTTCGAATCTATCACCGTGGGTTAAGGTCAGCCATGGTTTTATATACACCTTTCCATTTTGTCTCGTTTATTCAATTCCCTTAACTTACTTACCCTTTTAAACATTAATCGCTAGTACGAACCAAGTCTTCCTTACTAAATCTAACCATCAACATGAATTTTAAATCAGCTTATTGAATTCACTAAGTTGATTTCTTTAATTTAATCCATCGTCCCGACTCTTGTTATACTTTATATCTTATTCCTGTATTTCAAATAAAGTTTTATTCCTATAACTCAATTTATTTATTTGATTCGTAAACCATGGATTGAATTAAGGGTTATTCATAGCTTAAATTTATACTTCGTTTAGCTCGATTCCTTTGTTCGAATTAAGTTATACTTCATTCAACTAAATGGTTTACATTCCATTCATTTCGTGTTTATACTTAGATTTATACTCGATATATTGTCCTAATGAGATTTAACCCATTTAGATTTTTTATATCTACGTTCTACATAAACTCAAATTCACTATTTAATTTCTTTGTTTAATTTATCAACCATCACATATTATCAACAACATAAACTTCTTTCTACTCTTTTCGAATTAATTTAATTTCATTATTAATCATTCCAAGTCATGAGTTTTCACCTTTTTTAACCAACCAAATTCTTCCCATTCGTTTTTAATTAACTTTGGTTGGATTTTATTTCTCGTCAAATTTTAAATTTCCTCTAACTCTTATATCTATCAATTTGGAATTGTTAAGCTTTATTATCGCTCACCCTTAAGCGTTTCGACGACCATTTCTCTTTCTCTTAATACTTAAATCCACTTCATGGCTTAAACTTCTAAGGTTTCATTGAATCGAGTTACCTTAGTACCTAAATCAATATCATTAGATAAGATGAACTTAATGCTTTGATTCTGGATTTATAAACTAAGTTTAAGAATAACATATATACTTATACCATTTATATAGAAAATCATACGATATAAAACTTTAAATCCAAAACTTCAATTAACCAAAACATAAAATTTCAATTCTAGTTTAACCTAAGTTCAACCATTAAAAAACATATACTATTACTTTTATATACGTTATACCGTATGGAATTTAATTCAAAATCCTTTGTCAAACCCAATTATAATGATCATTGAGTGGTCTCTCCCCCACTTAGACTTTTCAGAATAAACATCGATAATGCGTGCACTCATTACCGAAGTCATTTCTGAGGTCCAAGAAGGGATCACACTCATTTCATTTAAAATCTTTTAACCCATTCCTTTCGAAAATACTTATAATATGATATTATTTCAAAATTCGACAAAACTATTTACAAAAGTACCCCAGGATCAAGTTCCAAGGTCATTCCTATTTATCGCAAATATCTTATAAAACCATTCTCAAATATTTTATAAAACCATTTGATTTTCCTTATTAGATTTATTATCAAATCAATCATAATAGGTATTAACTTAATATTATTACCTACCAACGACCAATGATCATACACTTAAAACCACTAATAGTATATATAATATATATAAAATATAGTCGAAAATCATAATATGTCAATTCATTCCATTCGATTATTTAGGAATTCCTATCGATTCTATGGCGTCCCATATATCGACCAGAACCCATAAATATTCAACGGACTAAGTCAACACAATGAAAACCAATTTATCAAAAATACAAGTACGCTCTCTTATATTACTCTAACCCATTCTAGGGCATTTCTAACCCCATCTCTAATGAGTTAATTCCCAACAAAGCCAAGGTTATCGCTAACCATCGCTCTGATACCAAATGTAATGACCCAGATTTTTTACCGTTCAAATCGACAATAAACCACACATGTCGCTCCGAACCAATCATAAATACAGGCAGTTATTGGCACAAGAAGAAAAAGAAGAAAGAAGAGAAAAACTAAACAGAATCTCACAGCGGAAAGAACACATATAATACACAATAGCAGTTTAAAATAGTTGAAATATATATACATTGACTATCAGAGTTATACTTATACAGGTTTCATCACATGGCGGCGGAAATATGTATAATAGATATATACCAAATCTTCGTCTTCGGTCTCCAAGGCAAAGTAATCATCATTAACTGCAACATCTGCTGACCTGAGCATATTACATAAAAGAAAACACAACAAACACTCGGATCATCACTAAATCATTCTCATATTAGTCAAATTAAAATACGAAATAACATCAGTGTCATGGGTGTAGTAACTCAAGAGATGTTATGGGATTTTTCCATCTCTCAAGGATCCGTTAAACTAATACATAGATAGTATAATACGCTATTATAATAGTGTCTACTCAGTAAAGTATAAATACTGAAAATGGCGTAAGCGGGATTACATTTTTACCCTTACACCGTTTATAATACCGTAGTCTATACAGTACCGTATACCCACTGTAAACAATGGCATCAGAGGGCACTCCATAGGTATGGTACAAATCAAAATCGTATGGGGCTCGATAAAGATAGTATGACAAGGCACTCGAGGCAATGCCCAGGGTAGGATTCTACCAATTGCACTCCCGGACCGGTGGTAACGCATAGCAGCCACTACCACCCACCTCGGAAAACACTCCCAAAGTCATAAATGGGCCCAAATCATCATCATTATCATAGTCATAGGAATAGTATCGAAGAAGTGTGTCCGATCAAAGGTGCTACCTCAATTAGTCACGGTATAGCTCCTGTTTTAGTCATTTCAATTCTGACCCGAAGGTCAGGGCTATTTCGTCATCGTTCATCTTCTTCGATTCAGTAATCGCCTACAAGTCATCATCTTCCATTCTGGATACGTCCTAACGTTCACAGTTGTTAAAGTGGTATCGACACTGATAAAGAGTATGCCTTATGTCAACTCTGGTCTCATTAATAAACAACGTTTACATTTTCCACATCGGTCGGTTCTTTTACATTTCACAAAGGTTCGCTTTCATATCAAAATATCATATTTTGTTTCGAACCCATTTTATATTCAAAATAGAATAAAATTTCTTATCAAAAATATCCCAATCGTTCCCAAACCGATTATATTCCAAACTAGAATATATTTCCATGTCATTATATTATACTCGTATAATATTTCAATCGATCTATATTCACATAGAATATACTTCATCTTAAAAGATTCAGTTATTTCAAATCGATTTACATTTGAAATCCCTTCATATTCAAATAGAATATATATTTTTCCATATCTATTCATTTCAATCTTTGGAAATCCCATTTATATTCAAGTAGAATAAAATCTACCTTTCCATGTCAGAATGGGTTTAAAATCAATTCATATTCAAACAGAATATAACTTATCTCAACTCCATTTGACCCAACGGTTTAAATCCAAACACTTTCCATTCGGAAGAAGAATTACAATTCATAAAATAAAATTTTGAAAATAAATACTTATAACTAAAACCTTATATAAAATTTACTTATATAGAGTCATTAGAGTGTACTAAGGTAATTTAAATCACTTCATATATATACACAAAACAAGCTTACTAAATAAATTTTTTAATAAAAATATATGTATGAAAACTTCACTTATAACAAAGTAGATACATAGTTTATAAATAAAATAAAATAAAAATAGAACAAAATAAAATAGAATTTTAAACCTTAAATTGTTTCTCCTTCCAAATTTCAACATTTGAATCTAAATTCCAGTCTCAAATGGAGTAACACCATTTCAATATCTTATTCCAACCCATTCAACCCATTTTCTATTTCGAGGATTCAAACCATATTTGTATTTAGTTTAAAACAACTCCAAATATCCTCGATTACTTTTATTCCAAAATTTAAATTCAAAAAGAATTTATTAAATTTGAGTCCACCAATTATTGGAATAAATCCCAAATCATATTTAAATCCAAATCACAAACTTTCAAATTAGTTTGGGAAATTTATTAACCATTCCAAATAACATCGAGAATTCATATCTTAAAGGCAAAATAAAATTTATCGAAAATTGATACCTTTCCTTTAAATGAAATTTCCACCCAATAGAATTCAAATAATTTAAAATCATTTAACCACCCGATGATCATATATAATTTGCTATCCTATGTCCAAGTGATTTTAAATTTAATTTCTCGATATTCAGGGATGAATCTATCATTTCAATCCAAATCAGGGTCACAGAGATTTATCATTTCACTCTGTGTTCTTAATTTATTTTCGTCGATGAATCCCGGGTTTATAGGATGCCCGTAACATCAATGTGGAAAATTGGGATTCATCGTCAATAATGAACATACGAACATCCATATACTGAAGTAAGTAACATTTCAACAATGATCATTCAGTAATCGCATCAACGAAGGCATCCATCACACAGCACTTTATTCCATGGTAAATGTTAAATCATTTCACTAATTTAAAGTGTTGAGATTTCCTAACTAGAAATTTTAATTAAATTTAAATAACTAACTATCGATTTTCATTGCATGTCAAGTTTAAGCAACCATTCACCGAATCAACACGACTATGCAACCAAACTTACTTCATAAATTAATTTAATAAACATGTGAATAATTTAGTCATTCGTGAGCGAAGAATCACTCACCTTTGCACTTTGGCTGATCGAACGTCCAATTTAAAGGCCAAAATTTCACAGTATCTAAACGCAGCCAGGTTAGTGCCAAAACGTCCACTATTCCGCCACAATCCCAACATAACAAACCGCGTCCAAATCCGAACTAAAATGAGAAAGTTATCAGTGTTTTAGCGTTTAGAATTTAAATTTATAAATTTAATTTAAATAATTAAATTTACTAATAGTACCCTGCCACGTCATCTTCTCCTTGGACCCTTCCTCCCGCTTTTCTCTTCTTTGCTACAGTAGACCAACGAAAAATGAACCCATTTTAGCCGTGCTTTGACCATCGATTGCCACCGATTCCGGCGACGATAGACCTCGGGACAACCTCCATTCCTCTCGCCTGATCGAGGCAAATGCATCCCAGGTGGCGTCACCACCTCCGGTGGTCCACAGAACCGCCACCGACGAGCACTAATCCGCCAATTTCAGCCCTTTAACCCCCTAATTCCGGCTATCCCTCTGCCTGTACAGCAAACGAACCCCACCGTCGTGCTCGTAAGGACCTCCTCTACAATACCCAGATCTTAATTTCTCCAATTGAAGCAAAAATCAAAAATGCCCAATTTGAAGCCTAGGGTTTTCAAAACAACAACTTTGACCGTCGGATTCCGTTAACTCGGCTCACTGCATGTTGAAATAAACTGTAGATATGAGTTCTACAAGTTGAGAGTTTCGTAACGATATATAATTTGTTGGTATTTGAGGAGATTTCATTTTTGAAGTTTTGATTTTTTTTCTTCTAGGGTTTTGAAAAGCTATCTTCAGCCATTAGAGGTAGAGTTGGTGGAGGAAATATATGTATCATAGAAATGAGCCGATGAGGTGGTCATGGACCTAATTTATATGCATATATAAGGCCCAAATATAAGAAACACCCAATTATCCATTTACATCGATCTCTTTCACATTTTCTCTCGTACGGTCAATGTAACAACCCGTAAAATGCGAGCCAGTTTGAAATTTTTATTTTGGCAATTTTAGCGAATTTTGATTATTTAAAATGAATTATTTTAAATAATATCGACGTGAAATCTATTTTGAATAGAATTCGAACGTATATATTATACGCGTCGTCGTTAGAATATATAATAATTATATATAATTATAAAAGGAATTGAAAATGGCGCGGTAGTTCGATAATTCGATTTCAAACTTCAATTGGATGTACCGGGTGCAAATCAATCCGGATTTTAGTGAAACCAAAAATGGTAGGATCTAATTGATAATATCTTTCTATCGAATCCAAAAAATCAAGATTTCATAGTGGGAATCAAAAGATATGTCCAGTTGAAAATTCTGAATAGTCGCTATGGAATTCAGGCCCTTAAAAATGGACATTTTGCAAATGACCTCGGATTTCGACGAAACCAGTTTTGTTGGGTCCGTGGCGTCAAGTTATTGCTAGATTCCAAATTTCATAATTTTTCGAATCAATATGTGAGCGTGGCAAAGGAAAACGCGTTTGACCAGTTTCAGTTGATTTTAATCGACTGGAAATTGGCCATTTTTCAAACGGTCTCAGAATTCGACGAAACTAGTTTTGTTAGGACCGTATCGTCAATACGAAGCTAGAAAATATTTTTCGAGAATTTTTAGGGTTAGCATGTGACCCCGGTAATTTGAAATGTGCGTTTAAAATTCAATATAGTGGTTTAAATGTAAATTCAACGAAAACTGATTCAAACAGTCGAATCAGCTTGCGATGCCTATCCCATTGTGTTCGGAATGGGGGTAATTAGCTAGGGGCGACAGTCGGTGGACTTGATTTCGAGTTAAAACAGAAAGTCAACTTTAAATTGAATTAAATAATAAAAAAAAAAAAAAAAAAAATAAATAAATATATAATAACCCTTCCTCCTTATCAGCCGACCCCCCCTTAAAACTTTTCAGAATCGAAATTTAAAAAGGAAAAAAAAAAAAAAAAAAAAAAAAAGAGAAGAAGACGGAGGCGCGCCCCACCGTCCAACCATCGCCGCCGCCGCCCTCCCGTTATCCTCCTCCCCCTTCTTCCCCGATCCCCTTCCCTCCAGTCAAACCGCGAAGACCCCCAAACCCTCGCGCCAGAATCGAGGCCGCCACATCACCCGTCCATCCCGCCTCCTTGTGCCACCGCGAGCGCCAACCTCGAGCCCTCCGACGCACTGACGAAACCCCCACCTTCCCTCCTTCAGCCGCAAGTTCCCCCCCTGTAAGTTTACAGATTTTTCCTTTTCTATTTTATTTTCAAAACTGATTTCTTTTTATTATTTTCAAAACTGATTTCTTTTTATTATTTTTACAACTGATTTCTTTTTATTATTTTTAAAACTGAAATTTTTAAAAAAAGAGTTGATTTTTAAAAAAAGGTTTGAATTTTAAAATAGAAAAGATTAGAACTTTAAAAAGTATGATCTTTATATTTTTAAAAGTGATAAAATATGATTTTTATATTTTTAAAGAATTAAAAATATAATCTTTACTATATAGGAATATTAAAAATATGATTTTTATATTTTTAAAGTATTAAAAATATAATCTTTATAGAATAGAGAATATAAAGATATCATCTTTGTGTATGTAACGAAATAAAAATCTGATTTTTATTTTATATACGTTGAGATAAAGTGGTAATTTTCATAATGATGAAATCTGTATTTTTGAAAAGATGAAGTCTTTATATTTTTGAAAAGATGAAGTCTTTATATTTTTGAAAAGGAGAAATCTTTATAGTTAAAAAGGCGAAATCTTTATATAAAAAAAATAGCGTGATAAAAATATAATTTTTATCTATATAACATAAAACTAAAAATTCGATTTTTATATATTGAACTTTGAACTAAAAATTCGATTTTTATATATTGAACTTTGAACTAAAAATTCGATTTTTATATATTGAACTTTGAACTAAAAATTCGATTTTTATATATTGAACTTTGAACTAAAAATTCGATTTTTATATATTGAACTTTGAACTAAAAATTCGATTTTTATATATTGAACTTTGAACTAAAAATTCGATTTTTATATATTGAACTTTGAACTAAAAAATCAGATTTTTATATATTGAAAGCGAAGTCAAAATCATATTTTTATATATTGAATAGCGACGTCAAGATTCGATTTTTATTTATTGAATAACGAAGTAAAAATGTGATTTTTATATTTATAGTGACTACGGGCAACGAAGATGGCGATGATGCGATAGCGAGGAAGACTTCTGCAAATGAAGAGCCGTGGAGCTGGATAGCTATAATGTGAGAACTTCTCACCTTTCAATTTTATTTCTAGTTATATATATATATACTAGGATGCAGACGGTGCTTAGTAGCACCCGACACAATCGTCCACAGACCATGGACTTGTTTGTTTGGCTGTTTGGTTATTGATTGTGATATTGGTTTGAATGTGGTTTGTGGTGTGAAAAATCGAATCGATAAATTGGTTAGGATTAGACGTGCGCCGTTATAAGGCGAAGGAGTAAGGCTAGGTTAGACCCTTACTCCAAATTTTGTGGTTTGCAAAATGAAATTGATTTGATTGATGTGTGAATGGCGTGGGCCTTCACTAGACCGGGGATAAGGCTAGGCCTCGTCCCGTTTCTAGTATCGTGCCGTTATGCCGCCGAAATTTTCTAAAATATGTTAGAAAAATAAAATATCATTTTATTGAAGAAATGAACTGAATAGAAATTCATGTGTTGAAATAAAATGTTTTATCGTTAAAATATAATTTTGACGTGAATGTGAATAAATAAATATTCATTTACAAACCGGACGGTTTGTTTATGTACACCTATTTGAAGGACATTGATTGGGTCGATAAATTTTACACATCGCCCAGTTGCACAAATAAAATCTGTGTTTGATTGTTTGAAACCCCACACGGGTGTTGGGATGAAATATGAAGTTCACTCATCCTGATTTATTAAATATGTCGATCGATTGATTGACAGGCTGTTATAAGCGTTGAATATCTATATTTGATGCTTATACAGTGTAGTGCACTTTGGTTGATGGTTGATTATTTATCGTTGATATTATATACATGTGTTGTATGAAAATCCATATAATTAACTTTATATGGTAATTGATTGGGCCTCATTCCAGTTTCGGAATAAAATATTTGAAATAGAATATTTGAAAATAGAAATTTATGAAGCCGTGTTGATTAGATTGACGCCATTTTGACGTGAACGATATTTATATCAATTTTAATCGATTTCAAAGTGAATTGAATTGAAAACGATTTCGAAATGAATTGAATTGAAAACGATTTCGAAATGAATTGAATTGAAAACGAATTCAAAGTGAATTGAATTGAAAACGAATTCAAAGTGAATTGAATTGAAAAAGAATTCAAAATGAATTGAAAACGATTTCGAAATAAATTGAATTGGAAACGATTTGAAATGAATTCAAATTGAATTGAAATTTGAATCGAATAGAAATGAATTTTGAAACGAATTTATAAAGAAGAATTCAATTTTGATTTGAATTGAAATGGGAGTTGAAATTGCTTTTGAAACGAATTTAAAACTATTTATATAATTCGTTTTAAATAGGAATCGACGAAATATATTATATATATATTATATATATAATATAATGGCCTGAATAGAACGCGCCGCGCCGCGGCAGTTCGCGAATTTCGACCATTTATTTCAAACGGACATTACGGGAGATCCGACCGTCGGATTCTCCTAAAACCGGAACCGTTGGGTTCGTATCGAAAAGAGCTTTCTAACGAATATTAGAAATTAAAAATCTAACGGTTGGATTTGGAATTATGTCCAAATCAAATTCGAAAAAGGTCGCTGTAAGTGCAGTTCGATGACCGTTGTTGGAAATCGACTGTACGGGCCTTGATAAAATTATTATAAATAGTAATAATTTGTGTAAAATCATAAGAAATGATTTAGAAAGAATTGGGATGAAAAACTCCCTATTTGAAAAGATAAAAATAGATTTTTATCGAAATGAACTAGTTTTGAACTAGAATTATAATTCTATTTATTTTTATAAATAAATTGAATTTGAAAAGGGTTTTGAAAATAACCAAAGTTTCCAATGATTGCATTGGAGTGGATTTGAATCGAAATTGTCTTCGGAATATTTCGATGTTGGAATTCGTGATTATACAGGTGTTGTTATGGAAATTTGAAAGATATATATGTATATCGTTATTTCCAATACGACATTTGTTAGTCGTAGAATTCGATATTGAATATAAGCCGATATATTTTCTATTCAGAGCCTTGTATTGAATATCGAATGTGATTTGGGTTTGTCGTGAATGGTGTCTTCACTAACACTGTTCTTGAACCCAGTTGAGAAAAGATTAAATCTTTTTATTTAGATTTAATGAAGTGTACCAATTAAATGATATTTAATTGGAATTGAATTGATATTGATTTTTGGGTTTATCGTGAACAGTGTTTTAAATAACACTCGTTCTTTAACCCGATAATTAATGGAATGATTTTTGGGTTTATCGTGAACAGTGTTTTAAATAACACTCGTTCTTTAACCCGATAATTAATGGAATGATTTTTGGGTTTATCGTGAACAGTGTTTTAAATAACACTCGTTCTTTAACCCGATAATTAATGGAATGATTTTTGGGTTTATCGTGAACAGTGTTTTAAATAACACTCGTTCTTTAACCCGATAATTAATGGAATGTGACTTTGGGTTTATCGCGAACCGTGTTTTTAGATGACACTGATTCTTTAACCCAGTCACAGATTAAAACTAAGTGGAGTTTTAATGAATCTTTAATTAGATTGAAAAGATCGAGAATGGAGTATCACCAGTTCTTGTTGCTGGCCCTGAGTAGGCCGGGTACACATGATAGGGGGTTCTCGCTTCGCGGTTTGGTGGCGAACGGGAGACTCTTACCCCTACATGGCGCCGGGGAGGGCGTTGGTTCGCCAATAGGCGCGAGACTCGAGAGGGTCGCCGTAAAACAAGGGACTGGGGGACCATGTGGAAGCCACGGTGGGTATTACCTGCTGCTTGGGGGGATGAAGGGATGGTTGCAAAGCCTACCGGATTTCGTCGGCTATTTCACATTTGGTATCAGAGCTTTGGTTTACAAAGCTCATAGAACAAGACACATTAGAACTGTACGAAAGAATTCGTCAGATATTGGGTTAGTAATATCCAATTAGAATGACTCGTTAGAGATGGGATCAGTAGTATCCTAGAACGAGTGTGAAGAGTACATTTTAAAATGAAAACAAACTTTTGTTTTGAAAATTTAAATCAATTATTCGTATTTGATTATTTATTAGTATTGATTTGGACAGTCCAGTATATAAAGATTTTTGCATATGCGCCTTGCAAACGTATATTCGAAGTTTTAATATACTGGATAGATATAGAACCACACTCTAGTCACCCGGGGATGATCCTGATGATGGTGCATCATCATCAGCATTTATATTCGAGTGTCGAAGGTGTGATATCTATATATTTCCATTAGACTGGTGTGAGAACCAAAATTAGATAGGGCCTATTGTTATGATTTGGCATCAAAAATCTGATTTTTGACTATGTATCAAAGTTATCAATTTGAAACTCTAATTCACTAATTGATTGATGTTTGTGTTGTTTGTTTATTTGTTTGATAATTTTGAACCATTTAGCCTAATTGAACCAAATATTGAACTATATCGATGATTGGTTTCGTTTGCTTGCATATACATATACTTACATTGAACAGGTCATAGCAAGGAGGCTAGAGCAGAGAATAAAATTTGTTTGCCCGACAAATAGGTACATGTTTACTACATAATTTCCTGTTTTGTTTGGGTGATGATGATTTTGTGAGCCTATTGGCTAGCCGCTTGGCTTTTTCTTTTTCTTTTTGAGATCTGAAGGACCGGGGAAGCTATTTGAAATTCCCCGATGCTCCCATTGCAGGGGAGGTTATGGCGAAATTTTTCAAAAATTTAGGGAGTTAGCCAAATTTTTGAAATTTTGAAAATTCTCAGAAACTGAAAAGTTGGAGAATGGAAGCCAGATCGAATGTAGAGCTGAATAATCAAACCACTTTCGACTTTGTTCCTTTTCGGGGACGAAAAGTTTTAAGTGGGGGAGATTGTAACAACCCGTAAAATGCGAGCCAGTTTGAAATTTTTATTTTGGCAATTTTAGCGAATTTTGATTATTTAAAATGAATTATTTTAAATAATATCGACGTGAAATCTATTTTGAATAGAATTCGAACGTATATATTATACGCGTCGTCGTTAGAATATATAATAATTATATATAATTATAAAAGGAATTGAAAATGGCGCGGTAGTTCGATAATTCGATTTCAAACTTCAATTGGATGTACCGGGTGCAAATCAATCCGGATTTTAGTGAAACCAAAAATGGTAGGATCTAATTGATAATATCTTTCTATCGAATCCAAAAAATCAAGATTTCATAGCGGGAATCAAAAGATATGTCCAGTTGAAAATTCTGAATAGTCGCTATGGAATTCAGGCCCTTAAAAATGGACATTTTGCAAATGACCTCGGATTTCGACGAAACCAGTTTTGTTGGGTCCGTGGCGTCAAGTTATTGCTAGATTCCAAATTTCATAATTTTTCGAATCAATATGTGAGCGTGGCAAAGGAAAACGCGTTTGACCAGTTTCAGTTGATTTTAATCGACTGGAAATTGGCCATTTTTCAAACGGTCTCAGAATTCGACGAAACTAGTTTTGTTAGGACCGTATCGTCAATACGAAGCTAGAAAATATTTTTCGAGAATTTTTAGGGTTAGCATGTGACCCCGGTAATTTGAAATGTGCGTTTAAAATTCAATATAGTGGTTTAAATGTAAATTCAACGAAAACTGATTCAAACAGTCGAATCAGCTTGCGATGCCTATCCCATTGTGTTCGGAATGGGGGTAATTAGCTAGGGGCGACAGTCGGTGGACTTGATTTCGAGTTAAAACAGAAAGTCAACTTTAAATTGAATTAAATAATAAAAAAAAAAAAAAAAAAATATATATAATAACCCTTCCTCCTTATCAGCCGACCCCCCCCTTAAAACTTTTCAGAATCGAAATTTAAAAAGGAAAAAAAAAAAAAAAAAAAAAAAGAGAAGAAGACGGAGGCGCGCCCCACCGTCCAACCATCGCCGCCGCCGCCCTCCCGTTATCCTCCTCCCCCTTCTTCCCCGATCCCCTTCCCTCCAGTCAAACCGCGAAGACCCCCAAACCCTCGCGCCAGAATCGAGGCCGCCACATCACCCGTCCATCCCGCCTCCTTGTGCCACCGCGAGCGCCAACCTCGAGCCCTCCGACGCACTGACGAAACCCCCCCCTTCCCTCCTTCAGCCGCAAGTTCCCCCCCTGTAAGTTTACAGATTTTTCCTTTTCTATTTTATTTTCAAAACTGATTTCTTTTTATTATTTTCAAAACTGATTTCTTTTTATTATTTTTACAACTGATTTCTTTTTATTATTTTTAAAACTGAAATTTTTAAAAAAAGAGTTGATTTTTAAAAAAAGGTTTGAATTTTAAAATAGAAAAGATTAGAACTTTAAAAAGTATGATCTTTATATTTTTAAAAGTGATAAAATATGATTTTTATATTTTTAAAGAATTAAAAATATAATCTTTACTATATAGGAATATTAAAAATATGATTTTTATATTTTTAAAGTATTAAAAATATAATCTTTATAGAATAGAGAATATAAAGATATCATCTTTGTGTATGTAACGAAATAAAAATCTGATTTTTATTTTATATACGTTGAGATAAAGTGGTAATTTTCATAATGATGAAATCTGTATTTTTGAAAAGATGAAGTCTTTATATTTTTGAAAAGATGAAGTCTTTATATTTTTGAAAAGGAGAAATCTTTATAGTTAAAAAGGCGAAATCTTTATATAAAAAAAATAGCGTGATAAAAATATAATTTTTATCTATATAACATAAAACTAAAAATTCGATTTTTATATATTGAACTTTGAACTAAAAATTCGATTTTTATATATTGAACTTTGAACTAAAAATTCGATTTTTATATATTGAACTTTGAACTAAAAATTCGATTTTTATATATTGAACTTTGAACTAAAAATTCGATTTTTATATATTGAACTTTGAACTAAAAATTCGATTTTTATATATTGAACTTTGAACTAAAAATTCGATTTTTATATATTGAACTTTGAACTAAAAAATCAGATTTTTATATATTGAAAGCGAAGTCAAAATCATATTTTTATATATTGAATAGCGACGTCAAGATTCGATTTTTATTTATTGAATAACGAAGTAAAAATGTGATTTTTATATTTATAGTGACTACGGGCAACGAAGATGGCGATGATGCGATAGCGAGGAAGACTTCTGCAAATGAAGAGCCGTGGAGCTGGATAGCTATAATGTGAGAACTTCTCACCTTTCAATTTTATTTCTAGTTATATATATATATACTAGGATGCAGACGGTGCTTAGTAGCACCCGACACAATCGTCCACAGACCATGGACTTGTTTGTTTGGCTGTTTGGTTATTGATTGTGATATTGGTTTGAATGTGGTTTGTGGTGTGAAAAATCGAATCGATAAATTGGTTAGGATTAGACGTGCGCCGTTATAAGGCGAAGGAGTAAGGCTAGGTTAGACCCTTACTCCAAATTTTGTGGTTTGCAAAATGAAATTGATTTGATTGATGTGTGAATGGCGTGGGCCTTCACTAGACCGGGGATAAGGCTAGGCCTCGTCCCGTTTCTAGTATCGTGCCGTTATGCCGCCGAAATTTTCTAAAATATGTTAGAAAAATAAAATATCATTTTATTGAAGAAATGAACTGAATAGAAATTCATGTGTTGAAATAAAATGTTTTATCGTTAAAATATAATTTTGACGTGAATGTGAATAAATAAATATTCATTTACAAACCGGACGGTTTGTTTATGTACACCTATTTGAAGGACATTGATTGGGTCGATAAATTTTACACATCGCCCAGTTGCACAAATAAAATCTGTGTTTGATTGTTTGAAACCCCACACGGGTGTTGGGATGAAATATGAAGTTCACTCATCCTGATTTATTAAATATGTCGATCGATTGATTGACAGGCTGTTATAAGCGTTGAATATCTATATTTGATGCTTATACAGTGTAGTGCACTTTGGTTGATGGTTGATTATTTATCGTTGATATTATATACATGTGTTGTATGAAAATCCATATAATTAACTTTATATGGTAATTGATTGGGCCTCATTCCAGTTTCGGAATAAAATATTTGAAATAGAATATTTGAAAATAGAAATTTATGAAGCCGTGTTGATTAGATTGACGCCATTTTGACGTGAACGATATTTATATCAATTTTAATCGATTTCAAAGTGAATTGAATTGAAAACGATTTCGAAATGAATTGAATTGAAAACGATTTCGAAATGAATTGAATTGAAAACGAATTCAAAGTGAATTGAATTGAAAACGAATTCAAAGTGAATTGAATTGAAAAAGAATTCAAAATGAATTGAAAACGATTTCGAAATAAATTGAATTGGAAACGATTTGAAATGAATTCAAATTGAATTGAAATTTGAATCGAATAGAAATGAATTTTGAAACGAATTTATAAAGAAGAATTCAATTTTGATTTGAATTGAAATGGGAGTTGAAATTGCTTTTGAAACGAATTTAAAACTATTTATATAATTCGTTTTAAATAGGAATCGACGAAATATATTATATATATATTATATATATAATATAATGGCCTGAATAGAACGCGCCGCGCCGCGGCAGTTCGCGAATTTCGACCATTTATTTCAAACGGACATTACGGGAGATCCGACCGTCGGATTCTCCTAAAACCGGAACCGTTGGGTTCGTATCGAAAAGAGCTTTCTAACGAATATTAGAAATTAAAAATCTAACGGTTGGATTTGGAATTATGTCCAAATCAAATTCGAAAAAGGTCGCTGTAAGTGCAGTTCGATGACCGTTGTTGGAAATCGACTGTACGGGCCTTGATAAAATTATTAAAAATAGTAATAATTTGTGTAAAATCATAAGAAATGATTTAGAAAGAATTGGGATGAAAAACTCCCTATTTGAAAAGATAAAAATAGATTTTTATCGAAATGAACTAGTTTTGAACTAGAATTATAATTCTATTTATTTTTATAAATAAATTGAATTTGAAAAGGGTTTTGAAAATAACCAAAGTTTCCAATGATTGCATTGGAGTGGATTTGAATCGAAATTGTCTTCGGAATATTTCGATGTTGGAATTCGTGATTATACAGGTGTTGTTATGGAAATTTGAAAGATATATATGTATATCGTTATTTCCAATACGACATTTGTTAGTCGTAGAATTCGATATTGAATATAAGCCGATATATTTTCTATTCAGAGCCTTGTATTGAATATCGAATGTGATTTGGGTTTGTCGTGAATGGTGTCTTCACTAACACTGTTCTTGAACCCAGTTGAGAAAAGATTAAATCTTTTTATTTAGATTTAATGAAGTGTACCAATTAAATGATATTTAATTGGAATTGAATTGATATTGATTTTTGGGTTTATCGTGAACAGTGTTTTAAATAACACTCGTTCTTTAACCCGATAATTAATGGAATGATTTTTGGGTTTATCGTGAACAGTGTTTTAAATAACACTCGTTCTTTAACCCGATAATTAATGGAATGATTTTTGGGTTTATCGTGAACAGTGTTTTAAATAACACTCGTTCTTTAACCCGATAATTAATGGAATGATTTTTGGGTTTATCGTGAACAGTGTTTTAAATAACACTCGTTCTTTAACCCGATAATTAATGGAATGTGACTTTGGGTTTATCGCGAACCGTGTTTTTAGATGACACTGATTCTTTAACCCAGTCACAGATTAAAACTAAGTGGAGTTTTAATGAATCTTTAATTAGATTGAAAAGATCGAGAATGGAGTATCACCAGTTTTGCTCCAGGCGATAGTTAAATCTTTAATTAGATTTGAACGTGAAATTTAGAAACTAACTGTCGGTTAGCCAAGCAGAATGGTTTTCTGGATATTGATCTGATGTTGGTTTCGGCCTTCGGGGTTAATATTTGGGGAATTATTCTCTTGATTAATTTACGGTTAGTGACTAATGAATTGGAATGAGGCGTATGTTGTGTTTGTGTAACACTTATTTAAATATACGCGAGTTATTCGGAAAGACCGGGTTTATCCCATTCTGGATAACTGATACGACGATAAGTCGAAGATGAAGACGATGGTCGAAGACCGGAGGTCTTCACGTCGTTTGGGTGATAACTGATGATCTTGATTGGGCTGTACACCCAAGAAGATGGAAACAGTTAGTGATCGTCCAGACGTACTTGGAGATCGATGGATATGCGGGGTACTAGGTGCCTCCGGTTTCGTTCAGACCCAGAACGGACTTGTAAATGGACTGTGTGTCTGACATCGGATTTTATTCTGTGTGACTGATATCGGTTGCATAGGATGGTTTGCCTGTGTGGCATGCTAAGATGCAAATGATCAAGGCTTCTGTTGAAAAGCAAAGTCTTGTGGTGATGATCAAAGCACGGCCTTTGTGGCGTAGCTTTGTGTAACGTTTACCTCGCGTGTTTCACACCAGGTATGAACCAAAAACGGGAGACGGACCTCAGGGAGGACTTGCGTTTCTTTCTAGTTAGAAGTGGCGTCAGTGGTTTTACACGCCCTGACGAGTTTGACTTATGTGGTTGTTGCTGTTGCGAGGCGCCTCGGTTATATCGGTTTCGGCCGATGCATTCTGGTCGGCTGACGGACCAGACTTACACCCCATAGGGTGGGGAAACGTAGTGTTCAGGCATTTTAATCCACATCGGTGGACCGGCCCTGTCGCTCCAAGGCTTGACTGAGTACTTGCCTGTGGCTCGGGCTAGAGAGTCACGAATCGGTTGAGGACTATCTTTTGCCTCGGTTCATAGACGGAAATCCAATTTCCAAATACGTGACATTTGCGGTTTTATTTGTAAACCTATATATGGCGACATGATATATGGTACCCATGCCGCCTATGATTGATACTTATGATGTGAAGTTGTTTTATACACTATGCACTTATAATAGTATCAAATGATTTGTTTCAAACGTATCAAGCATTCTTTGGCTGTTATAAGGGAAAACCCTATCCTCGGCTGCGTTGCATTGTGTGATGGGACCTGGGTCTTATAACAGCTTCATTCTTCTTTATTTAGCATTGCGCTGTTGTTTTATGCACTGGTATTCTTGGGAGGAAACCCGTTCCGTGTTATACGGCGTGGTCCCTTGATTTACCTAATGATTTAAAATAAAGATTAATAACTGTTTTAGTTCTCACACCAGTCACATGACTGACCTGGAGTTTATTGTTTTAACCTAAACTCTGGGTGCCCTTATTTTCGACACGGGCAGCTAGTAGTTTTGGTTTTGCAGATTTATATTCACAGGATCCTGGTTTACAGCTGGAACGATATCCGGAAAGCTTTGTATCCGTATATCTACTTCTAGTTGTGTATTGTATTATTTTCCGCTGCTATGTATTTAAATGTAATTTAAATCTCTGATATTTCCGTGTAATATTCGTTTATACTCTGTATATTCTTGTAATCTGATGCATTGTTGTTATATACAATGAAATGTTCTTTTATATGCGTTCTGTTGTGGTTTGTTCTCGAACTATCCGACGCTTTCCTTTACGGGGAGTTGCGGGTCTTTACAGTCAAACGGTAAGTCGGATTGTAACGCAAATTGAAATCCTATAATAATTCACTGTTCCGGTTCTGATGGCGCCAGTTTCGTTGAATTCCGAGATAGTCGCCAAAACAGTTAAATTTCACAGTTAAATAAATAAATGTTTAATTATTTAGTTAATTGTTTTAATTCCATTTAAATATTCGTTAAATTCAAATTAAATCAAATCATAACTTAAATAAATTCTACAAATAAATTCCACACATTTTAAATCTAAATTTAATTTTTTTTTCTGATTTGAATTTCAGTTATTATTTCTCAACTTAGAATTCTCCATTTACCAATTAAATTTAAATTTCCATTTTAAACTAAATAACTCAAGTCATTTAAATAAATAAAATATGAATTTCCAAATTTCACCCATTCTAAGTATAAACTAAATTTAAAATCTATTTATACTCCATTCAAATAATCATCATCATTATAATCAACTAAATTTGATTTTTATCTAATATTATTCTATTTTATTTATTTAAAATTGAATATTAAATATGCAGAAAATATGGGATGTTACAAAAATATTCATGTGTTGAATAAAATATTTATACAATAAAATTCACATTTTTATTATAAGTAAGAATTAATAAACATTCATATGTTGAATAAAATATATATTCATGTGTTGAAGAAAATATTCATTTGTTGAATAGAATAACAAAGTTATTGAAATATATAAAGCCGTGTTGATTAGATTTGCGCCATTTTGATGCGAACGATATTTATATCGATTATATTCATTTTTATAATGAATATAGAAAAGGAAGTGATTTCAAAATATAATGAAAATATTATCATTTATATATTAATGATATGGAATATTCAATTTTGATTTAAAATTGAACATGAAGTTGAAATCGTTTTTAAAATGAAGTTAAAACGATTTATAAAATACGTTGTAAAAGGGAAATCGACGATATATATATATATATATATTAAATGGCCTGAATAGAACGCACTGCGCCGCGGCAGTACGCGAATTTCGACCATTGACTTCGAATTGGCGTTACGGGAGATCGACCGTCGGATTCTCCTGAAACCGAAACCGTTGGGTTCGTATTGAAAAGAGCTTTCCAATGAATATTAGAAATTTGAAATCTAATGGTCGGATTTGGAATTATGTCCAAATCAAATTTGGAAAAGGTCATTGTAAGTGCAGTTCGACGACCGTTATTTGAAATCGACTGTACGTGCCTGGATAAAATTATTAAAAATATCAATAATTTGTGTAAAATTATAATAAATGATTTAGAAAGAATTAGGGTGAAAAATCCAATATTTAAAAAGGATAAAAATATATTTTTATCGAAATGAACTAGTTATGAACTAGAATTATAATCCAATATTTTTGAATAAATAAATTGGATTTGAAGTGGTTTTAAAAATAATCAGAATTTCCAATATATGAATTGGAATGGATTTGAATCGAAATTATCTTCGGAATATTTCGATGTTGGATTTCGTGATTATACAGATATGGTTGTGGAAATTTGAAAGATATATTTATATCGTTATTTCCAATACGATATTTTTTGGTTTTAGAATTTGATATTGAATATAAGCCGATATATTTTCTATTCAGAGCCCTGTATTTAATATCAAATGGGATTTTGGGGTCGTCGTGAATGGTGTCTTGAATAACATTGTTCTTAAACCCAGTTTAGAAAAGAATAAATCTTTTAATTAAGATTTAGTGAAATTGTCCAGTTAATTAGTATTTAATTGGAATTGAATTCAAATTGGTTTTTGGGTTTATCGTGAGCGATGTTTTGAATAACACATGTTCTTTAACCCGATTAACAATGGAATGTGATTTTGGGTTTATCGTGAACTGTGTTTTAGATGACATTGGTTCTTTAACCCAGTTGAAGACAGGATGTTGATTTTTGGAAAGATTAAAACTAAGTGGAGTTTTAATGAATCTTTAATTAGATTAAAGTGATCGAGAATGGAGTATCACCAGTTTTGCTCCAAAGCGATAGTTAAATCTTTAATAAGATTTGAACGTGAAATGGTCATTAATATTTACCGATAACGCCGTGGTGTTAGATATGGAGTATTACTAGTTTTGCTCCATGGCATGAACAGGTTGGGATTGGGAAATAAAATAAATGATTACTGCGGTGTGGTTCGCTAATCCTGACTAGTTTGGAAAACCTTAAAATGGTTTGAAATGATATCCAAAGGAAGATTAAAGAATAAATTTAGAAGAATTTATCTTTGATAAAATTAATGGGAACCTTTCCCTAAGAATGTGAATATTTGAATAAAGAATATTCTGAATTGGAATGAGGCGTACGTTGTGTTTGTGAAACATTTGTTTATCATATACGCGGGTTATTTGGAAAGGCAGGGTTTATACCCATTCTGAATATCTGATTCGACGATAAGTCGAAGATGAAGACGGTGGTTGAAGACCGGAGGTCTTCACATCGTTTGGATGATTATTGATGATCTTGATTGGGCTGTACACCCAAGAGGAGGGAATCGGTTGGTGATCGTCCAGACGTACTTGGAGATCGATGGATATGCGAGGAATAAGGTTCCTCCGGTTTCGTTCAGACCCAGAACGAACTTGTAAATGGACTGTGTGTCTGACATTGGATTTTATTCTGTGTGATTGATTTCTATTAAATATATATCTATTTGGCGGTGGAGAATTTATTCTCTTGCTTAACGCCTTTCTTTGAGACGTACGAGCTTAGAGGTTATTTATCGATAGATACCAGTTGTGTAACACCCCGTAATTCTGTAACACTAAGATTCACAAATCAAGGCAGAATTAAATATTAAAATCAAAATCATGGGAAATGGGCTGCGCCATTTCGTTCATCTCGGAATCCTGCATGAAAACGAGTCCGAGTTTACGTAAATCGGAGTCCGTATGAGGAAGATATGGCCTTCGGAAGATTCAGCGAAGTTTAAATTTCAAAACAAGCCAGAAAAGCGGATTCAAATTCAAAATCGGACCCAGATTGGGCTGGGCGGGAATTTTCTCGCCCAAGTCACCCAGGTCGACTGGGTAGTCGACCTGGGGGTCGACCTCCCCGCTTTTTCCAGTTTTCTGCACCTGGTTCGTTCTGATGTATTTGGTCACGTTTTCTGACTAGGTTCGTCCGCCTAACACTATATAAACAGCCCTAGTCTCCTTCTCTATTCACAATTCTTTTCTATCCTTATGCTGCCTCTGAGAAAATATATAAATAAATGATATATAAAATAAATCAAGACGAGGAAATGCTGCTCAAGTTTGTCAAGAAGAGATTCGAATCAAGATTAAAGCTTCAAGAGAAGAATCAAAGGCTAACTCAAATGATTTCGAGCAACATCGCACGAATCATAGCATCGCCATCTTTCTATTCTAATCTAATCTTTGTAAGTCAGTTACTTCTTAGATTTGAACGTTTCTCTTTTCATGACATGAAATTAAAGGAATAAAAGAGTATGCCTAATCTTTCTATTCGAATCTGTGCCTATATCTTTGGACTTAAATTAAGAACTGTTATGATTCGATGACCAATTAGGCCTTGCCTACGACTATGAACATTGCCTACGACTATGAACATTGCATTGCCTATGACTATGAGCATTGCCTATGACTGTGACTATGAACACAAGCCTATGCCTTTGATTAGAAAACATAAACTGTTGCCTATGACAAAACAAGGATAACTGTGATTAAACACCTATGATTCATGACTAGGAAAGTGTTGCTAAAAGTCTTGTGACTATGAAATTGGGTTTAAGCCTGATTATCTATTCTGTCTATTCTTGGTTTTCTTTGGTTTTAGACCTTGGGAATTTACCTATTAAGTTAGGTCTACCCATGTTCTTGAACCTACGTATCTATTCTGTCTATTCTTGGTTTTCTTTGGTTTTAGACCTTGGGAGTTTACCTATTAAGTTAGGCCTACCCATGTTCTTGAACCTACGTCGTTATTCAACCCTTTTCATGTCGTAATCTATATGCCTGTGGACTACCATCTTATGCCAGTTGTTATGTCCGTTCTTTCATGGCATTTTGGTTCATTCCCTTTTATCGACGAATCTAGCTTTATGATCTAGGTTGAATCACGATTATACGAATGATGGGAATACGTTTTGGGGAAAACATGAAATTGACTAGACTTGGAAATTGGCATAATTTGATTAGAATAACAAGTCTAGTTTTGACATGAACTGAAATTAGAATATTAAAACAGAATCGGGTGGCTAAATTATGTATGATAAGTATATTAGCATAATTTACATACATTGGGCATAAATGGTAAATGGTTAAATGGGCCACAAAATAGGTAGTTGGTATGCAAATTAAGTTTTGGGCATAAACGGTGAACTTGAATATAAAATCTAGTTTGGCATAAACTGTAAACTAGAATATAGAATCTAGTTTTGGCACGAACTGTAAATGGGGTGTTGGATCTAACTTGCTGTAAACTATAAGATAGGCAAATCAAGATTTGGGCCTAGAATACAAGTCCAATTAGTAGGCATGGCAAATGTATAGGGTATAGGCCAAATTCATTTGAAAAAGGGAAAATGGACTTTGAGGATAATTTGTTAACAATTTATTTATATACAAAAGAAAGGTTTATTAATGACATCTCTTTTTATAATACATATACCAGAAAGTTCTAGGGTGACAGAGAGGATAGTGTCTAGGCTTGGGTTTGGAAAATACAAGTTTCCTGCTCTCCCTGGCTATCCCTAACCGATCCGACGGACGGATGGTTACTTTCAAAACCTGATTTGAAAATTAATCAAAACCCTTTGAGCTTAGAAACACGAATATGCCTAACCCGAGGTTAGACTGAGTTGCGATGTAAACCTGCCCGGAACCAACCGGCACATCCAATAATCACAACAATATTTGTCTAATGTGAGTGGTCGCGGCTTTAATCTATTTAATTAAAGCTAGAGCAAGAATGGTAGGGTTAAGTTAACTAAGACACTTAACCAGTTCAACATGGTAACCAGACCGGTGGGTGGGGTTAGGTTCATGCAGACACTTAACACAGTTAAGCTAGGATTGGAGGGTTAAGTCCATAGGAACACTTAACCATCTTAACACAGTTTAGCTAGAATGGGAGGGCTAAGCCCATAGGGACACTTAACCAACTTCACATGGTAACAAGACAAGATTTGTAGGGGTTAAGTAACTGAGGAAACACTTAGCCAAATTAACCTGTTAACTAGACTATAAGGTGGGGTTAAGTAAAATCTAATACACTTAGCCAATTTGATATGTTAGCTAGGCTAGACCGTAGGGTTAAGTAAACTTGAACACTTAACCATCAGGTTGTGATAAAGGAATGGGGTTAAGTCTAAAACATGAAGGGATAATACTTAACCATTAATAATAACATGTTAGTTAAAAAAGACGGGCAAGGTTAAGTTAAAAAGGAACACTTAACCAATACATGGTGAATGGGTAGGGTTAAGTAATAAGAAATACTTAACCAATATAACTTGGGTTGTGGTAGGGTTAAGTCATCATGAATTACTGATAACACTTAACCAGTTTAACAGGATGAATGAAGAGGGTTAAGATGGCTTGAATTGACTAATGACACTTAACCAATCCAAATTGACGGGAAAGAGAACTAAGTAGTAAACCTTAGTTAAGAAAACAACAATTCTGGAAACTAAGTGGTAAATCTCAGTTAGTAAAACTAAGTAGTAATTCTTAGTATAACACGGGAAGGAGCGGATGTTCGTCTGAGTAAAAAGAAGGCTCCAACGAATTGGGTTACAAAGCCCGAGGCTTCGAGGGGACGTGAGGGTACTCTTGGTATCCCTCTGTGAGACCGCAGATGATCCTCCTGGGCTCACAGAGGTTAAGGTCTGCGTAGAAGAACCAGGGGTATGCCTTGGTTGCAATATATGGCAACCTAAAGACTAGGATGGACCGGCGTGATTCGGCGAGAAAACGGTAGCCCTGCGATAGCAACTCGTTGTCTACCATCCATCTTGAGTCAATCGAGATACGTGAACCGGAAAGGCGGAGAACTCCAAAAGACCATATACTTGCTATCTAGTTATGGGTGAGGATGGCCATAGGATAGTGGGGCACCGGGGGCCTGCGTATAGTTCTCATTTTTCAAGGTGTGCCTTTCATTAGTTGAGGGAGGGGTCAAGTGGGACCATAGCCACTGGAATAAAAACCGACCTTAGCATCTGCATCGGCAGATATCTGAAAGCTCCCGACCGAGTTCTGTATTCCTTGATTTGCCCTGTCACAGGACTCGGGCCGCACATTACAGGACATGTGCATCTAGACAAGCGATAACGATTCGCGATACATGCATGGGGAAGTATAGGAACATATACCACTCTAGGTAGTGTGTCCTAGACTTTGGGGCATCGTTCGGCAGGTAGCATAATCCCTAGCTGGACTAAGTGGCATAAACCCTGAATCCGAGAAGCGTTCAGCAGATAACGTAAACTCTAGTTAAATCTAGAAGGCACTTGGTAGAAAACCCTAGATTAAATCTAGGTAACAAATAATAAATGTATGCCTGAAGGCGATGGAAAATACAGGGATTGGGATCACGTTATCATTACTAGTTGGGACATTAGTTAGGTGGTGCAGAGATATAGAAACCAGTATAACAAGGAAACAACGAAGCGGCGAAAGTATTAGAGCATATCCAGTTTATCTTATCTTAGCATATCTTGTGATTATCTTGTCTAATCTTGCTGACCCTATCGTCATGGTGTTATCTTGTATTCAGTTAATTCATGTCATTTTGTTTTTCCATGTTCACATGCTAGAAGTTACTGAACTTACTCAGGCTTTATGTCTGACTCTGTTTTTCTTTCGTCTTCTTTTCTTCCATTCCCCCCCCCCCCCAGGTAGTAAAGGAGGGAATAGTATAGCTCAGGTTAAGTTGGACTGTCACTCTTTCCCAGCTTGAAGATTTGTCGAAGTGTTGCTTGGATTCTCTTTTCAGATGCTATGGCTGGCTCTTGCTAAAACTGGGGAATATAAATGTTGTTTTATGCTTCTTTATTTTGTAAGACAGATGACACTCTGATATTGTAAAGAAATCATTGTACAAACTATTTTGTCAATAAAGCAAAGTTTTATTTTTCGCTGTTTAATTTATGTCTGTCTTGTAATTTATCTACATCTTTTACCTAAAAATGCTCCACAGAACTTAGTGCATTCCCTGCGTGAGTGACACTAACGGACGTGGGGTGTTACACATGGTATCAGAGCTGAAGGTTACCGGATTAGATAAAGGATTTGAAAGATTATTTTCAAAACGGTTTTAAAAGAAGCATTTTCAAAAGAAAAGATTTGTTTTAAATGCATATTCCCCAAAATCCATACGCACTATCTTCTCTTCCTCTGTTTGAATTATTGTCTCCTTCTTTCTTGAGTCTTTGGGGCTCCTGGCTTCTGGGAGTTAACCTCATCGATGGGCGAAGTAGTGCCCGGCTTCCATCCATAGCCGTAGTTGTTTCACCTACGGCCAGTTTTCTTTCAAGCTTATAGGGTTTTCCGTACGATGGAGGCAGCTTTCGAGAGATTTGTCAACATGGTTACACACGGAAGGAGATGAGGAGTTTGGCTAGGGAGCACAACCCTAGGATGAGGAATTCTTAGATATAGATTTAGCTCATGAAGGAGGAAGAAATTATAAAACCTAAGACGAGAGGAAGTATCTTTACTAAGGTGTGATAGGGCATATAATTAAGGACAAGGGCAAGAACGAGGAACAAGATTTTCAGAAGGGCGAGTACATACTTTCACCACCAAGCGTACCTAGGAGAAAGGTAGTAAAGTTCCATTGGAAGAGTCTAGTTTTGCTGTTCGTACTCTTTCCTTTGGTTTTAACACTTCACATTTGTTCATATCCACTTCCATAATTGAGTCTCTGCACCATAGTACTTGTATAGTAGAAAGATCCCACTAGAGCCTCAAATCCAATTGGTGGTCCGACCAGTTTATTTTGGATAGTAGGGATTTGAGAATAGCTATCGAGTTTGCTTATATCATCTCACATGGATCGTATAAATTCAGAGGAGATATTCCTTGGGTGTTTGTCTGATATTGGTTTAGGCCTTTGGGGCTTGTACTTGAGGAATGTCGAGTTCGACTAGGATGGTTTGCGTGAGAGATGAATAGTTGTGCCAGGCACTCTAAAAAGTGCGTAGTAACCTTTCGACCCTTATAGTCATGGCATGGTGGATAAGAGGGAGACCTCTAATCATCTTAGTACATAAACTTGGAATCGTGATTGACATCTATTTATTTTGGAAATGGAGGCTAGAAACTTCACAATCGTGAAATTAAATTAGTTAAGATACAGTGGAGTGAAGCTCAAAAAGGCTAGATACTAGCATCATACCCTTTTCCTTAAAGGTGCATCCTTGATTTCTTAGTTTAGGAGCTTTACGCATAATTGTTTCTCTCTTTCCAAAGTATATCCTCTAGGTCGTATCTTTGATCCTTAGGTAGAAGCTAATAGATGTAAAAATGTATTTGAAACATGTTATGGTTGATTGTTGCAAGTGGTTACAAATGGTTGCTCGTGAATGCATATGCATACGTATTGGCACTAGATCAAGTTCGAACGCTTTCATATTGCATTTACAGATATGTATTTGTTTGTAAGTTGAACTTGATATGTTATCATATGGATGTTGCATATGGATGAATGGCTGTGCACGCATGTAGTATTTACATAACTAGGGATGCTTGCATACATGATTGGACGCATGGCACTGACATGATTCGCATTTAGGAGGTCAACTAAATCAGTAGACCGCGTGATTTTGCATTAGATAAAGACATATACACACACTATGCATATGAACATGAAAGCATTAGAAATCTTTCTAAGGACAATGAATGCCTGTGATTGAATGGTTGAGTAGATGGGTGATTGGATGGTAGGACACATTCTTCCTAACTCGAAGATTTCGGGGACGAAATCCTTTTAAGTGGGGGAGAATGTAACACCCCGTAATTCTGTAACACTAAGATTCACAAATCAAGGCAGAATTAAATATTAAAATCAAAATCAAGGGAAATGGGCTACGCCATTTCGTTCGTCTCGGAATTCTGCATGAAAACGAGTCCGAGTTTGTGTAAATCGGAGTCCGTATGAGGAAGATATGGCCTCCGGAAGATTCAGCGAAGTTTAAATTTCAAAGCAGGCCAGAAAAGCGGATTCAAATTCAAAATCGGACCCAGATTGGGCTGGGCGGGAATTTTCCCGCCCAAGGCACCAAGGTCGACTGGGTAGTCGACCTGGGTCACCCAGGTCGACTGGGTAGTCGACCTGGGGGTCGACCTCCCCGCTTTTTCCAGTTTTCTGCACCTGGTTCGTTCTGATGTATTTGGTCACGTTTTCTGACTAGGTTCATCCTCCTAACACTATATAAACAGCCCTAGTCTCCTTCTCTATTCACAATTCTTTTCTATCCTTATGCTGCCTCTGAGAAAATATATAAATAAATAATATATAAAATAAATCAAGACGAGGAAATGCTGCTCAAGTTTGTCAAGAAGAGATTCGAATCAAGATTAAAGCTTCAAGAGAAGAATCAAAGGCTAACTCAAACGATTTCGAGCAACGTCGCACGAATCATAGCATCGCCATCTTTCTATTCTAATCTAATCTCTGTAAGTCAGTTACTTCTTATATTTGAACGTTTCTCCTTTCGTGACATGAAATTAAAGAAATAAAAGAGTATGCCTAATCTTTCTATTCGAATCTGTGCCTATATCTTTGGACTTAAATTAAGAACTGTTATGATTTGATGACCAACTAGGCCTTGCCTACGACTATGAACATTGCCTACGACTATGAACATTGCCTATGACTATGAGCATTGCCTATGACTATGAGCATTGCCTATGACTTTGACTGTGACTATGAACACAAGCCTATGCCTTTGATTAGAAAACATAAACTGTTGCCTATGACAAAACAAGGATAACTGTGATTAAACACCTATGATTCATGACTAGGAAAGTGTTGCTTAAAGTCTTGTGACTATGAAATTGGGTTTAGGCCTGATTATCTATTCTGTCTATTCTTGGTTTTCTTTGGTTTTAGACCTTGGGAATTTACCTATTAAGTTAGGTCTACCCATGTTCTTGAACCTACGTCTCTATTCTGTCTATTCTTGGTTTTCTTTGGTTTTAGACCATGGGAATTTACCTATTAAGTTAGGTCTGCCCATGTTCTTGAACCTACGTCGTTATTCAACCCTTTTCATGTCGTAATCTATATGCATGTGGACTACCATCTTATGCTAGTTATTATGTCCGTTCTTTCATGGCATTTTGGTTCATTCCCTTTTATCGACGAATCTAACTTTATGATCTAGGTTGAATCACGATTATACGAACGATGGGAATACGTTTTGGGGAAAACATGAAATTGACTAGACTTGGAAATTGGCATAATTTGATTAGAATAACAAGTCTAGTTTTGACATGAACTGAAATTAGAATATTAAAACAGAATCGGGTGGCTAAATTATGTATGATAAGTATATTAGCATAATTTACATACATTGGGCATAAATAGTAAATGGTTAAATGGGCCACAAAATAGGTAGTTGGTATGCAAATTAAGTTTTGGGCATAAACGGTGAACTAGAATATAAAATCTAGTTTGGCATAAACTGTAAACTAGAATATAGAATCTAGTTTTGGCATGAACTATAAATGGGGGTGTTGGATCTAAATTGCTGTAAACTATAAGATAGGAAAATCAAGATTTGGGCCTAGAATACAAGTCCAATTAGTAGGCATGGCAAATGTATAGGGTATAGGCCAAATTCATTTGAAAAAGGGAAAATGGACTTTGAGGATAAATTGTTAACAATTTATTTATATACAAAAGAAAGGTTTATTGATGACATCTCTTTTTATAATACATATACCAGAAAGTTCTAGGGTGACAGAGAGGATAGTGTCTAGGCTTGGGTTTGGAAAATACAAGTTTCCTGCTCTCCCTGTCTATCCCTAACTGATCCGACGAACGGGATGGTTACTTTCAAAACCTGATTTGAAAATTAATCAAAACCCTTTGAGCTTAGAAACACGAATATGCCTAACCCGAGGTTAGACTGAGTTGCGATGTAAACCTGCCCGGAACCAACCGGCACATCCAATAATCACAACAATATCTGTCTAATGTGAGTGGTCGCGGCTTTAATCTATTTAATTAAAGCTAGAGCAAGAATGGTAGGGTTAAGTTAACTAAGACACTTAACCAGTTCAACATGGTAACCAGACCGGTGGGTGGGGTTAGGTTCATGCAGACACTTAACACAGTTAAGCTAGGATTGGAGGGTTAAGTCCATAGGAACACTTAACCATCTTAACACAGTTTAGCTAGAATGGGAGGGCTAAGCCCATAGGGACACTTAACCAACTTCACATGGTAACAAGACAAGATTTGTAGGGGTTAAGTAACTGAGGAAACACTTAGCCAAATTAACCTGTTAACTAGACTAGAAGGTGGGGTTAAGTAAAATCTAATACACTTAGCCAATTTGATATGTTAGCTGGGCTAGACCGTAGGGTTAAGTAAACTTGAACACTTAACCATCAGGTTGTGATAAAGGAATAGGGTTAAGTCTAAAACATGAAGGGATAATACTTAACCATTAATAATAACATGTTAGTTAAAACAGACGGGCAAGGTTAAGTTAAAAAGGAACACTTAACCAATACAGGGTGAATGGGTAGGGTTAAGTAATAAGAATTACTTAACCAATATAACTTGGGTTGTGGTAGGGTTAAGTCATCATGAATTACTGATAACACTTAACCAGTTTAACAGGATGAATGAAGAGGGTTAAGTTGGCTTGAATTGACTAATGACACTTAACCAATCCAAATTGACGGGAAAGAGAACTAAGTAGTAAACCTTAGTTAAGAAAACAACGATTCTGGAAACCAAGTGGTAAATCTTAGTTAGTAAAACTAAGTAGTAATTCTTAGTATAACACGGGAAGGAGCGGATGTCCGTCTGAGTAAAAAGAAGGCTCCAACAATTGGGTTACGAAGCCCGAGGCTTCGAGGGGACGTGAGGGTACTCTTGGTATCCCTCTGTGAAGCCGCAGATGATCCTCCTGGGCTCACAGAGGTTAAGGTCTGTGTAGAAGAACCAGGGGTATGCCTTGGTTGCAATATATGGCAACCTAAAGACTAGGATGGACCGGCGTGATTCGACGAGAAAACGGTAGCCCTGTGATAGCAACTCGTCGTCAACCATCCATCTTGAGTCAATCGAGATACGTGAAGCGGAAAGGCGGAGAACTCCAAAAGACCATATACTTGCTATCTAGTTATGGGTGAGGATGGCCATAGGATAGTGGAGGCACCGGGGGCCTGCGTATAGTTCTCATTTTTCAAGGTGTGCCTTTCATTAGTTGAGGGAGGGGTCAAGTGGGACCATAGCCACTGGAATAAAAAAAGACCTTAGCATCTGCATCGGCAGATATCTGATAGCTCCCGACCGAGTTCTGTATTCCTTGATTTGCCCTATCACAGGACTCGGGCCGCACATTACAGGACATGTGCATCTAGACAAGCTATAACGATTCGCGATACATGCGTGGGGAATTATAGGAACATATACCACTCTAGGTTGTGTGTCCTAGACTTGGGGGCATCATTCGACAGGTAGCATAATCCCTAGCTGGACTAGGTTGCATAAACCCTGAATCCGAGAAGCGTTCAGCAGATAACGCAAATTCTAGTTAAATCTAGAAGGCACTTGGTAGAAAATCCTAGATTAAATCTAGGTAACAAATAATAAATGTATGCCTGAAGGCGATGGAAAATACAGGGATTGGGATCATGTTATCATTACTAGTTGGGACATTAGTTAGGTGGTGCAGAGATATAGAAACCAGTATAACAAGGAAATAACGAAGCGGCGAAAGTATTAGAGCATATCCAGTTTATCTTATCTTAGCATATCTTGTGATTATCTTGTCTAATCTTGCTGACCCTATCGTCATGGTGTTATCTTGTATTCAGTTAATTCATGTCGTTTTGTTTTTCCATGTTCACATGCTAGAAGTTACTGAACTTACTCAGGCTTTATGTCTGACTCTGTTTTTCTTTCGTCTTCTTTTCTTCCGTCCCCCCCCCCCTGGTAGTAAAGGAGGGAATGGTATAGCTCAGGTTAAGTTGGACTGTCACTCTTTCCCAGCTTGAAGATTTGTCGAAGTGTTGCTTGGATTCTCTTTTCAGATGCTATGGCTGGCTCTTGCTAAAGCTGGGGAATATAAATGTTGTTTTATGCTTCTTTATTTTGTATGACAGATGACACTCTGATATTGTAAAGAAATCATTGTACAAACTATTTTATCAATAAAGCAAAGTTTTATTTTCCGCTGTTTAATTTCTGTCTGTCTTGTAATTTATCTACATCGTTTACCTTAAAATGCTCCACAGAACTTAGTGCATTCCCTGCGTGAGTGACACTAACGGACGTGGGGTGTTACAAGTCGCATGGCATGAATTGCCTGTGTGGCATGCCTAAGTGGCAAATGATCAAGGCTTTTGTTGAAAAGCAAAGTCTTGTGGTTGATGATCAAAGCACGGCCTATGTGGCACAACTTTTTGTATAGCATTGATTCGCGAGCCTCACACCTCGGTATGAGTCAAAAACGGGATAGAGACTGCGGGGAGAGCATGACGTTTCTTTCTAGCTATGGGTGATGTCAGTGACCTACTAGCCCTGACGTTTATATACTTTTTACCTGTGTTGCTGTTGGATGCGAGGTGCCTCGGATATAGGTCTAAAAGGACTGGGAAACGTGTGTTCAGGAATACTAATCCTCAAAAGTAAGAGAGGACTGGCCCTGAAGATCCACGATCACTTTGTGTGGTCCTGAGACATTTGTTAGAGTGTCTCAAACGGATAGGAGCCCTACCCCTTGCCTTGACTCATGACGGAAATCCAATTTCCAATACGTGATATTGCGGTTTTAATTGTAGAACTAGTATGGCGACATAGTGGTATGGGGCACTTATGCCGTCTATGATTGATACTTATGATTGAAATTGTTTTGACAATATACACTTATAGTAATAATAAAAGACGAAATTTAGCGTATCAAGCATTCTTTGGCTATTATAAGGTAAAACCCAATCCTCAGGCTTGCGTTGCATTGTGTGATGGGACCTGGGTCATATAATAACTTCATTTTTCTTTATTTAGGACTGCGCTGTTTGTTTGAAGCACTGGTATTATTGGGAGGAAACCCGTTCCGTGTTATACGGCGTGGTCCCTTGATTTACCTAACTTTAAAAATAAAGATTAATAATAACTGTTTTTAGTTCTCACACCAGTCACATGACTGACCTGGAGTTTATTGTGTTAACCTAAACTCTGGGTGCCCTTATTTTCCACATGGGAAACTAGTAGTTTTGGTTTTGCAGATTTATATTCACAGGATCCTGGTTTATAGCTAAAGTGATATTCGGAAAGCTCTGTATCCACATATTTCTTTCAGTTATGTTTTGTATTATTTTTCCGCTGCTATGTATTTAAATGTAATTTAAATCTCTAATATTTATCAATGTGTAATATTTATTCATACTCTGCATATTCTTGTATTCTGATGGAATTGTTGTAACAAACAATGAAATATTCTTCTGTTTGTGTTCCAATTAGTCTTGTCCTCAAAACAATTAGGGGTTTCGAACGCTCTTGGTCGGTTTAGCGATCGATTCGAATCGGGTGAAATTCCTTGTTGTTACACTAGTCCTGCCCGAAAACTCATGATAGCCATTTGTTCCCTCTGCTGCTGTTGTACTTTAATATCAGCACTGATAGGAAGTAGTAGGTTAAATTCTTCATATGTTTTCTTGAACATCATTATGTAATTCATGATTGATTAATCTTGCTTTTCAACCTGATAGAATGATATACAGATCTTATACATTCGATTCAGATTTCCTTTTCCATAAAACAGATATTCCAGATAATTCATAAGTTCTTTCACAAACTCATAGTGATTCACCAAACTAATAATATCACTTTCTATCGTATTACGGATCTGGACAAATAATCGAGCATCATCACGAAGCCAAATCACTACTTTTTTGTATGATCGAGCTGCCTCAGAGGGATCTTTAGTTAGATGATTATCGTTGTCAATACTTCGTAGATACAACCAAATTAGTTTTCTCCAACTGAACTAGCTTGATTCACTCAATTTGTGTTCGGTTATCTTTGACATCATTGCCATGACCTCCCTAACCGATTTAGTCTCTCCCATGATTCAAGAATCATATTCAAAAAGGTATATCTGAGATTTAAAAAAAAAGAACCCTGATCTGGTACCATGTTACGAATAGAAGAGAAGAATGAATTGATAGATTGGGATAATTTTTCCTATCTTTATTGTATACATCGGCTACAATATATATACATCGGTTATCCACGCAAAAAAACGAAACTAGGCTGAACTATGTACATAACAAAAGAAAATTAAAAATAGAAAAATTGTTTATGTTTCATATTGAACACATTCAATATTTCACATACATTTCATATATCCTCTCGACAACATCTTGCAACCCGACTACACAGAACTGTCCACTCATTCATTTTGAGTGTACCAAATATATTATTACCATGGTTATAGGTCATCCAATAATACTTAATGGAAAAAGAATACAAAAAGGGAAATCTCTTTCTCTAGATCAGACGATGATATACCCTAATGGGTATGACCTACATAGCTTTGATGCCAGCCATTTCCCAACCGATGTGGTTTGAGGCTACGATTAACTTTTGAAATATCACATTCAATTTAGAATGCCACATTATCAATCTGCTAATCACTAATTGATTTGCATAAATATACTTGTAATGACACGGAATTTTGGAACCAATTTAATTTTTTTTTGTAGAAAATGCGCCAGAATTTAAAAATTCCATTTTTAAATTAAATTATTGAATTTAAAAAGAGCTCTAAATAAAATTATGAAAATTAGGTATGTATCTATTTACTTCTTATTTGAATCGCATAATAATCCAAATTCATAATTTAAGACAATTGCAGTTATAGAAACCAATAGTAGTAAGATATACATTTTATTGGAAAGTGCGCAATACGGCTAAATCCCTATTTAATACTAGTCCATGCATTTATTTTTATTTTTTTGCGATTGTGTGTTCCATTTTTTTTTCAAAGCAAACTATGAAAATATATTCCTTTTTCCTACATAACCAAACTAGGCTATTCCTACCTTCTAATTTTTATAGGCATATACAAATTCTTATTTCTTCCTTTTATTCCCCAAAATTTGATATATTTTCTATAAGTTTGAATGCTATTAGTATTTTCCCTTATTTCCATTCCAATACATTTCGACATATATTCAAATGGATATAAAAAAATATATGGTGACAACGACTCAAAGAAGCTTATGAAACAAAAGTTTACTTGCATATGTTGAAAGCATTGCACCTTTATTCATAATTAAGTATGTAAATTTTCAATCAATAATTTCATTTATTAAGTATGTCAATTTTCAATCAATAATTTTATTTGTGCCAATATGTATTTATGAGTTTATGGTTTGACTTGATTGGGATACTATAAATTCTAAAAAGATTTAAGTAGTAAAAATGCAATATATGGTTTATAGAATACAACAAGCTAAGGCATGCCAACTTTAACGGAGGGATGATTGCTGAAACAAATATGATATTATTGACACTTAATTAATTTTGGTACAACCTCAAACTTTATGGTTCATAGAACAATTATTTCAATGGACGTTATTTAAGAAAATATGTGACTATATATAGTAAACGAATAAAAACCATGCATACCTGTAACGACACGGATTTTTCCCGGACCTAAACGATCGCAAAATCGACCAAGACCGTTCAAAACTCGCATATGTTAACTTTGGGAATACAATTCATAAGAACGAATAACAATAGACTTTTATAGACATTACAATAATGTTACATCAGAGTACAGAATATCAGAGTACATCAATTAAAGGAATGATACAGCGGAAGTTAAATTGCTCGGGACACAGCTTTAAGCTTTAATCCAGGATCCTGCTAAAAGAATAGATATCTGCAAAACAAGCTACTCGACTGCCCGTGTGGAAAAATATGGGCACCCGAGTTTGCCAGTGAAACAAACTACAGGTCAGTCACGGGACTGGTATGAGAAATCTTAACTAAACTAATCTAATGATAAGGCTAATCACAGGACCACGCCGCTAACGCGGAACGGGTTTACTCCATTGGATTGCCAGTGCAGAAGTAAAGTAAATTGTTCAAATAACGCTATGCTTTTTAGAAAAATGAAACCATTATAAGACCCAAGTCCCATCACACAATGCAACGCAAACCGGAGGAGAGGGTTTTACCTTATAATGGTCAAAAGATGCTTGATACGGTAAAACGGATTTAGTATTAGTGTGTATATATATATGGGTATATCTATATTTAAAAAAAAAACAATTTCAATCATAATGTATTAATCATAGACGGCAAAGTACCCCATCCTACTATGTCGCCATACTAGTTCTACAATCAAAACCGCAAGGTCGTATTGGAAATTGGATTTCCATCATGAGTAGAGGCTAGGGGCAAGCTCCTCTCCGATTCGAGACACTCTAGCAAATGCCTCAGGATCCCCCGCAGTGAACCCTTGGATCGGTAGGGCTGGTCCCCGCCTATCGGCAGTGGATTGGTTATGCATGAACACACGTTTCCCGGTTCCTTTGAACCTATAATATGACCACTATCGGCCTATAAAAATCCGAGACGCCTCAAAATCCATCATCCACATAAGTAAAATGCCAGGCCGTGTTAAAGCACTAACACTAACACTAGCTAGAAAGAAATGTGTGCACTCCCTACGGCCCATATCCCCTTTTTGACTCATACCGGGGTGTGAGGCTCGTGAAGTCACGATATACACAAAGCTATGCCGTAATAGGCTATGCTTTGATCATCCCACAAGGCCCTGCTTTTCAACAAAAGCCTTGATCAATTGCATCTTGGCGTGCCACATTGACAATTCACGCCATGCGATCAATCACTATTAATATATACCAGGTGTTAAGTAGAGAATAAATCCTCCACCACCAAACAGACATACATTAACAGAAATCGATTTAATTCACATGGAATGAAATCCAATGTCAGACACACATCCATTTACTAGCTTATGCTCTGGGTCTGAGCGAAAACCAAATCCGAACAATCAACAATAGTCCGGACGACCACCACTTAAGCCCCTTCAAGGTAGCTACTCCCATCATGGGTCTCAGTAGCAACACATCCATTCGATGTGAAGATCGTCGGTCTTCAATCACCGTCTTCAACTTCAACTCTTCATCGTCGTAGTGATTATTCGGAATGGGTTAGACCCGGCCTTTCCGAATAACCCACGTATTTATATATTAAAAATCAAGTACTCTATAAAAGCACATCCAACGCCTCATTCCAATTCAGAATATTCTTTAAAATAAAATATTCACATTATTCTATCAAAGACAAATCCTTTAAGTTTATTCTTAAATCTTTTCTTTTAAAGATTTATTAAAAACTCCAATTTGGTTTTAAATATCAAAATCATTATTTAATGATTATTTAATTTTAAGAAATTAATCTTATCCTTATTTGAGTTAAAGAACTAATGTCATTTAAAACATTGTTCACGATAAACTCAAATTCATCTCCATTAAATAGGGGATTTTCGTAGAAATCAGACCAATGTATAATCGATATGAATTTCTGTATCGGGCTATTAATATAAATGGAATAACAGCAAAGCCTTTTAAATTCCATATATATTAACGACCTTCTTTTACAGAAGCTCATCTCGAATATTATTAAATCAAATTCCATTTAATCCCAATTTAATATATTAAATTGGAAAACTTTACTCTTGGAAAATATTCCATTTTAAATCTAAATAAAAGATTCATAAATCCCAAATTATATTTCATTGCAAACTGGGTTGAAGAACAAGTGTCGTTTAAAACACTGTTCACGATAAATCCAATTTACATTTCATTTTATTCCAATTATCAAATATGATTGAAACTTTAAAAATCTTAATTAAAAGATTTATTCTTTGCTCAACCGGGGTTAAGAACAGTGTTATTTAAGACACCATTCACGACAACCAAAAAATCCAATTTATTCTATTTAATTCCAAGTAAATATTAACTTATTGGAAAACTTTATTAAATCTTAATTATAAGATTTGTTCTAGTTAATAACTAGTTCATATCGATAATATATATTTTTATCTCTTCACTATTGGAAATTTTCATCTAAATTCCTTTTAAACCATTTATTATGATTCTACATAATATTTCCATATTTTTAATAATTTTATTTTCGCTCGTACAGTCGGCCACCGAACAACATCCATAGCGACCTTTTCTAAATTTGATTTGGACATAATTCCAAATCCAACCGTTAGATTTTAAAACTCTTATATTCATTGAAAAGCTCTTTTCGATACGAACCCAACGGTTCCGGTTTTAGGAGAATCCGACGGTCGGATCTCCCGTTACGTCCATTTAAAGTTAATGGTCGAAATTCGCGAACGGTCGTTGCACGGCGCGTTCTATTTAGGCCATTAAATATATATATATATATATATATATATAATATATATATTATATCGTCGATTTCTATTTAAAACGTACTTTATAAAATATTTATAAATTCGCCTTAAAACAGTTTTAACTTTATTTCAATTTAAAGTTTAAATTGAATGTTTTATTTTCTTATCATATTTAAAAATATTAATATTTCTAAAATATTAAGTTTACAAATCACTTCTTTTTAATATTCATTTTAAAATGAATACATTAAATCGGTAAACGCGTTTGGTTTAAAACGGCGTTTCTATTTAAAAACAGATTAAATAGACCAGTTCATTTTCTTATTCATTCATATTTTATACTGGGCGAGACCTCCCACATTAGGCCTGCGACTTATGGATACTGGATATGCCGGTTGGTTCCGGGCAGACTTATCCCATAAGTTGGGCTTAACCTCGTGTCATGGACCGTTTCGTATTTTTACTCAACCCTTTTTATTGTAACTTTTTAACAATAAGAATAAAATCTTTTCTATTCAAAACTTCAAAGTCATTAACTGATTTCTTTAACTGAATATTATATTAAAATATTCAAAGTTGGAATGAGGCCCAAACAATTACCATATAATTTAATTATATGGGTTCCACACACCGCAAGAATAAATGATCAAAATTATCAGAGCCATCCACAACATCCAAAGTGCATCATATGTTGTATAAGCGTCAAATAAATAACGCTTATAACTAATAACAAGGGAGATGTGTGAATATCATCCTAAGACCCGTGTGGGGTTTTCAACCAGCACATAACACAACAAATGATTAAATAAATTATCTGTGCACTTGGGCGATGTGTAAAAATTATCAACCCAATCACATAAACAAGTCGGATGACTCGTAAATGGAAGTGTAATATTCAATTTAAATAAGCTAACTACATATTCAACACATCAAACACTTCAACATCATAGACATATATCTCAATTCTTTTTATTATGAATAATTGACAATAAAATCTAGTCTTTTATTTCTTTTGTGTAATTCTTATCAGTGACCAAAAATTGTATATTTTGGTTTAATCATTTTAATGTACAAAAATGTTAATTTTTGTCCCTTCCTTTTAATGTAAACAAAACTTTTATACCGTATCTAAAATGACAACTTTTAATATATAAATTGTACATTTCTAATTCATATTTTTATTGTCTCTAAAATGACAACAAAAATATAACATAAAAATTCTATTTTTTTTCTTCTCTAAAAGACAATAAAAATATAATGCTAAAATATTTTCTTTTTACCATATCTAAAATGACGGTAAAATATGACATAGCAAATATACCATTTTAATGATTCTAAAATGACAGTAAAAATGGGTTGCAACAATACTGTCATTTTAATAGTTCTAAAATGGCAGTGAAAATAGGTTACATATAGATTTTAGTGAATGGACAAATTTTTATTTCAATTCAACTAAGATAACCAAAAATTTACTTTTCTATGAATTGGCAATTTTGTTTCATAACAACACAGGTGATCAAAATACATATTTTTGTGAATTGGCTATTCTATTCCAATTCTACAAAAATAGACAAAATATAACTTTTTATATAAATGGACAAATTTGCTTCATTTCAACATAAATGATAAAAGTGCACATTTTTGTGAATTAGCAATTCTATTCTAATTCAACAAAAATAATAAAAATATAACTTTTTATATATATGAACACATTTGTTTTGTTTCAACATAAATGATAAAGATGCACATTTTTGTGAATTAGCAATTCTATTCTAATTCAACAAAAATAAACAAAATATGATTGTTACAAAGAATTGACCATTTTATGTTATTTCAACAAAAATGGACAAAATATGATTTTAAGCATGCATTGACAATTTTGTGTCATTTTAACAAAAGTGAACAAAACACAAATATTTGTGAATTGGCAATTCTATTCCAATTCAACAAATATAAATAAAATGCACTTTTTAATATGCAGTGAAAATTTTGATTCAAATCAACACAATCAATAAAAATGTACTTTATTATAGAAATGGACAATTTTATTTCTAATCAATGAAATAAATAAAAATGTACTTTTCGTGTGAATGTACAATTTGTTACAAATCAACAAAATAATACAAATGAACCTTTTAGATGTTTAGACAATTTTGTTGCTAATCAACAAAATAAACAAAAATGAATCTTTTATGTGTTTAAACAATTTTGTCACTAATCGACAAAAAAACTAAAAATGAATCTTTATTTCTAATTTTACACTTCTATATTGTAAGCAATATAAATATAAAAATAAAAATAAAAACATAATTCCTCTTTATAGAAAAAGGATGTTTAAGAAAATCTATTCTTTTTAATGTATAAAAATGTTCATTTAATGTTAAAAAGAAGAAGCGACAAAAATGACCCTTTTCATGTTAAAAAGAAAAGGTGACAAAATATGCTTTTTAACGATAAAATTATCTTTTATTCTAATGCAATATTTTTAACAAAAGTGTTATTTTAATACCAATGCGACTTTTTACAACAAAAATGATATCATTAATCTAAATAAACATTTTTAACAAAAAATGCTGCTTAAATTCTAAATGAACATTTTAACAAGAATAATAATTTAATTCTAATAAACAATTTATAACAAAATGTTAGATTTTGTTTTAACAAGACGATTTATAACAAAATGTTAAATTTGCTCCAACACAACAATTCATAACAAAATGCTAAATTTGTTTAACATAACAATAATCAAAAGATGAACATTTTCACAAAAATAACAATCTTAAATCTAAATGAACATTATTAACAAAACGATGTTTTTAAATCTAGACACAACAATTTAAAATCCAAAGGTCCATTTTTAACTATCATTACCGTTCATAACAAAATGTAAATTTTGTTTTGACTATTAAATATTCTACACAATTATACCTTACAGCTATTTTTACACAAGCGAGAGACACACACAGAGACAGCCAATTCATCATCCAAATTATTACAACACAAAACTATTTTATTAAATACAAACAATTATTAAACAAAAATTAATTAATTAATTTAAAATCAGAAATCTCACCTAACAATTTGGATCTAAAATTTCAAAGTCCTCTTCTTCTTCGTTAACAGTAGGAGCCCGTAACCCAAAGCTCGACTTCGAAACCTTCTGAACGCGCCACCCACGAGCCACCGTACCACCATCAGACACCCCCATCTCGAAGCCCGCGCCGACCTCCCCTTGCGCCAGTAGCACCGCCACCTGCGGTGGCCTCCACAGCCGCAAATTCCAGTCCAAAGCCGCCGGTTTTGGGTGCAAAATTCGAGAAATCTGTAGCTTTATTTCAGATCTTGACCGTTGAAATTATAGAAGTTGACATGCTCTTCAATAATTTCTTTGATTCCATGTTTTAATTCTTCGTAATTGGGGAGAAACTAGTGAATGAAATCGGCTGTGTTTAGGCCATTGAAATGAGAACTGGCGGCTATGGTATTAGGATATTAGGGTTTCGTATTTCCAAGTGTATATATATAATATAAATAATTTTATAACACTAATTTCCCTAATTGGAGTTAAAACATTTGTCCCTATATATTTTTGAATTGTAACCTCTTAACATTTATTGACATATTTATTTCCCATAAATTACTTATTTACAATCCTAATCCCCTTGTTTAAAATTTGTGACCTTTACAATTCTGCAAACAATTCCATATTTATTGCCAAAATCCCAAGATTACAAATTATTTATTTCCCATTTATTATGAGAAACATTTCAATATTCCTGCCTTTAATTGAAAAATTCAATCAAAGCTTACTTAACATTGTTTCTAATTCATAATTATACTTACGCTGTTTACATATATTTTTGGGATGGACAATATATATATATATATATATATATATATATATATATATATATATATGTGTGTGTGTGTGTGTGTGTGTGTGTGTGTGTATAATGTAATTGTAGAATTATGTATTTACCAATTTATTATTTTAGTTCATTTACATTACAACCTATGTTACTGACTGAAATAATCCTTTCATTATTCTTTTTCCTTCTTTATTTTTTTCTTGCAATAAATGACACCCCTCTAATTTCCATTGATTATAATTTCAAATTTTATTTATTAATGAAGGAGGTGACTTTCCCTTTTTTATTCTTCTTTATTTGGTTATATATTTTAGATTTTATCTTTCACTTGTTTCTACATATGTAGTAGGTGACAAATGAAATTTAATTAGCTGATTAGGCATGATGGGACCACACTTATTTTTCATTCAAATTTTTATATGAATGTTTGATTCATTTTCTCTGATTATTAAGTTGTGCAACTTTTTATATGTTTCATCTTACATTAAAAATGTGCTTTTAATGTTAACCAATTTTCTTTCAATAGTGATCATTTAATAATGATTCTTTTTCCATTAAAATGTAACTTTTTAATGAATCATATTATTACATAAAAATGTGAATTTTTATGTTACAACAACTTTCCTATTCAAACCAATTCTCATTCTTCATATTTTCTCCTTTACAATAAAAATGTAAACTTTTTATTGTTTAACCCCTTTTTTTGACGCATTTTCTATTAAAATTTCCTAAAATAAAATTTTAAATTGGTTCCAAAATCCCGGGTTGTTACAATACCTCTAACCATTTTCTCTCTTTTATTTTTGGTAGTCCAATTTAATATATTCCCTTAATTATGATATTGGATATTTATGTTTGAAATTTAAAAAGACACACACAAACATTCTAACCATTAGCGCTAAACAATTAATGACGCGTTCATTTCTTTCCACCATTTGCTTTTGAAATTTAAATGAGTAATAAGTTGCCACCTCAGCCTTAGTCAACAATTTAATTTCTTTATAACATACCACATAAGGATAAATAGTCCTTTTTTTTTAAATAACAGAATTTAAAAAATATATTATATTATAAATAACACATTTACAAAACCCTAATTCATATCATGAGCCGCCGCCACTTACCTTCTTCAATGGCCATTGAAACGACCCGAACTTCCCAGTAAAGGAAAGTCCAGATTGCCTTGAGAACAATACACATCATAACACATTTACAAATCACAGATCAAATCACGTATAGTATTCAACAAAATATCACAGCTCATGTGTAACACTACAATTATGATTCACAAATTTTAATTATAAAATAAAAAGGATTGGAATTTCTCACATTGTCTTAGTCTGAACAGTTCAGATCTGAATTTTCGTCAAATTCTGGTTTGCTCTGTTTCGGATCTAGTCAGCTTCATAATGTAGATCTAATCCATACGAGTCCAACGCTTTTCGTTTCGTTCGATTTCGCCTCTGTTTGCATAAGTTATCGTTGTTTAAACATTATACAAATTAAATAATTAAATAATTAGTGATTAGTTTAACCTTTCCCTTAATCCTTTTCTCATCATCGTTCTCTCGCTCAGGAACCCAACACTGAACTTCTTCAATTTGAGCACCGTGTCTCCGCCATGATGTCGCCTCCTCGCTCCCCGGTCCTCGCCGAACTCGGCCCCACCTGCCGCCTCGAAAACCGCCCTAACCCCACTAACCCACTAACTTCGAGTAAACAATTTGTCCTGTACACATCATGAGACCCCATCATGACCGTTGGTGTTAAAGCCCTCGCCGAGCTCTTCGAACTGGTGTTTGGAGTTTTGAAAATCGTTGAGAGATTTAGGAGATAGAAGGGGAAGAAGATCGGAGCATGGTGGCCGTTGGTAATAAGGGATGGCGGCTGTCTCTATTAGCGTATTAGGGTTTAGGTATATACTGGTATTTATACGCGTATTTTATTATTTAATAATTCTTTTAATGTGAAAATTCTTGTTTAATGATACGTACTCCAAATCAAACCCAACGAGTGTCGCCCCTAGCTAAATACCCCCGTCCCGGACACAATGGAATATGTTTCGTAACCCAATTTGGTTGTTACGATATGTTTTTCTTTAAATTAAATTATAAATCACTTAATTATTAAACTCAAACTTACATTTTAAATTACCGGGGCTACATACTACCTCTAAAAATTACAGAAAAATTATTTCTAGTTATGTTTTGATGATACGGTTCTAACAAGACTAATTTCATCGAATTCTGAGACTGTTTGGAAAATGGCTATTTTCTAGTCGATTAAATTTGACCGAAATTAACAAAACACATTTTCTTTTGCCACACTCACATATTAATTCGAAAAATTATGAAAATTGAAACTTACTAATAATTTGACATTCTGGTTCCAACAAAAGTGGTTTCATCGAAAACTGGGGTCGGTTGAAAAATGGCTATTTTTTTAAGGGTTATATATTTAATTAATATATATAAATTCTACAGCGACTTTTCTAAATTTTAAACTGGACATAACTTTCAAATTATAAAGTGAAATTTCAGTTTTTCAGATTCGTTAGAAAGATATGATTGAATAGATTTAAATATTTCTGGTTTCGCTCAATTCTGATTTAAAATGAATCATGTACATTCAGTCAAAGTTCAAATTCAAATTTTCAAACTGCAGCGCGGTTTTAAACTCCTTTTATAATTAAACTAAATTTATTCGTTTTAAAATAAAGTTTTAGTCGTTATTAGTTAAAATAAATTATTTTAAATATTAAATCCCCATTAAAATTTCTAAAATAAAAATTTTAAATTGGCCCCAAAATTCCGGGTCATTACAGCCATTATCTTCCAAAACAAATCCAAAAATTCTTTCTCCCTCACGCAATATTTCCAAATACAAATAACTACAAAAATCTTTTTCTAAATGAGATGCTTCTAATTAGCGATGGTGGATCGGGTTCAAGTGGCTCCGGTTGGCGTGCGTTTTGGGTATGGCAAGGTCGAAGTTGGGTTTGAAAAGGGGCCGATGTCTGGAGTAATGAACGATGTGGAAGATGAATTAACGTGAAGTAATGATGTAATTATTGAATTTAATTATCGTTTAATTTTTTTAATTAATGTAAAATGTTTGTAACATCATTACTATTTCATACGAGATCCAAATTCAACAAACTCAGTTGCGTTGGAATCAGAAAAATGAGGGCTTCGCGATGAAACAGACCAGATCCAAAAAGGAGCAATCTAGAGTTTTGAATAATTCAAAACCCCGATGTGAGAAATTCTATTCCTTTATTTTTATAAATATAATTTGTTAATCATAATTTTAGTCTTACACATGCGCTGTAATAATTTGCTGAATGTTCGTGATTGGATGTGAAATTGTTGATGATGCTTGTTGATCTGTTAACTTGATGAAATATTTTTGTCATATTAGAATTGACAAAATAGTCATGTCATTTATGTTAAATCAAAATTGACAAAATAAAACTTTCATTTTGTCAGTATGCGTTGTGTTGAAATCAACATTTTTATTAATTAGATTATGATTAAACAAAGATTAACATTTTGTTAATTAGATTATAGTTGAATCAAAAAGTTACCTTTTTGTTCATTAAATTAGTTGAATTAGAAATATGTCAATTTTTTATTATAAAATTGATGAAAATAAAGATGTCACCTTTGTTACAAAATTTGTCGGAAACAAATATATCATTTTGTTGTGACGAAAAGATTGAAAACAAAAATCATCATTTTTGTTATTTGGAATAGAATAAACAAAGTGTCATTTTGTTAATTAGTTGAGTAGAAACAAAAGTTGGATTAATTTCATTTATTATAAATTTACATGTTATCAAACAAAAGTTGGATTAGTTTCATTTATTATAAATTTACATGTTATTAAACAAAAGTTGGATTAATTTCATTTATTATAAATTTACATGTTAGTAAACAAAAGTTGGATTAATTTCATTTATTATAAATTTACATATTAGTAAACAAAAGTTGGTTTAATTTTAAGAAAAAGGAAAGTAAAGTTAGCATCATTTAAATTTGAGAAAAATGGAAGTAAAGTAAGCGTCATTTAATTTTTAGAAAAATGGAAGTAAAGTTAGCATCATCTAATTTTAGGAAAAATGAAAATAAGAGTATTCATGAAAGGTGGAAATAATTACATTTTAGGGCCGTTATAAAATATAGAAAATAAAATTATTTTTAGCATTTGTGTTGAAACTTGAAAATAACTATATTAATAGCGTTAATGAAAAATATGAAATGTAATCATATTTTTTTACGGTATTAAGAAAAGTGAATTATTATCATATTTTTAACGGTATTAAGAAAAGTGAATTATTATCTTATTTTTTAGCGTGTATGTAGAAATATAAAAATAATCTTATTTTTTTAGCAACTTAGTTAAAATATGTAAATAAACATATTTTTATTGCTTTAGTTAAAACATGAATATAATTTTATTTTTAGCGTTTTAGCAAAAACATGAAAACATTTTTAGTGTTTGTGTAGTATTTTGAAAATAAACTTGCTTTTAGTATGTAGGGACATGAGGTAAAACCATATTTTAATGTCAAGTAAAGGCATATGAATCATAATCATGTTTTAAATGTCATGATAATGCATATGAAATAGAACCGTCCATTTGGAACCGATAAAGTCAAATCTATGTGAGAACTCTTTTCTCGCTCAATTTTTATTTACAGTTGTTATTTATTTTCAAAAATGTATGTCTGTGGTGAATGTTTGTGAATTATTTCTGTGGCATGCATGATATGTTGTGAATTGATGTTTGGATGTGATATAATGTTTGAATTTTGAAAATAAGTAGCATGCTAATTAATGTTAATTTATTATTATTATGATAATTCAAATATGTTACACTGCCATATACAAGTTGCCTGACTTGTATATGTTGATTGGGCTGATATTTTCACACATCGCCTAAGTGCACAAATAATATATTATTATTTGGATTTTGTTTGAATGTCATTTGAATGTTGTACGAATGTTATCTGAATGTTATTGGAATGTTAATTTGGTGACAAAGGAATGTCTATCATTATTCACAAATGCGTTGTATGAATCCATTAATTAATGGTATTTGATTTTAGTTTCATTCCAATGCAGAATTTTCTAAAGTTATTAAGAATGGTTAATGCAGTAATAAATAATTAATTAATATTGGAAGTTTGAAATTCAAAAATTATACATCTTGGAAATATAATTATAATATTATTTCAAATATTATAAGAATAAATGTAGCAATAAATGACTAATTAATATTTAAAGTTTGAATTTCAAAATTATACATTTTTAAAATATTATTATAATATTATAAGAATATGGAAAGTTACAATTTATACCAAGATACTTGAAATCAAGATATGTAGAAATAAAGAATATCTTAAAATTAAGATTCCCTAATGGAAAGGATAATTTCAAATAATATGTTTTGGAAAAATTAATGATAATTATAAATTATAATTGTGCTTGGATACGAGGTTAGGTTACATTTGTGGTGGAAGTCTGCCCGGACCCGACCGGCATATCCAACAGCCACTAATGTTGAACCTAATGTGAGAGGTCCAAGTGCACAAATACGAAACGGGCCATGACACGAGGTTAAGCCCAACTTGTGGAATAAGTCTGCCCGGAACCGACCGGCACATCCAACATCCACAAGTCGTAGGCTTAATGTGAGAGGTCTAGCCCATTATAAAATACAAATGGATAAGAAAATGAGTTGGGTTATTTAATCCGTTTTAAAAATAGCAACGCATTTTAAAAACCCGAACGAGTTTATCAATTTATTTTATCCATTTTATAATGAATATTAAAAGAGAAATTTTAAAATTAATATTTTGGAAAATAATATTATTATAAAAGGATAACCTATAGAATAATCAATTTTTAGATTATAGTTGGAACAAAAGTTGGAATCGTCTTGGAAACGAATTTATAAACGATTTAAAATACCTAAAAATAAGGAAAGTCTTTTTATTTAGATTTAAATGAGATTCTCAATTATTAATTATAATTGAAACAAAAAGGAAATTGATTATGGGTTGTTTGTGAACAATGTTTTGAAGGACATTAGTTCTTGAAACTCAAATCAATAGTGAAATTTTGATTTGTTATTAATTAATCTTTAATAAAGATTAAATGAAATTTTCTAAAAGAAGAGATGCCTAATATTATATATTAAATTGGGAATTAATGAAACATGAAATGGGGTCTCTCTTGAACTATGTTTTAAATAACATCAGTTCTTAAACCCGGATTAAAGATAAGATTATTCCAGAAAAGTGATTAGTCATTTAACAATGATTTTAGAAGACTAAAACTTAGTCAAGTTTTAAATAAATCTCTAATTAGATTGAAGGTGAATAAAGGAAGATAAGGAATAAGTTGAAAGATTTATCTTTGATAAAATTTATGGGAACCTTTCCCTAATAATGTGAATACTTTGTTAAAAGGATATTCTAAATTGGAATGAGGCATTGATGTGGTTTATGTATAGCACCTAATTTTAAATCACGCGAGTTATTCGGAAAGACCGGGTTGAACCAATTCCAAATAATGATACGACGTTCGAAGAATTGAAGACGGCGATTGAAGACCGACGTTCTTCGCATCGAATGGGTAACTAGTGTTGAGGCCCTTGATTGATTTTCTCCCAAGACGGGGCTAAGATGGTAGTTATCCGGACGTAGTGCTGATTTGTACGGATTTGGCTTTCGCTCAAACCCAGAGCATAAGTTTATAAATGGAATGTGTGTCTGACGTTGAAATTTGTTTCATGTAATTAAATCGATTTCTATTAATGTATATCTGATTGGTGGTGGAGAATTTATTCTTTGCATAACACCCCGGTATGTATTAATAGTTATTGATAGCACGGCGTGAATTATCAAGGTGGCACGCCAAGATGCAGATGATCAAGGCTTTTGTTGAAAAGCAGGGCCTTGTGGTTGATGATCAGAGCACGTCCTATATAGGTGTAGCCTTGTGTATAGCGTGACTTCACGAGCCTCACACCCCGGTATGAGGCAAAAATGGGATTAGGACTGCAGGGAGTGCACACGTTTCTTTCTAACTAGGGGTAGTGCCGTTGCTTAAACTGGCCGGCATTTTACTTATGTGGAGATGGATTGAGGTACCTCGGGTTTTATAGGCCGGAAGTGGTCATACTATAGGTCCAAAGGGACCAGGAAACGTGTGTTCAGGCATAATTAATCCACCACCGTTAGGTGGGGGCCGGCCCTGAAGATCCAAGGGTTCACTGCGGGGGATCCTGAGGCATTTGCTAGAGTGTCTCTGAAGCGACCCGAAACTTCCCCGGTCTCCGAAGAGATGAGAAAGAACGAATTACTGTGAGGACAAGACAAATCAGAACACAAACAGAAGAACATTTCACTGTTATTACAACAATGCATCAGATTACAAGAATATACAGAGTATAAATGAATATTACACAGAAATATCAGAGATTTAAATTACATTTAAATACCTAGCAGCGGAAAATAATACAATACACAACTAGAAGAGATATACGGATACAAAGCTTTCCGGATATCATTCCAGCTGTAAACCAGGATCCTGTGAATATAAATCTGCAAAACCAAAACTACTAGCTGCCCGTGTCGAAAATAAGGGCACCCAGAGTTTAGGTTAAAACAATAAACTCCAGGTCAGTCATGTGACTGGTGTGAGAACTAAAACAGTTATTTAAAACTTTACTTTAAAAGAGAGTAATTCAAGGGACCACGCCGTATAACACGGAACGAGTTTCCTCCCAAGAATACTAGTGCATAGAATAAACAGCGCAATGCTTTTTCGAAAAATGAAACTATTATAAGACCCAGGTCCCATCACACAATGCAACGCAAGCCGGAGGATAGGGTTTTACCTTATAACAGCCAAACATGCTTGATACGTTTAAAACAAATCATTTGATACTATAATAAGTGTATAGTGTCAAAAACAATTTCAATCATAAATATAAATCATAGACGGCATGAGTGCCCCATCCCACTATGTCGCCATACTAGGCTCTACAAATAAAGCCGAAATACACGTATTGGAAATTGGATTTCCATCATGGTGGCTCCTGATTCGAAAGATCGATCGCGTAGTACAAATCACCGCGGCTTACGTCTCAGCGAGAGAAAACACCGCTATGCACATCCGCACTTTTGGGACTCAAGTATCACCGCGGCTTACGTCCCAGCAAGAGAAAACACCGCTTACTCTATCCCTCCGAGCACGAAGCTCGATATCGGTCGATCGAATCCACTACACTAAAAATGTATACTGATCAAACCATCAGTTTACCACCATTCCGGGCTGTGAGGCTCGCGGATCAACGCTATACACAAAGCCATGCTATATCAGCTGCGCTTTGATCATCAACCACCAAACTTTGCTTTTCAACAAAAGTCTGGATCACTGCATCTCAGTATGCCACACTATCAATCCATATTGTACCACTGATTTCTGCCAATATATAACCTTTGAGCTCATATGTCTCAGAGAAGGGCGTTAAGCAAGAGAATAAATTCTCCGCTGCCAAACAGATATATATTTAGCAGAGATCAACAAATACAATATAAAGGAATACAATGTCAGACACACCATCCATTTACAAGTCCGTTCTAGGTCTGAACGAAACCGGAGGCACTTTCCTCGCATATCCATCCATCTCCAAGTACGTCTGGACGACCGCCAACTATTTCCATCCTCTTGGGGGTACAGCCCAATCAGGATCGTCAGTAATTATCCAAACGATGTGAAGACTTCCGGTCTTCAACCACCGTCTTCATCTTCGACATCTCGTCGAATCGGTTATTCAGAATGGGTGTAAACCCGGCCTTTCTGAATAACCCACGTATATGATAAACAAATGTTACAAAAACACATCAAACGCCTCATTCCAATTCAGAATATTCTTTTATTCACAAAATCACATTTTTAGGGAAAGGTTCCCATTAATTTTATCCAAGATAAATTCTTCTAAATTTATTCTTTAATCTTCCTTTGGATATCATTTCAAACCATATTATGGTTTTCCAAACTAGTCGGGATTAGCGAACCACACCGAAGTAATTATTATTTTATTTCCCAATCCCAACCTATATACCCCATGGAGAAAACTGGTAATACTCCACATCTAACACCACTGTGTTATCGGTAAAATTAATTACCATTTCACGTTCAAATCTAATTAAAGATTTAACTATCGCTTTGGAGCAAAACTGGTGGTACTCCATTCTCGATCACCTTTCAGATTTGATAATTTAAATAATCAATTCATTTTTCAATCTAATTAAAGATTCATTAAAACTCCACTTAGTTTTAATCTTCTCAAAAATCGATATCTTGCCTTTAACTGGGTTAAAGAACCAATGTCTTCTAAAACACGATTTCACGATAAACCCAAATCACATTTGATATTAAATACAAGGCTCTGAATAGAAAATATATCGGCTTACATTCAATATCAAATTCTGAAACCAACATATATCGTATTGGAAATAGCGATATAAAATATATCTTTCAAATCCCTATAACAATATTTGTATAGTCACGAAATCCAACATCGAAATATCCCGAAGATAATTTCGATTCAACTCCAGTCCAATCCACGTATTGGGAGTATTGATTATTTTTAAAATCACTTTCAAATTCAATTTATTTATTTCAAAAATAAATTGATTTTAATTCTAGTTCAAAACTAGTTTATTTCGATAAAAATCTATTTTTATCTTTTCAAATGTGGAATTTTCCAGCTCAACTCTTTCCAATCTATATATTATGATTTTACACAAATTATAGATATTTTTAATAATTTTACCAAGGCCCGTACAGTCGATTTCCAACAATGGCCATCGAACTGCACTTACAGCGACCTTTTTCGAATTTGATTTGGACATAACTCCAAATCCAACCGTTAGATTTCAAATTTCTAATATTCATTGGAAAGCTCTTTTCGATACGAACCCAACGGTTCCGGTTTTAGGAGAATCCGACGGTCGGATCTCCCGCAATGTCCGTTTGAAATAAATGGTCGAAATTCACGAACTGCCGCGGCGCGGCGCGTTCTATTCAGGCCATTATATATATAATATATATATATTATATATATTTCGTCGATTTCCTTTTAAAACTAATTTTATAAATAGTTCTACATTCGTTTCAAAACAATTTCAACTTCCATTTCAATTCAAATCAAAATTGAATTCTTCTTTATAAATTCGTTTTAAAATTCATTTCTATTCAATTCAATTTGAATTCATTTCGAATTCGCTTTCAATTCAATTCATTTCGAAATCGTTTTCAATTCAATTCATTTCGAAATCGTTTTCAATTCAATTCATTTCGAAATCGTTTTCAATTCAATTCATTTCGAAATCGTTTTCAATTCAATTCATTTCGAAATCGTTTTCAATTCAATTCGAAATCGTTTTCAATTCAATTCATTTCGAAATCGTTTTCAATTCAATTCATTTTGAAATCGTTTTCAATTCAATTCATCTCGAAATGAATAAAATCGATATAAATATCGTTTACGTCAAAATGGCGTCAATCTAATCCACACGGCTTTATATTTTCAAAACTTCTTTATTCTATCCAACAAATGAATATTATCCCATTCAACACATGAATCTATATTTATTTCAACACACGACTAATCTCAACACATGAGTACTGTCAACACATCACTATTTTTATATTCAACACATGAATTTTCTTTTATAATATTCATTACTTTCCCGATTGGAATGAGGCCCAATCAATCACCATATAACGTTAATTATATGGATTCCATACAACACATGTATATAATAGCAATAATAAACAATCAACCATCAACCAAAGTGCACTACACTGTATAAGCATCAAATATAGATATCTTACGCTTATAACAGCCTGTCAATCAATCGATCGACATATTTAATCAATCAGGATGAGTGAAATTCATATTTCATCCCAACACCCGTGTGGGGTTTCAAACAATCAAACACAGATTTTTAGTTGTGCAGTTGGGCGATGTGTAAAATTTATCGACCCATTCAATATCAGTCAAATCAGTGTATATAAACAAATCGGCCGATTTGTTTATAAATATTTATTTATTCACTTTCACGTTAAAACTATATTTTTAATGATAATATATTTTATTTTAACACATGAAAATGATATTTTTATTTTTCTAACATATTTTAGAAAATTTCGGCGGCATAACGGCACGATACTAGAAACGGGACAAGGCCTAGCCTTATCCCCGGTCTAGTGAAGGCCCACGCCATTCACACATCAATCAAAATCACCAAACAACCAAATTCAAATCAAATCATATAACTAAGCTATGCAACCAAACAAACAAGTCCATGGTCTGTGGACGATTGTGTCGGGTGCTACTAAACACCGTCTGCATCCTAGTATATATATATAACTAGAAAAAGAAATTAAAGAGTGAGAAGTTCTCACAGATCGCTATCCAATCATCTTGACTCTTCTTTGATAGAAATCTTCATCGTTATCGCATCTTCGTTGCTGTAGCCACTACATATGTAAAAGTCGAATTTTTACTTCGCTATTCAATATATAAAAATCGAATTTTCACTTCGTTATTCTATATATAAAAATCATATTTTTATTTCGAAGTTCAACATATAAAAATCATATTTTGACTTCGCTATTCAATATATAAAGATTATATTTTCAATATAAAGATTATATTTTTAATATTCCTATGATGTAAAAATTATATTTTTATTGCCTTTAAAAATATAAAAATCATATCTTGCATCTTTTACTTAATAAAAATTCCGTCTTTTCTATTTTAAAGATCAAATCTTTTTCTTTTTAAAGTTAAAACCTTTTTCTTTTTAAAGTTAAAACCTTTTTCTTTTTAAAGTTAAAACCTTTTTCTAAAATCAGTTTTATCTCTTTTCAAAAATCCGTTTTAAAACCCTTTCAAAAATCTGTTTTAAAACCCTTCAGAAATCAGTTTTAATACCTTCAGAAATCAGTTTTAATACCTTCAGAAATCAGCTTCAATACCCTTTTTTTAAAAAAAATCAGTTTTAAATCATTTTAAAATCGGTTTTAAATCATTATAAAATCAGTTTTTTTAAATCTTTATAAAATCAGTTTTTAAATCTTATAAAATCTGTTTTTCTTCTTTTAAAAATATCAGTTTTTCTTCTTTTAAAAATATCAGTTTTTCTTCTTTTAAAAATATCAGTTTTTCTTCTTTTAAAAATATCAGTTTTTCTTCTTTTAAAAATAAAAATAAAAATAAAATAAAAAATAAAAATACTTACATTCTCTGCGAAGAAGGGGGGGGAAAGAAGGCGTCGGCGTTGCGGAGGAGGTCTGGTCGCGTCTCGATGTTTTGGGGGCGGCGCTAGGGTTTCGAACGGCTTCGGGGGGGGGGGTCGGATTGAAGGAGGAGGAGGGAGCGAGTGCAAGGAAGAGGGGGGGAAGAAGATCGAAGGCGCGGTGGAGGTCTGGTCGACGTCTGAAGGCGGTGACGTCGATGCTTCTCCGTCCGTCTTTTTTTTCTTTATTTTTTTTTTTTTTTGATTAATGAACTTCGGTAATGAATTACAGGGGGGGGCCAAGGTATAGGAGGGAATTATAATAATATTTTTTTTCCTTTTTATTATTTAATTATTTAATTTTTTAAAAAAAGGTTGACTTTTACATACGACCTCGAAACGAGGCCCACCGCCTGTCGTCCATAGCGTTTTACCCCCATTCCGAACACAATGGGATATGTATCGCAAGCTGATTTGCTCGTTACAATCAGTTTCCTTTTGAATTTTCATTTAAATCACTATATTGAATTTTAAACGCACATTTCAAATTACCGGGGTCACATATTAACTAGAAAAATTCCAAAAAAATATTTTCTAGCTTCGTATTGACGATACGGTCCTAACAAAACTAGTTTCATCGAATTCTGAGACCGTTTGAAAAATGGCCAATTTCCAGTCGACTAAAATCAACTGAAACCAGTCAAACGCGTTTTCCTTTGCCACGCTCACATATTGATTCGAAAAATTATGAAATTTGAAACCTAGCAATAATTTAACATCACGGACCCAACAAAAGTGGTTTCGTCGAAATCCGAGGTCGTTTGCAAAATGTCCATTTTTAAGGGCCTGAATTCCATAGCGACTATTCAGAATTTTCAACTGGACATATCTTTTGATTCCCGCTATGAAATTTGGGTTTTTCGGATTCGATAGAAAGATATTATCAATTAGATCCTAATGTTTTTGGTTTCACTAAAATCCGGATTGTTTTGCACCCGGTACATTCAATTGAAGTATGAAATCGAATTATCGAACTACCGCGCCATTTTCAATTCTATTTATAATTTAAAATAAATATTTATATTCTAACGACGACGCGTATAATATATACGTTCGATTTATATTCAAAATAAATTTCGCGTCGATATTATTTAAAATAATTCATTTTAAATAATCAAAATTCGCTAAAATTGCCAAAATAAAAATTTTAAACTGGCCCAGATTTTCGGGTTGTTACAGTCTCCCCCACTTAAAACTTTTCGTCCCCGAAAAGGAACAAAGTCGAAAGTTGTTTAACAATTCAACTCAACTTCCATTGTTTTTTATTACGGCTTAAGTTCTTCAACTTTTCAGTTTCTAAGAACTTTTCAAAAATTTCAAAAATTTGGCTAACACCCTAAATTTTCGAAAAATTTCGCCATAACCTCCCCTGCACCGGGAGCATCGGGGAATTTCAAATAGCTTCCCCGGTCCTTCAGATCTCAAAAAGAAAAAGAAAAAGCCAAGCGGCTAGCCAATAGGCTCATAAAATCATCATCACCCAAACAAAACAGTAAATTATGTAGTAAACATGTACCTATTTGTCGGGCAAACAAATTTTATTCTCTGCTCTAGCCTCCTTGCTATGACCTGTTCAATGATATATATGTATGCAAGCAAATGCAACCAATTTTCAATATAATTCAATATTCGGTTCAATTAGGCATAAAGGTTCAAAATTAGCAAACAAATGAACAAACAACACAAACATCAATCAATTAGTTGATTAGAGTTTGAAATTCATAATTTTGATACATATACAAAAATCATGTTTTTGATGCCAAATCACAACAATAAGCCCTATCTAATTTTTGGTTCTCACACCAGTCAATAGGAAATATATAGATGTTACACGTTCGTCACTCGAATATAAATTCTGATGATGATATATCAATCATCAGAATCACCCCCGGGCGACTAGAGTGTAATTCTATATCTATCCAGTATATTAAAACTTTGAATATACGTTTGCAAGGCGTATATGCAAATTCTTTATATACTGGACTGTCCAAAATCAATATTAAATAAATAATCAAATATGAATAGTTGATTTAAATTTTCAAAACAAAATTGTTTTCATTTGAAAAATATATTCTTCATACTCGTTCTAGGATACTCCTGACCCCATCTCTAACGAGTCATTCCCATTGGATTTTACTAATCCAATATCTGATGAATTCTTTCGTATGGTTCTAATGTGCCTTGTTCTCTGCTTTGTAAACCAAAGCTCTGATACCAAATGAAGCGACCAGAAACTTCCCCGGTCTCCGAAGAGATGAGAAAGAACGAATTACTGTGAGGACAAGACAAATCAGAACACAAACAGAAGAACATTTCACTGTTATTACAACAATGCATCAGATTACAAGAATATACAGAGTATAAATGAATATTACACAGAAATATCAGAGATTTAAATTACATTTAAATACCTAGCAGCGGAAAATAATACAATACACAACTAGAAGAGATATACGGATACAAAGCTTTCCGGATATCATTCCAGCTGTAAACCAGGATCCTGTGAATATAAATCTGCAAAACCAAAACTACTAGCTGCCCGTGTCGAAAATAAGGGCACCCAGAGTTTAGGTTAAAACAATAAACTCCAGGTCAGTCATGTGACTGGTGTGAGAACTAAAACAGTTATTTAAAACTTTACTTTAAAAGAGAGTAATTCAAGGGACCACGCCGTATAACACGGAACGGGTTTCCTCCCAAGAATACTAGTGCATAGAATAAACAGCGCAATGCTTTTTCGAAAAATGAAACTATTATAAGACCCAGGTCCCATCACACAATGCAACGCAAGCCGGAGGATAGGGTTTTACCTTATAACAGCCAAACATGCTTGATACGTTTAAAACAAATCATTTAATACTATAATAAGTGTATAGTGTCAAAAACAATTTCAATCATAAATATAAATCATAGACGGCATGAGTGCCCCATCCCACTATGTCGCCATACTAGGCTCTACAAATAAAGCCGAAATACACGTATTGGAAATTGGATTTCCATCATGGTGGCTCCTGATTCGAAAGATCGATCGCGTAGTACAAATCACCGCGGCTTACGTCTCAACGAGAGAAAACACCGCTATGCACATCCGCACTTTTGGGACTCAAGTATCACCGCGGCTTACGTCCCAACAAGAGAAAACACCGCTTACTCTATCCCTCCGAGCACGAAGCTCAATATCGGTCGATCGAATCCACTACACTAAAAATGTATACTGATCAAACCATCAGTTTACCACCATTCCGGGCTGTGAGGCTCGCGGATCAACGCTATACACAAAGCCATGCTATATCAGCTGCGCTTTGATCATCAACCACCAAACTTTGCTTTTCAACAAAAGTCTGGATCACTGCATCTCAGTATGCCACACTATCAATCCATATCGTACCACTGATTTTTGCCAATATATAACCTCTGAGCTCATATGTCTCAGAGAAGGGCGTTAAGCAAGAGAATAAATTCTCCGCCGCCAAACAGATATATATTTAGCAGAGATCAACAAATACAATATAAAGGAATACAATGTCAGACACACCATCCATTTACAAGTCCGTTCTAGGTCTGAACGAAACCGGAGGCACTTTCCTCGCATATCCATCCATCTCCAAGTACGTCTGGACGACCGCCAACTATTTCCATCCTCTTGAGTGTACAGCCCAATCAGGATCGTCAGTAATTATCCAAACGATGTGAAGACTTCCGGTCTTCAACCACCGTCTTCATCTTCGACATCTCGTCGAATCGGTTATTCAGAATGGGTGTAAACCCGGCCTTTCTGAATAACCCACGTATATGATAAACAAATGTTACACAAACACATCAAACGCCTCATTCCAATTCAGAATATTCTTTTATTCACAAAATCACATTTTTAGGGAAAGGTTCCCATTAATTTTATCCAAGATAAATTCTTCTAAATTTATTCTTTAATCTTCCTTTGGATATCATTTCAAACCATATTATGGTTTTCCAAACTAGTCGGGATTAGCGAACCACACCGAAGTAATTATTATTTTATTTCCCAATCCCAACCTATATACCCCATGGAGAAAACTGGTAATACTCCACATCTAACACCACTGTGTTATCAGTAAAATTAATTACCATTTCACGTTCAAATCTAATTAAAGATTTAACTATCGCTTTGGAGCAAAACTGGTGGTACTCCATTCTCGATCACCTTTCAGATTTGATAATTTAAATAATCAATTCATTTTTCAATCTAATTAAAGATTCATTAAAACTCCACTTAGTTTTAATCTTCTCAAAAATCGATATCTTGCCTTTAACTGGGTTAAAGAACCAATGTCTTCTAAAACACGATTTCACGATAAACCCAAATCACATTTGATATTAAATACAAGGCTCTGAATAGAAAATATATCGGCTTACATTCAATATCAAATTCTGAAACCAACATATATCGTATTGGAAATAGCGATATAAAATATATCTTTCAAATCCTCATAACAATATTTGTATAGTCACGAAATCCAACATCGAAATATCCCGAAGATAATTTCGATTCAACTCCAGTCCAATCCACGTATTGGGAGTATTGATTATTTTTAAAATCACTTTCAAATTCAATTTATTTATTTCAAAAATAAATTGATTTTAATTCTAGTTCAAAACTAGTTTATTTCGATAAAAATCTATTTTTATCTTTTCAAATGTGGAATTTTCCAGCTCAACTCTTTCCAATCTATATATTATGATTTTACACAAATTATAGATATTTTTAATAATTTTACCAGGGCCCGTACAGTCGATTTCCAACAACGGCCATCGAACTGCACTTACAGCGACCTTTTTCGAATTTGATTTGGACATAACTCCAAATCCAACCGTTAGATTTCAAATTTCTAATATTCATTGGAAAGCTCTTTTCTATACGAACCCAACGGTTCCGGTTTTAGGAGAATCCGACGGTCGGATCTCCCGCAATGTCCGTTTGAAATAAATGGTCGAAATTCACGAACTGCCGCGGCGCGGCGCGTTCTATTCAGGCCATTATATATATATAATATATATATATTATATATATTTCATCGATTTCCTTTTAAAACGAATTTTATAAATAGTTCTACATTCGTTTCAAAACAATTTCAACTTCCATTTCAATTCAAATCAAAATTGAATTCTTCTTTATAAATTCGTTTTAAAATTCATTTCTATTCAATTCAATTTGAATTCATTTCGAATTCGCTTTCAATTCAATTCATTTCGAAATCGTTTTCAATTCATTTCATTTCGAAATCGTTTTCAATTCAATTCATTTCGATATCGTTTTCAATTCAATTCATTTCGAAATCGTTTTCAATTCAATTCATTTCGAAATCGTTTTCAATTCAATTCATTTCGAAATCGTTTTCAATTCAATTCATTTCGAAATCGTTTTCAATTCAATTCATTTCGAAATGAATAAAATCGATATAAATATCGTTTACGTCAAAATGGCGTCAATCTAATCCACACGGCTTTATATTTTCAAAACTTCTTTATTCTATCCAACAAATGAATATTATCCCATTCAACACATGAATCTATATTTATTTCAACACACGACTAATCTCAACACATGAGTACTGTCAACACATCACTATTTTTATATTCAACACATGAATTTTCTTTTATAATATTCATTACTTTCCCGATTGGAATGAGGCCCAATCAATCACCATATAACGTTAATTATATGGATTCCATACAACACATGTATATAATAGCAATAATAAACAATCAACCATCAACCAAAGTGCACTACACTGTATAAGCATCAAATATAGATATCTTACGCTTATAACAGCCTGTCAATCAATCGATCGACATATTTAATCAATCAGGATGAGTGAAATTCATATTTCATCCCAACACCCGTGTGGGGTTTCAAACAATCAAACACAGATTTTTAGTTGTGCAGTTGGGCGATGTGTAAAATTTATCGACCCATTCAATATCAGTCAAATCAGTGTATATAAACAAATCGGCCGATTTGTTTATAAATATTTATTTATTCACTTTCACGTTAAAACTATATTTTTAATGATAATATATTTTAATTTAACACATGAAAATGATATTTTTATTTTTCTAACATATTTTAGAAAATTTCGGCGGCATAACGGCACGATACTAGAAACGGGACAAGGCCTAGCCTTATCCCCGGTCTAGTGAAGGCCCACGCCATTCACACATCAATCAAAATCACCAAACAACCAAATTCAAATCAAATCATATAACTAAGCTATGCAACCAAACAAACAAGTCCATGGTCTGTGGACGATTGTGTCGGGTCTACTAAACACCGTCTGCATCCTAGTATATATATATAACTAGAAAAAGAAATTAAAGAGTGAGAAGTTCTCACAGATCGCTATCCAATCATCTTGACTCTTCTTTGATAGAAATCTTCATCGTTATCGCATCTTCGTTGCTGTAGCCACTACATATGTAAAAGTCGAATTTTTACTTCGCTATTCAATATATAAAAATCGAATTTTCACTTCGTTATTCTATATATAAAAATCATATTTTTATTTCGAAGTTCAACATATAAAAATCATATTTTGACTTCGCTATTCAATATATAAAGATTATATTTTCAATATAAAGATTATATTTTTAATATTCCTATGATGTAAAAATTATATTTTTATTGCCTTTAAAAATATAAAAATCATATCTTACATCTTTTACTTAATAAAAATTCCGTCTTTTCTATTTTAAAGATCAAATCTTTTTCTTTTTAAAGTTAAAACCTTTTTCTTTTTAAAGTTAAAACCTTTTTCTTTTTAAAGTTAAAACCTTTTTCTAAAATCAGTTTTATCTCTTTTCAAAAATCCGTTTTAAAACCCTTTCAAAAATCTGTTTTAAAACCCTTCAGAAATCAGTTTTAATACCTTCAGAAATCAGTTTTAATACCTTCAGAAATCAGCTTCAATACCCTTTTTTTTTTTAAATCAGTTTTAAATCATTTTAAAATCGGTTTTAAATCATTATAAAATCAGTTTTTTTAAATCTTTATAAAATCAGTTTTTAAATATTATAAAATTAGTTTTTCTTCTTTTAAAAATATCAGTTTTTCTTCTTTTAAAAATATCAGTTTTTCTTCTTTTAAACATATCAGTTTTTCTTCTTTTAAAAATATCAGTTTTTCTTCTTTTAAAAATAAAAATAAAATAAAAAATAAAAATACTTACATTCTCTGCGAAGAAGAGGGGGGGAAGAAGGCGTCGGCGTTGCGGAGGAGGTCTGGTCGCGTCTCGATGTTTTGGGGGCGGCGCTAGGGTTTCGAACGGCTTCGGGGGGGGTCGGATTGAAGGAGGAGGAGGGAGCGAGTGCAAGGAAGAGGGGGGGAAGAAGATCGAAATCACGGTGGAGGTCTGGTCGACGTCTGAAGGCGGTGGCGTCGATGCTTCTCCGTCCGTCTTTTTTTTCTTTTTTATTTTTTTTTATTTTTTTGATTAATGAACTTCGGTAATGAATTACAGGGGGGGGCCAAGGTATAGGAGGGAATTATAATAATATTTTTTTTCCTTTTTATTATTTAATTATTTAATTTTTTTAAAAAAGGTTGACTTTTACATACGACCTCGAAACGAGGCCCACCGCCTGTCGTCCATAGCGTTTTACCCCCATTCCGAACACAATGGGATATGTATCGCAAGCTGATTTGCTCGTTACAATCAGTTTCCTTTTGAATTTTCATTTAAATCACTATATTGAATTTTAAACACACATTTCAAATTACCGGGGTCACATATTAACTAGAAAAATTCCAGAAAAATATTTTCTAGCTTCGTATTGACGATACGGTCCTAACAAAACTAGTTTCGTCGAATTCTGAGACCGTTTGAAAAATGGCCAATTTCCAGTCGACTAAAATCAACTGAAACCGGTCAAACGCGTTTTCCTTTGCCACGCTCACATATTGATTCGAAAAATTATGAAATTTGAAACCTAGAAATAATTTAACATCACGGACCCAACAAAAGTGGTTTCGTCGAAATCCGAGGTCGTTTGCAAAATGTCCATTTTTAAGGGCCTGAATTCCATAGCGACTATTCAGAATTTTCAACTGGACATATCTTTTGATTCCCGCTATGAAATTTGGGTTTTTCGGATTCGATAGAAAGATATTATCAATTAGATCCTAATGTTTTTGGTTTCACTAAAATCCGGATTGTTTTGCACCCGGTACATTCAATTGAAGTTTGAAATCGAATTATCGAACTACCGCGCCATTTTCAATTCTATTTATAATTTAAAATAAATATTTATATTCTAACGACGACGCGTATAATATATACGTTCGATTTATATTCAAAATAAATTTCGTGTCGATATTATTTAAAATAATTCATTTTAAATAATCAAAATTCGCTAAAATTGCCAAAATAAAAATTTTAAACTGGCCCAGATTTTCGGGTTGTTACAGTCTCGAATCGGAGAGGACGATCCCTAGCCTCGATTTCATGACGGAAAACCAATTTCCAATACGACATTACGGTCTTGGTTGTAACTTATTTATGGCGACATAGTATATGGTACCTATGTCGTCTATGACTGATACATTATGATTGAAATTGTTTTTGAAACATATATACACTAATAATAATATCAAAGCCGTTTTATCGTATCAAGCATCTTTTGACCATTATAAGGTAAAACCCTATCCTCCGGTTTGCGTTGCATTGTGTGATGGGACTTAGGTCTTATAATGGTTTCATTTTTTCTAAAAAGCATTGCGTTGTTTAACGATTTACTTTATTTTATGCATTGGAAATCCAATGGAGTAAACCCGTTCCGCGTTAGTGGCATGGTCCTGTGATTAGCCTTATTATTAGATAAGTTAAGTTAGATTTCTCATACCAGTCCCATGACTGACCTGTAGTTTGTTTCACTTGGCAAACTCGGGTGCCCATATTTTTCACGCGGGCAGTCAAGTACCTTGTTTTGCAGATATATATCTTTTAGTAGGATTCTGGATCGAAGCTTAAAGCTTTGTCCAAAGCATAGAAAGTCTTCCGCTGTGTACTGTATTTTTAATGTAAAATTTATCTTTCGTTGTGTTTATTCTGTTCGATGTACTCTGATATTCTGTACTCTGATGTTATATTATCATGATGTAATAAAAGTCTGTTGTTATTCGTTTTAATGTGTTGTATTCCCAAAGTTAAAGTATTCGAGGATTTCCAACCTTTGAATTAGACCTGTGTGGTTTATGGTCGATTCAAAGAGCGGGAATTTTCAGGTATTTTCAGTTGGTATCAGAACTCTGGTTAGCTCAAATCTTTGGGTTACAACTCGTTAGAACTGAACAAAAGACTCATCAGAGATTGGATTAGTAATATCCAATAAGAATACTCATTAGAGATAGTATCAGCAGTATCCTAGAATGAGAAAACTCATAAGAGATGGGGTTAGTAATTGTAATGACCCGCAAATCCGTGCTACCTGAATTGACTAATAACACCACACGTCCAACCCAAATTGCACAGAATACGACTCATTATTAGAAAGAAGTTAGAGGATGAGAAATAGAAAGAAAGAAATATTAGAATAGAAGAAAACGAAGATCACAAACTCACAGCGGAACGAATAAAATATATTATATAACATAAGCTTCGAAATACAAATCTGTTTTGTACATACATACATACCATCATCAGAGTACACATAACATTTGATCCAGCGGAAGTAACTCTAAATAACCAACGTTGAAGCCTCCTGCTTCAAGCTCCTCCAAGTGTATCTGTAAAAGCCTGAAACACTTGACTGCCCGTACAAATTTGGGCACCCAAGAGTTTAGGAAAAAACAAAACAAAATAAACTCTGGGTCAGTCATGGGACTGGTGTGAGTAAACTCCAACCACTTGTTTAACTTTAAAAAAAATCCTTTCAAAAGAAAAGATAATAGTAAGACCAGTCCACACATAAACACGGACGGTTTTTACCTTACTATAACCCAAAACACTTTGATATCAAATCCAATGATATTATAATAATGTCTACATCAAATAAATAACCAAATAGCAGAACGCTTGCATCTCACGCTCCACATATATAGTATATAATCAAAAACCGCATGGCACTTATTGGAGATTGGATTTCCAACATGACAAGGTATGGAACCACCTTCCGATGATGTATCTCTAGAGGCGAATACACCTGGGTTCAACAAGAACATCTTGCAACCCGGCCCACACATGACCGACCACTCATTTCGCTTGAGTGTATCGAATGTATACCACCAACGGTTGGACTCAAACCACCGTTTCCCGAATGGGCAGAATCGATAGATTTAGAAACAAAAGGAATTTCTCTAGATAGGTGATTATACACCCTAATGGGTGCGACCCACATAGCCATGCTGCCTGCCCGATTTTTGTCCTTTCCCGGTTGTTGAGGCCTGAGGCTACGCATACTTACCATTCATCGATAACACAATCACTTTGAATGCCACATTGTCAGATCCGTTAATCACTAGTTGAGTTTGCACAAATATTCTGGATATTATGCTAAGGGATAAATCCGTTGCAACCATATACATTCATACAGACCAACCCATTTGATCATTGGAAATACTCTGTCAGACATTCGTCCATATTACGTTCGTTCTGGGATTGAACGAAACCGAAGGCACTATTTCTATTTAATAGAAAAGCCCTTGCACTTTACTCCGTCTTCAATATATTCAGCATACTTGGTTCGCAACGCTTATGCCGATACGGAGTGGTTCTTCGGATAATAATCCAACCGGTCTCTCCATATTGACAACGATGGTCAAAAACTTCGATAGTCTGTGATTTAACTATCGAATAAAAACAAGTGTTCATCCAAACATATCAAACAAGTCACTGGGCTCTTTAATTAATATTTCATTAATTAAATCACTTCTCTATTTCCTCTATCGATATTTGTTAACCAAATATTTTCAATAATCATATTGGCCCTTTTCGCTATTTTTGATTTCGTTTCCTTATCGAATTCTATATATCGATATATAGATTTCTAATTGTCAAATTTCTTAAAAATATTCTAACTCCTTAAATTCCCGGAAAAATTCGCCATAACCTCCCCTGTATCGGGAGCATCGGGAAATTTCAAATAGCTTCCCGGTATCTTCCTCAATCAAAAGAAAAAGGGAAAAGCCAAGCGGCTTGCCGATACGGCGCATAAAATCTCATATGTGAATTAAAACGTACCTTTTTGTCGAGCACATAAATTTAAATCTTCATATACTCCATCCCATATCTGTTTAACACCTGTTTACCTGTTTTCAATTCAATTCAACACTATCTAATCGTTTGAATTCAGTTTCGCCATTTATTCTTTAAATCGGCCATCTTGCCTATTTTACTCTTTTGTTTGAACATAGCATTTTTAAACAAAATATTTAGCTTGTTCATAACCAAATTGAATTTCAATTCTAGTTTCCCTTTCGATTCCGAATATAAATTTCAAATCGAATTTACTTATTCAAACTTCAATATCCCTTCGAAAACTCATTAACTAATTTCTATTCAATTTAGTTAATTCTATTCAATAAATCAAAATCTGGTTTCTGTTTCAAAAATCATATTCATTTACCCAACTTGAATTCGCATATATTTTACAACTCAACTCTGGAATTTTCTAAATAGAACTTCGGATTTTCTCGCTTAAAATCCTTTTATAAATGGAATAAACCGTTATGGTTTTAAAACGATTATGGCGCTGTTTTTCTGAAAATTTGATTTTGACATAACTCAAAATCTATACGACGAAATCCCGATTTTTCTTCTTCATTAGAAAACTATTATCAAATCAGTCCTGACGTTTCTTGTTTCGAAGAATTCCGACTTCAATTGAGTTCTGTATACTCGATTGAAGTTCGAATCGCTATTTTACGAACTGCAGCGCTGCGGCAAGTTCGGTTTAATTATATTTATAAATATAAACGTTAAACTTCTTTAAAATGAATTCAACTTCATTTAACTCCATTTGAATTCCTTGATTCAAATTCCAATCTCACTTTTATTTGAATTCTATATTCAAATCCCAATTCCTTTTCTATTTGATATTCAAATTCAATACTTGAATTTCTATTTGAATTCCCTATATTCAAATTCGATACTTGAATTCATTTGAATTCTTTTATTCAAACTCTATATTTAAATTCCATTTGAACTGCTATATTCCAATTTCTATATTTGAAATTTATTGAAATTCAAATATTCAAACTCCTTTTTAAATTCTATATTCAAAGTTCCATAGTTTAAAACCCATTTGAATTTCATATTCAAATCCCATAGATTAAATCCTATTTGAATTCAATTTGAATTTCTTATATTCAAATTCCATTTCCCTTTTCCATTTGAGTTCTAATATTCAAATTCATCTCCAACCCCATTTGAATTTCTAATATTCAAATTCATTTTCAACACCATTTGAATTTCCAATATTCAAATTCATTTTCAACACCATTTGAATTTCTATTTCAAATCTCTATTCAAATTTCACATTTGAATTCTTCCTTGAAATACTATATTTTAAATTCTATTTAAATTCTTCTTTGAAATCCTATATTTCAAATTCTATTTTGAAATCCTACATTCAAATCTCTATTTGAATTCCTTTATTCGAATTCCTTTGAATTCAAATTTTATTTTAATTCCTTGAATTCAAATTCTATTTTTCATTCTAATCTCGTCTATTCAAATTCTATTTGAATTTCTAATATTCAATCTCCCCTTAATATTCAAATATTTAAATTCCTTTTCTAATTCTACTATTTAAATGTTATACTCAAATTTCATTTGAGTTATATATTTAAAAATTCCATTTCAAATCCTATTTTGAAATTTCATTTCAAATTCCAATTTCACACTTGTATTTCTATTTCTGAATTATCAAATGATAATTCTTTTCACTTCATGTATAACTTCGTTATAAAAGAACTATTTATAAACTTCGTTTATAAAGAAACTACTTGTTTTTATTTTTCAAAAACAAGTTTATATTTTTATTTCCATTTAAAATTCAAATTCTATTTAAAAATAGAATTTCCCTTTTTAAATCTCAAATATCCTTCCACGATATTTATATAAATTAACACTTAGCCCAGTGATATTTAAAACAATCAAACCATTCAAATTTCAATCATTTGATTTATAACACGTCATATATGAATATATATATATGAAATCAAACAAACAACAAACAGATAATATATTTTTGAGGAATCCAGTTGGATTCCTCCAACCTGTTTTTCCTGCATCCACAGATGTTAGCACATAAATAATACCCATTCTGCTTCGTGGCAGAATATCGCGGTATAGAAGGTCATCCACTAATCATAGCGTGGGGCGTATAGGGTAATCATCCGCTATGAAACTGCGGGCATCCGCTAATGAGACTGCGGGAATCCAACCAATCAATCAACCCAATATATATATATATATAGCCTAAATAACTAATATATATAAAACAACCAGAAAGCATGCACACAAGCAACAAACAATTATAAAAATAATTCTAAAGGTGAGTGAGATTTACTCACATTGGTTTTTCTTTTGTCGGAATAACGATTTATTTTCAGATTAACTCCGAAGGCTCCAATTTCAGCTCGTATGCGTATATACTGTCGGTATTATTCTAATGCTATTTGTTTTACTTGAATCTGAAATAATATGATGGAGTCATGAGTGTTATAAGTTTTAAAAGGATTAATCATCATTAAACTAATTTTATTTAATTAAGACATTTACTAAACTAATTAACACAAATTTACCTTAATCCCTTTTTCTTCCTTAATTTCCAATACTGTAATGCAACCCCATCCGAACAAAATCGGTTACCTTCTCCCTTTCCATTTCTTAGCAATTTCAACAATTCTCTTCCAAGCTCGAGATTGCTACAAATGAACCAGCTGTGTCATTTCACCAATTCCATTTTAGAATCGCACAAACCCCCATTCATTCACTATCGCACCTTCAATCCCATCCCCGATCTCTCTGTAACTCTGCAGAACTGATAACCGAGTCCCCCTGGCCTCCACCGCTTCTACTATCTCAAATCAATGTCGTTGTGTGAACCTCCCCATCACTTCGAACAAACACCGCCACCATCGACGTTGCTTCTGGGTCAATAAAAATTGCGACAGCCGATACTGGCTTCCCCACAAATTTCAATCTCCCACAAGTCATCGCAATATCCCACGCTCCGCCTACATGCTCGCCTCCCATACAGAAACTCAATACTAAAGTCGAACCAACACCCAAGACCATCGATGACCATAAGCCCCAAAAATCGACAGATCTAATTCGCAAATTTGTACAGATCGATCCCCTATCCTCATCTACATCGTCCATGGGCCTCAGTCCTAGCATCGCCACTTCTGATTCCCTCTTGTTCCTTCTAAACCTGACGCTGATCAAATCCTAGGGAGGCGGATGTCGAGCACCCAGTAATCCACCTCGTGCCGAAGTAAAGCAGATAGGGTTGAAGATTTGCTTCCCTAAGTCTCATGAAATTCGATTTAAAGGATATGAGGATTTCGATTTCGAATATAAGGAGTTTGGCCATCTTCGATTTTTGATTCTCAGTAGAAGGAAATGAGAGGTGGGTATCGCGATTTATAGAAAAAGAAAGGAAACAGGAAGTACACGGTATTAACTATATGTTGGTTAAGTACACGACAATATTCAAATCGATTTGATTTCGAATTTAATTTGATTTGATTTAAAGAGATTTTTATCCATTTTAAAAATGATATAGATTTGATTTCGATCCTATCCACTATAAATATCTCGGGGTTCAAAATTAAAAATCGCGAACCGCTATTTTACCGTACCGACCGTCGTTTCAATGTTATAGCGCTATACTGAACTCAACAGAATATTTCTGAAATTTATTTTGAACGTATATATATAAAATAACCATATTAACTTGATTTAAATTCAGAATTAATCATTTTCTCGAAAATAAATCATTATTATCGTTCGTATTCAGACAGAACTGACATTGATCATCTGAATCATTTCTTTTCGGGTTTAACTTCGATTTCAATATATTTCTTATTACGATAATTCGATATTAAATTGAAATTTATTTTTATATCGAAAACTCAATATAAAAATCGATTTATATTACCAATTTGATATTTAAATCCACATTAAATATTTAAAATAAACTATTCAAAAATCTGGGTCGTTACATTCTTCCCCCCTTAAAATAATTTCGTCCCCGAAATTGCTAAGGTAAGAAAATGGTACGAATCCATATTTTTTCAAAATCTCACTTATGTTGAAACTCACCTCTTCATATTTCAACAAATTTAATTCCACCAAAACTTTTGGTCTTCCTTCATTTAATTTGAATGATCTACGATCAATCCATTTATATCCAGTCTGTATTCCAATAAACCTATTCAAATTGATTCTAATCAATTCATTCACTTCGACCCATTTAACTTGCTTAAGTTAAATTTCAATTCCAGAATGCAAATCCCTGGGTTTTTCTTTTCAAATTCTTTTGAAATCCTATAAATATATACATATATTTATTTTCATTTCAAATTTAAAACATTTGAATATTTCAACTAAACTTGTTTTCTTTCAAGCAAATTCCCATCAAAAATTTTCTAAGGTAGCAACCTATCACTTAGAAACTCGGAAATGAACACTGATGATGTTGCCATCATCATCAGAATTATTTCCCAGCCACTGAAGTGAGTACAGTGCTTTATTATTTCAAAATTCATCTAAAATGATTTTCTTTCAAATCCTTCCAAAACAAAGCTATATTATTTTAATATACTTTGAAAATATTTTCCAAACCTCCCAGGATTTTGAATTCTTAATTCTGGTTCGAATTTAATTCTAATTCATCTCATTTGTATATTAAATTTCTATACAAATTCTGTTTGGTTATAATTAACCATTCTAATTTTATAATCTCATTTGATTATAAAATCAACATCCAACACATCCATATAATAATAATTCTAGAAAATTATTCTTTCTATATCAAAATAGAAATTTTGGGTAAAATTATTTCATTTACCCTCTTTAAACTATATCGTGTTCAATTTTCTGTTCAAGTATTTAGAAACTCCTATCGACGTCGTGGCGTCCCACGATTCGACCAGAATTCATAAACTACTCAACAGACAAGCCAACACAATATAAAACAATTTTTATATCAACTAACAAATACGCTCTCTCGTATATATATACGTTCAACTCATTCTAGGGTGCTATTGACCCTATCTCTAATGAGCACATGCCACACAAGCCTAGGTGTTCGCTCAACCTAAGCTCTGATACCACTGTAATGACCCGCAAATCCGTGCTACCTGAATTGACTAATAACACCACACGTCCAACCCAAATTGCACAGAATACGACTCATTATTAGAAAGAAGTTAGAGGATGAGAAATAGAAAGAAAGAAATATTAGAATAGAAGAAAACGAAGATCACAAACTCACAGCGGAACGAATAAAATATATTATATAACATAAGCTTCGAAATACAAATCTGTTTTGTACATACATACATACCATCATCAGAGTACACATAACATTTGATCCAGCGGAAGTAACTCTAAATAACCAACGTTGAAGCCTCCTGCTTCAAGCTCCTCCAAGTGTATCTGTAAAAGCCTGAAACACTTGACTGCCCGTACAAATTTGGGCACCCAAGAGTTTAGGAAAAAACAAAACAAAATAAACTCTGGGTCAGTCATGGGACTGGTGTGAGTAAACTCCAACCACTTGTTTAACTTTAAAAAAAATCCTTTCAAAAGAAAAGATAATAGTAAGACCAGTCCACACATAAACACGGACGGTTTTTACCTTACTATAACCCAAAACACTTTGATATCAAATCCAATGATATTATAATAATGTCTACATCAAATAAATAACCAAATAGCAGAACGCTTGCATCTCACGCTCCACATATATAGTATATAATCAAAAACCGCATGGCACTTATTGGAGATTGGATTTCCAACATGACAAGGTATGGAACCACCTTCCGATGATGTATCTCTAGAGGCGAATACACCTGGGTTCAACAAGAACATCTTGCAACCCGGCCCACACATGACCGACCACTCATTTCGCTTGAGTGTATCGAATGTATACCACCAACGGTTGGACTCAAACCACCGTTTCCCGAATGGGCAGAATCGATAGATTTAGAAACAAAAGGAATTTCTCTAGATAGGTGATTATACACCCTAATGGGTGCGACCCACATAGCCATGCTGCCTGCCCGATTTTTGTCCTTTCCCGGTTGTTGAGGCCTGAGGCTACGCATACTTACCATTCATCGATAACACAATCACTTTGAATGCCACATTGTCAGATCCGTTAATCACTAGTTGAGTTTGCACAAATATTCTGGATATTATGCTAAGGGATAAATCCGTTGCAACCATATACATTCATACAGACCAACCCATTTGATCATTGGAAATACTCTGTCAGACATTCGTCCATATTACGTTCGTTCTGGGATTGAACGAAACCGAAGGCACTATTTCTATTTAATAGAAAAGCCCTTGCACTTTACTCCGTCTTCAATATATTCAGCATACTTGGTTCGCAACGCTTATGCCGATACGGAGTGGTTCTTCGGATAATAATCCAACCGGTCTCTCCATATTGACAACGATGGTCAAAAACTTCGATAGTCTGTGATTTAACTATCGAATAAAAACAAGTGTTCATCCAAACATATCAAACAAGTCACTGGGCTCTTTAATTAATATTTCATTAATTAAATCACTTCTCTATTTCCTCTATCGATATTTGTTAACCAAATATTTTCAATAATCATATTGGCCCTTTTCGCTATTTTTGATTTCGTTTCCTTATCGAATTCTATATATCGATATATAGATTTCTAATTGTCAAATTTCTTAAAAATATTCTAACTCCTTAAATTCCCGGAAAAATTCGCCATAACCTCCCCTGTATCGGGAGCATCGGGAAATTTCAAATAGCTTCCCGGTATCTTCCTCAATCAAAAGAAAAAGGGAAAAGCCAAGCGGCTTGCCGATACGGCGCATAAAATCTCATATGTGAATTAAAACGTACCTTTTTGTCGAGCACATAAATTTAAATCTTCATATACTCCATCCCATATCTGTTTAACACCTGTTTACCTGTTTTCAATTCAATTCAACACTATCTAATCGTTTGAATTCAGTTTCGCCATTTATTCTTTAAATCGGCCATCTTGCCTATTTTACTCTTTTGTTTGAACATAGCATTTTTAAACAAAATATTTAGCTTGTTCATAACCAAATTGAATTTCAATTCTAGTTTCCCTTTCGATTCCGAATATAAATTTCAAATCGAATTTACTTATTCAAACTTCAATATCCCTTCGAAAACTCATTAACTAATTTCTATTCAATTTAGTTAATTCTATTCAATAAATCAAAATCTGGTTTCTGTTTCAAAAATCATATTCATTTACCCAACTTGAATTCGCATATATTTTACAACTCAACTCTGGAATTTTCTAAATAGAACTTCGGATTTTCTCGCTTAAAATCCTTTTATAAATGGAATAAACCGTTATGGTTTTAAAACGATTATGGCGCTGTTTTTCTGAAAATTTGATTTTGACATAACTCAAAATCTATACGACGAAATCCCGATTTTTCTTCTTCATTAGAAAACTATTATCAAATCAGTCCTGACGTTTCTTGTTTCGAAGAATTCCGACTTCAATTGAGTTCTGTATACTCGATTGAAGTTCGAATCGCTATTTTACGAACTGCAGCGCTGCGGCAAGTTCGGTTTAATTATATTTATAAATATAAACGTTAAACTTCTTTAAAATGAATTCAACTTCATTTAACTCCATTTGAATTCCTTGATTCAAATTCCAATCTCACTTTTATTTGAATTCTATATTCAAATCCCAATTCCTTTTCTATTTGATATTCAAATTCAATACTTGAATTTCTATTTGAATTCCCTATATTCAAATTCGATACTTGAATTCATTTGAATTCTTTTATTCAAACTCTATATTTAAATTCCATTTGAACTGCTATATTCCAATTTCTATATTTGAAATTTATTGAAATTCAAATATTCAAACTCCTTTTTAAATTCTATATTCAAAGTTCCATAGTTTAAAACCCATTTGAATTTCATATTCAAATCCCATAGATTAAATCCTATTTGAATTCAATTTGAATTTCTTATATTCAAATTCCATTTCCCTTTTCCATTTGAGTTCTAATATTCAAATTCATCTCCAACCCCATTTGAATTTCTAATATTCAAATTCATTTTCAACACCATTTGAATTTCCAATATTCAAATTCATTTTCAACACCATTTGAATTTCTATTTCAAATCTCTATTCAAATTTCACATTTGAATTCTTCCTTGAAATACTATATTTTAAATTCTATTTAAATTCTTCTTTGAAATCCTATATTTCAAATTCTATTTTGAAATCCTACATTCAAATCTCTATTTGAATTCCTTTATTCGAATTCCTTTGAATTCAAATTTTATTTTAATTCCTTGAATTCAAATTCTATTTTTCATTCTAATCTCGTCTATTCAAATTCTATTTGAATTTCTAATATTCAATCTCCCCTTAATATTCAAATATTTAAATTCCTTTTCTAATTCTACTATTTAAATGTTATACTCAAATTTCATTTGAGTTATATATTTAAAAATTCCATTTCAAATCCTATTTTGAAATTTCATTTCAAATTCCAATTTCACACTTGTATTTCTATTTCTGAATTATCAAATGATAATTCTTTTCACTTCATGTATAACTTCGTTATAAAAGAACTATTTATAAACTTCGTTTATAAAGAAACTACTTGTTTTTATTTTTCAAAAACAAGTTTATATTTTTATTTCCATTTAAAATTCAAATTCTATTTAAAAATAGAATTTCCCTTTTTAAATCTCAAATATCCTTCCACGATATTTATATAAATTAACACTTAGCCCAGTGATATTTAAAACAATCAAACCATTCAAATTTCAATCATTTGATTTATAACACGTCATATATGAATATATATATATGAAATCAAACAAACAACAAACAGATAATATATTTTTGAGGAATCCAGTTGGATTCCTCCAACCTGTTTTTCCTGCATCCACAGATGTTAGCACATAAATAATACCCATTCTGCTTCGTGGCAGAATATCGCGGTATAGAAGGTCATCCACTAATCATAGCGTGGGGCGTATAGGGTAATCATCCGCTATGAAACTGCGGGCATCCGCTAATGAGACTGCGGGAATCCAACCAATCAATCAACCCAATATATATATATATATAGCCTAAATAACTAATATATATAAAACAACCAGAAAGCATGCACACAAGCAACAAACAATTATAAAAATAATTCTAAAGGTGAGTGAGATTTACTCACATTGGTTTTTCTTTTGTCGGAATAACGATTTATTTTCAGATTAACTCCGAAGGCTCCAATTTCAGCTCGTATGCGTATATACTGTCGGTATTATTCTAATGCTATTTGTTTTACTTGAATCTGAAATAATATGATGGAGTCATGAGTGTTATAAGTTTTAAAAGGATTAATCATCATTAAACTAATTTTATTTAATTAAGACATTTACTAAACTAATTAACACAAATTTACCTTAATCCCTTTTTCTTCCTTAATTTCCAATACTGTAATGCAACCCCATCCGAACAAAATCGGTTACCTTCTCCCTTTCCATTTCTTAGCAATTTCAACAATTCTCTTCCAAGCTCGAGATTGCTACAAATGAACCAGCTGTGTCATTTCACCAATTCCATTTTAGAATCGCACAAACCCCCATTCATTCACTATCGCACCTTCAATCCCATCCCCGATCTCTCTGTAACTCTGCAGAACTGATAACCGAGTCCCCCTGGCCTCCACCGCTTCTACTATCTCAAATCAATGTCGTTGTGTGAACCTCCCCATCACTTCGAACAAACACCGCCACCATCGACGTTGCTTCTGGGTCAATAAAAATTGCGACAGCCGATACTGGCTTCCCCACAAATTTCAATCTCCCACAAGTCATCGCAATATCCCACGCTCCGCCTACATGCTCGCCTCCCATACAGAAACTCAATACTAAAGTCGAACCAACACCCAAGACCATCGATGACCATAAGCCCCAAAAATCGACAGATCTAATTCGCAAATTTGTACAGATCGATCCCCTATCCTCATCTACATCGTCCATGGGCCTCAGTCCTAGCATCGCCACTTCTGATTCCCTCTTGTTCCTTCTAAACCTGACGCTGATCAAATCCTAGGGAGGCGGATGTCGAGCACCCAGTAATCCACCTCGTGCCGAAGTAAAGCAGATAGGGTTGAAGATTTGCTTCCCTAAGTCTCATGAAATTCGATTTAAAGGATATGAGGATTTCGATTTCGAATATAAGGAGTTTGGCCATCTTCGATTTTTGATTCTCAGTAGAAGGAAATGAGAGGTGGGTATCGCGATTTATAGAAAAAGAAAGGAAACAGGAAGTACACGGTATTAACTATATGTTGGTTAAGTACACGACAATATTCAAATCGATTTGATTTCGAATTTAATTTGATTTGATTTAAAGAGATTTTTATCCATTTTAAAAATGATATAGATTTGATTTCGATCCTATCCACTATAAATATCTCGGGGTTCAAAATTAAAAATCGCGAACCGCTATTTTACCGTACCGACCGTCGTTTCAATGTTATAGCGCTATACTGAACTCAACAGAATATTTCTGAAATTTATTTTGAACGTATATATATAAAATAACCATATTAACTTGATTTAAATTCAGAATTAATCATTTTCTCGAAAATAAATCATTATTATCGTTCGTATTCAGACAGAACTGACATTGATCATCTGAATCATTTCTTTTCGGGTTTAACTTCGATTTCAATATATTTCTTATTACGATAATTCGATATTAAATTGAAATTTATTTTTATATCGAAAACTCAATATAAAAATCGATTTATATTACCAATTTGATATTTAAATCCACATTAAATATTTAAAATAAACTATTCAAAAATCTGGGTCGTTACAGTAATGCCCTGGAATGAGTTGAGAGTGCCCAGTTTATAATTAACGTATTTTTGATCATATATAATCCGATCTTTGGAAATATGATTTTTGAATATATAAAAGTTATGTATTTTAAAGGTTAATCAACAAATAAAATTATTTAAGATAGGATACTTAAACAATTTTTGACTTCGTTCCTTTTCGAGGACGAAAAGATTTTAAGTAGGAGAGATTGTAATGACCCGGAATTTTGGAACCAAATTTTTTTTATATATATAGAAAATGCTCCAGAATTTAAAAATTCCATTTCTAAATTAAATTATTGAATTTAAAAACAGCTCTAAATAAGATTATGAAAGTAAGGTATGTACCTATTTACTTCTTATTTGAATCTCATAATAATCCAAATTCATAATTTAAGACAATTGCAGTTATAGAAACCAATAGAAGTAAGATATACATTTTATTGGGTAATACGGCTAAATCCCTGTTTAATACTAGTCCATGCATTTATTTCTTTTTTTTGCGATTGTGCGTTCCATTTTTTTTTTCAAAGCAAACTTTGAAAATATATTCCTTTTGCCTAAATAACCAAACTAGGCTATTCCTACCTTCTAATTTTAATAGGCATATACAAATTCTTATTTCTTCCTTTTATTCCCCAAAATTTGATATATTTTCTATAAGTTTGAATGCAATTAGTATTTTCCCTTATTTCCATTCCAATACATTTTGACATATATTCAAATGGATATTAAAAAAAATATGGTGACAACGACTCAAAGAAGCTTATGAAACAAAAGTTTACTTGCTTGTGTTGAAAGCATTGCACCTTCATTCATAATTAAGTATGTAAATTTTCAATCAATAATTTCATTTATTAAGTATGTCAATTTTCAATCAATAATTTTATTTGTGCCAATATGTATTTATGAGTTTATGGTTTGACTTGATTGGGATACTATAAATTCTAAAAAGATTTAAGTAGTAAAAATGCAATATATGGTTTGTAGAATACAACAAGCTAAGGCATGCCAACTTTAATGGAGTGATGATTGCCGAAACAAATATGATATTATTGACACTTAATTAATTTTGGTACAACCTCAAACTTTATGGTTCATAGAACAATTATTTCAATGGACGTTATTTAAGAAAATATGTAACTATATATAGTAAATGAATAAAAATCATGCATACCTCTAACCATTTTCTCTCTTTTATTCTTGGTAGTCCAATTTAATATATTCCCTTAATTATGATATTGGATATTTATGTTTGAAATTTAAAAAGACACACACAAACATTCTAACCATTAGCGCTAAACAATTAATGACGCATTCATTTCTTTCTGCCATTTGCTTTTGAAATTTAAATGAGTAATAAGATGACACCTCAGCCTTAGTCAACAATTTAATTTCTTTATAACATACCACATAAGGATAAATAATCCTTTTCTTTTTTTTAAATAAAAGAATTTAAAAAAAACATTTTATTATAAATAACACATTTACAAAACCCTAATTCATATCATGAGTTGCCACCACTTACCTTCTTCAATGGCCATTGTCTTCCAAAACAAATCCAGAAATTCTTTCTCCCTCACACAATATTTCCAAACACAAATAACTGCAAAAATCTTTGTCTAAATGAGATGCTTCTAAGTGGCGATGGTGAATCGGGTTCAAGTGGCTCCGGTTGGCGTGCGTTCTGGGTATGGCAAGGTCGAAGTTGGGTTTGAAAAGGGGCCGATGTCCGGAGTAACGAACGATGTGGAAGATGAATTAACGTGAAGTAATGATGTAATTATTGAATTTGATTATCGTTTAATTTTTTTTAATTAATGTAAAATGTTTGTAACATCATTACTATTTCATACGAGATCCAAATTCAACAAACTCAGTTGCGTTGGAATCAGAAAAATGAGGGCTTCGCGATGAAACAGACTAGATCCAAAAAGGAGCAATCTAGAATTTTGAATAATTCAAAACCCCGATGTGAGAAATTCTATTCCTTTATTTTATAAATATAATTTGTTAATCATAATTTTAGTCTTACACATGCGCTGTAACAATTTGCTGAATGTTCGTGATTGGATGTAAAATTGTTGATGATGCTTGTTGATCTGTTAACTTGATGAAATATTTTTGTCGTATTAGAATTGAAAAAATAGTCATGTCATTTATGTTAAATCAAAATTGACAAAATAAAACTTTCATTTTGTCAATATGCGTTGTGTTGAAATCAACATTTTTGTTAATTAGATTATGATTAAACAAAGATTAACATTTTGTTAATTAGATTATAGTTGAATCAAAAAGTTACCTTTTTGTTCATTATATTAGCTGAATTAGAAATATGTCAATTTGTTATTATAAAATTGATGAAAATAAATATGTCACCTTTGTTACAAAATTTGTCGGAAACAAATATATCATTTTGTTCTGACGAAAAGATTGAAAACAAAAATCATCATTTTTGTTATTTGGAATAGAATAAACAAAAGTGTCATTTTGTTAATTAGGTAAGTAGAAACAAAAGTTGGATTAAATTCATTTATTATAAATTTACATGTTAGTAAACAAAAGTTGGATTAATTTCATTTATTATAAATTTACATGTTAGTAAACAAAAGTTGGATTAATTTCATTTATTATAAATTTACATGTTAGTAAACAAAAGTTGGATTAATTTCATTTATTATAAATTTACATGTTAGTAAACAAAAGTTGGTTTAATTTTAAGAAAAAGGAAAGTAAAGTTAGCATCATTTAATTTTGAGAAAAATGTAAGTAAAGTTAGCGTCATTTAATTTTGAGAAAAATGGAAGTAAAGTTAGCATCATCTAATTTTAGGAAAAATGAAAATAAGAGTATTCATGAAAGGTGGAATTAATTACATTTTAGGGCCGTTATAAAATATAGAAAATAAAATTATTTTTAGCATTTGTGTTGAAACTTGAAAATAACTATATTAATAGCGTTAATGGAAAATATGAAATGTAATCATATTTTTTTTACGGTATTAAGAAAAGTGAATTATTATCATATTTTTAACGGTATTAAGAAAAGTGAGTTATTATCTTATTTTTTAGCGTGTATGTAGAAATATAAAAATAATCTTATTTTTTTAGCATCTTAGTTAAAATATGTAAATAAACATATTTTTATTGCTTTAGTTAAAACATGAATATAAGTTTATTTTTAGCGTTTTAGCAAAAACATGAAAATACTTTTAGTGTTTGTGTAGTATTATGAAAATAAACTTCTTTTTAGCATTTATGTAGGGACATGAGGCAAAACCATATTTTAATATCAAGTAAAGGCATATGAGTCATAATCATGTTTTAAGTGTCATGATAATGCATATGAAATAGAACCGCCCATTTGGAACTGATAAAGTCAAATCTATGTGAGAACTCTTTTATCACTCAATTTTTATTTACGGTTGTTATTTATTTTCATAAATGTATGTCTGTGGTGAATGTTTGTGAATTATTTCTGTGGCATGCATGATATGTTGTGAATTGATGTTTGGATGTGATACAATGTTCGAATTTTGAAAATAGGTAGCATGTTAATTAATGTTAATTTATTATTATTTATGATAATTCAAATATGTTACACTGCCATATACAAGTTGCCTGACTTGTATATGTTGATTGGGCTGATATTTTCAAACATCGCCCAAGTGCACAAATAATATATTATTATTTGGATTTTGTTTGAATGTCATTTGAATGTTGTGTGAATGTTATCTGAATGTTATTGGAATGTTAATTTGGTGATAAAGGAATGTCTATCATTATTTCACAAATGCGTTGTATGAATCCATTAATTAATGGTATTTGATTTGAGTCTCCTTCCAATGCAGAATTTTCTAAAGTTATTAAGAATGGTTAATGTAGTAATAAATAATTAATTAATATTGGAAGTTTGAAATCCAAAAATTATACATCTTGAAAATATTATAATAATATTATTTCAAATATTATAAGAATAAATGTAGCAATAAATGACTAATTAATATTTCAAGTTTGAATTTCAAAATTATACATTTTTAAACTATTATTATAATATTATTTTAATATTATAAGAATATGGAAAGTTACAATTTATACCAAGATACTTGAAATCAAGATATTTAGAAATAAAGAATATCTTAAAATTAAGATTCCCTAATGGAAAGGATAATTTCAAATAATATGTTTTGGAAAAATTAATGATAATTATAAATTATAATTGTGCTTGGATACGAGGTTAGGTTACATTTGTGGTGGAAGTCTGCCAGGACCCGACCGGCATATCCAGCAGCCACCAATGTTGAACCTAATGTGAGAGGTCCAAGTGCAAAAATACGAAACGGGCTATGACACGAGGTTAATCCCAACTTGTGGAATAAGTCTGCCCGGAACCGACCGGCACATCCAGCATCCACAAGTCGTAGGCTTAATGTGAGAGGTCTAGCCCATTATAAAATACAAATGGATAAGAAAATGAGTTGGGTTATTTAATCCGTTTTAAAAATAGCAACGCATTTTAAAAACCCGAACGAGTTTATCGATTTGTTTTATCCATTTTATAATGAATATTAAAAGAGAAATTTCAAATTTATTATTTTGGAAAATAATATTATTATAAAAGGATAACCTATAGAATAATCAATTTTTAGATTATAGTTGGGACAAAAGTTGGAATCGCCTTGGAAACGAATTTATAAACGATTTAAAATACGTAAAAATAAGGAAAATCTTTTTATTTTGATTTAAATAAGATTCTCAATTATTAATTATAATTGAAATAAAAAGGAAATTGATTATGGGTTGTTTGTGAACAATGTTTTGAAGGACATTAGTTCTTGAAACTCAAATCAATAGTGAAATTTTGATTTGTTATTAATTAATCTTTTAATTAAGATTAAATGAAATTTTCTAAAAGAAGAGATGCCTAATATTATATATTAAATTAGGAATTAATGAAACATGAAATAGGGTCTCTCGTGAACTATGTTTTAAATAACATCAGTTCTTAAACCTAGATTAAAAATAAGATTATTCCAGAAAAGTGATTAGTCATTTAACAATGATTTTATAAGAATAAAACTTAGTAAAGTTTTAAATAAATCTCTAATTAGATTGAAGGTGAATAAAGGAAGATTAAGGAATAAGTTGGAAGATTTATCTTTGATTAAATTTATGGGAACCTTTCCCTAATAATGTGAATACTTTATTAAAAGGATATTCTGAATTGGAATGAGGCATTGATGTGGTTTATGTATAGCACCTAATTTTAAATCACGCGAGTTATTCGGAAAGACCGGGTTTAAACAATTCCAAATAATGATACGACGTTCGAAGAATTGACGGCGATTGAAGACCGACGATCTTCGCATCAAATGGGTTACTAATGTTGAGGCCCTTGATTGATTTGCTCCCAAGACGGGGCTAAGATGGTAGTTATCCGGACGTTGTGCTGATTTGTACGGATTTGGCTTTCGCTCAGAGCCAGAGCATAAGTTTATAAATGGAATGTGTGTCTGACGTTGAAATTCGTTTCATGTAATTAAATCGATTTCTATTAATGTATATCTTATTGGTGGTGGAGAATTTATTCTCTGCTTAACACCCCGGTATGTATTAACAGTTATTGATAGCATGGCGTGAATTGTCAAGGTGGCACGCCAAGATGCAGATGATCAAGGCTTTTGTTGAAAAGCAGGGCCTTGTGGTTGATGATCAGAGCACGTCCTATGTAGGTTTAGCTTTGTGTATAGCGTGACATCGCGAGCCTCACACCCCGGTATGAGTCAAAAACATGATTAGGACTACAGGGAGTGCACACGTTTCTTTCTAGCTAGGGGTAGTGTCGATGCTTAAACTGGCCGGCATTTTACTTATGTGGATGATGGATTAAGGTACCTCGGGTTTTATAGGCCGGAAGTGGTCATACTATAAGTCCAAAGGGACCGGGAAACGTGTGTTCAGGCATAATTAATCCACCACCGTTAGGTGGGGACCGGACCTGAAGATCCAAGGGTTCACTGCGGGGGATCCTAAGGCATTTGCTAGAGTGTCTCGAATTGGAGAGGACGATCCCTAGCCTCGATTTCATGACGAAAAACTAATTTCCAATACGACATTACGGTCTTGGTTGTAACTTATTTATGGCGACATAGTGTATGGTACCTATGTCGTCTATGATTGATACATTATGATTGAAATTGTTTTTGAAACATATATACACCAATAATAATATCAAATCCGTTTTATCGTATCAAGCATCTTTTGACCATTATAAGGTAAAACCCTATACTCCGGTTTGCGTTGCATTGTGTGATGGGACTTGGGTCTTATAATGGTTTCATTGTTTCTAAAAAGCATTGCGTTGTTTAATGATTTACTTTATTTTATGCACTGACAATCCAATGGAGTAAACCCGTTCTGCGTTAGCGGCATGGTCCTGTGATTAGCCTTATTATTAGATAAGTTAAGTTAGATTTCTCATACCAGTCCCATGACTGGCCTGTAGTTTATTTCACTGGCAAAATCGAGTAGCTTGTTTTGCAGATATATATCTTTTAGTAGGATTCTGGATCGAAGCCTAAAGCTGTATCCAAAGCATAGAAAGTCTTCCGCTGTGTACTGTATTTTTAATGTAAAATTTATCTTCCGTTGTATTTATTCTATTCGTTGTACTCTGATATTCTGTACTCTGATGTTATATTTGTTAGAGTTTATGCCCTAGAGGCAATCTTTTAGATGTGAATAACATTATTGATGTTATGTTTTATTTGGAATAAAATGTTCTGTTATTTTATATTTACTGCGTTATATAAATATTAATAATAGAATTCCTTAGAATAATAATACGGGATTATATAGTTCGAGTAAGACTGAACTTGAGATTATATGATATGACAAGTATTATAATTCTTAAATGTCCCTAGTCGAGTTTTATTGTTTATACAGGAGAACAATAAAACGTTGAGACTAGTATATTGATTGACTGATGATCACATCTCATTGATCATTAATATACGTGATATTAAAGTCAAGATATAAATACGTATTAGAGAATAGCGTATTGGGCTGACCCACCGTGAGATAACTACATGGAATATAATCAACAGTATCATAAGTTGTTCTCATAGTGATAGTGATATAATGGTCCTCAGACCTGAAATCATTATAATTTTATTCAATGATATTTATGTTTTGAAATCATCTAAACTTATTTCGTAACAGAGTAACGATAACGGTGATTATTGGATATATCTAGAATTGAATATAAATTATGAATGATCTAGATGGAGTTTAACCCTACAAATATTCGTAGTGATATCCTTGGGCCTCTTGATTGAGTGAGACTGTGAAATGCATGGCCGTGCTCAAATATCGATTTGTTCTGAACAGTCTACCCATTGATCAAGAAAACAGATTAAATTATAAAAGGATGATACGATCCATGCCTTCAATTTAATCTAGGATATAACGGTTAAAAGGATTAAATTATATTGACACACTATTCACAACAGGTTGTATTCAATCATTACTATTAAAGCTTGGGTAACGATGATGTGTTACTAGACGCCGCTCATTGTTTACAGTCTAAAAGTGTTTAAACTGTTGCCAACGCTATGATAGCCTATTGGGTCACACTTACAAGCGTTGCAAAAGGTAAGGATATTTAAATGAAAGAGTTATGACTAATTCTTCTATTTAAAAGGGATGAACAAGTCTTATGAAGATAAGAAAGGTCGGTTTTAATTATTATAAAAGGAAAAGGTCGGACCTTTACCTATTCAGAATTACAACCGAAGTCCTAAGAAACCCTAAATCCCAAATTTTAGCTAGTACTAATTCTTACTTCCTCAATTTGATTGAGAGCATCGTTGGTGGACTTCTGATAGAGGCGTTTGATTTCAGTCGCTCATTTCGACTCGATCGAAGCAATCCTGTTCAGATCTGCAATTGAAATCGAGCTCAGATCCATCGATTTGAAAGTTCGTATAAAAGGTACACTATTTAGATTCACTTTGAATTCGAGAATAATATGCTGCAATCAATGTAAATCTGTTTATTCCGCTGCAAAATCGATCCAAGATTACCTTCAATGGTATCAGAGCCAGGTTTAAATTGATTCAAATATAGGTTAGGCCATGAAATAATTACTGTAATAGTATGGATGATGTTATGAACACTGAGAAGTAAGAACTGGAATTTTATATACGTTCAATTAAGAAATGAAATTGCTCTATGATATACAAAATTCTGTTTTGTTTATCTTGTAGAAACTGAATAAGTATATGATGTTAATTCAGTTGAGATTATATGAATTCCAGATCTTATGAAAAAAACAAGATATGTATTAATCTATGATTTGTCTCTTGCCTTCATATTGGGATTTAGTTTATTGCTTTAAGCATGAATGATCATAGTCCAAGTTTGTAATTTGGATTTGTTATGAACAATTTGATCAAAAATCAGATTTTGACCCTGCTGTGATAAATTTTATGAAACATTCTGTTAATCAATTCTTGAATCCAAGTTAATGAACTATGGATTTATGATTAAAATAAAAGTTTCATCAAAATTATCTGGCAGTGTTATTCCAATATGATAAGGGTAATTTGGTTATGATATTAACCATGTATAAAACCCAATGGAACTCTGGTACAATTTTAACAGTTTTAGATATAAGTCAAAAGCCTAATTTTCTGAACTGAGGACACTAGGACCAAACTGATGCACGTATTATTATAGTAAATGTTATGATTTTGAGATTTGATCATCTAACATTCACTATTAAATGATGCTCTATGCATGCATATAAACATGTGCAAGTTATGATATGCTTTGATCTGTTTCTGTATATAATGATATACAGGTATGATCCAGTAGCTTGCAAGTTGGATGTTAATGAACATACCAAAATACTTGCATAGTATATGCTGATATACTGAAATCTGGATAAAACAGTGAAGCCATACATTAAGTTTAGTTTCAAGGATTCTAGAAATTCTTGATTGTGATCTAAAGCAATTTAATCAGTTGTTCAGTTCTGATATTTTAAATCTGTTGGCTTATTTGTAATGATAAATCTGTTGGCTTATCTGTAATGATCTAAAGCAAGTTATGATCTGTTCTATAATGATTTTTTTTATCCTGATCTGTATTTGATTGCAAGTCTGTAACGTTATAGATATTTTGATCTGTAGAATTACTTCAGTTATGAGATCTGCGTTGTATTATGGATTATCCTGTTGTTGTATCTGGTCTTAAGACCTATTATTTGTTTTAATGATGTGTTGATCAATCATAAGTCTGGCGGATCAGTTTTATTTTGATACATATTAATCAATGATAATTCATGCGGGTCAGACCCGTTTGGACTGTATTGATCAATGCTGAAGTCTACGTCCAAACATGTTTTGAGCCATGTTGATCAATTGTATCATTTGCGTTTGAAACTTTAAAATTACATATGAATTATTGTTTTAAAATTTATTGCATATAAATGATATGATTTATAACCAGTAAAACAATATTGGTAATTGTGACGACCCGTGTTTTTGGCACTCGAATATGTAATTTAATTTATTTAATTTAAATATTATATTTGGAATATCGATGGAATTAATATCTAATTCGCTATTTAAACAAAGTTCGACGTTATATATTTATATAATTATAAATAGAGCTTGAAATATAGCGCTGCAGTTTGAAAATTCGAGTTTGAACTTCAACTGGACATACAGAATCCGATATAAGTCGGATTTCTGTGAAACAAGGAAACGTTGGGAGCGTGTTGATGATAGCTTTCATATGAAAGAGAAAAATCTAGATTCTGTGTTATTGGTTGCGAGTTATGGCTAAATCAAATTTTGGAAAAAACGCTGTGGAAATCGTTATCGGCCGTTAAAATAGCCGTTTTGCAAACGGACTCTGTTTTCGATGAAATTAGTTTCATTGGGACCATATCGCTAAATTATTGTCAGAAAGTCAAACGGCGTGGCAAGCAGATGTCGTATGTGACCACAACAACCGTAAACGCCCGTTCAAATTCTATAGCGCGCATTCAAATAAATATAAGGAGTATTTGGGCGTAACTTGAGCAGACGATCGAATTAGGCCGCGGAGCCAGTTCCGTTGAGTTCGTATCGTCGATTAGAGTCAGGATAGGTATATAGTTTGTTATTTTTAGAGATCGAGAAATTTGGCATTAAAAAGGGTAGGGCAGTTCGGGGTAAAAACAGCCTATCGGGCAAACAGTCTCAGAATGCGACGAAACTAGTGTCGTTGGGTTCGTATCGAAAAGTTATTGCAAGATATCAAGGTTTCAAGTTGATTCGATTTAGCTGGTGGTCGTGGTAAATTAAAAAGCGTGTTTATTTCTGGTTTTATAAGGGAATTTTTTTCAAATGAAATCGGATTTCGACGAAACTTGTTCCATTGGGTCCGGAATATCTTTTTACATTAAAGATAAGTTTTTTATTAGTAAACAGAAATTTTATATAGTGATTTTTAACATAATTTCTCACGATGACGTTTCACACATTAAAATATATATACAAATCCTTCATTGTTAAGATTGGAATCTTGGCCTAAAGGGGACAGACCTACCTCATATCTACCCTGAAACGTACGACATATATATATGAATTTTTTTTTGCCAATCTATTCTTCACTGCAAAGCAAGAACCGGCCTAGGGAAATATTAGCACAGCTACCGTGTACATGTGCGGACAATACACCGTAGGCACATGCAAACGTCACCCAAAATTATGAATGAAAACATTGAAAGGAAAGCACAGGAGCAGCTACCCTGTTTGAGTTGAAAACTCATGCACCAGTTACCTGTTCCCTAAAACCCACCGTCTGCATGGCTATGGACATGGTAGTCCACTCTTCTTTCACTATATGTTTTCGATCACAATGGCTTATCAAAATAAATAAAGGAGCTGCACCTATTCTATTCTTCACATCAATGTCTTCGCAGTATGAAATTTCACCATCACGCACACAGACCAATTTCCAGCAAAGCCTATCCTAATCAACATGAAGAGCTAGGCGTACCCAGTGAAAGACGTACCTTATTTGTCAATATATATGTGTTGTTTTCATTTGTTTTTGGTGGCCATTTCTTTTCAGTTTCATCTAAAAAAAAAGAAAACGCTGAATGGCCAAAAAGAAAAGGAAAGGAAGATGGGAACGAGCGTAAGGGGAGCGAATTACTTCCAGTTAAGGGATTTCGAAAAGAATAGGGAAACAGTTTGGCATGAGGGTTTGATGGATGGAGCAGTGGTACTTGGAGGAATACTGGTGGTGTTTTCTGGTTATGGCGTTGCAAGTGGCTGTAAATGAGGGACGTAAGGGAAGCCGAGCAGTTCAGGCGGAAGAAGGACATGTTTGAACGTGGAAAGGAACAGGAAATGGGACTAGCGTGCGTGGTTTCCTGCTATGAGGGGGACGAAGACAGTTATATCAGCGCCGAGAGGATAGGCTAGATTCAAACAAAGGACGGTGGCAGTGCTGGCAAACATAAAGAAGAAGAGTAGTAACAGTAATTGGTTTATTTATTTGTTAATTTAACATTAACTTTGTTAACTATATTAAATTAGTAAGATTCGGTGTCTATTGGTTAATTAGGACGGCAGTTTAAATAATGGAGCATGGAAAGGATGAAGCAACATACAAAAGGGGTGCGATTGGTTCAAACTATGGGGAGACGGGCTCTTATTGGTCCTGGAAGCTGAAACAGAGTGCAGAGGACGTCGGGTTTGTGTTCTTGCATGAGCAGTTCGAATGGAAAAAGGAATTAGGATCGAAGAAGGGAAATCAGTTTAGCCAAAGATTAGAAGTAGTTGATTAGTCTGTTTTAAAACAAATTTCATAACTAAAGCTTAACGATTTTAATTTAATTGGTAAATTAAATCATGGATTTTGGTTGCAGGTCTTTGGTATTGAGAGAACAGTCCGAATCTGAAAAGGGAATTCTGGACATCATTTTTAACGTAATTTGTTAGCATTTAATACAGTAACTGACTTTAATAATATTTGACTACTTATAGTTTACCGTAACACTAAATTGATACATATAAAACCGTGGACTAAAAATTGTCTAGTTAAATTGAATTATAAAGGTCCTAATAGAACTAAGATGGAGTCTGCCAGTTGGTTTCAATTTATAGTAAGTTAACCATTTGGTTCCAGAAGAAAATGGACCGGCAGCCTTAAAAACAAACAATTAAAAATGGTTAATGTTAATTAAGGAGTTAAATGGTTTGATTAAATCATAATTTCACATCGTTAAATAACTCGTGTATTTGTGTACAGAATTGGTCAAAACCGGAAGTGTTGGAACCGTATGGACGGATATTCAATATGGAGCTGGCCTAATTAGCACCGGAAGTGATTGGAATTTTTGATAAATTAAACCCTTGTTTAATTTATTAAAAATGACTCGTTTTATCGACAACGGAATCAACTCTAGGTGAGTTAAACTCACTCAGTTATCCCATTTATATTGTTATACAAATTGAGTTTTTATTTTGTGTGCTCTACTTGCTGATGGTTGCTTGTTTGCTAGTTATACACTAGTTTGTTGATTAAACTGATGAAATTAAACTGTGTTTAATTTCAGTGAAATACCAAACCGTTATTTTAAACGATTAGTCCCAATAAAGGTAACTTACCTTGTTGGTCACGTTTAATTATAAACGTGTTTTAAACTGTTGAATTGTTTGGATTGCTCGTGGTTGATGTTAAATGGACATTATTTAGTTTATCAGTTAAACAAAACTGAACAATTTGATTTGTGATAACCGTTTGAATACAGGGAAGAACAGGTTGGAGGGATCCAACCGGATTCCTCAAAATGTATTATTTGTTTTCATATTATCATATATGAACTGATCTATTTGTGTGATTGATTTGATGGTTGATTATTGATTGAATATTCAACGCCTGTTTGATTTAAACCAATGGGTGATATTGGTTAAGTATTTGGCAGAGTATGGCCTTTAAAATCAATCGGTTTATAGACCGTGATTCACCGTCAGGTGAGCCGATAGAACTAAAGTTATAAAATTTATTTTATAACTGAAGTTGAGTTTGAAATATATTATTTGAGTAAAAGTTGTTGAAGTGAAATAGATATTTTATTAACTTCAGACTTTGATTGGTTACTAATTTATTTTACAAAGTAAACGCTGATGTTAATCAGAGAATAAGGAAATGAATCAAATGGTTAAACTTTGATAATTGTTTTGTAAAGAAAACAATTAATGAAATTATTTGAATTAATTATATTTTAGCCTTGTTATTTAATTGATCGACAATTAGTTAAGTACTTGACTTTATTAACAACCCTAACCTAGATTTATGGTCAACATTTATAGATCATTGAACTAATGAATGATTTTGAGATTGTCTAGTAACTGAGCCCTGCATTTTCCAGGATACCGGAACGATTAATAGTTCACTTAGTAATGCTTAGATTTAGTAATTAAAAGTAATCAACTTAATTAATTATATAATTAAGGATTTACTTTAATTTAAAAATCTTGTTGACTTTGAACATCAGTAACTTTTTATTACATTATCAGAATCTGATCAAACAAGAGATGCTGGAATCGTCTGAATGGGAAATACGCACGAAACAGAATTGAACAAAATTGGAAGCAGCCGGAATTCTTCAGTTAAATTAAACGCATATTTAATTTAACTGTAATCGAACTGTTTTAGCGTCAAATGAAATCAAGGTGAGTTAAACTCACTCAGTTATCCCACTAATATTTTATATAAGTCGGGTTTTTATTTTGTGTGCTATGGTTGCTAATGGTTGACTGTTTGTTGTTTATTAAATAGATCTTCATATATTGATTGAACCGATGAAATTATACGTTGTTTAATTTCGGCGGAAAAACCAAATCGTTATTTTAACGATCGGACCCAACTCAGGTAACTTACCTTATTGGTCATGTTTATAAAATAAACGTGACCATTTAATGAATTGTTTGTTAATGTTAAATAAATTGGTTATTGTTAACTGGTTGTTATTTACTATTATATCAGTTAAATTGAATTGATTGGATTTATGTGAGATAACATATTCATATGCAGGGAAGGACAGGTTGGAGGAATCTTATTGGATTCCTCAAACACATTTAATGTTAATTATTTTTATATTATCATTATATGAACAGTTTAAACCCATCTGTTTGAAATGATTGATTCGATTGTTGACTTGAAATTCAACATTTGTTCTGTTTGAAATCAGTTGGTGATATTGGTTGAGTAATTGGCAGTATATGGCTTATAAATAAATCATTATATAAATATGGATTTACCGTCGGATGAATCGACCGTAATGAAGTTATAAATTTATTTTATATCTGAATATAGATTTTTTCAAATTTATTATTTAAAATGAAGTTTATAAAAGAGAAATAAACCAAACACATATATGTTGATTGTTTTAATCACCGTTTTTGTACCAAAAATCAGTCGTGTGCGAAGCACGTGCCTCATCTTACTTATTAAATGATTTATAAAGCTAATTCTTATATTATAAGATGAATAAGCCAGGGAGCAAGGATTAATATAATGATTTATAACTGAGATTTATTATTTTTAAGAAACAATTAAACAAAATTATTTAAATTAATTATATTATTAATTAATTTAAAGGAAGGACCAATTGAAATTGGTTAACGAATTAATCATGTATTGAGTTGACTAAATCAACTATTCTTAACTGAGTATAATTATTAAATTAATCTGTTTGAATTAATTTAATAAAATAGTTTAAATGAATAATTGTTTTAATTTTAATAAGCTTTTAAAAAGAAACTTACCATTTATTTTAGATAATTAAGAAATTAACTACTACTATTGTAGTTAATGATTGAAGTAAATTATTATTTTAATTAATAATAATTATGGAGATTTCAATTTAGTTCATTTAAAAAGTGATTAAAGTTGAAATGAAATCGAATTGAAATGTGAAAGATGTTAATGGGTTTATATTAAACCCGATTTTTTTTAGTAAAGTTATAAAAAGGATTTTTTTAGCGAATACAATCGCTTAAATAAAATATTTACTTAATATTTGAAGTTAGAAAAAAAGAAATCGATAAATTGGAAATGATTAACGAAGTGAGATTTATTCCGAGGATCGAAATGTGATGTTCCGAAGTTCGGAATGTTGAGTGAAGTCGGGAGTATAAGCTGAGCGAAGATTTTGGAAATGGCAAAGAAGTTAAGTCGTCGCAAATGATATACAAACGATTTTGTAAATGGAAATTAAGAGCAAGAAATGTAATCGAAATATTAGTTGTCAATGATGATTTACAAATAAGATTTGTAAATGAAGTAAGAGTTTTAGAAAATAAATTTTGTAACAATTGTTACAAATAATAAATGGAGCTATGTGATTAATAAACTGAAGATCGTTAAAAGGATCGAAATGTGAATTTAGACAATGCATTAATTGTCGTAATGATGTGAAAAGGGTATAAATACAAGGAAAAAGTTTTGAAATGAAATCTGTAACGTCTGTTACAGATAATAAGTTGAATTGTTTTGATAAAAATTAATATTAGAATTATAAAAGATAAAGGTAAGATTTATAAAGGAAATTATATAATATTGGCGAAGATATTTATATATGTTTTAAAAACAAAATATGGTATTGTTGTTAAAAACAAGTTAAAGAATATTTATATAGAGATGTTGAAGAAACTTTATAAAGGATTCTATTTAATTAAATCGAAGCTAGAGTATAACATAACGATAGTTTATTTAATAATTAATTAAATAAACGCTTTTGAGTTTCAAACAAGGTTTTCAAAGGAAACGTGTGGTTAATGAATTTCTATCTATTCTGAAGATATGAATGTTGTTGGTCAAGGTCTGAGAGGTAAATAAAATATCCCAACTTAAACGACTTCACGATTATCCAGGAATGGTATTAGTTTTTAAATGAGAGAAAGTGAGGGAAACATAAGTTATGATTTCCGTAAATAATATTATAAACTGTATTCGAAAAATTTATAAGTAAATGAAATGATTTTTAAGAATATTCTTATTTATAATAAGAATTAAAGGATAAACTCCAAGTATTGGAAGATTTTAAGAATATAATTAACAGATGTTTAATTAAAGAGGCCAAGTAATATTGATTACTGAATCGGTGAACTCATTTTATTTTACGATCGTTTATTTGATAGTTAAATAACCGACTATCAAATGTGGCCAATACGATTGTTGGTACGGAAAGATCGGGATAGAATTTATATTCGAAAACCATTCCAAACCAGCAAATACGTGAAGATACAGATTGAAGATGGAGCAACTGAAGACCGTCGATCTTCATAAGCGGAAGAACTACTTGATGAATTTCTCTGGTTTAGTGGCTAGAGATATTTCAGCGGTGATTCTGTCGTGCTTGAATCTTCGGATTGCAAGGACTACTTGCTACTGATCCTTGGGGTGATACCTATATAGAATATGGTAGTAGGGTGCATTCGGTTCATCCTGTTCCTGGATGAATTATATGGACGGATGTCTAACAGAGTATTTCTTCAGAATCACGTACAATTGTTTTTTACAAACGTACTCTGTTAGCTGCAGAGTATTTTTGTGGACGTCAATTAGTGATTTGATGGATCTGACAATGTGGCATTCAAAGTGAATAGAGATATGGTGTTCTAAATTAAATGAAATTAAATTAATTTATTAATAAATTTATTTAATAATTTTTTTCCTCAAGCCTCATCAACCGGGAAATGGCATAAAATCGGGTAGGTCGCATGGCTATGTGGGTCGCACCCATCAAAGGGTATATCATTACCTGATCTGGTAAAACCAAATGTCTTCGTTTGTCCCTTTTATTTTATATGTATGATATCGGTTTGTTTGGCAGGCCCCCAACTATGATAATGATATATTCGGTACTCTCAAGCGAAGTGAGGGGCCGATCATGTTTAGCCTGGGTTGCAAGATATTCTTGTTGTACCACAATGTATTCATCTCCAGAGGTACATTGCCGGGAAGGTGGTCCCATACCTTGCCTGGAAAATCCATTCTCCAATAAGCGCTCGCGGTTTTGATTGTATACTATATATGTAGAGCATGAGATGCAAGCGTTCTACTAGATTGATATTTATTTGTATTTAGACACTATTATGATATCAGAGAAGATATTGATTTCAAAAATGTTTTGGGTTATCGTAAGGTAAAAATCGTCCGTATTTATCTGTGGATATGTTCTTACGATTATCCTTTTCTTTCGAAAATATTTTTGACATTAAAATTAACTTGTGCGATGCCTTTAAACAAGTGTGTTTTTCTCACTCTGGTTCACCAGACTGACCCGTCGTTGTAATGCTCGGGTTAGACCGGGTCGTATAGGTTCAGGTTATCGAATGTTATGAAGAGACAAGCTGGAAGAGTTCAGATATATGATATTATATAGATACTATTCCGCTATGTGTTGTATATGAGGGCAGGTTATTATAACTGTCCAGATGTGTGATGCACTCTGATGATTGTAAGTATTATTTCAAAGCTCTCTATAAAGGTTTATTTCTATATTATATTTTGTTCCGATGCGATGTGAGACTCTATTGTTGTGTTCTTATTATTCTTCTATTCTAATATTTCTTTCTTATCTCACCCTCTAACTTCTTTCTAATAACGTTCCTATATTTCCGATGCTTGAATGTTCGACATGTGTTTGGTGTCGATTTTCGGGGTCGAAAATCCTCGGGCCGTTACGGTGGTATCAGAGTTATTGGTTTTGTAATAACCTTGGCTCTGTGGTGTAACTCGATAGAGATGGGATTAGTAATATCCTAAATTGAGTTGAGTGTATATATATATAAGAGAGCGTATTTGTAAATTTTATATACAAACATTTTGTACTGTGTTGTTTGATCGGTTCAAGTGTTGAGAAGCATTGAACTGGCAATGAACACAGTATTGTTTTGGAAAGAGGGTAAATGGAATAATTTTACCCAAGATATTCTCATATAGAAATGAAAAATAATTTTCTCAAATTATTGAGATATTGGTTTGTTTGTTGATTTACTTGAATAAAATTCAAATTGGATTGGAAAATTGAACTGGAACTTAACTTGATTAATTGAAATCAAGAATGATATTGAAATTTAACAAAATAAATTTGGAATTTGGAAATTAAATTGATAATAGAATGGAATCAACCGAATATTAGTCGATTGAAATTTAAGATATGTTAAATCCGAATGGATGTTAAGTTTGAATTAAATAAATAAAATTGAGATTTGGAAATCGTATTAATAATAATGAAATGGAAATCAATCCAATCTAAATTGATTAATATTAAACCCAGGAGAATATAATAAGTAAATATTAATATTGAATATGAATTCACTTGAATGATTGGTTGAGTTGATTTTGTGTTGTTTGATTATTTGGATGTTTTGCAATAAAATTCCTGTTAGACCAAAAAATGGCACTAACACCCAAATGCAGATTATAGATCACAGAATGCAGAAAATGATAAATAAGAGGAAACACATGAAGTTCATATAGTGGTTCGGTTGTATATGTAGCCTACGTCCACTTTATATGCTTTTATATATGATGGAATTAAAAGAATGATTCCCATAACTCGTGAGAATTGGTAGTACAATGCTTAATTATCTTATGAAATCCTCACTAAATGCTCAAGTTTTAACGAGGAATGTGGCTTCTATGTTCAGCAATGCTTTACTAGGAACGAGTGGAAGTTGTAGAGAATAATGGCCAAAAGATCCTTGAAAATGCCTTCAAATGGTGTATTTATAGCTGTTGGAGGTCTTCTGGGAAGACCGGTTCGTGATGGGGTACGTGGCACTCGATCCGGGAAAGTAGGAGCGGGAGTAGCCTTGAGAATAGGTCAAAATTGAGTGTTGTTGCTGTTATGGTACAAGCGGTTCGTGATCCCTATATGCCCCCACGATTGGGTCGTGGTCCAGGAGCGAGTCATGAACCGAGTCGATTGCAGGTTGGAGTGAGAAGCTGGGATGGTGAACCCACGAGCGAGTCGTGGTCCATAGGTCGACCACGAATGGGTCGTGATCAATATATGCTCCGCGAGCCACGGTGTTCCACGAAGTGAGGAGGCTTCACGAATCGAGGAGTGGGGGCGAGCAGATGTTAGGGTCCCATGATTCGGTCCATATTTTGAACTTTCTGATGTTTCGTCTCTTCATCCAAGTGATTAACAGTCGATACCTCTACACGCGTTCATGAAAACGGGCATAACTTTCAAACCGTAAATCCGATTGAGCCAAACGAAAGCTCAACCTGAAGCTATTTCAGAAGGATACAAGAGTTACAGAGCTTAGCTCTTTAATTGCTATTTTCGGGCCCAAAAGAGGTCGTCTGATAGAAGTTTCGGGCCATTTTACGTCGATGATGTGTTTTCGACCAAATTGCTCTTACGTCTTCTGATGATGTTTCCACTACTTGGGCATGTTACTATTCTGGAATTCCATGTGTGACAACTTTGACCAAAAAGTGTGTCAACAATTCCATAAATGGTTTATTAATGGAATTGAATGAATGGTAAACTAAGAAATGAATTCTAGAATTATAAATTGGAATAGAATTGTATATGAATTGGAAATGAATGATTTAACCGGCCCTGTATTTACACATAAATAGTGATGTGTGTTTGATTTTGGATATTGGTGTTGTTATACTAGTTGACTAAGTGAGATATTATCTAATAATTTCATATATATGTTACTTATATATCGAACTGAGTTAAGTACAGGTGCTGGAAGATTAGAGAATTGAATTTGGTTGAATAAATCGCATATAAGTCGAGCAAGTATGCTCAATAGCGCTCATAAAGGTACATCTACATGAAAATATAAATTTTGAGTTTTGAATTTTGTTTTTCGACTGTGTGGGTCGATGTATACATATTATTTGTTCCTGCCATATCGCAGATGTCACTCCATATAGGGGAGACTCTGCCGAATTTTTCCGGGAATTAAAGAAATTAGAAAATTTTCAATATTTTTTAAAATTTATAATGATAATAGTGAATTGGTTTTTGATTTTAAAATAAATTAGATTTTTAATTAAATGGTTGTAACATTTTTTTTACCTTAGTAATTTCGGGGACGAAATTCTCTTAATGGGAAGATTGTAATGTCTCATATTTTTGGTAGTCTAATATTTAATTTAATTTATTTTTTAAATATTATATTTGGAATATTTATGGATTTAATATTGAATTCGTTTATTTAAAACGAAGTTGGAATGGTTTATTTATATATAATATAAATCGAGCTCGAAATGGCGCTGCAATTCGTAATATTGAAGTTTGAACTTTAATTGGATATGCAAGATCCGATATAAGTTGGATTTCTGTGAAACAAGTAACGTTGGAATCTTGTCGATGATAATTTTCATATGGAAGAGGAAAATTTAGATTTCGTAGTATAAATTGTTAGTAATGTCTAATTCAAAATTTAAAATAGTCACTATGGAAATTGTTATTAAAATATAACGTTTATTTAATATTTTTATATGGGTTTTAATATAATTTGGACATCGATTAACTCGAAATTGACAATATTGAGTGGTATAATTTATATCTAAAGTTGTATATATATTCTGTTTGAATATATATGATAACAATAATTTTTTGTTATTATTATATTGAATTATTTGGAAATTTAATTAATATTTTATTAATATTTAATAAGCGTTAAAAATAGCCATTTTTGCAAATGGTCTCCGTTTTCAGTGAAATTAGTTTCATTGGAACCGTATCGTCAAATTATTATAAGGAAATCAAATTTCGTGGTAAACCGATGTCATATGTGACTTCGGTGGCCAAAAATGTATTTGTTTCTATTTAATTGTTTAGACAATTTAGACAAGGGTAACTTTTAATGAATAAACGGCTGGCCAAACGAACTCCAAATTTGATGAAACAAGATTCATTGGATCCGTTAGGAAGAGATCTAGTAAAATGTTAAGGTCTCATATTTTTTAGATTTTTTCTGTAATTATAGGAATTTTTGACGTTTGATTTTTCATCGATATTTATAACTGACTTTTCACAAACAACCTCGGAATTCGACGAAACCTGTCCCATTGGGTCCAAAATATTTTTTATGCTAGGATTACATATTTGTTTGTCAAAAACGGAGGGTTTAGGTAGATAATATGACACATTTCTTCATTACAAAGTTAGGTATAAGAAAATAATATTTTATTCTTCCATACTTTATAAAAAGCATGTGCACATACCCTAAATGAAAGTCAGCAACCCTAAATAACATTTTCTGTGGTCAATTCAAATTATGGCCGCCTCCAAATAATATCGACGATCAGCAAACTCCGATTTTCAATCCCCATTTTCTCACAATCATCTCATCAAATTAGAAAAATCCCAGCTACAAGTTTATTCAGCTACACGAGATCTCCAATGTGAACGGTTGTGATGGAATTCTATACATTATGGAGGTCAGGATCTAGCCGGAAAGCTATTGCGGTTAGGAGTGAACTGTAGGCGGTCGGAGCAGCTATAGCGGATGTGACTCCTGGCGTAGGTCCAAGGCGGTGAGGCGCACTCTGTATGGCTGTAGATCATCCTCCGGTGTGCGGTTTAAGGCAGCGGTGAGATGCTCAGGCAAAGCATGGGTTTGTTTGGACGTTGCAGGGTATACGAACAGTGTTAATAAATATAAAGAAGGGGCTCTTTTGTTTACCAAAGCAATGGAAAGGAAACCGAATAAAGTAGTATCACATAAGAAGGAAATTCAAAGAGGAGGAGTTGTTTGCTCCTAGCATGTTCACTGTTCACGCAACGATGGGATAAAATGTATAAAGCGAAGAGGGAAGTCGAGCGTGTTTTGGAAGCAGGAATTAGAAACGAGGATAGCTTGGGTGAAGAACAATTCTGCCAAAATCTTTTTTCCCATAATCTATAATTAGTTTAAGGTAATTAAGAGACTAGTAGTTTAGTTATTAATTTAAGCTAACTCGTGATTTATAAGTAATTAATTAGAATAATTCGGTGCAGATGAAGAATGGAGTCAAAGACTGTGAAGGAAAGGATACTACAGACAATGGAATTCTGGCCTGAGTTGAAAATTTGAAAATTTAGAATTGTTATTTAATTCATCGACAATTAGTTAAGTACTTGACTTTATTAAAAACCCTAACCAAGATTTATGGTCAACATTTATAGAACATTGAACTAATGAATGATTTTGAGATTGTCTAGTAACTGAACCCTGCATTTTCTAGGATACCGGAAAGATTAGTAGTTCACTTAGTAATGCTTAGATTTAGTAATTAAAAGTAATCAACTTAATTAATTATATAATTAAGGAGTTAGTTTAATTTAAAAATCATGTTGACTTGGAACATCAACAACTTTTTATTACATTATCAAAATCTGATCAAACAAGAGACGTTGGAATTGTCTGAACGGGCAATACGCGCGAAATGGAATTGGATAAAATTGGAAGCAGCCGGAATTCTTCAGTTAAATTAAATTCATGTTTAATTTAACTGTAATCGAACTGTTTTAGCGTCAAATGGAAATCAAGGTGAGTTAAACTCACTCAGTTATCCCACTTATACTTTATATAAGTCGGGTTTTTATTTTGTGTGCTATGGTTGTTAATGGTTGACTGATTGTTGTTTGTTAAATAGATCTTCATATATTGATTGAACCGATGAAATTAAACATTATTTAATTTCAGTGGAAAAACCAAATCATTATTTTGACGATTGGACCCAACTGAGGTAACTTACCATATTGGTCACGTTTATAAAATAAACGTGTTGTTTTAATGAATTGTTTGTTAATGTTAAATAACTTGGTTATTGTTAAATGGCTGTTATTTACTGTTATATCAGTTAAATTGAATTGATTGGATTTATGTGAGATAACATATTCATATGCAGGGAAGGACAGGTTGGAGGAATTCAATGGGATTCCTCAAACACATTTAATGTTAATTATTTTCATATTATCATTATGTGAACAGTTTAAACCCATCTGTTTGAAATGATTGATTTGATTGTTGACTTGAAATTCAACATTTGTTCCATTTTAAATCACTGGGTGATATTGGTTGAGTAATTGGAAGTATATAGCCTATAAATAAATCATTGCATAAATATGGATTTACCGTCGGATGAATCGACCGTAATGAAGTTATAAATTTATTTTATAACTGAATATAGATTTTTTCTAAATTTATTATTTAAAATGAAATTTATAAAAGAGAAATAAACCAAACACATATATGTTGATTGTTTTAATCAACATTTTTGTACCAAAAATCAGTCGTGTGCGAAGCACGTGCCTCATCTTACTTATTAAATGATTTATAAAGCTAATTCTTATATTACTAAGATGAATAAGCAAGTGAGCAAGGATTAATATAATGATTTATAACCGAAATTTATTGTTTTTAAGAAACAATTAAATGGAATTATTTAAATTAATTATATTATTAATTAATTTAAAGGAAGGACCAATTGAAATTGGTTAACGAATTAATCATGTATTGAGTTGACTAAATCAACTATTCTTAACTGAGTATAATTATTAAATTAATCTGTTTGAATTAATTTAATAAAATAGTTTAATCGAATAATTGTTTTAATTTTAATAAGATTTTAAAAAGAAACTACCACATATTTTAGTTAATTAAGAAATTAACTACTGCTATTGTAGTTAATGATTGAAGTAAATTATTATTTTAATTAATAATTATTATGGAGATTTCTATTTAATTCATTTAAAAAGTGATTAAAGTTGAAATGACATCGAATTGAAATGTGAAAGGAGTTAATGGGTTTATATTAAACCCGAGTTTTTTTAATTAAGTTATAAAAAGGATTTTTTTTAGCAAATACAATCGCTTAAATTAAATATTTACTTAATATTTGAAGTTAAAAAAAAGAAGTCGATAAATTGGAAATGGTTAACGAAGTGAGATTTATTCCGAGGATCAAAATGTGATATTCCGAAGTTCGGAATGTTGAGTGAAGTCGGGAGTATAAGCTGAGCGAAGATTTTGGAAATGGCAAAGAAGTTAAGTCATCGCAAATGATTTACAAACGATTTTATAAATGGAAATTAACAGCTAGAAATGTAATCGAAATATTAGTTGTCAATGATGATTTACAAATAAGATTTGTAAATGAAGTAAGAATTTTAGAAAATGAATTTTGTAATAATTGTTACAAATAAAAAATGGAGCTATGTGATTTATAAACTGAATATCATTAAAAGGATCGCAATATGAATTTAGACAATGCATTAGTTGTCGTAATGATGTGAAAAGGGTATAAATACAAGGAAAAAGTTTTGAAATGAAATCTGTAACGTTTGTTACAGATAATAAGTTGAATTGTTTTGATAAAAATTAATATTAGAATTGTAACAGATAAAGGTAAGATTTATAAAGGTAATTATATAAGATTGGCAAAGATATTTATATATGTTTTAAAAACAAAATATGGTATTGTTGTTACAAACAAGTTAAAGAATATTTATATAGAGATGTTGAAGAAACTTTATAAAGGATTCTATTTATAATTGAATTGAAGCTAGAGTATAACAAAACGATAGTTTATTTAATAATTAATTAAATAAACGTTGTTGAGTTTCAAACAAGGTTTTCAATGGAAACGTGTGGTTAATGGATTTCTATCTATTCTGAAGATATGAATGTTGTTGGTCAAGGTCTGAGAGGTAAATAAAATATCCCAACTTGAACGACTTCATGATTATCCAGGAATGGTATTAGTTTATAAACAAGAGAAAGTGAGGGAAACATTAGTTATGATTTCCGTAAATAATATTATAAATTGTATTCGAAAAGTTTATAAGTAAATGAAATGGTTTTTAAGAATATTCTTATTTATAATAAGAAGTAAAGGATAAACTCCAAATACTGGAAAATTTTAAGAATATAATTAACAGATGTTTAATTAAAGAGGCTAAGTAATGTCGATTACTGAATCGGTGAACTCATTTTATTTCATGATTGTTTATTTGATAGTTAAATAACCGACTATCAAATGTGGCCAATACGATTGTTGGTACAGAAAGACCAAGATCGAATTTATATTCGAAAACCATTCTGAACCAGCAAATATATGAAGATACAGATTGAAGATGGAGCAATTGAAGACCGTCGATCTTCATAAGCGGAAGAAATACTTGTTGAATTTCTCTGGTTTAGTGGTTAGAGATATTTCAGCAGTGATTCTGTCGTGCTTGAATCTTCAGATTGCAAGGACTACTTGCTACTGATCCTTGGGGTGATACCTATATAGGATGTGGTAGGAGGGTGCCTTCGATTCATCCTGGTCCTGGATGAAATATATGGACAGATTTCTGACAGAGTATTTCTTCAGAATCACGTACATTAGTTTTTTACAAACATACTCTGTTAGCTGCAGAGTATTTTTGTGGACGTCAATTATTGATTTGATGGATCTGACAATATGGCATTCAAAGTGAATAGAGATGTGATGTTCTAAAGGATAAGCCAGATGTTCTAAATTAAACGAAATTATTATTAATAAATTTATTTAATAAATTTTGACCTTAAGCATCATAAACCGGGAAATGGCATAAAATCGGGTAGGTCACATGGCTATGTAGGTCGCACCCATCAAAAGGGTGTATCATTATCTGATCTGGTGAAATCAAATGCCTTCGTTTGTCCCTTTTATTTTATATGTATGCTATCGGTTTGGTTGGCTAGCCCCCAACTATGATAATGAAATATTCGGTACTCTCAAGCGAAGTGAGGGGCTGGTCATGTTTAGCCTGGGTTGCAAGATGTTCTTGTTGAACCCCAATGTATTCATCTCCAGAGGTACATTGTCGGGAATGTGGTCCCATACCTTCCAAGAAAATCCATTCTCCAATAAGCGCTCGTGATTTTGATTGTATATTATATATGTAGAGCGTGAGATGCAAGCGTTCTACTAGATTGATATTTATTTGTATGTAGACACTATTATAATGTCAGAGAAGATATTGATTTCAAAAATGTTTTGGGTTATCTTAAGGCAAAAATTGTTCGTATTTATTTGTGGATTTGGTCTTATGATTATCCTTTTCTTTCGAAAAGATTTTTGACATTAAAATCAACTTGTGAGATGCCTTTAAACATAGTGTGTTTTTCTCACTCTGGTTCACCAGACTGACCCATCATTGTAATGCTCGGGTTAGACCGGTTCGTACAGGTCCAGGTTATCGAATGTTATGAAGAGACAAGCTGGAAGAGTTCAGACGTATGATATTATATAGATATTATTCCACTGTGTGTTGTATATGAGGGCAGGTTATTATAACTATCCAGATGTGTGATGTGCTTTGATGATTGTAAGAATTATTTCAAAGCTCTCTATAAAGATTTATTTCTATATTATATTTTGTTCCGCTGCGATGTGAGACTCTGAGGTTGTGTACTTCTTCTTCTTCTTCTTCTTCTTCTTCTTCTATTCTAATATTTCTTTCTTTCTTATCTCACCCTCTAACTTCTTTCTAATAACGTTCCAGTATTTCCGATGCTTGAATGTTCGACATGTGTTTGGTGTCGATTTTCGGGGTCGAAAATCCTAGGGCCGTTACACTATGTGTGGATTTATGAATTTAGGTAAAGACTTGGGTTTAGGATCTAGATTAACCCAAAGGGGAAGTGAATAGGTTTTTTTTTGCAGTTTTGAGGAATGTAAAAATTATCATAGCACATATAACAATAGAGTAAATAAATGCAGAAAGTAAATGACACAGATTTTACCCAGCTTTGGCAAAACCCTGTCTATTGCTGCATTCCCCAAGGTTTCTACAAGAATTAAAACAATCTCTACATCTACAAAATCCCTGTAAACTCACGAAATCCACTCCCAACTGTTTTAATCCTACGCTCAAAACCCTGCACTGATCTTTATTCTCAAGATCAGATTTTTTTGAATTACAAACCCATAGCTCATGAATCCTAACTATAAATCCTATAGCTAGATTCCCTAGCTTATAGAAAACTAGAATATTGTACGGATCAGTTACAAAAGAAATTACAACAAAAAACAAAAACAAAGCCTCTTATATAAGAGTAATATAGCCGATCTCCTTTGTTTCATTTGAAAAACTATTGGCTTCAAAACTATGGCAGCTGAAATCAGGTTTAGGGTCTTTGTATCTTCAAATTTGTATCTTCAAATCAAATTATGACTCTTCTGATTGAAATCAAACTATGGTGTCTCTTGATTCTTTCTAGTTCTTGGACGATTGATCTGGACTTGCGATCGAAAAACAATATGAGTGTTTGTTGATTCGTTTCTCTAGATGCTTAAATAAATTGCTTGTTGTTTTTTGATTCCTATCGATGATGAAAATGGTGTGATTTATAGGGTATAGAAACCCAAAAATCCTTTTGATCGCACTGTTTATTTGGTCTAAAAATTTGCTTGTGTTTCCCCCTTTGATTTTCTCGGATTTGTCATGCATGACTGCTCTAATGATTTCAGGAAACTTTGTACGATTTTCTTGGCTAAAATAATGATTGCGTGATTTTCTGGAATGCTTGAAAAGTTCCTCTTGCCGAAAATAAACTATTAGTCTTGCATTTGAAATACCTGTATGATTTAGAAAATATTTAGAGAATATTTTTCTTTGATATATTTCCTTATTTGTTTTGAACCAGTAAAAGTAACTTCTACATGTTTTTACTAATCAAGGCTTTGCCTTGTTTACTTCCTGGAGCCATACGAACCAATAAATAAATTGTTCCATTTGTATTCATTTGCTGCCACTTTGGATTTATCATCACTGATAAGACCGGATGCTTGCATTTGATTCTGCCATAGAAAATTCAACAAATGCTACACTTGTTCACTGCACTTGTTATTTGTTGTTGATGACTTTTATTCAGTGTCATTCTTGTTGCATACTGTCTTGTGCATTGCGCCTGTGACACTTTCTCTCTTAATATTTTCCTTCCATCAACTAGCTGCAACATTAGTTTTGTCTTTCTGTTGCCATTGCTTGTTAGTAATTTCTTTGACCTTGCCGCAACATGTTTGTTGCACCTGTGTGTTCATGGACACTTGTCCCATACAACATGCACATGTGGAAAGCTTCACCGGAACACATTTGTGGTGGACTCGCTATTGGGTATGCATTTTTCTATGTACTTGTGCACACTGCTCCATTGTGATTCTTTTGTGCACTCTGAAGCACTTTCTGCTGTGACCAAGTCACTGCCATGTTTTCTTCGTATGACATTGTTGTTTGTTGACTTCCTGACCCATACTACTTACTTGTCCATATTTAATTCATACTTTCCCAGTTTTGCCTTATGCTCTACTTTTGTACTTGCACCATGTATGTGTGCATTCAGTTTTATGTATTCTGCTATGCTTTGCTCTTCTGCACTTGGCATATCAGTGTTGTTGTTGCCATATAAAACTAATGTAACATCCCGTATTTTTAATAATTAATTAATTTAATTATTTAAATAGTGATTTGAATGTTTAAGTGGTTTAATTAAATAATATTGAATATGTAGAATAATATAAATAGTGGAATAATAAATTTAATTTTCGAAAGAGTCGGAAATAAGCTGAATTTGCCGTATTGGGCGAATTGGATAATGTAAGAAATTTAATTGGGTTTAGGTTCGAGTTATAATAACGAATTTATTTACAAACGACGTTTGAACATATAATTTGTAATTATATTTAAACGAGCTATTAATGTCACGGCAGTTCGTAATATTACGCTTTGAACTTTAAACAACTATACAGGATTCGTTATAAGTCGAATTTCTTTAAAATAAGAAACTTTCAAATCCATTTAACGATATTTTTCTAATGGAAGTAAAAAATCTAGATTTTGTCGATTGCAAGTTATATTTGAATCAAAATTCCAGAAATTTGTATGGAATCATTTATAAATTATAACGATTTGTTTATATAATAAAAGGGTTTTATTATATACTGAATATCTATTTAACTTGAATTTTGAAATATCTTGTTATGAATCCAACTTGTTTATTTTGAAGCAAGATATTCAATTTGGTATTATACGATGATATAAATTTGTTATTTTGAAATTGAATTGTTTTGAATTTATTAATATTATATTGGTTTATTCAAGCCTTAAAAATATCCATTTCGCAAATAACCTCCGTTTTTGACAAAATGAATTTCATTAAATCTGAAGTGATTATTTATTGCTACATTTCAAATTTCATGCCAATCGAAGTTGTTTTATGACCATATGCAATTTAATTGTGAACTGATTAATAATTTCACTTTAAAAATAACGCCGTGTGAGCAAACAGACTCGAAATTCGATGAAACAAGTTTCGTTGGGTCTATAATGTCAAACTCTAGCTGTATACATTGAAATTGGATAACGTATGTAATCATATGGATTTTTTATCAAAGAATACAAGTATCGATATAATATAAATTAATAAAATAAGATATGAGTCTTACCGTAGAAGCTAACGTAACTTATAGATATGTCACTAAACCCTACTTTTCCTCATTTTGACGGTCATCAAACTTCTACTACCGCCATTTTCTTTATATAGTAAATCATGAGGTTTCAAAAAAAAAACAAATGGATCAAAATCCTATAAATCATGAGATAAAAATATATGAGATCCTCATCACTTGCTCAATCCGCTAGTATGTTTTTCATATGGCTCGATGTAGATTTTTGTCACGCAAGTATATGGCAGTGAACCTAGGGTTACAAATGTATGAAATTAAGGTATCAAGCCACGAATTGGTCATTATATTCATAATTGTGGGGAAGAATTGCATGTGCGTGCCTTTTTTTGTTGGCTTTGGTGAAATTTATGGATGTTAGTGGTACCTTACAATAGGTGGAGTGCTGGAGATCGCGAGCTTCCTGAATGGTGAGAGATGTATTGGCTTGACACAGATAAAAATTGGTAGGGACGAATTTACATGATTTTAGATTTAATTTAAAAGAAGTAGAGACGGAATAGTGGAAGCTTGGAATTTCGGCAATGTCTGTAAGGAGGAGGAGCGAGATTTTAGCAGGTGGAGAAGATCATTAGGCACGAATTAATTATAGTAAAATGTGATTAAGGATTCTTAATTAATCAATATTTATAATCCTAATGACATTTAACTTATTCATAACATGTGAAAATCATATCTTCTCCGTATGATAGCACAATCAAGCAAACACAATCCATTGGGATCGTATGGACATAGCCTACACAATGGAACTATTTTGGAGAGATTTAGAGCTCGTCTCAATTTATGGCGAAATAAAATGTCTGATCGGATCTATTGAATGTTTATCGTTATTTAACAATAAACGACCAAAGTTAGTAAACTCACTAACTTTGTCCAATTAGATAATATTATAAACGTTATTTAATATTGATAATTAATGATTGAATGTTACATGATGGTTTTTTGGATGAAATGATAATAAATTGGTTGAAATAATTTATAGTTATGTATACATAAATTGTTGGTTGAATACTGATTTTTATTTACTATAATAATTCATATTGATTGATGTGTTACGTTGATTAACATCCATGGATGCAGGGAAATAGGTTGGAGGGATCCAACTAGATTCATGAACAATTATATTGTTGTTTTTCATATATTCCGTTATATTACATGGCAAGTAATTTGTGGTTGATTTTTGTGTGTTTGGGATGTTTGAATAACAACCGTAGAAATATAATGGAAAAGGAATTCGAGTTTAAAAAAAAATCTGTTTACGATGTTTATAAATTGATTACTAAACAATTTGGAAATGTAATTTCAAGAATGAATTTAAAAAGGGAAAACTGGAAATCGTTTTAAAAAGGAAACGATGTAGTTATTTTGATGTTCAAAATGTAAATAGAATTGAAATAGAAGGATTTATAATTTGAAATCGACTATGTCGAATGTTATAAATATGATTTATTTTTAGAAAATATATAATACAATTCAGAATATGAGAAGATAATTAATATATGGTTTGAAAGCAATAATTTATAATCAAATATGTAAGCGAGATTAAATTATAAACTTAATATATAACTAACAAGAAGTTGACTTGTGAATGAAGTTTTATGAAGTGGAATATGAAAATGAATTTATAAAATAACTCGATAAATAGGATTTGAACCTGCAATGGTAATTATAAATAAAAATCAAGATAAATTGATATAACGAGTGCAGTTTTCTATAAAGAAATAATTTTCACGTTTTGAAGTGTATAATGATTAAAAAGCAAACGTTTTGCAGATTAAATGGTGATACCAGGAAATCGGCAAATATTTGGATGTGATAAATTCAAAAGTGAATTTAGAGATTGAGTTGACCTAAAACGGTGAATTTATTCTGACGTTCGGAACGTTAATCGAATAGAGATTATTCGAGAGAGAGTTATATGTTGAAATTTGATTATATCGATTCAGGATGGTACCATTCACTTTTCGTTTTTAATTAAGATGTATTTAATTAATTGAATATTATTTATTTATTCTAAATAAAAAATAAAAGTTATATTTTAAATTTAAATATTTTGGAAGCGGGTATTATAACGTTATTGTTATAATTAATATTTTATAAAATGTTCATTTAAATCTATATAAATGGATTTGGAAATATTTTCCAAATATATCCACAGATGTTTTCTAAGTATAGAAAATTGAATGATTTTTGTTAATAAGAAATTAAGAAATGGAGTTAAGGAAATTAGAAACTGATTGGAGATTTGTTAAGTTGAATTGTTTCCTAAGTGTTGATCTAATGTTGGTTTCGGCCTTCGAGGTTGATATTTAGGGAGTTGTTCTCAAACTAGTTTATGGTTAGGGACTGAAGAATGTGGAAGAATAGTGATGCATGAATAAGAAATGGAAATGTTTTCCAATGATAATGACATATAATTTCTAAATATAGAAAATAAGAAAATGTGAATATATACGGAAATGTTTTTCTAAGAATCATGAGAGGCTAAATAGGTTTTAAGAAATATTTGGGAACAGATATGGAAAGCGTGAAACGGAAAACGAGAAGTTGGGTAATGATAAATTAATGAAATTGATTAAAAAGGGAATCGATGTTGCTTGATGCTTGATAAATAGAATTTCTGTTTGGAAATAAGATCATTGGTTGTATGGTGTTTCCTTTGATAGTTAAATAACCAACTATCAAAATTTTTGGCCCATTTTATATTTCCGTTTTCAATATAGAGAGACTGAGATGATATTACTTTCTGAAAACCACCTTGTATGGGCGTAAGCGTTGCGAATCAAATATGCTAAAGATAATTTAAGATGGAGTAAAGTGCAAGGGTTGTTTCATAAATCCTAGATAGAGTTTTCCTAAGATTGATTAATGGGATATTGCCTTCGGTTTGTCTAGTCCCAGGACAACATGCATGGATAAATGTCTAACAGAGTGTGCCTAACAGATCATCTGCATGGACCTCTTCAATGTATTACATTTGGTAGTGGAGGAATTCATTTCTCTTAACTTCATTCCCGTGATATTTTTAGGGAAGCCAATAAATGGTTTGGTAGGTTTGACGATGTGGCATTTAAAGTGAATGATGTTGTGGTGTTAAAAAGGTAAGTATGGCCTCAAGCCTCACAACCGGGAAATAACAAAAATCGGGCACACACCATGGCTAAGTGGGTCGCTCCTAATTAGAGTGTATATCACCTATCTAGAGAAAATTAATTTCCTTCTTTATTCTATCCATGTTGTCCCTTTTGGGAAACGGTTGTTGATCCCAACTGTTGGTGATATACATTCGATACACTCAAAAGAAATGAGTGGTCGGTCATGTGTGAACGGGTTGCAAGATGTTCTTATTGAACCAAATGTATTCTCTACTAGAGATACATTATCGGATGGTGGTTCCATTCCTTTTCATAGTTGGAAATCCATTACCCAATAAGCGCCCACGGTTTTTGATTGTATATTATTATACTGTAATAACCCAGAAATCTGAGCCAATTTAAAATTTTTATTTTGGCAATTTTGAAGAATTTTGAATATTTAAAATAGATTATTTTAAATAATAACGACGAGAAATTTATTTTGAATAGAATTAGAACGTATATATCTATTTGAATCGTCGTTAGAATATGAATATAAATATTAATTTTAAATTATAAAAGGAATTGAAAATGGCGCGGTAGTTCGAAAATTTGATTTCAAAGTTCAAATGAATGTACAGGATTCAAAATAAACCGGATTTTAGCGAAACCAAAAATATTAGAATCTATTTGAGAATATCTTTCCAACGAATCCGAAAATTTGAAATTTCATAGCGGGAATCAAAAGTTATGTCCAATTGAAAATTCAGAATAGTCGCTATGGAATTCCTGCCCTTAAAAATGGGAATTTTGCAAACGACCACGGTTTTCGACGAAACCACTTTTGTTGGATGATGTCAAATTATTGCTAGGTTTCAAATTTCATAATTTTCTGAATCAATATGTGAGCGTTGCAAAGGAAAATGTGTTTGACCAGTTTAAGTTGATTTTAATCGACTGGAAAATGGACATTTTTCAAACGGTCTCAGAATTCGATAAAATTAGTTTTGTTAGGACCGTATCGTCAATACGAAGCTAGAAAATATTTTTCAGGAATTTTTAGAGTTCGTATGTAGCCCCGGTAAATTGAAATGTGCATTCAAATTCAATATATAGAGTTATATTTTGATTTTGATGGAATCTGATCGAAACGATCGTATCAGCTTACGATACATATCCCATTGTGTTCGGAATGGGGGTAATTAGCTATGGATAACAGACGGTGGGTTCTATTTCGAGTTCGAAATAAAAAGTTGCTTTTTAAAATTTTAAAATATTATATATACAAAGCATGAGATGCAAGTGTTTCGCTAGATTGCTATTTATTTGATTTAGATACTATTATAATATGATAATTGTATCGATTTTAAAGAATATTTTGGGTTATCGTAAGTTAAAAACCATCCATGTTTATATGTGGATTGGTCTTACAATTATCCTTTCTTTTAAAAAGGGATTTTTAAAAGTTAAATCAAATGGTTGAAGTTTGCTCACACTGGTCCCGTGACTGACCCAGAGTTATTTTGTTTTGTTTTTTACCCTAAACTCTTGGGTGCCCAAATTTGTATGGACAGTCCAGTAGTAGGGATTTTATAGATATATTTGGAAGAGCTTGGAGTATGAGGCTTTAGAATTATACAGACATTATTTATTTTCACCATGTTATAAGTGTTGTACTTTGATAATGGCATGTATATACAAGTACATATTTGTATTTCAAAATTATGTTATATAATAAATTTTATTCATTCCGTTGTGAGATTCGTGTTTACTCTGATGTTGTTGTATTTATGTTCTTCTTCTTCTTTTTCAATGCTAATTTTCTTTCTTTCTATTTCTTACCCTCCAACTTCTTTCTATTAATGGCCCGGTAATTCTTGATTCTTTGTTAATTGATATGGTATTTTTGTTGATAATTAGGATCGGGAATCAGTCAGTTCCTTACATTGGTATCGTAGCTGAAAGTTAAGCGATAACCTTGGCTCTGTGGCATAACTCGATAGAGATGGGGTTAGCAATACCCTAAATTGAATTTGAGTGTATATATACGAGAGAGCGTATTTTTAATTCTTATACAAATGTTTCATATTGTGCTCGTTTATCGGTTGAGTGATATATGAATCCACATTGATGCGTTTACCTGACGTGGTCAACGAGGATTTATAAACACTTGAACAAGGCAAATTGACATAATTTTGTTTTACAAAGTTGGTAAATGAAATAATTTTACCAAGATTTTACATATTTCGTATAAAACTAAAATTTCAAGCTAATTATAGTTTGATGGATGTTTTTTGGTTGCACCGATATAGTATGGGCAAAAAAAAGATTTATACAAGTTGGCTGAGAGATTTAACCTAAGTTAAATTGTTTAGTATGAATTTAAACAAAAGAAACAATTTGAAGTAAACTTACATATAACTAGAATTATATAACTGAAGTTTATAAACAAGATTTATAAATGAAAATGGATTCAAGTTGAGAATCAAGGATTTGAATTTCCGGTTGATTTGGAAATAGTTTTCCAATTTTTTTGGAAAAGGAATGTTTTGATTACTTTTCAGAAAGTTTATGAAAATAATTGGATTTAAAGGATTTGATAAGCATAATTCTTACCTGGGCCACTGGGAAATAATACCGCGGATGTCATAAACATCATAGGTGTTTATTTTCGAGTATCTAAGTAAGACTTACAATTTTAAATAAATTGTTGGATTAAAACGATATCTAGTTTTGAACCCAGAAGTTATGAAATACACGAAATGTTGGGAAATATTTTTATAAAGTGTTTTGAAAATGTTATAAAAAGTACTTTAGAAAGAATTTGAATAAGAAATCATTTTAAATGGATTTTTAAAAGCAATAAAGCACGTAAATCACTTCAGTCGCTAGAAAATAATTCTAATAATGGATCGCAACATTATCAGTATTCATTTTCGAGTTTCCAAGTAACGAATTGCTACCATAGTAAGATTGCTAATGAAAATTTGTTTGAGAAACCAAATTGCTTTGAGAATTCAAATGTTTTGAATTGATATGGTTATGTATATGTATAAATATAAATATATGATTCCTTTGCCAAAAGATATATATATGTATATATATGATTTCAAATTGATTTGAAATAAAAATTTGGGAATTTGAATTCTAAAATTTAAATTTAACTTATGAAGTTAAACAGATTGAAATGGTAAAAGTATATCAAATGGACTGAAATTTAACTTAAGATAAGTTAAATGGAATTGAATTGGATTAGAGATAATCCTGAATGAAATTGAGTATGGTAGAAAAGAGGAATATTAATATTCAAATTATTAAAATGAGTTCGACTGATGCATAACAAAGTTAAGTATATATTGGATTTTGTTAATTATTGGAATAAAATTTGAATTTAAGCGGAATAGGTGAATTTATTTTTGAAATGGAATTCAAGTTTAGATTATATAATGGAAATGAACAAATAAGGAATTTGATTAGAGAATAAAAAATTAAAAATTGGATTTATTTGACATCATTTGGATTGGTTGAATATATGTTGAGCAGATACAGAATAAAGTGAATGAACAAAAATAAATGGTATGCTCGACAAAAGGTACGTATTTAATTGAGTATAAGATTTTATGAAGCTATCGGGCAAACTGTTTGGCTTTTTTATTTTGTTTTGGATTGAAGAGGGCCTAGAGAGGCAAGTTGCAATCGAACCAATTAAGCCGTACAAAAGAGACGTTGGCGAAATTTTCGAAAAATTTAAAGAGCTGGAAATCGATTTGTCGACTATATAAGAGATTAGAAGACCAGATTGGTTAATAGGATTTAGAGAAGGTAATAGAGGTGATAAATTGATATAGAATCAATTTGAATAGATATGGAAATATGTGGGAGAGTAGATGGATTAAAGATAAGAATGTGATGATGGATTGTCCTAAAAGGGTGAATAAATCATTTGGAATGAATAATGGAAGGTTGAGTATTGATATGAGGATAATAGGTTTTCGTATAAGAACTTAGTTACTGATATATCGTGTGTAGGATTTCAACTGAGTGGGTTAAAAGAAGTTGGAAGAGTTATAACATCTTTTCTGACTTAGTAATTTCGGGGACGAAATTCTTTTAAGGGGAAACGAATGTAACGTACCGCATTTTTAATGGTTGAATAATTTATTTATTTAATTATTTAAATAGTAATTTGAGGATTTAAACGGTTCAATTAAATAATACTGAATATTTAAATTAATATAAATAGCAGAATAATAAATTTAATTTCCGAAATAGTCGGAAATAAGCTGAAATTGCCATATTGGGTGAATTGGATAATGTAAGAAATTTAACTGGGTTAAGATTCGAGTTATAATAACGAATTTATTTATAAACGACATTTGAACGTATAATTTATAATTACATTTAAACAAGCTCATAACATTGCGGTAGTTCGTAATATTACATTTTTGAACTTTAAACAACTATACAGGATTCGTTATAAGTTGGATTTCTTTGAAACAAGAAACGTTCAAATCCATTTAGCGATATTCTTATAATGGAAGAGAAAATTCAAGATTTCATCTTTTAGATTGAAAGTTATATCCAAATCAAAATTCCAAAAAGTCGCTATGAAATTGTTTATAAATTATAACGATTCATTTATATAATAAAAGGGTTTTATTATATATTAAATATCCATTTAACTTGAATTTTGAAATATCGAGTTATAAATCCAAACTTGTTTATTTTGAAGCAATATGATATTCAATTTGGTTATATACGATAACATAAATTTATTATTTTTAAATTGAATTGTTTTGAATTTTTAATATTATATTGGTTTATTCAAGCCTTAAAAATAACCTTTCGCAAACGACCTTCGTTTTTGATGAAACGAATTTTATTAAATCTGTAATGATTAATTATTGCTAGATTTCAAATTTTGCGCCAATCGGAGTTGTTTTGCAATTTAATTGTGAATCGATCAATAATTTGATTTTAAAAATAATGTTGTGTGAGAAAACGGACTCGGGATTCGACAAAACAAGTTTCGATAGATCTGTAATGTCAAACTATAGTTGTATGTCCATTCTCATTCATATTGGATATTGTATGTGATCATATGGATTTTTAATCAAAGAACACAAGTAGAGATATGATATAAATTAATAAAATAAGCTATGAATCTTACCTTAGAAGCTAACGCAACTTATAAATATTTCATTAAACCCTATCATCCCTCATTTTGATGGTCAACAAACTACTGCCGCCACTATTTTCTTCACATAGTAATCGTGAGGTTTCAAAAAAATCAAAACAAATGGATTAAAATCCTATAAATCATGAGATAAAAATATATGAGATTCTCGCAACTTGCTCGATCCGTTGGTATGTTTTTCATACGGCTCGATGTAGAGTTTTGTCACGCAAGTATATGGCAATGAACCTAGGGTTCATGAATGTATGAAATTAAGGCATCATGCCATGAATTGGTCATTATATTCATGATTGTAGGGAAGATTTACATGTGCTTTCCTTTTTTTGTGAGCTTTAGTGAGATTTATTGGCACTAGTTGTACCCTACAATAGGCGGAGCACTGGAGATCGTAAGTTTCTAGAATGATGTCAGATGTATTTGTTTGACATGGATAGAAAGAGGAATTGTAGGGATGAATTTACGTGATTTTAGATTTAATTTAAAAGAAGTAGAGAAGGAATAGTGGAAGCTTGGAATTTTGGCAATCTGTAAGGAGGAGGAGGAGGAGCGGGGTCTTAGCAGGTAGAGATGATCATTAGGCATGACTTAATTATGGTAAAACGTTTTTAAGGGTTCTTAATTAATCAATATTTAAAATCCTAGTGACATTTAACTTATTCATAACTTGTAAAAATCATATCTTCTCCATATATTATCAGAATCAAGTGAAACATGATTCATTGGGATAGTATGGACATAGATAGGCTACACAATGGAACTATTTTGGTGAGATTTAGAGCTTGTTTCAATTTATGACGAAATAAAATGCCTGATCGGATCTATTGAACGTTTATCATTATTTAACGATGAACGACAAAAGTGAGTAAACTCACTAACTCTGTCCAGTTATATAATATAATAAACATTATTTAATATTGATAAATAATGATTGAATGTTGTGTAATGGTTGTTATGATGAATAGATAATAAATTGGTTGAAATAGTACATAGTTATATAAAATCATTTGTTGAATACTGATTTTTATTTACTATAATAATTCATATTTTTTGATGATTTATGTTGATTAACATCCGTGGATGCGCGGAAATAGGTTGGAGCGATCCAACGGGATTCCTTAACAATTATATTGTTGTTTTTCATATATTGAGCTATATGATGTGATAAATACTCTGTGCTTGATTATTGTGTGTTTGGGATGTTTGAATAACATTGACCTGAACTAATAGGTATCTGAATATCTTAGAAATACAATGGAAAAGGAATTTGAGTTTGAAAAAAAAAACTATTTAAAGTGTTTATAAACTGATTATTAAATAATTTGGAAATGTAATTTCAAGAATGAATTAAAAGAGGGAAAATTGGAAATTGTTTTAAATAGGAAACGATGAACTTATTTCGATGTTCGAAATGTAAGTAGAATTGAAATAAATCCATAAATATTTATACTTAGAATTCGACTATGTCGAATGTTATAAAAATTATTTATTTTTAGAAGATATATATTATATAATTTAGAATTTGACAATATAATTAATATGTGGTTTGAAACGAATAATTTATAATCAAATATGTAATCAATATTAAATTATAACTTAATATATAATTAACAAGAAGGTGACTTGTAATTTGTAACGATAAGGAATTTCACTCGATCCGAATTGATCGCTAAACCGACCAAGACCGTTTGAAACCCCTGATTGTTTTGAGAACACGACAAATTAGAACTCAAACAGAAGAACATTTCATTGCTTATTACAACAATTCCATCAGAATAAAAGAATATACAGAGTATGAATGAATATTACACAGAAAATATCAGAGATTTAAATTACAATTAAATACATCGCAGTGGAAAATAATACAAAACACAACTGAAGGAGATATACGAATACAAAGCTTTTCGGATATCATTCCAGCTGTAAACCAGGATCCTGTGAATATAAATCTATAAAACCAAAACTACTAGCTGCCCGTGTCGAAAATAAGGTCACCCAGAGTTTAGGTTAAAACAATAAACTCCAGGTCAGTCATGTGACTGGTGTGAGAACGTTATTTAAAGCTTTACTTTAAATCAGTTATACCAAGGGACCACGCCGTAAAACATGGAATGGGTTTCCTCCCAAGAATACCAGTGCATATAACAAAACAGCGCAATGCTTTTTGGAAAAATGAAGCTATTATTAGACCCAGGTCCCATCACACAATGCAACACACGCCGGAGGATAGGGTTTTCCCTTATAATAGCCAAAGAATGTTTGATACGCTAACATTCATCTTTTATTATTACTATAAGTGTATAGTGTCAGAACAATTTCAATCATAAGTATCAATCATAGACGACATATGTACCATATATCATGTCGCCAATACTAGGCTCTACAATCAAAACCGCAAAGTCATGTATTGGAAGTTGGATTTCCACCTGTGAACCGAGGCAAGGGATCGTTCTCTACCGAATTTGAGACGCTCTAGCTCGTGTCTCAGGAACAGCCGCAACTGCCCCATGGTTCGTCAGGGCCAGTCCACCGATGTGGATTATAATGCCTGAACACTGCGTTTCCCCGCCCTTTGGGGCGTCAATGAGCCAAATGACTCCATCGACTCCACATAGTCACCGATATATCCGAGGCGCCTCGCAATTCAACAACCACACATGTGAAAATAATATAAATGTCAGGGCTGGTAGGTCATTGACACCACCCTAGCTAGAAGGAAACGCATGCCCTTCCTGATGTCCTCTCTCGTTTCTGGTTCACAACCGGGGTGTGAGGCTCGCGAATCAATGTTACACAAAGCTATGCCACACAGACGGTGCTTTGATCATCAACCACAAGACTTTGCTTTTCAACAGAAGCCTTGATTAATTGCCACTTAAGTATGCTACACAGGCAATTCACACCATGCGACTGATGTATATCGATATACAACCTCTGATCCCGTACGTCTCAGAGAAGGTTGAAGTAAGGGAATGAATTCCCCTTCACCAGGAAGATGTATATTTAATAGAGATCAATCAACACAGAGCAAAATCCAATGTCAGACACACAGTCCATACAAGTTCGTTCTAGGTCTGAACGAAACCGGATGAACCTTATTCCTCACATTTCCATCGATCTCCAAGTACGTCTGGATGATCACCAATTGATTCCCTCCTCTTGGGTGTACAGCCCAATCAAGATCATCAGTAATCAGCCAAATGATGTGAAGACCTCCGGTCTTCGACCATCGTCTTCATCCTCGACACATCGTCGAATCAGTTATTCAGAATGGGATAAACCCGGTCTTTCTGAATAACTCGCGTATATAATAAACAAGTGTTACACAAACACAACATACGCCTCATTCCAATTCAGAATATTCTTTTATTCAAATATTCTTATACTTTGGGAAAGGTTCCCATTAATTTTATCAAAGATAAATTCTTTAAACTTATTCTTTAATCTTCTTTTGAATATCAACTCAAATTAGTCGGGATTAGCGAACCACACCGAAGTAATCATTTATTTTATTTCCCAATCGCAACCTGTTCATCCCATGAAGTAAAACTGGTCATACTTCATATCTACCACCACGGTGTTATCGGTAAATTCAATTACCATTTCACGTTCAAATCTAATTGAAGATTTAACTATCGCCTGGAGAAAATCTGGTGATACTCCATTCTCGATTATTTCAATCTAATTAAAGATTTGTTAAAACTCCACTTGGTTCTAATCTTCCCAATAATCACTATCAATGATTATTTAACTTGGGAAATTATATCCTGTCTTTAACTGGGTTAAAGAACCAATGTCATTTAAAACACGGTTCACGATAAACCCAAAAATAAATTCAAATTCAATTCCAGTTAAATACCATTTAATTAGTATACTTCATTAAATCTAAATAACAGGATTTAATCTTTTTCTCAACTGGGTTTAAGGACAGTGTTAATGAAGACAACATTCACGACAAACCCAAATCCCATTTGATATTAAATACAAGGCTCTAAACAGAAAATATATCGGCTTATATTCAATATCAAATTCTACGACCAACAAATATCGTATTGGAAATAACGATATGCATATATCTTTCAAACTTCCATAACAATATCTGTATAATCATGAAATCCAACATCGAAACATTCCAAAGACAATTTCAATTCAAATCCATTCCAATTCAATTATTGGAAATTCTGGTTACTTTTAAAACCATTTCAAATCCAATTTATTTATTTAAAAATAAATGGATTATAATTTTAGTTCAAAACTAGTTCATTTCGATATAAATATATTTTTATCTTTTCAAATATGGAATTTTTCATCCCAATTCTTCACAAATCATTTTTTATGATTATACACAAATTATTACTATTTTTAATAATTTTATCAAGGCTCGTACAGTTGATTTCCATCAACGCCATCGAACTGCACTTACAACGACCTTTTCCAAATTTGATTTGGGCATAATTCCAAATCCAACCATCAGATTTCTAATTTCTTGTATTCGTTAGAAAGCTCTTTTCGATACGAACCCATCGGTTCCGGTTTTAGGAGAATCCGACGGTCGGATCTCCCGTAATATCCATTCGAAGTCAATGGTCGAAATTCGCGAACTACCGCGGCGCGACGCGTTCTATTCGAACCATTTAATATATATTATATATATTTCTTTGATTTCCTTTTAAATTGTATTTTATAAATCGTTTTAAATTCGTTTTCGAAACGATTTCAACTTCATATTCAGTTTCGAATCAAAATTGAATATTCCATATCATCGATATATATATAAATGATAATATTTTCAAAACATTATATTTTGAAATTACTTCCTTTTCTATATTCATTATAAAAATGAATAAAATCGATATAAATATCGTTCACGTCAAAATAGCGCATATCTAACTAACACGGCTTTATATATATTTCAATAACTTCGTTATTCTATTCAACAAATGAATATTTTCTTCAACACATGAATATATATTTTTATTCAACACATGAATATATATTTTTATTCAACACATGAATATATATTTCATTCAACACATGAATTTATATTTTTATTCAACACATGAATTTTTATTCTATTCAATACATGAATTTTTATTCTATTCAACACATGAATTTTCTTTCTATTCAACACATGAATTTTTATTCTGTTCAACATATGAATTTTCTTTTATAATATTCCTTATTTTCCAAATTGTAATGAGGCCCAATCAATTACCATATAACGTTAATTATATGGATTCCCTACAACACATGTATATAATAGCAACGATAAATCATCAACCATCATCCAGAGTGCACCACACAACTGCATAAGCGTTAAATATAAATAATTAGCGCTTACACAGTCTGTCAGCCCATCGATTGACATACAACTAAACAATCGGGATTAATGTACGTCAAATATCATCCAACACCCGTGTGGGGTTTCCAATCAACAAATACAGATTTTTATTTGTGCAGTTGGGCGATGTGTAAAATTTATCGTCACAATCAATATCAGTCAAATGGGTGTACATAAACAAATCGTTCGATTTGTTTATAAATATTTATTTTATATACACATTAAAAATTATATTTTTAACTACAAAATATTTATTCATTCTAAATCACGCAATAAAATTTCACAACATATCAATCAAACAAACAAGTCATCCATGGTCTGTGGACGACGGGTGTCGGATGCTGCTAAGCACCGTCTGCATCCTAGTATATATTTCAAACTAGAAATTAAAATAAAGGTGAGGAGTTCTCACCGAGAGCTAAACCAAACGCCATGACTCTTTATATGTAGGAAATCTTCATCGCGTTTCCAACGAGCTCTGTTTCACGTGTTCGTATTAAAAATCAGATTTTTAACGATGCTACTACACATATAAAAATCATATTTTTATAGCGCTACTTATATAAAAATATTATATTTTTATATACTTAAAACTCGTATTCTTACTAAATTAAAAATCATGTCTTTCTTTAATAAAAATTATATCTTTTCTTAGTTAAAAATACAATCTTTTATAGTTTAAAAAATCTAATCTTTTATAGTTTAAAAATCTAATCTTTCTGTGAAAAATCATATCTTTGCTTTCATAAAAATCTTAACTTTTAAACAAACAAAGATCATATTTTTAAATCGCTACTTTATAAATAAAATCATATTTTTCATATGCAAAAATCTCATCTTTTTCAATTTAAAAATGACATCTTTTTCATTTAAAAGATCACTTCTTTTTTACTTTTGAAAATCATAACTTTGTATAAGTTAAAATTCTTATCTTTATGATATTAAAAATCTAACCTTATTAATATTAAAAATCTAAACCTTTCATTTATAAAAATCTGAAAATTCTTTTATATAAAAAAAACTGTTTCAAATTAATGTAAGTAAATAAAATAATAAAAGAAAAGACTCACAATTTTTCTAGGGGATCGAGAGGAGCAGGCGGACGTCGGATGGGGCTGAGGTGGCGCGCAAGTGGTTGGTGGTGGCTCGAAGTCGCGGTGGGGGTCTGCGAAGGGTGTTGTGGGCGGTGGTCGGTTTAGATTAGGGCATGGTTTTTTTTTATTTAACAAAGGAGGAGGCGGCGCTGTCAGGTAGGGGGTCGGAGGAGAGATCGACGCGGCGGTGGGAGGCTGCCCGGAGGGTGGCGACAATGGTGGAGGGGGGCTTGGCGGACGAGGATGCGCGGCTTCAATCCATCGATTCGGTTTTTTTTCTCGATTCTGGTTTTTGAAGTCAACGAGGGGGGGGGAGGGGGGAGTGTTGAGAGAGAGGGAGGGGGTTATAGGAAAATTTATTTAATTTAAATTCTGAAAAGCAACTTTTTAATCCGAACCTTAAATCGAACGCACCGACTATCGCCCCTAGCTAGTTACCCCCATTCCGAACACATTGGGATATGTTTCGTTAGCCAATTCGACTGTTACGACCTGTTTCCGTTCAAATTAAAATTTAAATCTATATATTCAATTTTAAACGTACATTTCAATTTACCAGGGTCACATACGGACTCTAGAAATTCCTAAAAAATATTTTCTAGCTTCGTATTGACGATACGGTTCTAACAAAACCAATTTCCTCGAATTTGAAGACCGTTGGAAAAATGGCCATTTTTCAGTCGATCGAAATTGACTGAAACTGTTAAAACATGTTTTACTTCGCCACGCTCACATATAGATTCAGAAAATTATGAATTTTGAAACCTAGTAATAACTTGACATCCCGGATCCAACAAAAGTGGTTTCGTCGAAAACGAAGGTCGTTTGCAAAATTTCCATTTTTAAGGGCCAGAATTCCATAGCGACTATTCTGAATTTTCAACTGGATATAACTTTTTATTCCCGCTATGAAATTTCAATTTTTCGGATTTGTTGGAAAGATATTCTCAAATAGATTCTAATATTATGGTTTCGCTTAAATCCGGTTTATTTTGAATCCTGTACATTCGTTTTAACTTTGAAATCGAAATTTCAAACTACCGCGCCATATTCAATTCCTTTTATATTTAAAATAAAATATTTTATTCTAGCGACGATTCAATTAAATATATACGTTCTATTTCCATTCAAAATAAATTTCTCGTCGTTATTATTTAAAATAATTCATTTTAAATATTCAAAATTCATCAAAATTGCCAAAATAAAAATTTTAAATTGGCTCGGATTTCCGGGTTATTACATAATTGAAGTTTTATGAAGTGGAAAATGAATATGAACTCATAAAATAACTCAATAAATAGGATTTAAACTTGTAACAGTAATTATAAATAAAAATGAAGATAGACTGATATAACGAGTCCAGTTTTCTCTAAAGAAATAATATTCACGTTTTGAAGTGAATAATGATTTAAAAGCAAACGTTTTGCAAATTAAATGGTAATACTGGGAAATTGGTAAATGGAAGTGATGAATTTAAAGGTGAATTTAGAAATTGAGTTGACTTGAAATGGTGAATTCATTTCGATATGCGGAATGTTAATCAATTAGAGATTATTCGAAAGAGAGTTATACGATGAAATTTGATTATATCGAATTCAGGAAGGTACTATTTAATCTCCATTTTTAATTGAGATGTATTTAATTAATTAAATATTATTTATTTATCCTAAATAAAGAATCAAAGTTATATTTTAAATTTAAATATTTTGGAAGTTGGTATTATAATGCTATTATTATAATCAAACTTTATACAACGTTCGTTTAAATCTGTATAAATGGATTTGGAAATGTTTTCCAAATATATCCAGAGATGTTTTCTAAGTATAGAAAATGGAATGATTTTTGTTAATAAGAAATCAAGAAATGGAGTTAAGGAAATTAGAAACTAATTGGAGATTTGTTAAGTTGAATGGCTTCCTGAGTGTCGATCTAATTTTGGTTTCGGCCTTCGGGGTTGGTACTTGGGGAGTTGTTCTCTTACTAGTCTACGGTTAAGGAATAATGAATGTGGAAGAATAGTGATGCGTGTATAAGAAATGAAAATGTTTTCCAACGTTAATAACATATGTTTTCTAAATATAGAAAATAAGAAAATGTGAATATATATGGAAATGTTTATATAACAATTGTGAGAGGCTAAACGGGTTTTAAGAAATATCTGGGAATAGATATGGAAAGCGTGAAACAAGAAACAAGAAGTTGGATAAATTAATGAAATTAATTAAAAATGGGATCGGTGTTGCTTGATGCTTGATAAATAGAATTTCTATTTTGGAAATAAGATCATTGGTTGTATGGATGTTTCCTTTGATAGTTAAATAACCGACTATCAAAGTATATATCCTATTTTATATTTCTGTTGTCAATATGGAGAGACCGGGATCAAATTATTTTCTGGAAACCACTCTGTATGTGTAAAAGCATTGCGAATCAAATATGCTGAAGATAATTGAAGACAGAGTAAAGTGCAAGGGCTATTTCGTAAATCCTTGGTAGAAATTGCCTAAGATGCATTGATGGGATAGTGCCTTCGGTTTGTCCAGTACCAGGACAACTTGTATGGACGAATGTCTGACAGAATATGCCTAACAGATCATCTACATGGACCTCTTCAATGTATTATGTTTGGTGTTGGAGGAATTCATTTCTCTTAGCTTTACACCCATGATATTTTTGGGGAAGTAAATAAATGGTTTGGCAGGTTTGACGTTGTGGCATTTAAAGTAAATGATGTTGTCATGTTAAAAGGGTAAGTATAGCCTCAAGCGTCACAACCGGGAAATGACAAAAATCGGGCAGACAGCATGGCTAAGTGGGTTTCTCCCAATTAGGGTGTATATCACCTATCTAGAGAAAATTCATTTTCTTCTTTATTCTATCGATGTTGTTCCTTTCGAGAACATTTGCTGATCCTAACCGTTGGTGATATACATTCGATACACTCAAGCAAATGAGTGGTCGATCATGTGTGGCTGGGTTCCAAGATGTTCTTGTTGAACCCAGTGTATTCCCCTCTAGAGATACTCTATTGGAAGATAGTTCTGTATCTTGTCATAGTTGGAAATTCATTACCCAATAAATGCCCACGGTTTTTTTATTGTATATTATATATGTGGAGCATGAGATGCAAGCATTCCGCTAGATTGCTATTTATTTGATTTATACACTATTATAATATCAAAATATTATTGATTTTAAAGAATATTTTAGGTTATCTAAGTTAAAAACCATCCATATTTATGTGTGGATTGTGCTTATGATTATCCTTTCTTTTAAAGAAGGATTTTTAAAAGTTAAACCAAATGGTTAAAGTTTGCTCACACCAGTCCCATGATTGACTAAAAGTTTATTTTGTTTTACTTTTACCCTAAACTCTTGGGTGCCCAAATTTGTACGGGTAGCCAAGTAGTAGGGATTTTACGGATATATTTGGAAGATCTTTGAGCAGGAGGCTTCAGCATTATCTAGACATTATTTATTTCCATTGTGTTGTAAGTGTTGTACTCTGATAGTGGTATTTATATACAAGTACATATTTGTATTTCAAAGTTATGTTATATGATATATTCTATTCGTTCCACTGTGAGGTTCGTGTTTACTCTGATGTTGTTATATTTATGTTCTTCTTCTTCTTCTATTCTAACTTTTTCCTTTTTATTTCTTATCCTCTAACTTCTTTCTATTAATGACCTGGTAATTTCTGATGCTTGGTCAATCAATATGGTATTTGTGCCGATAATCAGAATCGACAATCCATCGGTTCGTTACAACTGACCTGAGCTTTGCTATAAGTGTTGAAACATTATGTACACGTGCAATCCCAATGGTGCACCTTCTTATTCATGTTGGCATGTGTTGGAACTGCATGAATTTGTTTTGTAGATGCGGAGTCATATGCATGCTTCACTTTGTAAATTTTGTGCTGATATCCATGTATATACATACAATCATGTATGTATATATGTGTGTCTTGACCTCTATGTACATGAGTATGCCGCTTTGTTTTGTGTCTATGGCCTTGTGATGTTACTTCGTTGAACTAATCCATGTGTTGTTGCTGTAACGACCCAAAAATTAAAGACCTTGATTATCCGATATACAACACATATCGAACATCAAGAGTCAAAAATACCGGATGGTTAATGAAAGAAATTAGAGGGTGAGGAAAGATAAGATAAAACTTATAGAATAGAAGAAGAACATCATCATCAGAGTAAACTCGAATCTCACAGCGGAACGAATAAAATATAACATAACTTTTGAAATACAACCAGTATATGTATACAGTAACATTCATCAGAGTACAACACTTACAACACAGCAGAAATAAACAATACTTATAAAATCCTAAAGCCTCCTGCTCCAAGCTCTCCAAGTGTATCTGTAGAATCCTGACTACTTGACTGCCCGTATAAAATTGGGCACCCAAGAGTTTAGGGAAAACAAACAAAATAAACTCCGGGTCAGTCATAGGACTGGTATGAGTAAAACAGTTTAAAACAGATCGAACAAGTAAATTATATCTCATAAGACCACGCCGTATAACGGAACGGGTTTTTCCCTTATGAGAATCCAAAATATCTTTATATCAAAAAACTTTTGATATTATAATAATGTCTATCAACCACAATATAATAATCATCTAGCAGAAACGCTTCCATCTCACATTCTACATATATAGTATACAATCAAAACCGCAAGCACGTATTGGGTAATGGATTTCCAACTATGACAAGGTATGGAACCACCTTCTGCTAGTGTACCTCTAGAGAGGAATACACTGGGCTCAAAAAGAACATCTTGCAACCCGGCCACATGTGACCGACCACTCATTTCGCTTGAGTGTATCGAATGTATATCACCAACGGTTGGGATCAGCAACCGTTTCCCGATAAGGGACAACATCGACAATAGATTTTATAGAAGTAAATGAAACTCTAGATCAGGTGATTATACACCTTAATAGGTGCGACCTACATAGCCATGATGCCTGCCCGATTTCGGTCATTTCCCGGATGTGAGGCTAGAGGCCACGCTTATCTCTGACAGATCACATGTTTATTCACTTTGAATGTCACATCGTCATACCCGCTAAATCACAAATTGATTTCCCCAAAAATACCACGGGTATATAGCTAAGAGAAATGAATTCCTCCGCCACCAAACGTGAATACGTTTGAAGAGATCAACTTACGCGATTTATTAGATATACAACCGAAGGCACTATTCAGTACAACCATCTTAGGCACTGTTACCTAAGACTTATACAATAGCGCTTGCACTTTACTCCGTCTTCAATTATCTTTGGCATATATGATCTGAATTGCTTATGCCAATACAGAGTGGTTCTTTGGATAATAATCCAATCGGTCTCTCCATATTAACAACGTAAAATGGTCAAAACTTTGATAGTCTGTGATTTAACTATCAAATGAAAAAAGTCCGTGTACACACAAAGATTTTATTTCCAAATGGAATTATCGATCCAATCATCAAACATATATATATACACACACATATTTTCCTTATTTTCTATGTTTAGAAAATATACGTTGTTAACACTGGAAAACATTTCCATGGCTTAATTACATATCATTATTCTTCCACAACTATCAGTCCCTGGCTGTAAACTAGTATGAGAACAATTCCCTAAGTATTAATCCCGAAGGCCGAAACCAACATCAGATAGACACTTAGAAAACCATTCAATTTACTAACTCGAGTCAATTTCTAATTTCTCTTACTTTCTTTGATTTACTCTATTTCGAATAACTAATATTCGATAAACTCTCTATTTCAAATAACTTTATATTCAATTAACTCAAATCGACTAATTCTAACTCGATTAATTCTTTTATATAATCCATTAAGTTTCTAACACTTAAGTCTTGTTTAAAATTCCCTTTTTTATAACTCTATTTATTTCATAAATAAATAATTCCTTTTATAACTTTTATTTGTAAATGTTTTACAAATATTTCTCTTCCTATATTTGTTTATTTATTTTCTAAATAAATAATCCTCTTATACTTCTATTTATTTTATAAATATTTCCCTTTTATCCTTATCCTATTTATTTTCCCAATAAATGTTTCCTTATGATATTCTATTTGTCTTATAAATAAATATCCTCCTTTATAAACTCCTATTTATTTTCTAAATAAATGTTCTTCTTTATAAAATCCTATGATTTTATAAATACTTTATTTTCAAAATATTTCCTTTTATAAAATCGATTGATTTTATAAAATTCCTTTATTTCAATATACATTGAAATATTTCTTTTTACATCCCAGGGTCTCTTATAATATTTAAAATAGCAAACCACAATGGTCGATATCATTTAAACACACATAATCAAACAGATTATATATCACATCATACATTACAATATATGAACAGGACAATATCGTAAATATTGAGGAGTCCAGTTGGACCCCTCCAACCTGTTCCCTACATAAATAAATCTGGTACTTTGGCAAATCTGGTACTTTGGCAACCTGGACCCTTCCAAACAGTCAGCATACAACAATCAGTCATCATTTATCAGTTCTAAATATACGTTATAAAAATAAAACTGTTCAGAGTTGGTGAGTTTTACTCACATTGGACGATCATCGTTAATAACAATAACCATCGCTTGGTTCAGACGGACAATTTATTTCGCTATAAATTGTAACGAGCTCAGATTCGCTCCCAGTCAGTTCCACGGTGTAGTGTCCGTCCATACGATCCTAACGGATCTGACCGTTCGTGATTCTGATATCATATAACGAAGATATGGCATTTATAAGTTCATATAATCATTTAAATAGTTTTAAATTAAACTAAGTCAATTGAATTTCAAATAGGGCCTCTCACCTTGATTAACATCGGCCCGGTAAAAATTCAAACCTAAACCCTACTATTTCCTTCTTCCAAACCTTAAGTTTGCTACCCCTAAACAGATCCGTACCCACGTTTCCCTCTTACTTATATTTTTTTTTTCTTTCTTTCTCAATTCATCTGGGCCTCACGTTTTAAAAACCTGGCCCAATACTTCATAAACCCACTTAGTACAGTGTCTTCTCCCCATATTTACACCGCTCCAGTACTCCTTAAAGCCATCCCTTCTTTCTTCCAAAACACCACTACTACCCATCTGTATTACAATCAGAACTTGCTGCTTCTAAGAACCCATTCAAGAAAATCCGACTTCTTCATATTAACAATATACCTCTCATTGATTTCTCCATCCACCTGGTATCAACTTCCTCAACTCGCCACTCTCTACATCCATCTAGTCTTCAGATGTCGCACATATTATCACAGAAAACATCGACTTCTTTTCCCCAGCCCAACTCCATTTCATGAATTAAAAACCGAGAACCCCCTTGAATTCCAACCCTAGTGCTGCATTCTAAAACTGCAGCTTCAAAGATGGTTGTTGCACCTAGTAATGTATATGTAGAATCGAAGAGCAGCTCTCATGGATCACTAACAAATATGTTTGGTGATTTATGGGTTTTTATTTTATTTCTATGATTTTTTCAATCCATGTTTTAGTCACTTGGAAGAAAATAAGTGGCAGCTCAAAGAATGAAGTGCCATGACTTTTATTTAGGTTTAGAAATAAATTTGTGGAGAACTTGCATCCACGTTTTTAGGCTTGGGGACACAAGAACTGGTGGCTGGGAAAAGAAACAAGGCGTGGCCTTCATTGGATCCAAAGAAAGAAGTTAATAGGGTTTGAATTTCCATTTATCCATTAAAATATTGAACATACCCCGTTACACACTACCTCCTATACATACGAGCCATGGACAACGAAAATCAAATTACCATTATGATCAGCGATGTGCCCGGATTCCAAAAATATAAAAATATCGGTAGGTTAACCCATATTTTGAAACCTCAAAATGTTGATTACAGGGTGCAAAGTACTTTAAATAAAAAGTTGTTTATTTAATTAATTAAAATTTTCTATAAAATTCTAAAAATTAAATTATCACTATTTCCCAAAAGAACCTTGTCTAAATTCAAAACCGATATTCAAATATATTTGAACAACTGTTATGGCCACGAACGAATATACCGCTGTTTTTCTGAATATTTGATTTAGACATAAATCAAAATCTACACGATGAAATCCCGATTTTTCTCCTCCACTAGAAAGATATACTTCACCAGCTCCTAACGTTTCTTGTTTCACAGAAATCCAGCTTAAAACGAATCATGTACATTCAGTTGAAGTTCAAATCGCCAAATCGCGTACTACCGCGCCATTTCAAGCTCGATTTTAATTGTAATATAATTATACGTTCAAACTTCGTTCAAATAATATATTTGTTATCGTAATTCAAATTCTAAACTGAATTAAATATCACAGATGATCCAGTTCACACCATGCCGCCATTTCAGCCAATTCTGATTATTTCAGAATTTAATATATTATTTAATTATTATTTTAATTAAATATTCAATATAATTTAATTCAATCGACTATTTGAATTCTAAACCACTATTTATATAATTAAATAAGTTAATTACATTGCAGAAAAATGTGAGTCATTACATTCTTGCCCACTTAAAATAATTTCGTCCTCGAAATTGCTAAAGGTAGAAGACAAACCCTATCGACCTGTTAAAACTTATTTGTTCACTTTTTACATTCGGTTTCAACTGAACCAATTTAATTTCAGTTAAATAATTAATTAATTCTTATCATCGAAAATTTTCAAAAATCCTGAAAATTTTCTAACACGTTAACTTTCCAAAAAAAATCGCCATAACCTCCTTTGTACTGGTCAATCGGTCAAACTCCAACTCGCCTCTCTGGGCCATCTCCAACCCAAAAGAAAATCAAACAGCCAAGCGGCTTGCCAATTCGGCTCATAAATCTCATACCCAATAGAAATATAAACTTGTACCTTTTTGTCGGGCATATCAACCTTATCACTTTCACTTGTTATCAATTCTACATATATCCATGCATTCCAATCAACTCCAATCAAGGTATCCTTAAATCAAATCATTTTAACTCGAGTTCCATCCTCGATAAATCTTAACTTATCAACTCAATTCCGTTCTAGATTATTCTATAATCAAATCCAGATCCTATTTAACTTAATTCAAGTTAAATTTTATTGACTTTTACTATCTCGATATATTTAACCTTATAAGTTAAATTTAAATTCTAGAATTTAAATTCTAGAATTTAAATTCTTGGGCTCATTTCAAATCAATTTGAAATCCTAATACCAATTCAAAACCTTTGAATTCCTTAACAACTTATTTCCTTAAAACAATTCAAAAACAACATCTTTGGTAGTAATCCGTCAATTACAACTCGAAAATGAATACTGATGATGCAGCTGTCATCATCAGAATCTATTTTCCAGCGATTGAAGTGAGTTCAATACTATAAAACCATTTCTAAATATTTCTACTTTGACATTCATTTCAAAATATAATTCACACTGTTTGTAAAATAATTTAAAATCTCCCAGGATCTTAAATTTTCCTTATTTTTAATCCAAATCCATTTACAAACACTTATCCAATTTTCCAGAATTTTAATTCAATTTCTGGTTTAAATTTCAGATTTAATTCGCTTCGTAACACTTATACGAATTCTACTTGGTTATATATATATAACCATTTTACTTTTATATTCTTACTCGATTATAATAACAACCAATATATCCCATATATACAAATCCAATATATATATATATTTTCTCTATATCAAAATATACTTTGGGTAAAATTATTTTCATTTACCCTTTTTCCCAAAACATATCTTGTCGACCCATCGTATTCGAGTGTTTATAAACTCCTACCGATACAGTGGATCAAACTGATCGACCAGAACTCATAAACAACTCAATCAAAAAATCACCACAATATAAAACAAATTTTTGTATCAATAACAAATATGCTCACTCGTATATATATACTCAAACTCAATCTAGGGTATTACTAACCCCATCTCTACCGAGTCACGCCACAGAGCCAAGGTAATACTTTACTTAAGCTCTGATACCAATTGTAACGACCAGAAATTAGCAACCTTGATTATCCGATATACAACACATATCGAACATCAAGAGTCGAAAATACCGGATGGTTAATGAAAGAAATTAGAGGGTGAGGAAAGATAAGATAGAAACTTATAGAATAGAAGAAGAAGAAGAACATCATCATCAGAGTAAACACGAATCTCACAGCGGAACGAATAAAATATAACATAACTTTTGAAATACAACCAGTATATGTATACAGTAACATTTATCAGAGTACAACACTTACAACACAGCGGAAATAAACAATAGCTATATAATCCTGAAGCCTCCTGCTCCAAGCTCTCAAAGTGTATCTGTAGAATCCTGACTACTTGACTGCCCGTATAAAATTGGGCACCCAAGAGTTTAGGGAAAACAAAAAAAATAAACTTCGGGTCAGTCATGGGACTGGTATGAGTAAAACAGTTTAAAACAGTTCGAACAAGTAAATGATATCTCATAAGACCACGCCGTATAACGGAACAAGTTTTTCCCTTATGAGAATCCAAAATATCTTTATATCAAAAAACTTTTGATATTATAATAATGTTTATCAACCACAATATAATAATCATCTAGCAGAAACGCTTCCATCTCACATTCTACGTATATAGTATACAATCAAAACTGCAAGCACGTATTGGGTAATGGATTTCCAACTATGACAAGGTATGGAACCACCTTCTGCTAGTGTACCTCTAGAGAGGAATACACTGGGTTCAACAAGAACATCTTGCAACCCGGCCACACATGACCGACCACTCATTTCGCTTGAGTGTATCGAATGTATATCACCAACGGTTGGGATCAGCAACCGTTTCCTGATAAGGGACAGCATCGACAATAGATTTTATAGAAGTAAATTAAACTCTAGATTAGGTGATTATACACCCTAATAGGTGCGACCTACATAGCCATGCTGCCTGCCCGATTTCTGTCATTTCCCAGATGGGAGGCTAGAGGCCACGCTTATCTCTGACAGATCACATGTTTATTCACTTTGAATGTCACATCGTCATACCCGCCAAATCACAAATTGATTTCCCTAAAAATACCACGGGTATACAGCTAAGAGAAACGATTTCCTCCGCCACCAAACGTGAATATGTTTGAAGAGATCAACTTACGCGATCTATTAGATATACTCAGTCAAACCTTCTTCCATATAAGTTGTCCTGGGACTGGACAAACCGAAGGCACTATTCAGTACAACCATCTTAGGCACTGTTATCTAAGACTTATACAATAGCCCTTGCACTTTACTCCGTCTTCAATTATCTTTGGCATATATGATTCAAAATGCTTATGCCAATACAGAGTGGTTCTTTGGATAATAATCCAACCGGTCTCTCCATATTAACAACGTAAAACAGTCAAAACTTTGATAGTCTATGATTTAACTATCAAATGAAAAATGTCTGTTTACACACAACGATCTTATTTCCAAATGGAATTATCGATCCAATCATCAAACATATATATATATATATATATATGCATATTTTCTTCATTTTCTATGTTTAGAAAATATACGTTGTTAACACTGTAAAACATTTCCATGGCTTAATTACGTATCACTATTCTTCCACAACTATCAGTCCCTGGCTGTAAACTAGTATGAGAACAATTCCCTAAGTATTAATCCCGAAGGCTGAAACCAACATCAGATAAACACTTAGAAAACCATTCAATTTACTAATCTCTAGTCAGTTTCTAATTTCGCTTAATTTCTTTGATTTACTCTACTTCGAATAACTAATATTCGATAAACTCTCTATTTCGAATAATTTTATATTCAATTAACTCAAATCGACTAATTCAAACTCGATTAATTCTTTTATATAATCCATTAAGTTTCTAACACTTAAGTCTTGTTTAAAATTCCCTTTTTTATAACTCTATTTATTTCATAAATAAATAATTCCTTTTATAACTTTCATTTGTAAATGTTTTACAAATATTTCTCTTCCTATATTTGTCTATTTATTTTCTAAATAAATAATCCTCTTATGCTTCTATTTATTTTATAAATATTTTCCTTTTATCCTTATCCTGTTTATTTTCCCAATAAATGTTTCCTTATGATATTCTATTTGTCTTATAAATAAATATCCTCCTTTATAAACGCCTATTTATTTTCTAAACAAATGTTCTCCTTTACAAAATCCTATGATTTTATAAATACTTTATTTTCAAAATATTTCCTTTTATAAAATCGATTGATTTTATAATATTCCTTTATTTCAATATACATTGAAATATTTCTTTTTACATCCCAGGGTCTCTTATGATATTTAAAATAGCAAACCACAATGATCGATATCATTTAAACACACATTGTAATGACCCGCATTGGCAGAGGTATTATAATTAATTTATTTAATTATATAAATGGTGAACTAAAGGATTTAATGGTCGTGGAATTAAATAACTGGGGATATTTAATTAAAATAATAAATTAAATAATATATTTAATTCAGAAATAATCAAAAATATTGGAAATCACAATATTCAGTGAACGGGGTCATCCCCGTGATTTAATTCAGCTTAGAATTGAAGTATATTGACGAATATATTCAATCGACGACAGTTTGAACATAGAATTTTAATATAATTAAAATAGAGCTCGAAATGGCGCTCCAGTTCGCTATTTGGCGATTTGAACTTCAACTGAATGTACAGGATTCGTTTTAAGCCGGATTTCTGTGAAACAAGAAACGTGTGGAGCTGGTGGAGTATATCTTTCTAGTGGAAGAGAAAAATCGGGATTTCGTCGTGTAGATTATGATTTACGTCCAAATCAAATTTCAGAAAAGTCGCTGTGGAATTCCTTTATAATTTGCGACGCTTTATTTGTGTTATAAAAGGATTTTCGATATAAACTGAATATCGATAAATCTAAAATCTGAAATATCAAACTGTAAATTCTGATATGATATTCTGGAGCTGTACGATATCATATGTGAAGATATACGATAATATTAATTTATTAATATTTAATTTAATTTTATTTAAATATATTTATATATTTAAATGGGTCATCTAGAGCTTTAAAAATAGCCGGTTTTGCAAACGAAGTCGGAATTCGACGAAACCAGTTTTGTTGGGTCTGCAATGTCAAATAGTTGTTAGATTCCAAGTTTGGTGATTTTTAGAGTCACTGTGTGGCCTTACGGATATTTAGAGTGAAAAACAGTCATTATTTCGACAGTTAAAAATACGCTGTGTGAGCAAACGGAGTCGGAATTCGACGAAACCAGTTTCGTTGGGTCCGTGATGTCGAACTCTAACTACATGTCAATTTTCGTGATTTTTAGGTATCGTGTGTGATCACACCGATTTTTAGAAGTCAAAAACGAGTTAACGATGGAGAATATACTGGGAATATTCCCTCAATGAAAATATCTAGATATTTTTTTTGGGCCTATAAATATACCACTAAAAATCCTTATAACCTAATTTCATCAAACATTACCGCCGCCGCTCATTTGTTTTCATACAGCAAGATTTCATGAGCTAAATAAATCAATGGAAATTCAAATCAAATTCTAAAAATCCTCAAACAAGCTTATTTGAATTCCTTTATCGATCCTCTTCGATCCTATACAGGTTTGGTTGGGATCGATCCATTTTTCTCGTCACTGGTTTGTACAGAGCAGGCTCGAAGTACCTAGGGTTCGTTGGTAGGGGATTTGTGGTACTTCGAGTGAGAGTTTGAGGTTGGTTTGGGATTTTGTTCGATGAATGGTGTATGCTCACGGAGTTTGAGCGATTCTGGTGATCATTGGCATCGCGCATTGCCTGTAGCAGGCGGAAAGGGGCTAGTCGATGCAACTCGAGGGAGGGGTGCGGGTTTAACAATTGTGGTAGGAGTTTGTGGAGTGTTGGAAGGGGATTGCTACGGTGGTTTTGGTTTGGGAGTTCGTGGAGTTTGTGATGATCGGTGGAGGGACAAAGGATAGGAAATGGCCACGTTGAAGGAGTTGTAGCCTCAATTGGGAAGACGGGTTATAAACATAGGCGGGTGTGGGCTTCAAGTGGGAAATTGGGCTGTGTTTGGTAAGAGAGAGGCCCGAATATATTTGATTTAAGTTAATTCTAGTTTTAAAATATCGTATTTACTTGTGAACACTGTATCTAGCTCGTACGAAGCCCGATTAACGAACCGTAAGTTGCGTTGGGATCGTATGGACGAGAGCTTCACAATGAAGCTGACTGGAAGTGGATTGGGGCTCGTATGAATTTATGGCGAAATAAACTGTTTGATGCAGATCAAACAACAGTTTATCGTTCTTTAACGATGAACTGCCAAAGTGAGTAAATCTCACCAACTCTGAACAGTTATATTTTTATAATGTATTTTTAGAACTGTTAATCATCTGTTGATTGTTGTGTGTTGGTTGATTGATTGAACTGCTAGTCAGTTAGTGAAAATTATATATATATATATATATATATATATATATATATAATTATATATATATATATGTAATTATATATATATAAACCGTTAAATATTTATATATTGATTCTGCTATCAGAATAATTTAGATTGAACTGAAAGTGATGATAATCATATTGTGTAACATATGTGGATGCAGGGAGACAGGTTGGAGGAATCTGACTGGATTCCTCAACAGTTATTTTATTGTTTTTCATATATTGTTATATGATGTGATATAAAATCTGTGGGCGATTATATGTGCTTGGACGATATTGAACATCGTGATTTGATATGATTGAATACCAAAACATACGGGATGTTGATAAGGGGATTTTCAAAGTGATATTGAAAATAGAATATTTATAAAGTGGAATATTTATAAATAAGAAATGTTTATAAATTGGAATATTTATAAATAGGAGATATTCAAAAAGGAAATAAATTCAAAACATTTTCTTTTTGAATGGAAAGGCCTGTGTGGCGGGTTTGGGGATTTTCCCGATGCTCCCGTTACAAAGGAGGTTATGGCGAATTTTTCAGAGAATTTAAGGAGTTAGAATATTTCAAGAATAAATTTGAAAAGGGAATATTTGCAAACCATTTGCAAATAGAATAAAATAGAGAAAAGAAATATTTGTAAACCATTTACAAATAGAATTGAAAGGGGAATATTTAGAAAATAAATAGAGTTAATAAAAAGGAAATTGGTTTATAAAGGAAACCGTTATAAAAAGGAAAACGTTGTTAAAAGGACATTTATAAAGTGAAGAACCGTTACTAATAGTAAATCTTTATAAATGAATAAACGTGTTAAAAAGGGAATCTTTATAAATGAATAAACGTGTTAAAAAGGGGATCTTTTTAAAATGGATAAACGTTATAAAAAGGAGAAATCGAATATGGTATTCGAAGTTAGTTAATCGAATATGGTATTCGAAGTTAGTTAATCGAATATGGTATTCGAAAGGAGAAATCGAATATGGTATTCGAAGTTAGTTAATCGAATATGGTATTCGAAGTTAGTTAATCGAATATGGTATTCGAAAGGAGAAAACGAATATGGTATTCGAAGTTAGTTAATCGAATATGGTATTCGAAAGTTAGTTAATCGAATATGTTATTCGAAAGGGGTTAGTCAAGTCGAGTTAGTCAAATAGAGTTAACCAGTTGGAGTTAATTAGTTAGAGTTAATCGATTAGAGTTAAAACAAACTAGAGTAAATCAAGTGTAGTTATTTGAGATAGAGTTAATCAAACATAGTTATTCAGGATAAGTTGCCATCTCGTACGACTGCTAGCGTAATTCGTAGGGCTGTAAATAGCCTACGGCGGTCGGATGTTTCCTGAGGGAATCAGGCGTAACCATTGTGATCGCTGCGATCTAGAGTCAAGCGAATGGAGTTAAATAGAGTTATCAAATATTAGTTATTCGAATGGAGTTGAATAGAGTTAAATGGAGTTAAATAGAGTTATCGAATATTAGTTATTCGAATGGAGTAAATGGAGTTAAATCGAATATTAGTTATTCGATAGGAGTTAATCAAGTTGAGTTAAATAAACCAAGTTAGTCGAGCCTAGTTAATCGAATCGAAGTGGTCGAACCAAGTAAGTTAAGTTAGTCGAGTTAAGTTCGTCGAGTTAAATTAATCGATGTTAGTTTCATCGAAAGGAGTTATCGATGTTAGTTTCATCGAAAGGAGTTACCGATTATAGTCTGATCGAAGTGAGATTTATCGAATAAGAGTCATTTGAAAAGAGATTATCGAATATAGTTTATTCGAAAGTGAGATTTTCAAATATGAGATATTTAAAAAGAAAGAGTTATCGAATATTAGTTATTCGAAGAGAGATTATCGAATATCGTTTATTCGAGAAGGAGTATTCAAATATAGTATATTCGAAAGGAAGGAGTTAATCGAATATAGGTTATTCGAAGAAGAGTTAATCAAACAGAGATTTCTCGAAGAGAGTTAATCGGAAAATTCGATTATATCGAATTCGGGAAAGTACTTATACTTTCCAGTGTTTAAATAGAGATTTATTTATTTATAAATAAATAAGTGTTAGGTTAATTATTCACTAATAAGAATAGAAGTTATAATTAAAGTTAGAATATTCGAAAGGAGGGATTATAACGTTATCATTATAACCAATGTTTTAAATATAGAAGTGGATTAGTAAAATTGGATCCGAGAAAGGCGTAAAGAAGTCGTTAAAGATTAAAAGATAAACTTTGACCATTTCGAAGTTATAACGCTGTTCAGTTAAGGTATGAGAGGTAATTATACCCCAACTTGAGTGACTTCCTTCTTAACTAAGAAATGGTAAGGTTTGATCGTAAAGGAGTTTTGGAAATGTTTTCCAAACGAGAATCAGAAATGTTTTCTGATAAAAGAAAAATAAGAATTTAGAATATAGGGAAACAGGAGATAAGTAAATAAATGAACTAAAGAGATTAATGTTAAATGATGTTTGTTCGATATAATTTCCATCTGGAAATAATATCGTTGTTTGCACACTTGTTTTTCTTTGATAGTTAACTCACCGACTATCGAAGTTTTGACCATTTTAACGTTGTTAATATGGAGAGACCGGTTGGATTATTATCCATAGAACCACTCTGTATTGGCATAAGCGTCGCGAATCATATATGCCAAAGATAATTGAAGACGAAGTAAAATGCAAGGGCTGTTGTATAAGTCTTAGATAACAGTGACTAAGATGGATATACGGAATAGTGCCTTCGGTTTGTCCAGTCCCAGGACAACTTGTATGGACGAAGGTCTGACAGAGTATATCCAATGGATCGCGTAAGTTGATCTGTTCAAACGTATTCACGTTTGGTGGCGGAGGAATTCGTTTCTCTAAGCTGTATACCCGTGTTATTTTTGGATAAGTCAATTTGTGATTTTGCGGGTATGAAGATGTGACATTCTAAGTGAATGAGGATGACTTGTAGGAATGAATGTCTGACAGAGTATTTCCAGAAGGGTCACGTACCTTGATTTCTTCAACCGTACCAAGAGTGGAAGCGGAGAAGGAAACTTCTTTTAGCTGACACGTAATGTAGGGTTGTAGACGTCAATTAGTGATTTTCGATGGACCTAACAATGTGGCATTCGAAGTGAATCTGATGTGATGATAAAGCGTAGCTTCTAGCCTCATCAACCAGTAAATGACAGAAATCGGGCAGGCAGCATGGCTAAGTCGGTCGCACCGAAGTAGGGTGTATAATCACCTATCTAGAGAATATTCATTTGTTTCTTACATCTATCAACGCTGTCCCATATATATATACGGGAACGGTTGCTGATCCCAACCGTTGGTGATGTACATTCGATACACTCAAGCGAAATGAGTGGTCGGTCATGTGTGGCTGGGTTACAAGATGTTCTTGTTGAACTCCGGTGTATCGTTCCTAGAGTACACTGATCGGAAGGTGGTTCCATACCTTGTCATAGTTGGAAATCCATTATCCAATACGTGCTTGCGATTTTGATTGTATACTATATATGTAGAACGTGAGATGAAAGCGTTTCTGCTAGTTGATATCTATTTGTACATAGACATTATTATAATATCAATAGGTTTTTGATATAAAGATATTTTGGATTCTCATAAGGGAAAAACCCGTTCCGTTCTGTGGCGTGGTTTTATGAGATATCGTTTACTTGTTCATATACTTGTTTAAACTGTTTTACTCATACCAGTCCCATGACTGACCCGGAGTTTACTTTGTTGTTTTCCCTAAACTCTTGGGTGCCTAATTTTGTACGGGCAGTCAAGTAGTTGGGATTTACAGATATACTTGAAGAGCTGGAGCAGGAGGCTTCTGGATTATATAGCGATAGTTTATTTCCGCTGTGTTGTAAGTGCTGTACTCTGATAAGTGCTACTGTATACATAACTGTTATATTTCAAAGTTATGTTATCTATTATATGTTATTCATTCCGCTGTGAGGTGCGTGTTACTCTGATGTTGGGTTCTTCTTCTTCTTCTATTCTAAGTTTCTATCTTATCTATTCTCACCTTCTAATTTCTTTCAATAATTACCAGAATTTTTCGATGTTTTGGTTATCGACGTCGAGCTTACGTCGATAACCAAAGTCGCCGAAAATCCGGGTCGTTACACACATAATCAAACAGATTATATATCACGTCATACATTACAATATATGAACATGATAGTATCATAAATATTGGGGAGTCCAGTTGGACCCCTCCAACCTGTTCCGTGCATCACAGATGTTAAACAACGCAAATAACACAAATATAAAATATTCTGATAAACAGAATCAATATTCGATTAACGATTTATATATATATCGTTACCTATATTTTCAACCAATACATACACAATTCAACCAAACAGTCAGCATACAACAATCAGTCATCATTTATCAGTTCTAAATATACGTTATAAAAATAGAACTGTTCAGAGTTGGTGAGTTTTACTCATATTGGACGATCATCGTTAATAACGATAATCATCGCTTGGTTCAGACGGACAATTTATTTCGCTATAAATTGTAACGAGCTCAGATTCGCTCCCAGTCAGTTCCGCGGTGTAGTGTCCGTCCATACGATCCTAAAGGATCTGACCGTTCGTGATTCTGATATCATATAACGAAGATATGGCATTTATAAGTTCATATAATCATTTAAATAGTTTTAAATTAAACTAAGTCAATTGAATTTCAAATAGGGCCTCTCACCTTGATTAACATCGGCCCAGTAAAAATTCAAACCTAAATCCTACTATTTCCTTCTTCCAAACCTTAAGTTTGCTCCCCCTAAATAGATCCGTACCCATGTTTCCCTCTTACTTATATTCTTTTTTCTTTCTTTCTCAATTCATATGGGCCTCACGTTTTAAAAACCTGGCCCAATACTTCATAAACCCACTTAGTATAGCGTCTTCTCCGCATATTTACACCGCTCCAGTACTCCTTAAAGCCATCCCTTCTTTCTTCCAAAACACCACTACTACCCATCCGTATTACAATCGGAACTTGCTGCTTCCAAGAACCCATTCAAGAAAATTCGACTTCTTCATATTAACAGTATACCTCTCATTGATTTCTCCATCCACCTGGTATCAACTTCCTCAACTCGCCACTCTCTACATCCATCTGGTCTTCAGAAGTCGCACATATTATCACAGAAAACATCGACTTCTTTTTCCTCAGCCTAACTCCATTTCATGAATTAAAAACCGAGAACCCCCATGAATTCCAACCCTAGTGCTGCGTTCGAAAACTGCAGCTTCAAAGATGGTTGTCGCACCTAGTAATGTATACGTAGAATCGAAGAGCAGCTCTCATGGATCACTAACAAATATGTTTGGCGATTTATGGGTTTTTATTTTATTTCTATGAATTTTTCAATCCATGTTTTAGTCACTTGGAAGAAAATAAGTGGTGGCTCTGTGCCGTGACTTTTATTTAGGTTTAGAAAGAAATTTGGGAGAACTTGCATCCACGTTTTTAGGCTTGGGGACACAAGAACCGGTGGCTGGGAAAAGAAACAAGGCGTGGCCTTCATTGGATCCAAAAGAAAGAAAGTTAATAGGGTTTGAGTTTCCATTTATCCATTAAAATATTGAACATACCCCGTTACACACTACCTCCTATACATACGAGCCACGAACAACGAAAACGAAATTACCATTGTGATCAGCGATGTGCCCGGATTCCAAAAATATAAAAATATTGGTAGGTTGACCCATATTTTGAAACCACAAAATGTTGATTACAAGGTGCAAAATACTTTAAATCAAAAGTTGTTTATTTAATTAATTAAAAATTTCTATAAAATTCTAAAAATTAAATTATCACTATTTCCCAAAAGAACCTTGTCTAAATTCAAAACCGATATTCAAATATATTTGAATAACTGTTATGGCCATGAACGAATATACCGTTGTTTTTCTGAATATTTGATTTATACTTAAATCAAAATCTACACGATGAAATCCCGATTTTTCTGTTCCACTAGAAAGATATACTTCACCAGCTCCTAACGTTTCTTGTTTCACAGAAATCGGGCTTAAAACGAATCATGTACATTCAGTTGAAATTCAAATCGCCAAATCGCGAACTGCCGCGCCATTTCAAGCTCGATTTTAATTATAATATAATTATACGTTCAAACTTCGTTCAAATAATATATTCGTTATCTTGATTCAAATTCTAAACTGAATTAAATATCACAGATTATCCAGTTCACACCATATTGCCATTTCAGCCAATTCTGATTATTTCATAATTTAATATATTATTTAATTATTATTTTAATTAAATATTCAATATAATTTAATTAAATCGACCATTTGAATTCTAAACCACTATTTATATAATAAAATAAATTAATTATATCGCAGAAAAATGCGGGTCATTACAGTTGCCATCATCTGACTTTGATCTACTGTTTGATGTTGGGCTTGTGTAGGGACCTTTGTTGACTGCATTGTATCATTGATTCTTTCCCTAACGTGCTGCTATGTTCTTGATCCCATGGCCATTTGTATGTTGTTATTTGGCATTTCTGTTTAACCTAAAAGCTCTGGTCAAGATCAGCAGACCACAATTGTGAGTCGAGGCTGGTCTTGATCAGCAGACCACTATAGTTGTGCTAAGGCTGATCTGTAGGCACAAGTTATATAGTCTACCTTGTGGTATTTACAATGAATCATTGTAAATATCACAAGCAGTCTAGACACAAATAGATGTATATACATATCAGACCAAGTCAAGAAATATGATGAGAAACACACCAAAATTTTGAGGAAAACGAAATTTAAAAAAATTTATATCAGCCAGAATGAAAATCAATTTTTGTTCTATTTTACTGTATGTGTTTCTTGTGATCGGCGTACAGATGTCTGGACTGAATCTGAAGTGGACTGAAGACAAGTGAGTCAATGAGTGTGAATATAAAACTGTATGTGTCTGTACATGAGAGAGTGAATGTAACTAAGTGAACACGTAGTGAGGAACTAATGTATATGAAATTGAATGTATTATATCGGTGGAATGTACAATAGTGGAGTTAGAAGTTTGTACTATTCAAATGTCAAAATAAAATATTATGTTTTATAAAAGACTGTTTAAAATAGTACAGTTACAAACACATTTATATATTATAATATATATACATACATATATATATGTTATCATCAAACAAAAATCATATTTTTATATACAACAATCTCCCCCATCTGATGATGACAAACATATAATAAGGTTTTGAATACAATAAATGTGTTTGACAGTGAAGTGTAGAACTCCCCCTATACGTATGCCCCCTTACAACAGAACTCCCCCTATATATGCACATGTGAGTGAAGAAAAAATAAATGAATTGAATTTCCAGTATTAAAATATTCATGAAATATTCACTCATCAATCAAAATCTTAACCATTCTACCCCTTTTGTTGTCATCAAAAGGATATAGAAATAGAAATAGTGATTAGTACATACTAGAAATATAAGTTCAACAAACAAGAGAGAGAATACATATCGTAAATCTCATTCAATCAAACAAAAATAATAATATTCTTAAAATCAGAGGCAAATTTCACATTATAGAATGATGAATTTATGATGGATTGTATAAAATGGAGAGAGTTAGAACATATGAATTCCAATTATTATCAAGTAAATTTTAAAAAAATGAGAAAAAAAATAGAGATGGATTTGGATTATGGTTATAAATTCAAATCAAGTAACAAAATCAAGTAATCGCATATCCCAAAAACTATCAATCAACAAAACATAATATATCATAAAATATTAGCACATTTCACAATTTAGAAAATAGATTGATAGGTTGGTTTTTACATAGCTAGTAAGATCTCATATATATATATATATAATTATTTATTTTCCTTTTCTTTTTCATTTATTTTAAGAGAACGCTAACCATGCATAGCCTATTAGGACTTTTAAATGGGATTAGTTGCAACTTAAATTATAAGTAATCTCTAACCATTCATGACCATTGTAACGGCCGGGAATTCACCATACTTGAATTTTCAACAGTAATACGAAATCCTGTATTACTCGTCGAACAAAACCAAGTATTGAACTCCTGACTGTTAATAGAAAGAATTTAGAAGGTGAGATAGAAGAGGTAGAACTAATAGAATAGAAGAGTAAGAAGATATCAGAGTCTCACAATGGAAATAATCTCACAGCGGAATTTCACAAAATATATATAATATTACATATCAGAGTTTGTTACATCAGAGTACATCATCATAATACATCATCATCAGAGTTTAACAGCATAATTATACATCATGACTTAGAATAATACAGATGTGGATATAATACTGGTCTTGGCCTTGACTTCATCAGGTTCCACTTGCCTACCTGGACTACTTGTCTACTCATAATAAATATTATGAGTACCCAAGAGTTTAGGAAACACAGAAAATAAACTCTGGGTCAGTCGGGGGACTGGTGTGAGTAAACATAGATAAGAAATGTAAACAAGGAATAAGGATTTAGGTTTTTCATGTTGACAGGTTTATTTATTTTAGAAGTCATTAGATCAATCCATGTCTAATATCTGGATAATGATCTAAGTATTTTATATCAAAACGTGTGATATTATAATAGTTTTTATCAAATAAATAACCATCTAGTGAAACGCTTGCATCTCACGTTCACATATAGTATAAAATCGAAAACCGCAGAGCGCTTAGTGGAGATTGGATTCCAACACACAAGGTATGGGAGCACCTACCGATCAGTGTACTCTAGAGGGTATACACTGCAGGTTCAACAAGAACGTCTTGCAACCCGGCCACACATGACCGTCCACTCATTTAGCTTGAGTGTAACGAATATATTATCACCTCCACGGTTGTGATCAGCAACCGCTACCGAATGCTGCAGCAGTGAAATATAGATGAGAAGACAAAAGGAATTTCTCTAGATGGTGATAATACACCCTGCTTGGGTATGACCCAACTAGCCATGCTGCCTAGCCCAACTTTTGTTACCTCCGGGTTGTGAAGTTTTGAGGTTACGTTGTTCTTCTGACAGGTTTTCTCTTTCCATTCTTTGAATGCCACATCGTCCTATCCGTCAGAAAATACTCATTCGATTACCCAAATATATTACGGGTACTGAAGCAAAAAGAAACGAATTTCCCTGCCACCAACATAATATACTTACGTAAATTCGATGTGCAAGATCTGACTGTTATACGTTGTCAGACACTCGTCCATTCGGGTTTGTTCTGGGTTTGAACAGACCAAAAATATCATTCTAAATAACGCTTGCATCTCGTTGTCTTTAGCACATTGATATGCGTCGTATACTTCGAATCGAAGTGGAATTTGTTTATTCCGGACTCTTCGAACGATGTACGAAATATTTTACAGTCGATAAATGTTTATCAGTGAAATCAGGAGTATCACTTCATTTCAGATAAAATATATTTTTTTTCCAAACAATGTTTGTTTATTTGGTTTGCATTAGCATCATTAGTTTATCTGTTACATACATCAGTTGAGGTGTATATGGTTTTTGACGGTGTTTGTTCATCCTTTGGAAATTTCCCGTGCTCCGCACACGGTGTATTTCCCTTTTTATTATTTTAGTTCAGATGATGTTTGAACTTATTTTCCTTTTGTTCTTATCCTTTAACGATTATTTATTTATATAAATAATTCAAATAATTTATTATTTATTTTCGTCTAATTTACATTTCAACTTGGTTGATCTTTCACGGTCGAACTTGTCGGTTCAAAATTCGGTTTCTACTTCTCACTTGTCATCGGCTTAATAAAACATTTATTTATTTATTTATTTATATTTTAAATTTAAAATTTATTTAAATTTAAAATCTCGTATTCTACTGAACGAAAAACACCGGGCTTTGGCACTGCCCGAGTACCGGGTTTGGCAAGTGCCAGAACTGGACTCTGGCAGTGCCAAGGTACCAGAACTTGCACTGCCAAAGTGTCAAGTTTGGCACTGCCAAAGTGCCGAACACTTGGCAAAGTGCCAAAGTGCCTGGACTTGGCATTTGCCAAGTACCAGGTCTTGGAAAAGTGCCAAGGCACTGGTCTTGGCATTTGCCAAGTACCAGCCTTGGTACTTCGTTCAATTTTGCACAGTACACGGGGTGCACCCGTGCACGTGTACGCCACCACACGCCGCCATGACACCACCGAACCACCACCCACAAACTCCACTTGCTCCGCCGACCTCAGCCGACCAGCCACCACCTCCAATTATCACCTCCTCCTCAAAATCGATGTTCCATCAGTTTTCTCGTTCGCAACAGTAAAAAGTACCCCACTAAAACCGAGCTCGTCCCATCGCCTCCGACCACCAGAGCGCCTCGCACCACCGCCACCATCTTCCCCAAGACCCAACGTCGCTCCATGCTCGACCCCAGCCACTTCGCACGCCTATGGGGGGCTCCACGTCGCCGCCAAACAGTCGAACCCATTCACAGTATTCAACCCAAATTTTGATCCATTTACACAATTCATACATTATAAAAATCTTTTCGTATTTTTCCCGTAGTCCTTGGTCCCCGATGATGCTTCACCCTTGACCGCCTGAACCCTCGTCCCTCCGATCGCCGGAATTTGGTCAAAACACCATTTCCGTTCATATCATAAATTCTCGAAATGCACAAGCTTAAAAATCGTGATTTTTACTTTAAAAATCATCATTTGCATTCGGGATTAAATTCATAACATCAAAACAGGTTTTTATTTCATTTGAATTTATACGTTGATTTTCCACTTACAGAGAACACTCCTGTATTTCTGTTTTTGAACTAATATATTTCAAATGGTATTTTCTTTGATCTGAGATGTGTTTGTATGATGTTTATTCACTAGATTTACATGCTTTCATCAACAAAAAGTGGATCATCCTATTTTAGCTAGCAAATGAACAGGTTCTGTGTTTAACAGAACTTATACAGGAAATAGATGCTGGTGAACATCAACCATTCGCAACACATACTATGATGAATCTTATATGATGGATCCATCTATACAGATGAATTCAAGGTCTTCTACACCATGATCTACTGACTGGTATTTTCAAACGATGGTTACAATCAAACATGGCAGATTTCTAATTAACCCAAAAACTGTTTACTGTATTTTTAAAACAAGAGAGTTATAAATGTTTTACTCACCAAATTGCTCTCAAATGATCCAGAAATTTGACTTCAGATTTTTGAATGGAAACTCAGTTTGTTTGTGTGAAAGTATGAGAGAATTTGAGTGGTATATATAGGTAAAGTCATGTATTAAAAAATGAATTTCTGGGCACAATTTCCAACAGCAAACTCTCTAGCCTCACCCCTCTTCTATATCACCTACGGCACAAAATGAGGAGAACATGGTTTCAAATTTTGTCTTACTTAGGCTTGTAGCCAATGACATGTCCCTATGTGATGGCTTCTAGAAGATGAACCTTAACTTCATTAAATGCAATGACCCCTTTTTGGAATTTCATGGCCTTAAACAAATGTTTCCATTTGATTTTACTTGCTGAGGTGTTCATGCTATCTACACTATAGGATTTAGAGAAATGGTTTGCTAATCTTTAGTGTTACTATTTAGGGTATGTTTCATTTAATGCTTTCACATGGTTTAGATTTGTTAGATATTATTTAGGATCCTTAGGTGATGACTCCTCATATATTAGCCATATTATCATATCTTTGTTCTTGTCTTATCTTGTATGCTATTTTCTATACTAGATTTATAGAATCCTAAATTAATATTTTTGTCTTGCTTTGTTATATGTATGTTGGGTTGTTTTTGTCCGAAGGTCCCTCTTTATCTTCCAAGTGAATAAAATACCCTTTCAATGATTCATGTTCTAGGCTTTTTGTTTTTAAATCCTTACTTCGTTAAATGGTCAAACTATGAACCATTATGTTCTTGTATGTATTTTTATTTAAGTTTTCAACTTAAATGTTTTACACTTGTTTTTTCCTTTTTCAAGATTAAATCAAGTCTATACATACATGTGCTTATCCATATATATATTTGTTTCAAAAATCTCTTTAGTTTGATTTTAAATAGCAAATCTCATTTTAATTACTTATTAAAATGATTTAAAAGTCGTCAGAAAAGTCGGGACATTACAGTCCACCCCCCTTATAAGAATTTCGTCCCCGAAATTAAAGTAAGAAGATAGAAAGATTTTCCCAAAGATGATATTCCATATCATAATTACTTCGTACACTCTAATTATACATTAGATTCAAAGTCGTACTAGGCATACATATCATATTACCATCTAGGCATACATATCATATTACCCTACTAGTGCTATACTTGACTGATTCAAGTTGTAGACTATCATATCATATATATAGATATATATATATATAGCCCAACTCATTTCTCCATCCTACTCCTCTGACACTGTGTAGGTACTTTTCATGATCCCTTTTCCCTTCGTGTCCCTAGAAGTTGACGGTTCATTCATGATAGCGTAAACATTAGGCTGTGGTGCCTTCTTCATCAGTGGGCAGTTCCTGATCATGTGTCCAGGCTGATGACAGTTGAAACAGAGGTTCTTTGCCACCATCTCATTCCTTTGATTCTGATTCTGCTGCTGTTGTTGTTGAGGTTTCTGCTGCTGCTGGAGTTGTTCTGGTTCCTTATCCTTTGACTCCTTACAGTACCTAGCGATATGTCCCTTCTGTTTGCAGTTGTGACACAGAAGATTCTTGAAACGATTTTCATACTTCTCCTCCCCTGTACTTCCTTTTTCTTTGTTCTCCCAATTCGGATTGAATTTCCTCTTCCGGGAGTTCTCGTCATTGATTTCTCCAGTCTGATCCTTTGCTGTTGTGGGTTTCTTAGCATCCAAGGCTTCATACCTGAGTGCTAAATCCACTAATTCGACAAACGGGTCCTTTAAATGTCCCATCATCCTTCCTTGTAGATTATCCTTCAGTCCAGCTACAAACATCTCGTTCTTCTTCAGTGGGGTATTTACCAACTCTGGTCCAAAGCTTGACAGTGCATTGAACTTGTTTTCATATTCGGTAACAGTCATGCCTTCCTGCTTTAGATCGATAAAGTCCCGGTACATCCTTGTCTTCCCAGTGGCTGGAAGATACTGGGCTTCAAAAGCTTCTTTGAACTTCTCCCAAGTAAAATCTTCCTCCGGAGTGTTTGCAGTCTGAGCGTCCCACCAGATTGCTGCGGCTCCCTCCAGATTCCATGAAGCCAAGAGACGTTTGTATTCGTCATCTAACTTCAGTCCCTTAAAAATCTTCTCACATGATCTAATCCATGCTTGGACATCAACCAGTGATTCAGTTCCTTTAAACGTCTTTCCTCCCAGAGTAGTGTAGTTTTTGCAGATCATTGCGAAGTTTGGCTGCGTTGGAGCTTGGACCACTTCAGTTGTTTCCACTTGGGTTTGATTCACAGTGTGCCCATTGGTTGTGGTTGCCCTGCTTGCTCTTCGGCCTCGTCTTCCTTGAGAACTCATTTTCTGAGTAAATGATTTGAAAGTCAATACTCAACCAGAAGATATTCCTAGGGATAATCTTAAGTTAATAACTAGGGTTGATAGCTATGGACGACCTATATAAAAATAGTTTTTAGTAAAAATACGCTCTCTCGATACTTACCCAACTCAATCTAGGGTGTTACTAAACCTATCTCTACTGAGTTACGCCACAGAGCCAAGGTTACTACTCAACCAATAGCTCTGATACCAACTGTAACGGCCGGGAATTCACCATACTTGAATTTTCAACAGTAATACGAAATCTTGTATTACTCGTCGAACAAAACCAAGTATTGAACTCCTGACTGTTAATAGAAAGAATTTAGAAGGTGAGATAGAAGAGGTAGAACTAATAGAATAGAAGAGTAAGAAGATATCAGAGTCTCACAATGGAAATAATCTCACAGCGGAATTTCACAAAATATATATAATATTACATATCAGAGTTTGTTACATCAGAGTACATCATCATAATACATCATCATCAGAGTTTAACAGCATAATTATACATCATGACTTAGAATAATACAGATGTGGATATAATACTGGTCTTGGCCTTGACTTCATCAGGTTCCACTTGCCTACCTGGACTACTTGTCTACTCATAATAAATATTATGAGTACCCAAGAGTTTAGGAAACACAGAAAATAAACTCTGGGTCAGTCGGGGGACTGGTGTGAGTAAACATAGATAAGAAATGTAAACAAGGAATAAGGATTTAGGTTTTTCATGTTGACAGGTTTATTTATTTTAGAAGTCATTAGATCAATCCATGTCTAATATCTGGATAATGATCTAAGTATTTTATATCAAAACGTGTGATATTATAATAGTTTTTATCAAATAAATAACCATCTAGTGAAACGCTTGCATCTCACGTTCACATATAGTATAAAATCGAAAACCGCAGAGCGCTTAGTGGAGATTGGATTCCAACACACAAGGTATGGGAGCACCTACCGATCAGTGTACTCTAGAGGGTATACACTGCAGGTTCAACAAGAACGTCTTGCAACCCGGCCACACATGACCGTCCACTCATTTAGCTTGAGTGTAACGAATATATTATCACCTCCACGGTTGTGATCAGCAACCGCTACCGAATGCTGCAGCAGTGAAATATAGATGAGAAGACAAAAGGAATTTCTCTAGATGGTGATAATACACCCTGCTTGGGTATGACCCAACTAGCCATGCTGCCTAGCCCAACTTTTGTTACCTCCGGGTTGTGAAGTTTTGAGGTTACGTTGTTCTTCTGACAGGTTTTCTCTTTCCATTCTTTGAATGCCACATCGTCCTATCCGTCAGAAAATACTCATTCGATTACCCAAATATATTACGGGTACTGAAGCAAAAAGAAACGAATTTCCCTGCCACCAACATAATATACTTACGTAAATTCGATGTGCAAGATCTGACTGTTATACGTTGTCAGACACTCGTCCATTCGGGTTTGTTCTGGGTTTGAACAGACCAAAAATATCATTCTAAATAACGCTTGCATCTCGTTGTCTTTAGCACATTGATATGCGTCGTATACTTCGAATCGAAGTGGAATTTGTTTATTCCGGACTCTTCGAACGATGTACGAAATATTTTACAGTCGATAAATGTTTATCAGTGAAATCAGGAGTATCACTTCATTTCAGATAAAATATATTTTTTTTCCAAACAATGTTTGTTTATTTGGTTTGCATTAGCATCATTAGTTTATCTGTTACATACATCAGTTGAGGTGTATATGGTTTTTGACGGTGTTTGTTCATCCTTTGGAAATTTCCCGTGCTCCGCACACGGTGTATTTCCCTTTTTATTATTTTAGTTCAGATGATGTTTGAACTTATTTTCCTTTTGTTCTTATCCTTTAACGATTATTTATTTATATAAATAATTCAAATAATTTATTATTTATTTTCGTCTAATTTACATTTCAACTTGGTTGATCTTTCACGGTCGAACTTGTCGGTTCAAAATTCGGTTTCTACTTCTCACTTGTCATCGGCTTAATAAAACATTTATTTATTTATTTATTTATATTTTAAATTTAAAATTTATTTAAATTTAAAATCTCGTATTCTACTGAACGAAAAACACCGGGCTTTGGCACTGCCCGAGTACCGGGTTTGGCAAGTGCCAGAACTGGACTCTGGCAGTGCCAAGGTACCAGAACTTGCACTGCCAAAGTGTCAAGTTTGGCACTGCCAAAGTGCCGAACACTTGGCAAAGTGCCAAAGTGCCTGGACTTGGCATTTGCCAAGTACCAGGTCTTGGAAAAGTGCCAAGGCACTGGTCTTGGCATTTGCCAAGTACCAGCCTTGGTACTTCGTTCAATTTTGCACAGTACACGGGGTGCACCCGTGCACGTGTACGCCACCACACGCCGCCATGACACCACCGAACCACCACCCACAAACTCCACTTGCTCCGCCGACCTCAGCCGACCAGCCACCACCTCCAATTATCACCTCCTCCTCAAAATCGATGTTCCATCAGTTTTCTCGTTCGCAACAGTAAAAAGTACCCCACTAAAACCGAGCTCGTCCCATCGCCTCCGACCACCAGAGCGCCTCGCACCACCGCCACCATCTTCCCCAAGACCCAACGTCGCTCCATGCTCGACCCCAGCCACTTCGCACGCCTATGGGGGGCTCCACGTCGCCGCCAAACAGTCGAACCCATTCACAGTATTCAACCCAAATTTTGATCCATTTACACAATTCATACATTATAAAAATCTTTTCGTATTTTTCCCGTAGTCCTTGGTCCCCGATGATGCTTCACCCTTGACCGCCTGAACCCTCGTCCCTCCGATCGCCGGAATTTGGTCAAAACACCATTTCCGTTCATATCATAAATTCTCGAAATGCACAAGCTTAAAAATCGTGATTTTTACTTTAAAAATCATCATTTGCATTCGGGATTAAATTCATAACATCAAAACAGGTTTTTATTTCATTTGAATTTATACGTTGATTTTCCACTTACAGAGAACACTCCTGTATTTCTGTTTTTGAACTAATATATTTCAAATGGTATTTTCTTTGATCTGAGATGTGTTTGTATGATGTTTATTCACTAGATTTACATGCTTTCATCAACAAAAAGTGGATCATCCTATTTTAGCTAGCAAATGAACAGGTTCTGTGTTTAACAGAACTTATACAGGAAATAGATGCTGGTGAACATCAACCATTCGCAACACATACTATGATGAATCTTATATGATGGATCCATCTATACAGATGAATTCAAGGTCTTCTACACCATGATCTACTGACTGGTATTTTCAAACGATGGTTACAATCAAACATGGCAGATTTCTAATTAACCCAAAAACTGTTTACTGTATTTTTAAAACAAGAGAGTTATAAATGTTTTACTCACCAAATTGCTCTCAAATGATCCAGAAATTTGACTTCAGATTTTTGAATGGAAACTCAGTTTGTTTGTGTGAAAGTATGAGAGAATTTGAGTGGTATATATAGGTAAAGTCATGTATTAAAAAATGAATTTCTGGGCACAATTTCCAACAGCAAACTCTCTAGCCTCACCCCTCTTCTATATCACCTACGGCACAAAATGAGGAGAACATGGTTTCAAATTTTGTCTTACTTAGGCTTGTAGCTAATGACATGTCCCTATGTGATGGCTTCTAGAAGATGAACCTTAACTTCATTAAATGCAATGACCCCTTTTTGGAATTTTATGGCCTTAAACAAATGTTTCCATTTGATTTTACTTGCTGAGGTGTTCATGCTATCTACACTATAGGATTTAGAGAAATGGTTTGCTAATCTTTAGTGTTACTATTTAGGGTATGTTTCATTTAATGCTTTCACATGGTTTAGATTTGTTAGATATTATTTAGGATCCTTAGGTGATGACTCCTCATATATTAGCCATATTATCATATCTTTGTTCTTGTCTTATCTTGTATGCTATTTTCTATACTAGATTTATAGAATCCTAAATTAATATTTTTGTCTTGCTTTGTTATATGTATGTTGGGTTGTTTTTGTCTGAAGGTCCCTCTTTATCTTCCAAGTGAATAAAATACCCTTTCAATGATTCATGTTCTAGGCTTTTTGTTTTTAAATCCTTACTTCGTTAAATGGTCAAACTATGAACCATTATGTTCTTGTATGTATTTTTATTTAAGTTTTCAACTTAAATGTTTTACACTTGTTTTTTCCTTTTTCAAGATTAAATCAAGTCTATACATACATGTGCTTATCCATATATATATTTGTTTCAAAAATCTCTTTAGTTTGATTTTAAATAGCAAATCTCATTTTAATTACTTATTAAAATGATTTAAAAGTCGTCAGAAAAGTCGGGACATTACAACCATATCTAGGTTTTTTAAATGAGGTTAGAGAAACACTTATTATGTACAAAATCTCCTCAGTATTAAAATCAAAATGAATCATAGAATTATGGTAGGTACAATGTGGGCTGTGAAATAGATTTCTAAATTAATCATATTATGTAATATGCTCAACTATACCATGATTTTTGAAAATTTTCAATTATCTCTTTTTTTGAAAAATAGTATAGTCGCATTTTCATCATAAATCTTAAAATTGTACTTTCTTAAATAGAAAAAAAAAAATTCTCCACATTAAATAAAACCATGATGGATGACAGAAGGATTATAGGAAAAGAAGATGTTCGTGAAATAAGCACCAATTTAAAGATATTATAAAAATATGTTCAAACATCATGAGAATTTAAATAAAATCTCCTCTTGTTATGAAATATACTATAGTCACAACTCATCACAATTTCAAAAATATAATAATAATTTTTATGCGTTCCAAATATAGTTCAATTTTGGTTTGTGATTTCAATTTTTGAATAAATAACCAAAAATGATTTTAAAATTGAAAATATCAATTACAAGAGAGATTGTGGAAAAAATATACAAGTTCAAAATCAGTTAAAAAATCAAACAAATGAATGAGAAATTTTTCAAAAATTCTAAGATTGATACCACTTGGAGCTTCTAATTTCCTTTTACAATGTATCTCAAACAAATCATCCAATCACCAAGCCTAAACAGACAAATCTAAACAATTCAGTTCCTTTTAACAGAGCAGCATAACAATGAGTTTCAAAACAAGCAAACAAAATTTTTTCGCAGTATTTGCAACAAGCCTAAGAAATAAATCATGATCCAAGATTAAAAGGAGTTCATTTGAAATCACTTCAAGAGAAGTGTTGTAATAACCCGGAAATGCAAGCCAATTTAAAATTTTTATTTTGGCAATTTTGGCGAATTTTGAATATTTAAAATGAATTATTTTAAATAATATCGACGAGAAATTTATTTTGAATATAATTAGAACGTATATATTTATATACGTCGTCGTTAGAATATAAATAATTATATATAATTATAAATGGAATTGAAAATGGCGCGGTTGTTCGATAATTCGATTTCAAACTTCAATTGAATGTACCGGGTGCAAAATAAACCGGATTTTAGTGAAACCAAAAACATTAGGATCTAATTGATAATATCTTTCCAACGAATCCGAAAAATTGAGATTTCATAGCGGGAATCAAAAGATATGTCCAGTTGAAAATTCTGAATAGTCGCTATGGAATTCAGGCCCTTAAAAATGGGAATTTTGCAAACGACCTCGGATTTCGAAGAAACCACTTTTGTTGGGTCCGTGATGTCAAATTATTGCTAGATTCCAAATTTCATAATTTTTCGAATCAATATGTGAGCGTGGCAAAGGAAAACGCGTTTGACCAGTTTCAGTTGATTTTAATCGACTGGAAAATGGCCATTTTTCCAACGGTCTCAGAATTCGACGAAACTAGTTTTGTTAGGGATGTATCATCAATACGAAGCTAGAAAATATTTTTCAGGAATTTTTAGAGTTCGTATGTGACCCCGGTAAATTGAAATGTGCGTTCAAATTCAATATATAGAGTTATATGTTGATTTTGATGGAAACTGATCGAAACGGTCGAATCAGCTTGCGATGCATATCCCATTGTGTTCGGAATGGGGGTAAAACGCTATAGACGACAGGCGGGGGGCCTCGTTTTGAGGTCGTTTGAAGAAGTCAACTTTTTGAAGTTAAAATAATTAAATAAAAAAAATTCCTTTCCCTCTTCCCCTTAATCCCTTTCTGGCCCCCCCTTCTTCCAAATTGATTCAGAAAAAAAGAAAAAGAAAAGAAAGCCGCAGCGCGGCAGCGCCGAGCCCCCACCGTCGATGAGCCGCCGCCGCTCCCTTTTCTTCTTCCCCGACCTCCTCCTCTCCTCCACCGCCATCAGAGGCCGCGTGAACCCCCCCTGCCTTCTCCGTTCAAACACTTACCCACATCGAGGAACACCCATCGCGATAGGCCTCTGCCGCCGCCACCCTCCTCCGCGTCAGCCAACCCTCCTCCCTTTCCCCCTTTCTTCTTCCCTCCCTTCGATTTAAAGAGCGGCGCCCCCCTTTTCCCTCCCACTTCCGCCACCAGGCCGCCGCCTCTAGCCAAACACCACCCCGACCTCCTCTTGCAACCGACGCACAGCACCCCATCCCCTCAGAAGGAAATAAAAGTGAGTTTTTATTTAACTTTGGTTTTAGTTTTCAGTTTTAATATGGAGTGACATTTTAAAATTTTGATTTTTATTTAAAACTATGAATTTTATTATAAAAAGTTTGAATCTTTACATAGGAAAAAGTTTGAATTTTTATATAGAAAAGGCTCGGATTTTTATTCGTATGAAAGCGTAGTAAATCTGAGATTTTTAAAATAGAAAAGATTGGATTTTTAAAATTGTAAAGATAGGATATTTAAAACTGTAAAAGTAGAATTTTTAACACTGTAAAGCTTTGATTTTTAGTTGGAGGAAAATATGATCTTTGTTCATATAAAAATATAATTTTTATAATATAGAAGGGGTATAAAAATATAATTTTTATATTATAGAAGGAGTAAAAATATAATTTTTATATGTGTAGTAAGATAAAAATTCGATTTTTATATATTGAATAGCATAGTAAAAATTCGATTTTTATATATTGAATAGCAAAGTAAAAATTCGATTTTTATATATTGAATAGCATAGTAAAAATTCGATTTTTATATATTGAATAGCAAAGTGAAAATTCGATTTTTATATATTGAATAGTAAAGTGAAAATTCGATTTTTATATATTGAATAGCAAAGTAAAAATTCGATTTTTATATATTGAATAGCAAAGTGAAAAATCGATTTTTATATATTGAATAGCAAAGTGAAAATTCGATTTTTATATATTGAATAGCGAAGTAAAAATTCGATTTTTACATATGTAGAGAATACGGGCAACGAAGGTGATGAAAAGGCGGGAACGATGAAGATTTCTATAAATGAAGTGTCGTGAAGTTGGGATAGCTTTAGGTGAGAATTCTCACTCTTCAATTTCTTTTTCTAGTTATATATATATATATATACTAGGATGCAGACGGTGTTTAGTAGCACCCGACACCCGTCATCTACAGACCATGGATGGCTTGTTTGTTAAATTGTTTGGTTGTGTAGTTGGTTAGTTTATTTGGTTTGAATTGTTTGGTGAAATGAAATGGATTTGATGGATGTGTGAATGGCGTGGGCCTTCACTAGACCGGGGATAAGGCTAGGCCTCGTCCCGTTTCTAGTATCGTGCCGTTATGCCGCCGAAATTTTCTAAAATAAGTTAGAGAAATAAAAATACCATTTTTACTTTGTAAAGGGACTAAATAGAATTTCATTTGTTGAAATAAAATAAAATATTTATATAGTTAAAAATATTTTATCGTTAAAAATATAATTTTTAACGTGATTGTGAATAAATGAATATTTATAAACGAATCGACCGATTTGTTTATATACACTGATTTGACTGATGGATTGGGACGATAAATTTTACACATCGCCCAACTGCACAAATAAAATCTGTGTTTGATTGTTTGAAACCCCACACGGGTATTGGGACAAATTACGGCATACACTAATCCCAATAATTAGTTGTCTGTCGATCGATGGATTGACAGACTGTTATAAGCGTTAGATATCTATATTTGATGCTTATACAGTGTAGTGCACTTTGGATGATGGTTGATTATTTATCGTTGCTATTATATACATGTGTTGTATGGAATCCATATAATTAACTTTATATGGTAATTGATTGGGCCTCATTCCAATTTAGAAGGTAAAGAATATTATAAAATAAAGGTTCATGTGTTGACAGTACTCATCCGTTGAGATTAGTCATGTGTTGAACGAAATATTTTAATAATCAAATTTACATCTTTATCAATATAAAATAAAGGTTCATGTGTTGACAGTACTCATCTGTTGAGATTAGTCATGTATTGAATGAAATATTTTAATAATAAAATTTACATCTTTATCAATATAAAATAAAGGTTCATGTGTTGACAGTACTCATCCGTTGAGATTAGTCATGTGTTGAACGAAATATTTTAAAAATAGAAATATTTGAAATAGAAATATTTTGATAATAAGAAATATTTGAAATAGAATATTTGAAAATAGAAATATTTGAAATAGAAATATTCTGATAATAAGAAATATTTGAAATAGAATATTTGAAAATAGAAATATATGAAGCCGTGTTGATTAGATTGACGCCATTTTGACGTGAACGATATTCATATCGATTTTATTCATTTTAAAATGAATATTGAAAAGTGATTTCGAAATCGAATATTTTGAAATGAAATTTGAATTAAATTGAATAGAAAACCAATTTGAATTGAATAGAATAGAAAACCAATTTGAATTGAATCGAATTAAATAGAGAACGAGTTCAAATTGAATAGAAAACGAATTTGAATCGAATTAAATAGAGAACGAGTTCAAATTGAATATAAAACGAATTCGGATTGAATTGAAAACGAATTCGAATTGAATTGAAAACGAATTGAAATGAATTCAAATTGAATTGAAGTTTGAATTGAATAGAAATGAATTTTAAAACGAATTTATAAGGAAAAATTCAATTTTGATTTGAATTGAAATGGAAGTTAAAAATGTTTTTGAAACAAATTCAAAACTATTTATAAAATTCGTTTTAAATAGAAATCGACGAAATATATATTATATATATTATATATATAATATAATGGCCTGAATAGAACGCGCCGCGCCGCGGCAGTTCGTGAATTTCGACCATTAACTTCGAACGGACATTACGGGAGATCCGACCGTCGGATTCTCCTAAAACCGGAACCGTTGGGTTCGTATCGAAAAGAGCTTTCTAACGAATATTAGAAATTTGAAATCTAACGGTTGGATTTGGAGATACGTCCAAATCAAATTTGGAAAAGGTCGCTGTAAGTGCAATTCGATGGTCGTTGATGGAAATCGACTGTACGGGCCTTGATAAAATTATTAAAAATAGTAATAATTAGTGTAAAATCATAAGAAATGGGTTGGGAAAAATTGGGATGAAAAACTCCATATTTGAAAAGATAAAAATAGATTTTTATCGAAATGAACTAGTTTTGAACTGAAATTAAAACCCATTGATTTTTAAATAAATAAACTGGATTTGAAATGGGTTTAAATAGAATTGATTCATGGGTTTATCGTGAACTGTGTTTTAAATAACACTAGTTCTTTAACCCGATAATCAATAGAATGTGATTTGGGTTTGTCGTGAACTGTGTTTTAAATAACACTAGTTCTTTAACCCAGTAAAAGGAGTTTTAATGAATCTGCAATTAAATTGAAATGTGAATTGATAATTTAAATTATCAAATTTAGAAAGTGAGCGAGGATGGAGTATCACCAGTTTTGCTCCAAAGCGATAGTTAAATCTTTAATTAGATTTGAACGTGAAATGGTAATTAATTTTACCGATAACACCACGATGTTAGATATGGAGTATCACCAGTTTTGCTCCAAAGCGATAGTTAAATCTTTAATTAGATTTGAACGTGAAATGGTAATTAATTTTATCGATAAACCACGGTGTTAGATATGGAGTATTACCAGTTTTGCTTCATGGGATGAATAGGTTGGGATTGGGAAATAAAATAAATAATTACTTCGGTGTGGTTCGCTAATCTCGACTAGTTTATAAAACCATAATTTGGTTTGAAATGACATCCAAAGGAAGATTAAAGGATAAATTTTAAAGAATTTATCTTGGATAAAATTAATGGGAACCTTTCCCTATGAATGTGAAATTTAGAAACTAACTGTCAGTTAGCTAAGCAGAATGGTTTTCTGGATATTGATCTGATGTTGGTTTCGGCCTTCGGGGTTAATATTTGAGGAATTATTCTCTTGATTAATTTACGGTTAGTGACTAATGAATTGGAATGAGGCGTATGTTGTGTTTGTGTAACATTTGTTTTTAATATACGCGGGTTGTTCGGAAAGGCCGGGTTTATACCCATTTTGAATAACCGATTCGACGATAAGTCGAAGATGAAGATGGTGGTTGAAGACCGGAAGTCTTCACATCGTTTGGATAACTACTGACGATCCTGATTGGGCTGTACACCCAAGAGGATGGAAATAGTTGGTGGTCGTCCAGACGTACTTGGAGATGGATGGATATGCGAGGAAAGTGCCTACGGTTTCGTTCAGACCCAGAACGAACTTGTAAATGGATTGTGTGTCTGACATTGGATTTTATTCTATGTTGATTGATTTCTGTTAAATATATATCTGTTTGGCGGCGGAGAATTTATTCTCTTGCTTAACGCCCTTCTCTGAGACGTACGAGCTTAGAGGTTATATATCGATAGATATCAATCGCATGGCATGAATTGCCTGTGTGGCACGCTGAGTTGCATAGATCAAGGCTTCTGTTGAAAAGCAAAGTCTTGTGGTTGATGATCAAAGCACGCCTACGTGGCAGCTTTGTGTATAACGTGAATTCGCGAGCCTCACACCTCGGTATAAGTCAAAAACGGGATACGGACTGCAGGGAGAGCACGACGTTTCTTTCTAGCTTTGGTGGTGTCAGTGACTTACCAGCCCTGACATTTATATACTTTTCACCTTTGTGGTTATCGGATGAGGCGCCTCGATTTTAGGTCTGTAAGGACCGGGAAACGTGTGTTCAGGAATTGCCAATCCTCTAACGTAAGTGAGGACCGGCCCTGAAGATCCAGGGTTGCCCAGAGTGCGTAGCCCTGAGACATTTGCTAGAGTGTCTCGAACGCGGAGAGGAGCTTGCCCCTTGCCTCGACTTATGATGGAAATCCAATTTCCAATACGTGCATTTCGGTTTTATTTGTAGAGCCTAGTATAGCGACATAGTGGTATGGGGCACTTATGCCGTCTATGATTTATATTTATGATTGAAATTGTTTTGACACTATACACTTAATATAGTATCAAATGATTTGTTTTAAACGTACCAAGCATGTTTGGCTATTATAAGGGAAAACCCTATCCTCCGGCTTGCGTTGCATTGTGTGATGGGACCTGGGTCTTATAATAGCTTCATTTTTCGAAAAAGCATTGCGTTGTTTATTCTATGCACTGGTATTCTTGGGAGGAAACCCGTTCCGTGTTATACGGCGTGGTCCCTTGAATTACTCTCTTTTAAAGTAAAGCTTTAAATAACTGTTTTAGTTCTCACACCAGTCACATGACTGACCTAGAGTTTATTGTTTTAACCTAAACTCTGGGTGCCCCTATTTTCGACACGGGCAGCTAGTAGTTTTGGTTTTGCAGATTTATATTCACAGGATCCTGATTTACAGCTGGAACGATGCTCGGAAAGCTCTGTATCCATGCATTACTAACAGTTGTGTTTTATATTGTTTTTCCGCTGCTATGTAATTTATTGTAATCTCTGATATTTATCGAATGTAATTTATTCATTTATACTCTGTATATTCTTGTATCTGATGGAATTGTTGTAATAACAATGAAATGTTCTTCCGTCTGCGTTCTGATTTGTCTTGTCCTCACAGTAATTCGTTCTTTCTCATCTCTTCGGAGCCCGGGGAAGTTCGGGTCGCTTCATTTGGTATCAGAGCTTTGGTTTACAGAGCTCGAGAACAAGACACATTAGAACCATACGAAAGATGTAACGACCCAGATTTTTGACCGTTTAAACCGACAATAAACCACACATGTCGACCCAAACGAATCGCCAACCCAGATAGTTATTTGGGGAAAAAGAAGAAAAAGAAGAAAGGAAGAAAAACAATCACAGAACCTCACAGCGGAAGGACAACATATAATAAACAAATAATATTTCAAAACATTTAAACATATACATTTGAGTTACAATATTCAAATCAATCAGAGTTATACACTTACATACACATAATGCAGCGGAAATAAAAATGTAGTGGATACATATACCAACTCCGTCTTCGATCTCCAAGGCCAAATAATCTTCATTATCTGCAACATCTGCTGACCCGAGCGTATTGCATAAAAAGAAAAACACAACAAACACTCGGATCAGCACTAAATCATCTCATATTAGTCAAATTAAAATACAGAATAATATCGGTATCATGGTGCAGTAACTCAAGAGATGTTACGGGATTTTTCCATCTCTCAAGGATCCGTTAAACAAATACATACATAGTATAATACGCTATTACAATAGTGTTTATTCAGTAAAGTATAATATCGAAAATAGTGTAAGCGGGATTACCATGTTACCCTTACACTGTTTATAGCATTGCCGTACAGTTTGCATATAACACACCAGTACGTCGGTGGATAGGGATGCGCCGTGATACGACAACGTTAAATCAAAATCGTAGGGGCTCGATCAGGATAATATGACAAGGCACTGAGGAAATACCCCGGTAGGATTCTACCGAATTCGCGGGCCCCAGGCCGGTGGTAACGCATAGCCGCAACTACCGCCCACCTCGAACGACATTCCCATATTCAAGGGGTGCACCCAAATCGATCACAGTAGTAATAGAGATGGTTTCGAAGGAGCGCGTTCGATCAAAGAAGCGATCTCATTAACCTGGGTATGGCTCCTGTTTTAGTCATTTCAATTATGACCCGAAGGTCAAGGCTAATCCATCATCGTTCTCTTTCTTCAAATCCAGTAATCGCCTCCATACCATCCGACTTCGATTCTGGAACTTCCACCGCGTACACAGTTGTCAAAGTGGGATCGACACTGACAGAGAGTATGCCTTATGTCGACTCCGGTCTCCTTGACAACCAAACGTTTACATTTTTCACACCGGTCAGTGCTTTTACTTTTCAAAGAAGTTCGTGTTTCATATCGAAATATCATGTTTCGAAATCATTTTCATATTCTAAATAGAATATTATTCAAATGGGATTTTCCATTTACGCACAACATCTCGAACTCATTCCAACTTAAATAATTTTTGAATATCAAAATAGTTAACAATATATTTGAATAGTTCAAATGCATAATTAAAATGGTTTGAAATAATAGTTTGTAATAAAAGTAGAGTTTGACGAATTTATTAAAATATATAATTAAACAACAAAATAATTCATAAAATAAATAATTTGTTATAAAAGAATTACTTATTCAAAATGATTTATAAAATAAATAGTTATAAAGGAAATAATATATAAATAAATAGTTTGAAAAATGGTTTGACATACTATTGTTGGACTTAGAATCGTTCGCTCGATTTCGATTACATTTGAAATTCCATTTCAACTTCAAGTACATAAATTCAAATTCACAATTTCGATCGACTTCATTTCAAATTTACATTCATTTCAAATTCGCCAATTCAATTCAGATGGTTATTTTTAACCCGAGTGCCCAATTCAACGATCTTAATTCATAACAAATAAACCAAATCCGATTTCGATCATTTCAATTTATTCAAATTCCCACTTCGATATTTATTTTAAATTCAATACGTTGAATCCCGAAGCAACATTCAATTTCAAATCATGCTCCCATTTCGAATATTCAATTTATAACAAACTTTGAATTTTTCAATTCAATTTCATCGTTTCAAGATTTTAAATTTCAACAAATGTCGAGTTTACAATTCACCTTTAATTCAAATCAAGGCTGATTTAAAGTAAATCTCAAATCAGACACACAGTTCAATCTCAATACATTCGATAAAATCATTTTCACTTATATTTAACCTTAATTACAACCCAAAATTATTTCCCCTTTTTATTTGCATTTCAAATTTCAAATTCAAAGGAAATGAATTATAAAACATTTCTTATTGTCGTTAAACAATAAATTTCAAAATTCATGGTTAAACAAATATATTTAACCAACCAGTGTCCGTATATAATTTGCTATCCTATGGCCAAGTGATTTAAATTTAATTTCTCGATATTCGGGATGGATCTATCATTTCAATCCAAATCGGGGTCACAGAGGTTTATCATTTCACTCTGTGTTCTTAATTCATTTTATCGATAAATCCCGGGTTTATTCGATGCCCGCAACATCAAGGGTAATTGGGATTTATCGTCACATGGGCACACCACATCATATACTGAATGACAGAACAATTCAAACAATACACCTTCAGTAATCAAGTAAACAGACGCATCCATCACAAACATTCATTCGAACAGTAAATCTAATCACATACTGGTTGACAGGTGTCGGAGTTTTCAAATTTGAAATTTAAATTAAATTTAAATAACCAATTATCGATTATTATTGCATGTAACACACTGGCATATCAATTTCAAGCAATCATTCACCAAATCAAACACAACCATGTAAACAATTTATTCCATACATTAATTCGATAAATATGGGATAAATTTAGTCTTACGTGAGTAAAGAAACACTCACCTTCGGGTTTCAATTTGAATCAAGCGTTCAGAAAGGCCCAAAATTTGACAGTCTCCAATGGCAGTGAAATTAGTGCCAAAACGTCCGCAACTCCGCCACGATCCCAACGCAACAAACCGTTCGTAAATCCGAGTTTGTATGAAAAAGATATCAGTGTTTTTCTATACGGATTTTAAAATATATAAATTAATTAAACCATTCTCTCACCAATTAACACAGCGACACGTCATCCTCTTCATTCAACAACTCCCGCTCCTTTTGCTACAGTACCGAACGCGAAAATGAACCCAATGGCCAGAACTTTGACCACGCCATACCCCTCCATCCGACCGCCAGAAGGGCCGAAACCAACTCCAATCGACAGGTGGTCCTCCGGCGCTTCTTCACTGACATCGACGGACCCTCCGGCGGCCTGAGGCGCCTCCGGCGATTCCAAACCCGAAATGGGTTTTCTGGCTTTAAATGCAAATTCCCGGTGATTTACTCCAAGGTAGAACCTCCAACCACCTCCGCTGAACTCGTGAGGACCTCCTCTTCAAAACCCAGAAGCCGGATTCGTCGATTGAAGCCTAGATCGAAAAACCCCAATTCAAACCCTAGGGTTACGAATTTTCTCAGCTTTGACCGCGAATACCGGTCGATCCGCTCAATGCATGTTGAAACGAACTGCAGATCTGTGATCTACTCGTCGAGATCTTCAGTTTGATATATAATTCGATGGGTTTTGGGAAGATTTTATTTTTGAGCTATATTTTGATTTTAAATTAAAATTAAATAATTTTCAGCCATGGATGGAAAAATAGAAATGTGGAGATAGAGAATGGGCTGATGTGGTGGAGATTGGGCTTGTATATATATAAATATAAGGTCCAGACACATTAACACACACAGTTATCGCATATCCAAATTCGAACGTACATTTTTACATTACCGGGCCCACATACTGACCCCGAAAAATCCAGAAAAATTATTTTTGGTTATGTTTCGATGATACGATTCCAACGAAACTAATTTCGTTGAATTTCGAGACCGTTGGAAAAATGGCCTTTTTCGGGTCGATCCAATTTAACTGTCAACTGACAAAACGCGTTTTCACTTGCCACGCTCACAGATTAATTCGAAAAATTCCGAAAATTGAAACCTAGCAATAATTCGACATTCCGGATCCAATGGCGCCAGTTTCGTCGAAAACAGAGGTCGTTTGAATAATGGCTATTTTACAGGCCTTTATATATTCTATAGCGACTATTCTGAATTTTCATTTGACCATAACTTTTGATTTCCATTACGGAATTTCGATTTTTCGGATTCGTTGGAAAGATATTATCAAGCAGGTTCAAATATTTCTTGTTTCGCTAAAATCCGATTTATTTTGAATCCTGTGCAGTCGATTGAACTTTGAAATCAATTTTCAAACTGCCTCGCCATTTCAGGCTCGTTATATAATTAAAATAAATTTATTCGTTTTTACTTCGATTATAATAATTTTTTCGTCGTTATTATTTGAAATAAATCACTTTAAATATTCGAAATTCTCTAAATTAGCCAAAATGACCTTTTTCAAATTGGTTCGGGTTTTCAGGTCGTTACAAAAGAATTCATCAGATATTGGATTAGTAATATCCAATTAGAATGACTCGTTAGAGATAGGATCAGTAGTATCCTAGAACGAGTGTGAAGAGTATATTTTTTCAAATGAAAACAATTTTGTTTTGAAATTTAAATCGTTTTATACGTATTTGATTATTTATTTATTTTGAATTTGGACAATCGAGTATATAAAGATTTCGCGTATACGCGTCATGAACGTATATTCGAAGTTTTAATATACTAGATAGATATAGAATCACACTCTAGTCGCCCGAAGATGATTTTACTGATGACTATATAGCATCAGTAGTGTGTGTTCGAGTTTCGAAGGTGTGATTTTCTATATATTTCCATTAAACTGGTGTGAGAACCAAAACTATATAGATAAATTTATTTGTTGTGATTTGGCATCAAAAACATGATTTTCTGTATATATATATCAAAATTATGAATTTGAAACGTTAAATTCACTAATTGATTGATGATTGTGTTGTTTGTTTATTTGTTTGACAATTTTGAACCATTATGCCTAATTGAATCAAATATTGAATTGTATTGAAAGTTGGTCGCATTTGCTTGCATATACATATACTTACATTGAACAGGTCATAGCAAGGAGACTAGAGCAGAGAATAAAATTTGTTTGCCCGACAAATAGGTACATGTTTACTAATAATTTACTGTTTTGTTTGGGTGATGATGATTTTATGAGCCTATTGGCTAGCCGCTTGGCTTTTTCTTTTTCTTTTTGAGATCAGAAGGCCTATATGGCAATTTCGGGATTTTCCCGTGCTCCCCGTACAAAGGAGGTTATGGCGAAATTTTTCGAAAATTTAGGGTGTTAGCCAAATTTTTGAAGAATTTGGAAATTCTCAGAAACTGAAAAGTTGGAGAACGGAAGCCAGAATGAACGTATAGTTGATTAATCAAACCACTTTCGACTTTGTTCCTTTTCGGGGACGAAAAGTTTTAAGTGGGGGAGATGGTAATAACCCGGAAATGCGAGCCAATTTAAAATTTTTATTTTGGTAATTTTGGCGAATTTTGAATATTTAAAATGAATTATTTTAAATAATATCGACGAGAAATTTATTTTGAATATAATTAGAACGTATATATTTATATACGTCGTCGTTAGAATATAAATAATTATATATAATTATAAATGGAATTGAAAATGGCGCGGTAGTTCTATAATTCGATTTCAAACTTCAATTGAATGTACCGGGTGCAAAATAAACCGGATTTTAGTGAAACCAAAAACATTAGGATCTAATTGATAATATCTTTCCAACGAATCCGAAAAATTGAGATTTCATAGCGGGAATCAAAAGATATGTCCAGTTGAAAATTCTAAATAGTCGCTATGGAATTCAGGCCCTTAAAAATGGGAATTTTGCAAACGACCTCGGATTTCGACGAAACCACTTTTGTTGGGTCCGTGATGTCAAATTATTGCTAGATTCCAAATTTCATAATTTTTCGAATCAATATGTGAGCGTGGCAAAGGAAAACGCGTTTGACCAGTTTCAGTTGATTTTAATCGACTGGAAAATGGCCATTTTTCCAAAGGTCTCAGAATTCGACGAAACTAGTTTTGTTAGGGTCGTATCGTCAATACGAAGCTAGAAAATATTTTTCAGGAATTTTTAGAGTTCGTATGTGACCCCGGTAAATTGAAATGCGCGTTCAAATTCAATATATAGAGTTATATGTTGATTTTGACGGAAACTGATCGAAACGGTCGAATCAGCTTGCGATGCATATCCCATTGTGTTCGGAATGGGGGTAAAACGCCATAGACGACAGGCGGGGGGCCTCGTTTTGAGGTCGTTTGAAAAAGTCATCTTTTTGAAGTTAAAATAATTAAATAAAAAAAAATTCGTTTCCCTCTTCCCCTTAATCCCTTTCTGCCCCCCCCCTCTTCCAAATTGATTCAGAAAAAAAGAAAAAAAAGCCGGAGCGCGGCAGCGCCGAGCCCCCACCGTCGATGAGCCGCCGCCGCCCCCTCTTCTTCTTCCCCGACCTCCTCCTCTCCTCCACCGCCATCAGAGGCCGCGCGAACCCCCCCTGCCTTCTCTGTTCAAACCCTTACCCACATCGAGGAACACCCATCGCGACAGGCCTCTGCCACCGCCACCCTCCTCCCTTTCCCCCTTTCTTCTTCCCTCCCTTCAGTTTAAGGAGCGGCGCCCCCCCTTTTCCCTCCCACTTCCGCCACCAGGCCGCCGCCTCTGGCCAAACACCACCCCGACCTCCTCTTGCAACCGACGCACAGCACCCCATCCCCTCAGAAGGAAATGAAAGTGAGTTTTTATTTAACTTTGGTTTTAGTTTTCAGTTTTAATATGGAATGACATTTTAAAATTTTGATTTTTATTTAAAACTATGAATTTTATTATAAAAAGTTTGAATCTTTACATAGGAAAAAGTTTGAATTTTTATATAGAAAAGGCTCGGATTTTTATTCGTATGAAAGCGTAGTAAATCTGAGATTTTTAAAATAGAAAAGATTGGATTTTTAAAATTGTAAAGATAGGATATTTAAAACTGTAAAAGTAGAATTTTTAACACTGTAAAGCTTTGATTTTTAGTTGGAGGAAAATATGATCTTTGTTCATATAAAAATATAATTTTTATAATATAGAAGGGGTATAAAAATATAATTTTTATATTATAGAAGGAGTAAAAATATAATTTTTATATGTGTAGTAAGATAAAAATTCGATTTTTATATATTGAATAGCATAGTAAAAATTCGATTTTTATATATTGAATAGCAAAGTAAAAATTCGATTTTTATATATTGAATAGCATAGTAAAAATTCGATTTTTATATATTGAATAGCAAAGTGAAAATTCGATTTTTATATATTGAATAGCAAAGTGAAAATTCGATTTTTATATATTGAATAGCAAAGTAAAAATTCGATTTTTATATATTGAATAGCAAAGTGAAAAATCGATTTTTATATATTGAATAGCAAAGTGAAAATTCGATTTTTATATATTGAATAGCGAAGTAAAAATTCGATTTTTACATATGTAGAGAATACGGGCAACGAAGGTGATGAAAAGGCGGGAACGATGAAGATTTCTATAAATGAAGTGTCGTGAAGTTGGGATAGCTTTAGGTGAGAATTCTCACTCTTCAATTTCTTTTTCTAGTTATATATATATATATATATACTAGGATGCAGACGGTGTTTAGTAGCACCCGACACCCGTCATCTACAGACCATGGATGGCTTGTTTGTTAAATTGTTTGGTTGTGTAGTTGGTTAGTTTATTTGGTTTGAATTGTTTGGTGAAATGAAATGGATTTGATGGATGTGTGAATGGCGTGGGCCTTCACTAGACCGGGGATAAGGCTAGGCCTCGTCCCGTTTCTAGTATCGTGCCGTTATGCCGCCGAAATTTTCTAAAATAAGTTAGAGAAATAAAAATACCATTTTTACTTTGTAAAGGGACTAAATAGAATTTCATTTGTTGAAATAAAATAAAATATTTATATATTTAAAAATATTTTATCGTTAAAAATATAATTTTTAACGTGATTGTGAATAAATGAATATTTATAAACGAATCGACCGATTTGTTTATATACACTGATTTGACTGATGGATTGGGACGATAAATTTTACACATCGCCCAACTGCACAAATAAAATCTGTGTTTGATTGTTTGAAACCCCACACGGGTATTGGGACAAATTACGGCATACACTAATCCCAATAATTAGTTGTATGTCGATCGATGGATTGACAGACTGTTATAAGCGTTAGATATCTATATTTGATGCTTATACAGTGTAGTGCACTTTGAATGATGGTTGATTATTTATCGTTGCTATTATATGCATGTGTTGTATGGAATCCATATAATTAACTTTATATGGTAATTGATTGGGCCTCATTCCAATTTAGAAGGTAAAGAATATTATAAAATAAAGGTTCATGTGTTGACAGTACTCATCCGTTGAGATTAGTCATGTGTTGAACGAAATATTTTAATAATCAAATTTACATCTTTATCAATATAAAATAAAGGTTCATGTGTTGACAGTACTCATCCGTTGAGATTAGTCATGTGTTGAACGAAATATTTTAATAATAAAATTTACATCTTTATCAATATAAAATAAAGGTTCATGTGTTGATAGTACTCATCCGTTGAGATTAGTCATGTGTTGAACGAAATATTTTAAAAATAGAAATATTTGAAATAGAAATATTTTGATAATAAGAAATATTTGAAATAGAATATTTGAAAATAGAAATATTTGAAATAGAAATATTTTGATAATAAGAAATATTTGAAATAGAATATTTGAAAATAGAAATATATGAAGCCGTGTTGATTAGATTGACGCCATTTTGACGTGAATGATATTCATATCGATTTTATTCATTTTAAAATGAATATTGAAAAGTGATTTCGAAATCGAATATTTTGAAATGAAATTTGAATTAAATTGAATAGAAAACCAATTTGAATTGAATCGAATAGAAAACCAATTTGAATTGAATCGAATTAAATAGAGAACGAGTTCAAATTGAATAGAAAACGAATTTGAATCGAATTAAATAGAGAACGAGTTCAAATTGAATATAAAACGAATTCGAATTGAAAACGAATTCGAATTGAATTGAAAACGAATTGAAATGAATTCAAATTGAATTGAAGTTTGAATCGAATAGAAATGAATTTTAAAACGAATTTATAAGGAAAAATTCAATTTTGATTTGAATTGAAATGGAAGTTAAAAATGTTTTTGAAACAAATTCAAAACTATTTATAAAATTCGTTTTAAATAGAAATCGACGAAATATATATTATATATACATTATATAATGGCCTGAATAGAACGCGCCGCGCCGCGGCAGTTCGTGAATTTCGACCATTAACTTCGAACGGACATTACGGGAGATCCGACCGTCGGATTCTCCTAAAACTAGAACCGTTGGGTTCGTATCGAAAAGAGCTTTCTAACGAATATTAGAAATTTGAAATCTAACGGTTGGATTTGGAGATACGTCCAAATCAAATTTGGAAAAGGTCGCTGTAAGTGCAGTTCGATGGCCGTTGATGGAAATCGACTGTACGGGCCTTGATAAAATTATTAAAAATAGTAATAATTAGTGTAAAATCATAAGAAATGGGTTGGGAAAAATAGGGATGAAAAACTCCATATTTGAAAAGATAAAAATAGATTTTTATCGAAATGAACTAGTTTTGAACTGAAATTAAAACCCATTGATTTTTAAATAAATAAACTGGATTTGAAATGGGTTTAAATAGAATTGATTCATGGGTTTATCGTGAACTGTGTTTTAAATAACACTAGTTCTTTAACCCGATAATCAATAGAATGTGATTTGGGTTTGTCGTGAACTGTGTTTTAAATAACACTTGTTCTTTAACCCAGCAAAAGGAGTTTTAACGAATCTGCAATTAAATTGAAATGTGAATTGATAATTTAAATTATCAAATTTAGAAAGTGAGCGAGGATGGAGTATCACCAGTTTTGCTCCAAAGCGATAGTTAAATCTTTAATTAGATTTGAACGTGAAATGGTAATTAACGATAACACCACGGTGTTAGATATGGAGTATCACCAGTTTTGCTCCAAAGCGATAGTTAAATCTTTAATTAGATATGAACGTGAAATGGTAATTAATTTTACCGATAACACCACGGTGTTAGATATGGAGTATTACCAGTTTTGCTTCATGGGATGAATAGGTTGGGATTGGGAAATAAAATAAATAATTACTTCGGTGTGGTTCGCTAATCTCGACTAGTTTAGAAAACCATAATTTGGTTTGAAATGACATCCAAAGGAAGATTAAAGGATAAATTTTAAAGAATTTATCTTGGATAATAATGGGAACCTTTCCCTATGAATGTGAAATTTAGAAACTAACTGTCGGTTGGCTAAGCAGAATGGTTTTCTGGATATTGATCTGATGTTGGTTTCGGCCTTCGGGGTTAATATTTGAGGAATTATTCTCTTGATTAATTTACGGTTAGTGACTAATGAATTGGAATGAGGCGTATGTTGTGTTTGTGTAACATTTGTTTTTAATATACGCGGGTTGTTCGGAAAGGCCGGGTTTATACCCATTCTGAATAACCGATTCGACGATAAGTCGAAGATGAAGACGGTGGTTGAAGACCGGAAGTCTTCACATCGTTTGGATAATTACTGAACATCCTGATTGGGCTGTACACCCAAGAGGATGGAAATAGTTGGTGGTCGTCCAGACGTACTTGGAGATGGATGGATATGCGAGGAAAGTGTCTCCGGTTTCGTTCAGACCCAGAACGAACTTGTAAATGGATTGTGTGTCTGACATTGGATTTTATTCTGTGTTGATTGATTTCTGTTAAATATATATTGGCGGCGGAGAATTTATTCTCTTGCTTAACGCCCTTCTCTGAGACGTACGAACTTAGAGGTTATATATCGATAGATATCAATCACATGGCATGAATTGCCTGTGTGGCACGCTGAGTTGCATAGATCAAGGCTTCTGTTGAAAAGCAAAGTCTTGTGGTTGATGATCAAAGCACGCCTACGTGGCAGCTTTGTGTATAACGTGAATTCGCGAGCCTCACACCTCGGTATGAGTCAAAAACGGGATACAGACTGCAGGGAGAGCACGACGTTTCTTTCTAGCTTTGGTGGTGTCAGTGACTTACCAGCCCTGACATTTATATACTTTTTACCTTTGTGGTTGTTGGATGAGGCGCCTCGATTTTAGGTCTGTAAGGACTGGGAAACGTGTGTTCAGGAATTGCCAATCCTCTAACGTAAGTGAGGACCGGGCCTGAAGATCCAGGGTTGCCCAGAGTGCGTAGCCCTGAGACATTTGCTAGAGTGTCTCGAACGCGGAGAGGAGCTTGCCCCTTGCCTCGACTCATGACGGAAATCCAATTTCCAATACGTGCATTTCGGTTTTATTTGTAGAGCCTAGTATGGCGACATAGTGGTATGGGGCACTTATGCCGTCTATGATTTATATTTATGATTGAAATTGTTTTGACACTATACACTTATTATAGTATCAAATGATTTGTTTTAAACGTACCAAGCATGTTTGGCTATTATAAGGGAAAACCCTATCCTCCGGCTTGCGTTGCATTGTGTGATGGGACCTGGGTCTTATAATAGCTTCATTTTTCGAAAAAGCATTGCGTTGTTTATTCTATGCACTGGTATTCTTGGGAGGAAACCCGTTCCGTGTTATACGGCGTGGTCCCTTGAATTACTCTCTTTTAAAGTAAAGCATTAAATAACTGTTTTAGTTCTCACACCAGTCACATGACTGACTTGGAGTTTATTGTTTTAACCTAAACTCTGGGTGCCCCTATTTTCGACACGGGCAGCTAGTAGTTTTGGTTTTGCAGATTTATATTCACAGGATCCTTATTTACAGCTGGAACGATGCTCGGAAAGCTCTGTATCCGTGCATTACTAACAGTTGTGTTTTATATTGTTTTTCCGCTGCTATGTAATTTATTGTAATCTCTGGTATTTATCGAATGTAATTTATTCATTTATACTCTGTATATTCTTGTATCTGATGGAATTGTTGTAATAAAAATGAAATGTTCTTCCGTCTGCGTTCTGATTTGTCTTGTCCTCACAGTAATTTGTTCTTTCTCATCTCTTCGGAGCCCGGGGAAGTTCGGGTGGCTTCAAGTGTAAAATTCAAGATTCAATAAATTACTCATACAAGATTATCATTTTCAAATCTAAGAAGTGTGTGACTCAAGATATCGACAATTTCAAATGATTTAAAAAAAATCAAGTATCCAAGCCAAATGATCATGATTTAAAAATGAGTTTCAAGATGCAGCACAACAATCCATACCAAATGATTTTCAAATCAGAATAGCTAAGCCCATCAAAAAAACAATGAAATTATCACAACTGAAAAATTAGTAGTATGTTGTAATGAGTGTTGTTTTTCAAATCTCTCCAAAATGAATTAGAAGAAACTCGTGAAATTTCATTAGCTTTTCAGATCGTAAAAAATTAGAATTCTGAATAACAGTGTTCAAGATATGATAAGAATACTTCATCACCGTTAGAAATTCGGGAATAAGAAAAAAAAAATTTCAAAAGGATTGCAAAATATTTACAATTTCAAAATCAAGATATGGAAATCATCAAAATATGGAAGTTTTATACAAATGAATCTAATTTCCAGAAAATCAAGAATTTTGCAATCTGAAGTTAAGAAGATCAAAAAACGTCAAAAATAGTGTGGTAGTGTCAAAAAAATTCAATATTAACAGAAAGAAAGGCTAACAAGAAGAATAGAAGGGAGAATAAAAATATTAGAGGAAAAATGAGTTTAGAGATCATACCTGATTTGAAAGTGACGACGTTGATTCTCTAACTCGATGATCATGGCTAAGGAACACTAAATGATTCAAAAATATGGAACAACTTGAATTCAGTTCCTCTTTGCAAAGTTGTTCCTTAACCTTCTTCGGTACCTAAATTTTTATGGGATTGAGTGACCTAACAAATGTTGTTTTATCACTCACAATTTCATTCAAACATTTTGGTACCAAAACTTGTTTGTACAATAATCCATTAGCATCCACTAAAGTACACTTAGGAACCCAAATTCATTTGATCTTTCTTGAATTCAATTTATTTCCTTTTAGGATTCAAAATTGTTTAAATGGATTGTTTCTAAACAACTTTTCATTTTGTTTATGATTTGAAACCCTTTGAAAATTTTAAAGTTCAATTTTCAAATCGAAATTTTCAAAGTTATTTGAAGGATTTTTAAAATCATTGGAATTTCATTTTCAACTACATCAATTTTTCCAAAGCCGAGTCCACACTTATTTCCCATATAAAATTGGTTCTTCAACCATATATTTAACAAATTTTCTCCATTAGAAAATTTATTCAAAGTTGATTTAAGTCATTGAATCTTAGATTTAAGATCACTGTTTTCTTTCATTAAATCTGAACAACGATTATTAGCGATCTTTATTACATCGTTTCTCTATGGCTACTCTCGATTATATCATGTATCAATTCTGGAAATTTTAGATATTATCTTATCTTATAAAAAGGTACTTATGCCAGTAGTGCAGATTTGTAACTATTTCCACATCAAAAACAAGAAGACATGCCATTTCTTTTGAGAATATTTAGACAATTTCTATTATGACTGTTCACCTGAAAAACTAAAAAATTCATTGCAAGTGAAAAAGGCAATCGATGTAGACACAAATACAAACACGCACACATATACACACACATACGCATCTGCACATATATGTATATGTATATGTATATGTATATGTATGTATGTATGTATGTATGTATGTATAGTGCAACATGTATGATATGATCAACACATGATCAAGGTCAAGAGCACAAAGGCAAGTGATAGCATACAACTCCAAGCTTATGCCAACAGATGTTTAAAAAAGTGGACCAATGTATCCAATACTCAGATTCAAGAATGCATTGAAACATTCATCACAAATTCACAAGAAAAACACAACCTAGGAACAACAATCACATAAGCAATGAAATTCACAAGAGTGTGCAAAGTGGCATGCACAATAGTGGTCCAATTTTACAGCTCCACAGTTTGCAAATATACATGACATGGAAGATCACATGGGAATAAATGTACACAAGCACATGGTTCAAGAACACAAAAGTACCCACGTACATAACTCAGGTTAAAGACACATTCGACACAATAACATACACATGGAGCAAGACAATATGTCTCAGAGAGTATGAATGCTACAGCAGTCCAGACACCTGTACACCTATCACAAGAAACACATACAGTAAAATGGAACAATTTTTTTTTCATTCTAACAGATATAATTATTTTAAATTTTATTTTCCTTAGAATTGTTTCCCATCATATTTCTTGACTTGGTCTAATATGTATATACATCTATTTGTGTCTAGATTGCTTGTGATATTCATAGTGATTCACTGTAAATACCACAAGGCAGACTATATAACTTTTGTCTGCATATCAGTCTCAACACATCTTTAGTGGTGTGCTGATCAAGACTAGACTCAACTCACAATTATGGTCTGCTGATCTTAGCCAGCCACGACTCATCGTATAGTGGTCTGCTAATGTAAATAGAAAATATATTTGCACATGCATAATACATGTATACACATACATATGTATACATACACATATTTATAATGTGTAGAAGAAATATGATTAAACATCGGTACAAGTGCACAATTTTCAGACCAAAACAAAGAGTATGCACAAGTACCAAAGACAAGTTCACCAGCAAAATCAAGTTCAACTAGAGCTTTAAGGTCAAATAGAAATGCCAAACAATAGCATACAAAAGGCCATGGGATCAAGAACACAACAACATATTAGGGACAAGAATCAATGATACAAGGCAGTCAACATAGGTCACTACACAAGCCCAGCATCAGCCAACATATCAAAGTAAGATGATGGCAGCAACACATGGATCAGTTTCAGGGAGCAACATCATGAGGACATAGACACAAAACAAAGTGGCATACTCATGTACACAGAGCTCAAGACACACATATATACATACATGATTGTATGTATACACATGGAGGTCAACATGAAATTTACAATCTGATGCATTCATATGACTCAACAGTTGTAAAACAAATTCATGCAGTTCCCATACATGCCAAGATAAACAAGATGGTGCAACATTGGGACTGCATGTGTACACAAAGGTTCAACACTCAAAGCAAAGCTCGGGTTAGTTCTATATGACAATAACAACACTGCCAAGTGCACAAGAACAAAGCATAGCATAGTACACAAATGTGAATGCACACATATATGGTGCAAGTACAAAAGTAGAGCACAAGGAAAAACTGGGAAAGTATGAATAAAATATGGACAAGTAAGCAGTATGGGTTAGGAAGTGCACAAATAACAATGTCATATGAAGCAAATATAGCAGTGACATGGTCACAGTAGAAAGCATTTCAGAGTGCACAAAAGAATCATAGTGGAGCATTGTACACAAGTATGTATAAAAATGCATACCCAATAGCATGTCTACCACAAATGCATTCAGGTGAAGCTTGCCACATAAGCATGTTGTATGGGACAACTGTCTATGAATACACAGGTGCAACAAACATGTAGCAGCAAGGTCAAATAAATTACTAACAAGCAGTGGCAACAGAAAGACAAAAGTAATGTTGTAGCTAGTTGATGGCAAGAAACAATCAAGAGAACAGTGTCACAGGCATAATGCAATGATCAGTGAAGACACGCTCATGAAAGTGGAATGAAATGCACAAGACAGTACGCAACAAAAAAAGACAATGAAAAAAGCTATCAGCAATACATAACAAATGCAATGAACAAGTGTAGCATGTTGAATTTTCTATGGCAGAATCAAATGTAAGCATCTGGTCTTATTAGTGATGATAAATCCAAAGTGGCAGTAAATGAATACAAATGCAACAATTTATTTATTGGTTCGAATGGTTCCAGGAAGTAAACAAGACAGAGCCTTAATTAGTAAAAACATGTACGAATTACTTTTACTAGTTCAAAACAAATAAGGAAATATATCAAAGAAAAAATTTTGTAAATATTTTTTGAATCAGTCAGGTACTTCACACGCAAGAACAAGAGTTTATTTTCGGAGAGAGGAACATTTCAAGCATTTCAGAAATTCATGCAAGCACTATTTTAGCCAAGAAAATCATACGAAGTTTTCATAAATCATTCGAGCAATCACGCATGCCAAAGCTAAGAAAATCAAAGGGGGAAACTCATCCAAATTTTCGGACCAAATTAATGGTGAAATCAGAGAGATTTTAGGGTTTCTATATTGTATAAATTATACCATTTTCATCATTGATAAGCATCGAAAAACGACAAGCAATTTATTCAAGCGTCAAGAAACGAATCAAAAAACGCTCATATTGTTTTTGGATCGCAAGTCTAGATCAATCGTCCAAGAACTACAAAGAATCAAGAGTTCAATTTCAATCAGAAGAGTCACAATTTGGTTTGGGATATCAAAACCCTAAATCCAATTTCAGCCGCCAAAGTTTTGAAGACAATAATTTTTCAAATGAAAAATGGAGGTCGGCTATATTATTCTTACATAAGGGGTTTTTGTTTTTAGTTGCAATTTCTTTTGTAATCGATCCATATAGATTTCTTTGTTTTCTATAAACTAGGGTATCTAGCTATAGGATTCATAGTTAAGGTTTACGAGTTATAGGTTTGTAACTCAGTAAAATTCGATCTTGGAAATAAAGATCAGTGTAGGTTTTTGAGCGTAGGATTAGAACAGTTAGGAGACGTTATCCGAGTTTATAGGGATTTTGTAAGAATAGATATTGTTTCAATTCTAGTAAAAACCTTTCGGAATTCAGGAGTAGGCAGGGTTTTCTGAAGCTGAGTAAAATATGTGTCAATTACTTTCTACATTTATTTACTCTGTTATTATTTGTGCTGTGATAATTTTTATTTTCCTTAAAACTGCAATAAACACTACTCACCCCCGTCTAGGGTAAATCTAGATCCAACATGTGGCATCAGAGCAGGTATTTTTGACTTTAGAGTATATATCTCCTAAACTGTGATTATTCTAGTTGTTAGTCTAGCGAGGTTTGTCCAGTAATATTCCAACTATTTTCAAGGGAACAAATTTTTTAGTTTCAAAATCAAAAATTGAATTCTATTTAAAATCTATTAATTCTGAATATTGGAATATTATTGAAAATGTGGGTGATATGCTAGATAAGAGGAATAAAGTTATCAATGCTCATGTTATGCATATTATTTATTCTTATCTTAGTAATAATCAGCTTAATCATATCTCCCACTATATAACTACGTAGAACATATGGAAAACCCTCAATGCAAAGTATGGATGAAAAACAACTGCTCCAAACCTTCAGAGGTCAACTCCAATTCAGATTTGTGCTTAACAAGTTTTAAGATGAAAATTCAGATGGATCAGATGATGGAGACTCAACAGAAGATGAGACAGGAGATTTCTCATATGAAGATTTAGTTTATCTTTATAATGATTTAACTAAAACTGTTGATAGTCTCAAACCGAAAAATAAAACTATGAAATATGAAATCATGAGTTGATCCGCAAAATTGATGTTTCAGAATTAAAAACTGAAAACGTCAGAAAATTAGAAAATGCCAATTGCAAAAATTGTTTAAATCTAAAAATTGACTTAGCTCATCTCGATATAAATTTTTAAAAACCTTAAATTGATATATGATTTTAAAAGTAAACGAGACGAAGCTAGAAAGTAAAAACAAATTTTTACAAGAGGAATTGGAGAATTTTAACACAACTAAAAATTCCAAACATGAAATTGCTGAAAAGGAAAATTTGTTGAAAACTAAATCAATTTTTAATGAGAAATCTAGAAATTCAAAGAATTTGAAAACTTGAGACTGAAAAATGCAAGCAATTTGAGCTTGAAATTTCGGAGTCCAAAGCTAAAATTAAAATGCTTGAAGACGAAAATTTGGTTTAGAAACAAACTAATTTTGAAAAAGGTTTCTGTGACAGGTATGTAGATGTCTGGACTAAATCTGAAGTAAACTAAAGACAAGTGAGTCAATGGGTGTGAATATAGAACTATATATATTTGTATATGAGAGAGTGAATGTAATTGAGTGAATATGTAGTGAGGAACTAATGTATATGAAATTGAATGTATTACATCAGTGGAATGTACAGTAGTGGAGTTAGAAGTTTGTACTATTCAAATGTTTAAATAAAATATTATATTTGAATAAAACACTGTTTGAATTATAAATTCTTGTCCAATAGTATTCTTATTCAAATATAAATATTTATTTCTATATATGATGTAGTATAGAATGACATGGTTACAAACACATTTATATATTATAATATATATGTTTGTTATCATCAAACAAAAATCATATTGTTATATACAACATAGGATACAATTAAGTTTAGAGTTGATCAGTGAATGAGAGGGAAACTAAAAATGAATCTGATAGACTCCTATTCATAGTCAAATATTATTTGAATAATGGAAATGCTTATTTCGACCAATTAGCACTACTTTAAATGTAACAGTCTGACTTTTCGACCGCTTCAAGCCGGTAATTAAACCAGCTCGAAACGACAAATTTTTATTTAGCTTATTGGCTTTAAACAGAATCAAATACATAAAGCTAAATAACAATCTTTCGTTTTGAGCGGTTTGAGTTGGTCTAATTACCGGCTTGAAGCGGTCGAAAAGGCGGACTGTTACATTAAATCTGGCCAAAGCTTTTTAAACTTAAAGTTGTTTTTTTCTTTCTTTCAAATAACTGATCTGCTTTCTTAATATGACCGCTCTTACCATCCCAAAGCAATGAGAAAATTTAGAGCATCTAATTTACTTTTATCAAAAGTTATGGCCAAAACAAGACATTTCAAGGATAAAATGGTCATTCAGCTAAAATTATGGACCTGTAAAATATCCTAGAAAACCATATCCTAAAATTTAGAATGAAACACCATGTAAGATTCATATAAAATTATTTTATGATCATTTGATATGTAAATTGCAGATCATTACAAGGATACTATATTTCAACAGCATATATGCTATATTATTCTATAATTTAACATACTGAATAAAATGTACGATGTTTCAAGTATAGAAATGTTATATGTAAAGATCTTTCGATTTTGCAATTTATGCATGTTGCTTTTCATCTAGGAATTCTATTATTAACCGTCAATTTTGTTATCTCAGTTATTTAATGTACATAATGCAGATGGACTCCTCCAAAGATGCCTCCACTATAGCCTCAGCATCCTCAATCTCCTCCCTGAGCTGCTCGACCTCTCTTTGATGCTCGACCCTTATCTCGTCCCAACACTTCTTTGTTGCATGCCTTAACGGCCTCTTTGTCCTTCTTGGCCACCTCCAGGAGCCTCCGTAACTCGGAATTCCCTTTCTGAAGCCTTTGAGTCTCCTCATTCTCAGTTTTTAGCCTTTGGTTCTCCTTTACCAAGGCTTCGTTGTCCGTTTGAAGCTGGTCCTGCTCTGAGTTCACTTTTTTAAGTTTTGTTTTGTCGGTTGTCTCCGAGGCCACGGTGTCTTTTAAAGTTCTCTTTATGTGTTGTGCCTTTCTTTCCAGCTTCTTATACTTCTCATCCAGTCCATTTTTTTCGACAACAGAGAGTTAGCATATAAACGTGTTTCTCAAATGCACGGAAATGGGTACAACCTAAAGAATTATCTTACGCAATGCCTCGTCCCAATTTCGGACACTCAGATGCTCATGTCAAATTTTGCATCTCCACATTTTTGTTCTGAACCAGCTTCGAGACGTGCCCAGAATACTTCCTGAACTCTTCGACCTGGTAATAGGTGGCATGCATTTTCTCCCATACCCCATCGGTGTCCTCTCGGAGAATCGGGTTGATACCCGGAAACCATTTTATCTCATTGAAGTATTGTTTGGGGAATTGCTCTCTCAACGTCGCCTTCCTCTGTTCGACGGTGAAATCTGGAGCCTCGGACAATTCTGGCAACTATGCCCCTTATTTTGATACTACCTTCTTCCTCTTATATATAGGCGCCAAATCCTTTCTTTTGTTAGTGGAGACGGACGCTGAGGGTGGAATGTAAGGAGGGGTTGTTGATAAAGGCTACCTGTAACAACCCGTATTTTCAACAATCTATTATAATATAAATCAAGGCAGAATTTAATTATAAAATGTGAATCAAGGGAAACGGGCTATGCCATGGCGTTCGTCTCGGAAAAATACGCGAAATAGAGTCCGAGTTTTCGAAAAACGGAGTCCGTATGGCCCAGATATGGCCCGTCGAAGTTTTCTAAAAATTCAAAGTTTAAAAACAGATTTAAATTAAATAATTGGGCCAGCTGGGCCAAGGCGGGAAATATCCCGCCACAGTACCCAAGTCGACAGGCCTGTCGACTTGGGTGTCGACAGGGGCGACCAGGTCGACAGCCCTGTCGACTTGGCTGTCGACTGGGTCTTGGCGCCCAGTCTGCCTGGTGCACCATTTTGGGTTTTGTGTTGAGCTAGGGGGCCAGATTCGATTTGAAGGGCTTAGATGAGAACTAGGGTTTAATCCTATGGTCTATATCACTAGCCTAATCTATAAATAAGACCCTAATCTACCCTAAATCACTCATTATTCATCCTAGCAACTAAACTATGTCAAAATCAAACCTCTCATGGCCTCCACCCTCTTCATAAATTCCTAAATCAAATTCCTAAGAGATTTCCATGCATACAAGTATATTTAGGCTTGTATGATCCTCTTTAGCTTGCATTAAAGGCTTGATTCTCTATTGGTATCTTAAAGAAGGAGTTTTGATTAAGTTTGCTTGCATTTTTGGGGTTTTTGGTTGCATAAGGGTTTGCTTACATTTGCTACACTCATTTGAGTTCGCATAAGCATTGTAAGCCCTATTCCTTTCATACTTGAACTTTAAAGTTAATTGTATGATATGCAAGTTTCTATGATGTGTTGTGCAAGTTTCTTATGAAAAGTTATGCAAGTTTCTATGAAAAGTTATGCAAGTTTCTTATGATAAGTTATGCAAGTTTTTCTATGAAAAGTTATGCAAGTTCCTTATGATAGGTTATGCAAGTTTCTTATGATAAGTTATGCAAGTTTTGCTATGCAAGTATGATATGCAAATTGACAAATGTTATGCAAGTTTTGTTATGCAAGTTTGGTTTGCAAGTTGTCATAAGTTATGCAAGTTTGTTTATGCAAATATGATATGCAAGTTGTCATAGTTGATGCAAGTTTGTTTATGCAAGTTGTTTATGCAAGTATGATATGCAAGTTGACATATGTTATGCAAGTTTGTTTATGCAAGTATGTTATGCAAGTTTGTGATGGACATATGGTTCATGTTATCATGTTATGCATGCTTTTTGAGGCCTAATGCAAGTATATGAACATATGTATATTGCATATGCCACCATGTTGAATTTGTGGCTCCAACCATTCTTATGTCATGATTATGCCAAGTTCCCTCTTTCTATCCTTTATGCGCTATTGCGATGTGTAAGCGATGGGATTGCGTTTGGGGTTGGGTAAACTTAAAAGACATAAAAATATGAGCTTGGGAATTTACCTATTAAGTTAGGTCTACCCATTGGGAATTTACCTATTAAGTTAGGTCTACCCAATTGCTTGAAAATGTGTAATATGTTTTGGAAACATGATGGACATGACACTTAGAAAAGATAAGTGTGGCCAACTCGAGGTTGGGTTGAGTTTGTAGCGTAAACCTACCCGGAACCGACCGGCTTAACTAGTTGCTACAGACAATAGGACCCAATGTGAGAAGTTGGTCATATTGTACCTTGAACCCGAGGTTAGACCAAGTTGTGGTGTAAAGCTACCCGGACCCGCCCGGCTTAACTAGTAACCACAATAAGGTCTAATGTGAGAGGTTAAGGCGCACTAATTAATTAATGCCTCGTGATTAGGGTTAAGTCATGGACCGTTGGAATACTTAACCAATTTGGATATGGGGGATTAACGGGGTTAAGTTACCCTACACTTAACCAATCTGAACTCGGTAAATTAACGGGGTTAAGTTACCCTACACTTAACCAATCTGAACTCGGTAAATTAACGGGGTTAAGTTGAACTTAACCAATCCAACTCAGTAATTTGATAAGGCTGAGAACCAATTAGATATCTGGTCTGGATAAACTAACTTGATTGATAAAATTAAACGAACCTGTTTTGCGGATTTGTAGGACCCACATCAAGTTAGACAAGTCTGTAATCTGTTATCTGACCCGTTAATCTGAAGATTGATCGTCTGAACTTTGTATGTCTGAACTTTGTTAATAAGTTAATCTGAATCTGACAGTCTGGGGACACAAGGGGGGAATACTTGTGTCATCTGTTGTTTGGGACCCATATTAGTCAGTAACCCTTTCTGGTATCAACACTTTGACCCAACTGTAGGTAGGGTCCGGGCACGCTTACTGAACTAATTATAAGTGGTTCATTCTGATAATGGCGATGGGTGTTGATGGTGCGTTCCAACTGGGTCATGTGCGTGCATGGATCCCGGTCTGCCTCTGAGGATGTAAGACGCCGTGACATCTGTAAATATGTCTGTGCCAATTGGTTGCCACTTTAGGGAGTGATACACCCTGTCGTGGGACCGACACAGGGTATTTATGTATTAGGGAGCCGATCGCTTGGGTAGGGTTTAGGGTACACTTAACTCTGTCTGACTCTGTAGGTACCGTCTGTTTTGTTGGGTGGTAACACCCGTCTGTCTCTGCGTGGTACCGTCTGTTTGGGTGGTAAAGGCCCACTACTAGTGTACACCTAATTGTAGTACTCTGTTTCTGTATTCCGTTCTGTTAGGGTGGTAAAGGCCCATTATGGTTAGTATTCTGTTTCTGTACTCTGTTCTGTTAGGGTGGTAAAGGCCCATTATGGTTAGCATTCTGTTTCTGTACTCCGTTCTGTTAGGGTGATAAAGGCCCATTATTGTCAACACTCTGTCTCTGTACTTTACCTGTTAGGAGGGGTAAAAGCCCATTTTTTCCCAAACCCTACTTCTGTATGGACCATTCTGTTCCGTTCTGTTTTGGGTAACACCTAATACGGTTATACTAAGTATTGGTACCAAGAGATTGGATCTTGATTTGAGTCAAACACCTGATACTGGGCCAAGTGTAGGCCAAGGGTTAAATTCTGGATTATACAGGACATGTTAGAATGTTGGTGCACCCGTGGTGAAAAACCTTAAACCTGATTATGCGATGACACCGTTATCTGCCTTGTTAGTTAGTCAGCATGTTAGTATGTTTGTTATCCTTATGTTCATACTTGCTGCTCATGTCAGTTAACTTTATCAGTTTGCATTGATTGTAGTAGGGCTTACTCAGTCTTTTTGACTGACCTGTTTCTTTCGCCTCTTTTCTTCCGTTCCCCCCCCCCCAGGTTCTCAGGGAGGGAATACAGGAGCTTAGCTTGGATCTTTGCTGCTTTTCTTGGATAGCTCATGTATGCTTTGGTTTTGAGCTCGCTATGGTTTATCACTCTTATTTGGGGATAGTACTTATGTATTTCAGTTTATCAGATGATGGTTTTTTATCTAGACTTGTAATTTTGGGAAAATGACATTTGGATGTACCAGACTTGTGTTTTGAAATGGTTTAAAATCTTCCGCTGTTTTATCCATGTTATTTACTCTGTTTACATATATACATATGTTCTTGTTCTGCCTTGATATATTATTATGCATGTTTACCTGATTCAAACGCCCCTCCAAAGTCAGTGCCCTTGCAAGAGTGGTACTGGCGGAGGTGGGGTGTTACATTTTGGTATCAGAGCATATGGTTTACGAGAAGGAACAAAAAGGTTTTTAGAAAACTTTTTGAAAACTATTTTCAAAACAAGTATAAAGTATTTTCCAAAGAAAAGTCTAGTATTTTAAAAAGGCTATTCCCCAAAAAGCCATTAGCGTTATCCTTCGCTCCCTTGACCTAATCTTATCTACTCTTTCGTTTCAGTATGGCTGAGAATCTTGCCATCCCAGATGGAGTAAACGTACCACTCTGGTATAGGAGACTTCTAGACGCTAGGGCGGCAGCTGGCCCCGCAAACCCTACTCCCACTCCTCCTCCTGTAATTGAGAATCCTCTCCCTAATGTCCCTCCTCCGGTGGTTCCTATTCCTCCTCCGCCAGTTGCTGAGGCTCCTCTTCCCCCTCCTCCCCCTCAGCATCCTCAAGTTGAGTTCACGAAGGTTTGTAAGGACTTCAAGGCGATGGGAGGCAAGAATTTCCTAGGCACGGAATCTTTTGTTGAAGCTAGGAATTGGCTGAAAGACACGGAGGACTTGTTTGCTATCTTTAGGATTGATGACGAGAGGAAGATCTTATTGACAGTGTGGCTTTTGAAGGACGAAGCAGCCTATTGGTGGGAGGTCACCAATGGGACGAGGCCCGTCGAGACTTGGGCCGATTTGAGGGCTAGATTTGTGACCAAGTTTCTATCCTCTGCTGAGGCGAATTTACAGATGGAGAAGTTCATTGCATTAAAGCAAGATGATATGACTGTCAAGGAGTATGTGAATAAGTTTAATCAGCTGGCCCGTTTTGGTCTGGATATAGTAAACACTCCTGAGAAGAAGGCTCTCCGATTTGCTAGGGGGTTGAATGAGCCGCTGCAGGGTTTGGCGATGTCGCATATTCCGCATGGAGCTACTTTCGAGAGTTTGGTCGATATGGCTCTACTTCAGGGAGAGGGAAAGAAAGAGGTCAAGTCGAGTGACACTCAAGTAAAGAAGACTGATTTTCAGGGCAAAGGCAATCAAGGTGGTCAAGGCAGTCAGGGGAACCAGAGCAAGAAAAAGAAGGACGAGAAGTCTGGAGATAAAAAGGAAAAGAAGTGCTTTACTTGCGGGAGTTCAACCCATCTAAACAAGGATTGCAGGAAGAGGAAGGGCACTTGCTTTAACTGCGGAGAGATGGGGCACTTCACTAGGGACTGCCCGAAGAAGAAAGGGACTACAACGGAAGGAACGATGAATACTCGCATAGCGGGCGAATAGATTTGGGCTAGAATAATTTGTCTGTAGGATGTTTAATTCTCTTGTCTGATTTTCAGTATGAAACTCTTTTTCTGGTATTTTGATTCTGAATGGAAACTCAGTATTTTAATGCTAGTGTTGCTTCTGACCTGGTAATAGTCTCAAACTCCCTGAGAGTTATAACTCATCTGTTTGTGATAAATTGGGAAAATCTGTGACTATGACGAATACATTCTGGGTTTCTACCATGCTTGGTTTCCTAAGAATCATTTAGGGGAAAAATCTGATCTGAAATGGTATTCTGTAAGTATATGTGCCAAGTTTTGTTTTATCTGTACTCGCTCCCATCACTCGATTGTACCTTATGGAGATAGGAATCCTATGGATGCAAACATGTGTTTGAGACATGTTATGTTTGGTGGTTGCAAGTGGTTGCAAGTGTTTGCAAGTGATTGCTCGTGGATGCATTATACACGGTTAGGCACTAGATCGGCTCGCACACTCCTCATATTGCATATGCATGAGTGTTTATGCTTATTCATGGATGAGAAATTGTGTGTTATCACATGGATGTTGCATATGGGTGTATGTTATGTGCACACATATAGATGATATACATTATGTTAGGGACTGCATACATATGGATTCATTTCACTAACATAATTCGCATTTGATGATATTTGCATTAGATAGGTACATATACACACACCTCTGCATATGTTCATCCAGCATTTAGAATCTTGTAAGGACAATGATTGCTCGTGGATGATGTTTTGAGTAGATGGATGATTGGATGGTAGGATACGTTCTCCCTAACTTGAAGATTTCGGGGACGAAATCCTTTAAGGAGGGGAGAATGTAACAACCCGTATTTTCAACAATCTATTATAATATAAATCAAGGCAGAATTTAATTATAAAATGTGAATCAAGGGAAACGGGCTATGCCATGGCGTTCGTCTCGGAAAAATACGCGAAATAGAGTCCGAGTTTTCGAAAAACGGAGTCCGTATGGCCCAGATATGGCCCGTCGAAGTTTTCTAAAAATTCAAAGTTTAAAAACAGATTTAAATTAAATAATTGGGCCAGCTGGGCCAAGGCGGGAAATATCCCGCCACAGTACCCAAGTCGACAGGCCTGTCGACTTGGGTGTCGACAGGGGCGACCAGGTCGACAGCCCTGTCGACTTGGCTGTCGACTGGGTCTTGGCGCCCAGTCTGCCTGGTGCACCATTTTGGGTTTTGTGTTGAGCTAGAGGGCCAGATTCGATTTGAAGGGCTTAGATGAGAACTAGGGTTTAATCCTATGGTCTATATCACTAGCCTAATCTATAAATAAGACCCTAATCTACCCTAAATCACTCATTATTCATCCTAGCAACTAAACTATGTCAAAATCAAACCTCTCATGGCCTCCACCCTCTTCATAAATTCCTAAATCAAATTCCTAAGAGATTTCCATGCATACAAGTATATTTAGGCTTGTATGATCCTCTTTAGCTTGCATTAAAGGCTTGATTCTCTATTGGTATCTTAAAGAAGGAGTTTTGATTAAGTTTGCTTGCATTTTTGGGGTTTTTGGTTGCATAAGGGTTTGCTTACATTTGCTACACTCATTTGAGTTCGCATAAGCATTGTAAGCCCTATTCCTTTCATACTTGAACTTTAAAGTTAATTGTATGATATGCAAGTTTCTATGATGTGTTGTGCAAGTTTCTTATGAAAAGTTATGCAAGTTTCTATGAAAAGTTATGCAAGTTTCTTATGATAAGTTATGCAAGTTTTTCTATGAAAAGTTATGCAAGTTCCTTATGATAGGTTATGCAAGTTTCTTATGATAAGTTATGCAAGTTTTGCTATGCAAGTATGATATGCAAATTGACAAATGTTATGCAAGTTTTGTTATGCAAGTTTGGTTTGCAAGTTGTCATAAGTTATGCAAGTTTGTTTATGCAAATATGATATGCAAGTTGTCATAGTTGATGCAAGTTTGTTTATGCAAGTTGTTTATGCAAGTATGATATGCAAGCTGACATATGTTATGCAAGTTTGTTTATGCAAGTATGTTATGCAAGTTTGTGATGGACATATGGTTCATGTTATCATGTTATGCATGCTTTTTGAGGCCTAATGCAAGTATATGAACATATGTATATTGCATATGCCACCATGTTGAATTTGTGGCTCCAACCATTCTTATGTCATGATTATGCCAAGTTCCCTCTTTCTATCCTTTATGCGCTATTGCGATGTGTAAGCGATGGGATTGCGTTTGGGGTTGGGTAAACTTAAAAGACATAAAAATATGAGCTTGGGAATTTACCTATTAAGTTAGGTCTACCCATTGGGAATTTACCTATTAAGTTAGGTCTACCCAATTGCTTGAAAATGTGTAATATGTTTTGGAAACATGATGGACATGACACTTAGAAAAGATAAGTGTGGCCAACTCGAGGTTGGGTTGAGTTTGTAGCGTAAACCTACCCGGAACCGACCGGCTTAACTAGTTGCTACAGACAATAGGACCCAATGTGAGAAGTTGGTCATATTGTACCTTGAACCCGAGGTTAGACCAAGTTGTGGTGTAAAGCTACCCGGACCCGCCCGGCTTAACTAGTAACCACAATAAGGTCTAATGTGAGAGGTTAAGGCGCACTAATTAATTAATGCCTCGTGATTAGGGTTAAGTCATGGACCGTTGGAATACTTAACCAATTTGGATATGGGGGATTAACGGGGTTAAGTTACCCTACACTTAACCAAACTGAACTCGGTAAATTAACGGGGTTAAGTTACCCTACACTTAACCAATCTGAACTCGGTAAATTAACGGGGTTAAGTTGAACTTAACCAATCCAACTCAGTAATTTGATAAGGCTGAGAACCAATTAGATATCTGGTCTGGATAAACTAACTTGATTGATAAAATTAAACGAACCTGTTTTGCGGATCTGTAGGACCCACATCAAGTTAGACAAGTCTGTAATCTGTTATCTGACCCGTTAATCTGAAGATTGATCGTCTGAACTTTGTATGTCTGAACTTTGTTAATAAGTTAATCTGAATCTGACAGTCTGGGGACACAAGGGGGGAATACTTGTGTCATCTGTTGTTTGGGACCCATATTAGTCAGTAACCCTTTCTGGTATCAACACTTTGACCCAACTGTAGGTAGGGTCCGGGCACGCTTACTGAACTAATTATAAGTGGTTCATTCTGATAATGGCGATGGGTGTTGATGGTGCGTTCCAACTGGGTCATGTGCGTGCATGGATCCCGGTCTGCCTCTGAGGATGTAAGACGCCGTGACATCTGTAAATATGTCTGTGCCAATTGGTTGCCACTTTAGGGAGTGATACACCCTGTCGTGGGACCGACACAGGGTATTTATGTATTAGGGAGCCGATCGCTTGGGTAGGGTTTAGGGTACACTTAACTCTGTCTGACTCTGTAGGTACCGTCTGTTTTGTTGGGTGGTAACACCCGTCTGTCTCTGCGTGGTACCGTCTGTTTGGGTGGTAAAGGCCCACTACTAGTGTACACCTAATTGTAGTACTCTGTTTCTGTATTCCGTTCTGTTAGGGTGGTAAAGGCCCATTATGGTTAGTATTCTGTTTCTGTACTCTGTTCTGTTAGGGTGGTAAAGGCCCATTATGGTTAGCATTCTGTTTCTGTACTCCGTTCTGTTAGGGTGATAAAGGCCCATTATTGTCAACACTCTGTCTCTGTACTTTACCTGTTAGGAGGGGTAAAAGCCCATTTTTTCCCAAACCCTACTTCTGTATGGACCATTCTGTTCCGTTCTGTTTTGGGTAACACCTAATACGGTTATACTAAGTATTGGTACCAAGAGATTGGATCTTGATTTGAGTCAAACACCTGATACTGGGCCAAGTGTAGGCCAAGGGTTAAATTCTGGATTATACAGGACATGTTAGAATGTTGGTGCACCCGTGGTGAAAAACCTTAAACCTGATTATGCGATGACACCGTTATCTGCCTTGTTAGTTAGTCAGCATGTTAGTATGTTTGTTATCCTTATGTTCATACTTGCTGCTCATGTCAGTTAACTTTATCAGTTTGCATTGATTGTAGTAGGGCTTACTCAGTCTTTTTGACTGACCTGTTTCTTTCGCCTCTTTTCTTCCGTTCCCCCCCCCCCAGGTTCTCAGGGAGGGAATACAGGAGCTTAGCTTGGATCTTTGCTGCTTTTCTTGGATAGCTCATGTATGCTTTGGTTTTGAGCTCGCTATGGTTTATCACTCTTATTTGGGGATAGTACTTATGTATTTCAGTTTATCAGATGATGTTTTTTTATCTAGACTTGTAATTTTGGGAAAATGACATTTGGATGTACCAGACTTGTGTTTTGAAATGGTTTAAAATCTTCCGCTGTTTTATCCATGTTATTTACTCTGTTTACATATATACATATGTTCTTGTTCTGCCTTGATATATTATTATGCATGTTTACCTGATTCAAACGCCCCTCCAAAGTCAGTGCCCTTGCAAGAGTGGTACTGGCGGAGGTGGGGTGTTACACTACCTAGTACTCGCTATGTCGAATCTTGTATCTATCCCGAATGTACAAGTAAGGGGAGGAGGGGATTCAGAGCGTCGAGGTCAATCTTTGTAATGGCGCTCATTACCACGGTCGTGAGAAGGAGGGGGTTCATAGAATAAATTAGTATTTTTTCTAAAATCCCTGATGAACCTGCTTCTCGACGGTCGGTGACTCCTGGATCCGAAGCCTCGATTTCTACCTTGTTAAACCATTTGACTTGCAAAGGAATGAATTCAAGATTAGACTCGATCACTCTATGCACACAAACAAATGTTGCGTTATGCGGTGTTTATGAGTGTGTGTCCTAAGTTTTACCTCAACAGAACAAATATCGGTTCGCTCGAAGGAGTGATCTTCCCAACGGTAAGTTTTAAGCTTTTCGTACTTGTTCCGCTATTCCAAGGCAACGTAAAAAGCGGAATTTTATTCAAACCATTAAACTGTCCCTCCTTTTCTAACGAGACAGCGGTCTTAGGGGTAGCTACTAGGGACTATGACCGAGGGGGCACTTCTACCCACGCCTCATCTATCGTAGGCGGGGCAGGAGTAGCCGACATGCCCTTGTCTCTAGCAACTGCCTCCTCACCGCCGGTTTTGTCCCTACTGGTTTCCTCTTGAGTCTTAGCAGCCTTGCGCGGGTTAGACACGACAGGAGGTGTTTTCCTTTTGCGGCCCGTAGAGCTTGCACCTCCCTCAGTTCACGCTTTCCCTCCAACTGACGGCCTGATTATCGAATGACCAATAGGAAGTAAGCCCATGGGACGAAGCCGTTCCTTATCCAAGACACTCTCAGTGGAACGGGCATCGGTCGGGATGTCCCACAATGCTTCAAGACGCTGCTGATACACTGTGTCCGTAGGCGACAGAGGATTACCTACCACACAAAAACAAAGTCAGTCTCAAGATATCAACTCAGCTAACTTCAAGCTCAAAATAATAGCGCACTTACTTCCAACCAAGCAGTGCCTCGCAAATCCAAGAGGGTAGCGCACGAAGAGCCAATCATACTTAAACGCGCGCAGCCTACTCCACTTCCCTTCAATGAACCAAGTGTTGGGCAGTGCCTCCAAGAAATATAGAGAAAGCGCACAGGTAGTCCTCCTCTTAATCTAGAAAAGATACCGGATGTCCTCTCTGGTAGGCTTTATACACAGGTACTCCCTGAAGAGAACGTATGTACCTAGGAGGAAAGCATACGCATTTGGATAAAGCTGCGTAGGCGCCAAGCGAAAGTAATGTAGTATATCTTGGATGAAGTCGCTAGCTAGGGGCATGCACCCAGAGGTACATACATGCATGTTCCAGGCAGTGAATCATTCGGGGGTGCGTGAGACCTATCACATTTTTGAGGCACAAGAACGTCTTTCCAAGGAATACTAAAACGTTTAGCCATGTGCCTCACTCTTATTTAGACCATGTGTGAGGGCACCGAATCCGGTGGATTCTCAACTATAACTGCATCTTCCATCATATCTGGTGCCTCTAAAGTGCTTCTCTCCACAATATCTATGTGCTCTTCTTCTTTAAGCTCCTTCTACATCGCTTCAGATCTTCCCTGTACCACAAGCTCAAATGAGTTCCGACCTTTGGTTGCGAACCCTCCGGATGTACACCCTGGTCGGTTGCTTTCAGTGAATCTATTGGTTGGGAAGTGGACACTCCCGAGGCCTCTAACTTGCTATCCTTTGAACTAGTGCGGATAGTTGGACCAGACTGGGATGGCGAGTGTTGTGAAGCTTTAGCTTCCAAATCCTGTTGTTTTAGGGCTGTCAATGAATACCCAAAAAATAAGATATTCATTCGAATTTATATCCGAAATATCTGTTATCTGATATTATCCGAAAAGTGGATACGGATATCCGATATCCGAAAAGCTTTTCGGATGCAGATATGGTTATAGTGGTATCCGTATCCGAAAAATATCTGTTTGACTAATTGATGTAATGTATATAAATTAAAATAAGAAAATAGAGTTAAAAATTATTTTATAATTGTTGGATGTTACTATGATATAAATTTTTGTCCATTTTTACTGAAAAATGGTAGTCTTAATATTTAATTTTGGAATATTTTTGGATATGCTTATGTGTATTAGTATGAAGCAATGTTTCATCATTACATTACTTTATTTTCTGGTTTTTTATAATCATTAGTATAAAAATTATTTTATGTTGATCCAAACATTTTTATTTATACTCTTAAGAATCCATTAATGACTAGCAGAGCAGATAAATATTTGATATCCGTCTATGTCCGAAAATTAAGCGGATACGGATATCTGATATCCGAAAATAATTATGGATACGGATATGGCACTATCTGTATCTGAAAGCATCCGTTGACAGCCTATGTTGTTTCATAGATCTTGTCTCCATTGCTAGCTATACTTTCACTACATTTGCATTAGATATCGCATTGTATAACCTGTACCCCTCATGTTGGTGTAAACTAACATGTACGTGTAGTGCAATGTGATGCTAGTACGATTATAGCGTACAAACATGGGACACGACAATGATCACGAGTCTTTAAGACTGCAACCATCGTCGTCGTCGACCAACATCGTCAGAATTACGTCAAGTTGCGACCACATCATGATTAGAATCGAGAAAACACTTACAAAGCTCGATAGTTCAGTTAACAGTCCAAACTTATGCTCTAATCGTATATGTAAGATTGAATTGTCGACTCAACTATGTTGAATATAGAGTTCGATTCAAATGTGTAATGCCGCGAAAACGACATAAATCCATAGACGGATTGAAATTTAGTAAGCAACTCAAGATGCAGCCAGGAAGGAACTCAAAAATCACTCAGGTCATAAGGGCTCAAAATTTTGTATCCCCTTTGGGATACGAATTTCGAATCCCCAAGCTGCAAACAATTTGAGCCCCTCTGTAAATCTTAGCATCTCCCGCATCTGTTCAAAAACTCGAATCCATCCTTCGCCACCTATTTTCATATCCCTCACTAGTAAAAACTTCGCATCTTTTGAATGCGAAATTTCGCAACCCTTCCGATGTGAAATTTTGTATCTAGGGATGCGATCTCCTCCTCATCTCCCACAATCTTCTCCTTCTGCCTTTACCACCTATTCCTTCTCGAACCCCTTCCCCTCCCCAAAACTTGAGATCGAACGAATGAATCCACACCGACCACTTCGAGTTCCAAAGTCGAGTGCAATTTGAAGCTTGAATCCGGCTACCGCAAGCTCTAATTTTGAGCTCAAGACATGGCGCGATTCAAAGCTCGATCTACAACCCAATTTGGACGCTCGATTCAAGGTCGATCGCAGATCCGTTTCGATCAAGAACGGTTCTGATTCGCAGAGCATCAAGTTTGAGGTCAAAATTCAAGTCCCACTTATTCGAGTTCAATAATCAAAAAATTTGAATTCTGGGGTTGCGAATTCTTAAGTCGTGATATCAGGAAAATCAAGAAAAAGAGAGAAGGGTGTTTTAAGGCATATTCATAGGGGAAGGTGGTATATTGGGCTCAATCAACAAGTCATTTCATATCCCTTTTGGGAAGCGAAATCTCTCATCCTTTCAGGGATACGAAATTTCGTATCCGACTGGGATACGAAATTTCATATCCCCACGGGATATGAAGCTTTCAAAAAAAACATATATAATGATGTGAGTGTATGTAAGTTATATATATACACATTATTATACGCATATATTTCCGTGACTTGAGAAACTATATATACATATATGCACATATATGTATATTCACGTTCATAAAAACAATGGATGACCGAGAACAAAGTTTCCTAACTTCAAGAAATTTTCGACTCGCAATTCCAACTATGGTCGCACATACGTGTTTTCGACGTTACAGTAGTCGACACTGATCCGATTCGCAAACTAATTGCGACAGCCTACAAATCCATACTATCTATGTTGACTAAAACAACACACGTCCAACCTAAATTTGCAAAAAAATAAGAGTCGGTAGGATTAAAGAAATAGAAATGGATAGAAGATTGAACAAAAGAGAACATCAGAATTTCACAGCAGAACGAACAAAATATAATGTCATATATCATAACTTTAAAATACAAATATGTATTGTATATACATACCATATTGGAGTACAATACGTATACATCACAGTGGAAATAACTCTAAATTACTAACGGTGAAGCCTCCTTCAAGCTCCTCCAACTGTATCTGTAAAAACCTAAAACACTTGACTGCCTGTACAAATTTGGGAATCAAAGTGTTTAGGGTAAAACAAACAATATAAACTATGGGTCAGTCATGGGACCGTGTGAGTAAACTCCAACCATATTGTTTTACTTAAAAAAACTTTTGAAAGAAAGGGTAATCGTAAGCATCATACTGGAAACTACCAACCAACACCCAGTTAATCAACAAAGCAACTTGAAACTACCCAAATCTATCCATACAACTGCTCACAATCCCAAGCATCATACTGGACCGAATCAGACCAAAAACGACAAATTGTTGAATTCAACTCAATTTACAGCAGCCATTTAAAATTGCAATAAAATTGAAACCAAAGTACAATTGATGCACCAAAATCAATCAATTATTGCTAAGAAAACTGCCAAAACAACTCGAATTCAACTAACGCTTCAAAAAAATTACAAACTTTTCCAAAAAGAAAAGAATTTTTTTTTCAAGAGGAGGTGCAGATTCTACATGAGCAGAAGAATGAGGAGAGGAGTGGAAGCGAATGGAAGACTGCGAAGGATCAAGTACCATAAGTGATACGGGAACGATGCAATGTGAAGCAGTTGCTCCAAAATTAGAGCAGACAAATAGTGTATTCTTCTGGAAGTTCGGCGACAGTTGCCACTAGAATCATCTTTTCAATCACTTAAGATTTTAATTTGATATTTGATTGTGGATACGGTAAAGAGGAGGTATGATTTTATTAGCCGCGAGGAAAATAGTGATTAAAATTTTTCTATAACAAGTTTGGGAAAGTTTTAGGGACATTGATTTTGGGAAAGTTTGGGAAGATAGTGATTTTATTAGTAGCAAGGAAGACATAAGTTTTAGGGCTGCTTACGAAAATTAAAAGGTTAATGGGAATATTATGGGAAGAAATGTTAAACTTTGGATTATTCCTGTCAATTATTCCTGTATATAATAGCGTAAACCACCAAGCCTAAATATAACTAGTGCATATAATATAGCCAAAATAATATTTCAAAGCATCCAAACAATCAACAAATATCATATAAACATTTGTATTAAATGAAAATTCAATTATAATAAATTATAATCGAACCAAAGAGCGATTTACTCACCTTGATTTTTGTTTCTCGAATATCCAATTAAAATTCCATATTGTTGCATCAAGGGATCGTCTCGAATTGTATCAACTGAATTTATCTCGTACCTACGATTATTTAATTTAATTAATCGATTAAGCTATTATTAACTCAAATTTACTTAACACATAAATAATTTATTTATTCTATGAATTTAAATTTTAATAAAAATACATACCTTACTGCTACTTCCATCACCCAAATGCCGCAACTTCATCAGTGTTCAACAGCCAAGCAAACTTCTCCGCCGACAGTCAATTTATATTCAGCTTCCTTCAATCAACAGACCATTTCTGGTCATGCCTGAATATCTACCATTTCCAAATCATGCCAAACTCCCAATCACCCTACTGTCTAATTCCCCAGTTCACCACTAATTGACCCAAAATGTCGGACTCTTCACTGCTTGAATCCCACCAGCAGACATGAAAATAAGTTGCTATAGTCCACCACTACAAAGATCACCCTCCTCTTTTTAGTCTATAGTTGTCGATCCCACTGGAAGTCACTCTCTTTGACAGAATAAGCTTCGAATGGTCAGCAAATAGTAGAAAAGATGCCACCATACCTCCCTTAATTGGCATGCACTATCAACAGTCACGACACCCTCCTATAGATGCTGCTACAGGATTTTGTGCAATTGAAAACTCCATCAATCTCCACTAAATCATGCTCATGCATATGCCTTGCTCCTCTGACCTTGCCCATACCTTTGAAACACCCTCCAACTCCTCTAATCGGCAACCAAAATCAGCCATATTCTCGATGTTCGAGTTCGAACGATTTCAATAAGCATCGCACCCATTAAAATGATAACCGGATAAACTAGAGGTTAGGAAATCGAAGCATTTGATTTTTCGAGATTTAAGAAGGAAGCCATTTTTTTGTTGCTTGATCTGAAACTTTCAATTTTGCCAAGAAAATGAACGAGAGGGGTACAGGTTTTATAATTGCGAAGGGGACAAGTTCTTTGGTTCAAGAAAGAGAATAGGTTCGCGCGAATAACTATTATGGTTAGCTCGACATACTTTTGGTTGGCTTGCATTTAATGCTTAGGGAAGCTTGAGACGTACCCTTATCTTCCTTGATTTGATTGACGTTTAATTTAAGAAAAACAAAATATTTTATGGTTCCGAACCCTAATTTGAGCGTAACAACCAACATTTCTAAGGTTATATTGCTATTCTAAACACATTGGAACATGTTTCATAGCCTAATTCGATCTATGGAAAAGATATCAATTTAAATCAATGATTTATATTAAATTTGATTTAATTATTTTTTAAAAGTTTTCTGATTGTATAGTCAAATGATAAATCCAACTGTTACAAAATTTGAAAGCCAATAATAATACACTATTTCGGATCTGATGGAATTCATTTCGCTTGAAATTTGGCTATTTCACATATCAATTAAAATTGATTAAAATATAATTTAAATTCAAACCAATCAAATTCATTGATATTAAATTATTATTATCATTTTAATTCAAATAGAATTTATGTTAATCGAATGAATCATTTGGATCCAATTTTAATTGATAATTCAATTATTTGTTGTTTCCATATTCAATATATTTGAAATTAAATCTTATATCGATTATTAAATACATAAATTCTTCATTAAAATTCATTTATATTTCTAATTCAACATTTAAGATCACTTAAATGTTTAAAATTAGACGGCTAAAAATCTGGGGCAATACACTAATAGTGCGCTCGTAAGTCTAAATGACTAGAGAACGTACAAGTGATCGAATCCACGATTTGATGTTATCTCTCGAAATCCAACCCGCTACTCGTAAACCAAACACACATTAACTATTCTACTTTATTTTTAAACTTTGACCGCATCACATAAATCCACGTGAAAACATGTGAGCGTACACGTGACACTATGTCAATAACGACTCATTTACGTTACAAAGTAAACGAGGGTCGACGACTAACATTTAAATTTATGAGTAAATAGGAATTAGACGTTCAATGAAGCTATCATCGAGACAAGACGTACTTTAGGGGGAAGTGTTAATTGGCCTTTTTGTCCAGTTCCCAAAAGTACATCAGGCCTGCTCGACTCAACACATTGTGTAGCACCAAAGCCCGAAGTGTCGCCAAAGCATTGAGGACACGAGCCCAAGAGAAGTCATATGAGCAAAAGCCTCACAACACCTTTGAAAGGGAAATTTCAAATCCCTTGTTTCAGGGATTTGGAATCTCTCCAAATCCATGAATTCGACATCCTCAAAGTATACCACCACGAGCATTTCTAGTCCCTCGAGTTTGAACCCCTCCGGTTCGAATCCCTTCCGTTTGAGACCCTTGGAGTTCAACTCCCTCGAATTTCATGTCAAAGCAATTCGAACCCCTCCACTGTGCACCGGGAATTTTGATTCCCTCCGTACAAGGCATCTTCAACATATCTTGTAGTGGCCCGAAAATCCATACTATGTGAACTGACTACCACATACGTCCAACTCAAATAATACAGAAATACGAGTCATTAGGGTTAAAGAAAATAGAAAAGATAGAAGATGAACAAAATAACAATACAGAACCTCACAGTGGAATAAATAAAATATATTATATAACATAACTTTGAAATACAAATATGTTTGTATATACATACCATATCAGAGTACAACATAACATTTGATACAGCGGAAATAACTCTAAATAACTAACGGTGAAGCCGCCTGCTTCAAGCTCCTCCAGATGTATCTGTAAAAAACTGAAACACTTGACTGCCCGTACAAATTTGGGCACCCAAGAGTTTAGGAGAAAAACAAACAAAATAAACTCTGGGTCAGTCATGGGGCTGGTGTGAGTAACTCCAATCAATTTGTTTAACTTTGAAAAATCCTTTGAAAGAAAAGGTAATAGTAAGACCAGGCCACACATAAACACGGATCGTTTTTACCTTAGTATAACCAAGCCATATTTGATATCAAAATCCAGTGATATTTTAATAATGTCTAATGAAATAAATAACCAAATAGTAGAACATTTGCATCTCATGCTCTACATACATAGTATAAAATCAAAAACCGCAGGGCGCTTATTGGAGATTGGGTTCCAACTATGACAAGGTATGGGACTACCTACCGATAGTGTATCTGCAGAGGGGAATACACTGGGTTCAACAAGAACGTCTTGCAAGCCGGCCCACACATGACTGACCACTCATTTCGCTTGAGTGTATCGAATGTACATCACCAACGGTTGGGCTCAAACCACCGTTTCCCGAAAAGGGAAAGCATCGAAATAGATTAAAGAAGCAAATGGAATTTCTCTAGACAGGTGATTATACACCCTAATGGGAGCGACCCACATAGCCATGTTGCCTGCCCGATTTTTGTCGTTTTCCGGTTGTGAAGCTTGAGGCTACGTCTATCTTTTAGAACATCTGGCCACCATACACTTTGAATGCCACATCATCAAACCCGTCAAATCACTAGTTGATCTTCCCAAAAATATTACGGGTATAAAAGCTAAGAGAAACCAATTCCTCTGCCACCAGAGTAATACCTTGAAAAGATCATCTTATGTGACCGTTAGGAATACTCTGTCAAGCATGCATCCATACAAGTTGTCCTGGGACTGGACAAACATAACAGTTCTTGCATTTCACTCCATCTTCGATTATCTTCAGTATAATTTAATTCGCAACGTCTATGCCTATACAGAGTGGTTTTCGGATATCAAATCCAACCGGTCTCTCCGTATTGACAACGTTGGTCAAAAATCTTTGATAGTCGATGACTTAGCTATCAAAGGAAAAAAATAAACATCCATCAAACAATTTCACAATCACTAGCCCTTTCTAATATTTTATATTAAATTCATCTATTAGCGAATTCTATATATATCGTTATATCGATTTCTATTATCAAAATTTCTTAAAAATATTCTAACTCCTTAAATTTCCGGAAAATTTCACCAGCACCTTCTTTATACCGGTCAACAGTTCAAACCCCAACTCGCCTCTCTAAGCCCTTTCCATTTAAAAAGAAAATCAAAAAGCCAAGCGGCTTGCCGATTCGGCGCATAAAACCTCATATGGAATTCGAAACGTGTACCTATATTCAATCATTCCCAATGCATTCCACTCAATCCAACCCAATTTATTTAATTACGTTCCATTTGGCTAATTAGTTTTCTAATTAGTCCATTTGTTTGACTCCTTTTATTTTGAGTTCATCATCTTATCCCACGTCTCACTTGCATATAAACAACCCAAATCCAAATCTTACACGAGTTCTATATTCGATTACGGATTTTAATTCACAAATTTCATTTACTCAACAAAGTTAAATTTGACCCAAAAATCTATTTACTAATTTCCTTTGAAATTAGTTAACATTGTTCGATAAATAAAAAAAATCTGATTTTTGGATTCAAAAATCAATTTATTTACTCGGCCTAAGTTCATAATTCCTTTATAACTCAAATCCGGATTTTTACTAACGGAAATTCGGATTTTTGTTCACTTAAAATTCTTTTATTTAATTAAATAAACCATTATGGTTTTAATACGATTATGCCGCTATTTTTCTGAAAATTTGATTTTGAATTAACTCAAAATCTATAAGACGAAATTCAGGTTTTTCTCTTTTATAAGAAAACTATCATTGAATAGGTCCATGTGTTTCTTGTTTCATCAAATTCCAACTTATACGGAGTTCTGTATACTCAATTGAAGTTCAAATCATTAATTTACGAACTACCACGCTGTAGCAAGTTCGTTTTAATTATAATTTAAATATAAACATTCAAACTTCGTTTATAAAATGAATTCCAATTTCACTTTCAATATTCAAAAATAAATCCGTTATCCAAATCAAACTTAACAATCCTGATTTCTCAAACTCGTCGATTATTTATTCCATATCCATAATTCAGTTCTTAATTCAAAACTCAACTATACTCAGGTCCAATTCTCATGGAATTAGATTATTTATAAAATATCGATAGCATCAGATATAAATTCCTTTTATGCAAATAATTAATTCAACGTCCCTTACCCTAATATCATCTCTTGATAATAGTGAGGTCGTTCAAGTTGGGGTATTTTAATTACCTCTCAGACCTTGACCGACAACGTTCTTATCTTAAGACAAATAAAAGCTTGTAATACACAACTCAATTTAATTCTCGCCCCCTACTCCATTTCTTACATTTTGAAATTTATTTCCAAATTACACGATGAAATTTACTTCACCACATTTATAAACATTGTTTATAAAATAACTTCTTATAAAACAAACTTCCCATTTAAAAATCTATTTGAAACTCAAATACCATTTTAAAATATTTTATTTTATAACTTATATATATATATATATAAATTAACATGGAATCTTTTTTTCGTATTTAAAATCTAAATTTCTATTCGATCGGTTCCAATATCCTTTGGAAATAAATTTATTTCTATAAATTTGACAGGCTCGAATTCCAACTAGAAATCCAAATAGATTTATTTCAATTTGATTCCGAATATCGGAAATAAATTTCATTGTTTCTTTTCAAAACAATTTTATTTACCCATTAACTCACACTTGAATTTAAATCTATAAATTATCTAATGATAATTTTCACATTCATTTTAAAACATCGTTTGTAAATCTTACTTTTTGGTTTAAATATTAGAACAAGTTTCTCTTTCAAATTCCATTTGAAAACCCACTTTGAAAATGAATTCTCTCTTTTAAATTCATGCTTGAATTTACATTTCTAAATTACCGACTATAATAATCTTCTTCTTTTATTTGCTTATATACATCGTTTATACATTCCACTTCTTGTTTCAAATTATTTGAAAACAAGTCCTTATTTCAAATCTTATTTGAAATCCAATTCCTATTCTGGAAAATAAATTTTCCTTTTTAAATTCAAATTTGAATTTAAAAATCTAATATTATCGAATGATAACTTTTATTTCTATTTATAACATTGTTTATAAATCCAGCTAGTTGTTTTATTATTAAAAACAAGTTAATATTTCTCAATCCATTCGAAATTCCATTTCCATTTCGAAAAGTAAAATTTCCCTTTTAAATCCAAAAATCCCTTTTTGATATTTTTAAATATTAATATCTAAGGCCAGTGATATTCTAATATCCAAACACATAAATCATCCATTCAATTCACACATCACATACATATATAAATATGTAAACAACATTTAAATAAATTTGAGGAATCCAGTTAAATTCCTCTAACATGTTATCCTGCATTCACAGATGTCACATAACATAAATAATACCAATCCTACTTCAAGGCAGGATATCGTGGTATAAAAGGTCATCCACTCATATATCGTAAGGCGATAGGGTCATCCGCTAATGATACTGCAGGCATCCGCTAATGATACTGCGGGAAATACCAATATATATAATAATAGCCACAATCACCAAGCCTAATATAACTAACACATATATATATATATATAACCAAGACTGATAAATAATTTATAAATGAAATCAAGCAGCCAACAATTTATTTTTAATGATGAAAATAAATTTTTAAGTGAGATTTACTCACCTGATTTTATTTGCCAAATATCCCGTTAAATTTCATCTCGTCACTGTTATAGATCGTCTTGAGTAAATCCACTTCACACCTACAATTTATTAAATTCATATTTAACTATTCACACTACCATGAACTTAAATTAATTATTTACTAAATAAATTTAAACTAATCTAATTTATTCAAAAGAAATTTCTAAACTAATTAGAATTAATTTACCTTAACCTTGTTTAACTTCTCCTTCTCCCTAATTAACAGACCCAACTCTTTTCTTGTAACTCATTCGAACACCATGGCCAACCATTTCCGCTAATGTTACCCAATACTTCACCAGAACTCCACTGCTCTACCACCAAAAAGCCACCAGAACTCCACTACTGTGCCACTATCGAACTACTGTTATACTGATCAGTTCAGTAATTAGAACACCTCCCAAAAGAAAATAAACCGGCACCAGCCTTCCTCAATTGAACGTTGGACATCAGCAAGTCCTTTCCAACATCCAACTGTCACTCTTCACATTTCAAAGTCCAAGCTCCCAAAACTCCCAGTTCGGCTGTTAATACGCTCAACAATCGGAACATCCTCTCCAATTCGAATTTCAATTCAAACTCCACTCCCAATTCGAGCTGCAGTACACCGCACCTCTCTATTGCCATTTCCAGCGTCGGCCTCTTACATGAGATCGATCTCCCCCAAAATCAGTTCGCGCTCCAGTATTCCTAAATTAGAAATTCGCTTCTTCCATCATAGCCTAAATCGAATGAGAATCAAACCCTAGTTCGCCTAAGCAGAAATCGTGTTTTAAGAGGATCGAAGAACATCAGAGCTTCAGCTGATTCTCGCGATGAAGACTATAACCGCGATTTCTTTCTCCTTTTTTTTAAGTGAAATCGATTTCGCAAATGACTCGGAGGATGAAACGAAATGGAAAAGCTTTGATTTGGTCCTTGAATGTGGAAGAAAACGGAAGGTGTTGGGCTTAATTTATAAGTGCAAAGGAAGAAACAATTGTACACGCCATAAATTTCTTTGTCTGCTTGATATTGAAGATGGGAGGAAATCTTTACTGCTCGAGGAAGGTAGGCTACGAGATAGGTCTTTTCAGTTTTTAAGTGGGTTGTGTTAACAGTTTAGGGTGGCTATAGTACTGTTAATTTATTTTGATTTGAATTTAATTAATATATTACACCAAAATATCTCATGGTCCTCCACACTAAATTCTAAATCGCTATTTAACCGCAACGACAGATATTTCCAATGTAATTTGGTATCCTAGACTCAACGGAGCAGGTTCTAAAATTAAATTCGCCTATATAACGAAGATAACTAATTTAAATTGACGATTAATAATAAATTCAATTGACATACATTGATTTCAAAACAGTTTAATTCATTGAAAATAAACAATTATTATCACTCTAGTTCGATACAGAATTTATATTAACTGACTAAATTGTTTTGACTCAATTTTAACTCAACGTTCAATTATTTGCGGTTTCCATATACGATAATTCAACATATTTGAAATTAAATCGTATATCATTTAAAAATCCACTTATCATTCCAATTCAATTTTAAAATAAATTTAAATGTTCAAAATAAATCAACAAAAATCCGGGATGTTACATTCTGTAACGTCCCGGATTTTTGGCCATTTAAATATTTAATATTGAAATTTATTTTAAATATTGATTTTGAAATATAAATGGATTTTTACATTTAATTTACCAATTTAATAATCTATGTACGATTTAATATTGAAGATATTGAATTATCAGAATACGAAATCGACAACAATTGAATTCAAAGTTAAAATCGAGTCAAAGCGGTTCTTTTGATTAATATAAATTCTGTATTAAAGTAGAACGATAATAATTATTTATCATCGATGGATTTAATTGTTTGAAACTGAATTATATTTTAAATTAAATTGAATTTAAGTCGTCAATCTAATACTGACAGTCTGTATAAACGATTGAATTAAATTTCAAAATATGTTCAGTTAAGTCCAGAATATCGTATAACTTTAGAAACGCCGGTCGCTACGAGTGAATAGCGGTTCAGAATATCGAGTTAAGGGACCGTGAAATATTTTATTATTTAATTAAACAAAATCAAATCAAAGTAATTAATTCAGCCGACCTACTTCTTTTATATCGTCACCCTAAACTAAATTCGCGCAGACTAAATTTTTCTCGAGCACAAAATTCTGTTCCCCACCTTCGTTACAAAGGAAAGCAGGATGTAATGGCAGTGTACGAATTGTTTCCTTTACCCATCTATATATTGAGCTTTCGTTCCCATTTTCTGAAACCAACCGAGAACCTCCTAAACCTGGTGGCCTTCTAAATTTCCTCGACCCTTTTCTATAACTCACGAAAGGGCAATTCAAAGCCTTGTTTTTCGTTCGTTTCCACCAAATCAAAACCAAAGTGATAATTGCGATGTGAGAGAAACTCGCAAGTCTCTGGCAGCTGGATATCGATCTCGAGACGCTCGGAAATTCCGAATGATGGAGCCGCGCTATGTCTGGAAGGGTGCGATGGGGTTTTAGGTATTCGAAGGTCCAGGGATGTGATTGATTTCTGTAGAGTGCCTGGGATCTGGATGAGTGGCGATGGGTGTATTAGAGGCGCTCTCGATTCAGGCACACGCTAGGGCTTCGACGATAAATCGATGTGCTAGGGTTTGAGTAATATAGCGAGATGGTGGGGGTCGCGATGCTTCGTGATGGGCGATTTAGTTGCTCAAGGTCGACAGGGTGGATATGGGATTGGAGTAGCTTTAAGGTATACGTTTTATTTAGTTTTAAATTTCATAAAATTAATTTATTAATTGTTAAGATTAGTTTAAATTATAAACCGCTTAATCATTTAATTAAACAATCATAGAATAGTTATTCTATTTTAGCAAGTTATATAAATTTAACAAATGGTTAATCGATAACAAACTTAAATTATCATAGGGGCGACTAGATTTGGTTGAAGACGATTCATAGTCACAGCAATATGGAGATTTACTGGATATTCAGAAAAAGGAAAACCAGGTGAGTAAATCTCACTCACCTTTAGAGTTATTTTTATTTCATTAAAATAATTGTTGTTGCTTGTGTGAATGCTTTCTGTTTTATATATATTAGTTATTTAGGCTATATATATGTATATATATTGGGTTGATTGATTGGTTGGATTCCCGCAGTCTCATTAGCGGATGCCCGCAGTTTCATAGCGGATGATTACCCTATACGCCCCACGCTATGATTAGTGGATGACCTTCTATACCGCGATATTCTGCCACGAAGCAGAATGGGTATTATTTATGTGCTAACATCTGTGGATGCAGGAAACAGGTTGGAGGAATCCAACTGGATTCCTCAAAAATATATTATTTGTTTGTTTATTTGTTTGCATATATATTGTTATATATGATGTGTTAGAAAAATAAATAAATTCGTTGCTTTGTGTGTTTAAATATCACTGGGCTTAAGCAATGATATTTAAAATATCGTAAAAAGGATATTGGAGATTTAAAAAGGAAAAATTCTATTTTTAAATAGAATTTGAATTTTAATGGAATAAAATTATAAACTTGTCTTTGAAAAATAAAACAAGTAGTTCCTTTATAAACGAAGTTTAGAAATAGTTCTTTTATAACGAAGTTATAAATGAAGTGAAAAGAATTGTCATTGATAAATTCAGAAATAGAAATACAGGTGTGAAATTGGGATTTGAAATGAAATTTCAAAATAGGATGTGAAAGGAAATTTTTAAATATATAACTCAAATGAAATTTGAGTATAACATTTGAATAGAAGCATTAGAAAAGAAGTTTAAATATTTGAATCTTAAAAGAAGATTGAATATTAGAAATTCAAACAGAAGTTCAAATAGAATTTGAATAGACGAAATTAGAATGAAAAATAGAATTTGAATTCAAGGAATAAAAATAAAATTTGAATTCAAAGGAATTCGAATAAAGAAATTCAAATAGAGATTTGAAATGGAAATCAAATATGAAATTTGAATAGAGATTTGAAATAGAAATTCAAGTATTGAATTTGAACATGAAATTGAATATAGGAATTCAAGTAGAAATTTGAATAGGGAATTTCAAAATAGAATTTGAAATAAACTTTGAAAGTAGGATTTCAAGGTAGGATTGAAATAGGATTTCAAAATAGGAAATCCAAATAGTTTTGAAAATAGAATTTTAATTCAAGGGAATTGAAATAGAATTTGAATTCAAAGGGAATTCAAATGGGTTTGAAATAAAGGAAATTCAAAAATGGAATTTCAAATAAAAGAAAAATGTAATTTGAAATATTGGGAATTTCAAATAAGAGAAAATGGAATTTGAAACATTTAGAATTTCAAATAGAATTTAAATGGAGTTTGAATATTTGAATTTCAAATGGAGTTGGGATATTCGAGAATTCAAATAGAAAATCCAAGGTGGATTTGAATATAGAACTTTCAAATGGTGTTTGAATATAGAGAATTTGAAATAGAATTTCAAAGAAGAATTGGATTTGAAATATTAAATTTCAAAGAAGAATTGAATTGAATTTGAAATATAGAATTTCAAAGAAGAATTGAAAGAGAAATTGAATAATAGAATTCAAATGGAATTTCAAGTATTGAATTTGAATATGGAATTGAAATAGAATTTCAAGTATTGAATTTGAATATCAAATAGAAAAGGAATTGGAAGTTGAATATAGAATTCAAATAAAAGTGAGATTGGAATTTGAATCAAGAAATTCAAATAAAGTTAAATGAAGTTGAATTCATTTTAAAGAAGTGTAAAGGTATATATATATAAATATAATTAAAACGAACTCGCCGCAGCGCTGCAGTTCGAAAAATAGCGATTCGAACTTCAATCGAGTATACAGAACTCAATTGAAGTCGGAATTCTTTGAAACAAGAAACGTCAGGACCGATTTGATAATAGTTTTCTAATGAAGGAGAAAAATCTGGATTTCGTCGTATAGATTTTGAGTTATGTCAAAATCAAATTTTCAGAAAAACAGCGCCAGAACCATTATAAAACCATAACGGTTTATTTAATGATATTAAAAGATTTTAAGCAAATAAAAATCGAAATTTCTATTTAGAAAAATCCAGATTTGAGTTATAAAACATATGTGAACTCCAGTGGAGTAATGAGTTGATTTCTGAAACAGAAATCAGATTTTTGATTTATTGAATAGAGTTAACTAATTCGAATAGTAATTAGTTAATGAGATTTCGAATTAATTTTGGGCTTTGAATAAGCGAATTCGATTTGAAAATGTATATTCGAAATAGGAAAGAGAACTAGAATTGAAATTGAAATTCAATTTGGTTATGAACGAGTTAAATATTTTGTTTGAACGTGTTATGTTCAACAAAGAAGTGAAATAGGCAAAATGGCCAATTTAAAGAATAAATGGGCAAAACTGAATTCAAACGATTAGATGGTATTGAATTGAATTGGAAACAGGTGAACAGGTTTAGACAGGTATGGGATGAGGTATATGAAGATTTAAATTTATGTGCCCGACAAAAAGGTACATACTTAATTCATATATGGGTTTTATGCGTCGTATCGGCAAGCCGCTTGGCTTTTCCTTTTTCTTTTTGATTGAGGAAGATACCGGGATGCTATTTAAAATTTCCCGATGCTCCCGATACAGGGGAGGTTATGGCGAAATTTTCCGGAAATTTAAGGAGTTAGAATATTTTTAAGATATTTTGATAATTTGAAAGCATTGTATCGACATATTGAATTCGATAGGAAAGTGAATATAAAAATCGAATGTTGTAAACAAAAAAGGATAGAGATAAGTGATTGGAATTGTTTCCAATTGCAAATAAGAGATATTTTCTAATATATAGAAAATAAAAGAAATTGATATTGGGAAATGCTTTTCAAATAGCGTAAAAGAGCCAATATGGTTATTGAAAATATTTGGTTAACAAATATTGATAAGAAAATGGAGAAGAGATTTAATTAATGAAATATTAATTAAAGAGCCCAGTGATTTGTTGATTTGTTGATTTAACACTTGTTTTTATTCGATAGTTAAATCACAGACTATCGAAGTTTTGACCATCGTTGTCAATATGGAGAGACCGGTTGGATTATTATCCGAAGAACCACTCCGTATCGGCATTAGCGTTGCGAACCAAGTATGCTGAATATATTGAAGACGGAGTGAAGTGCAAGGGCTTTTCTAGTAATAGAAATAGTGCCTTCGGTTTCGTTCAATCCCAGAACGAACGTAAATGGACGAATGTCTGACAGAGTATTTCCAATGATCAAATGGGTTGGTCTGTATGAATGTATATGGTTGCAACGGATTTATCCCTTAGCATAATATCCAGAATATTTGTGCAAACTCAACTAGTGATTAACGGATCTGACAATGTGGCATTCAAAGTGATTGTGTTATCAAGGAATGGTAAGTATGCGTAGCCTCAGGCCTCAACAACCGGGAAAGGACAAAAATCGGGCAGGCAGCATGGCTATGTGGGTCGCACCCATTAGGGTGTATAATCACCTATCTAGAGAAATTCCTTTTGTTTCTAAATCTATCGATTCTGCCCATTCGGGAAACGGTGGTTTGAGTCCAACCGTTGGTGATATACATTCGATACACTCAAGCGAAATGAGTGGTCGGACATGTGTGGGCCGGGTTGCAAAACGTTCTTGTTGAACCCAGTGTATTCGCCTCTAGAGATACATCCTCGGAAGGTGGTCCCATACCTTGTCATGTTGGAAATCCAATCTCCAATAAGCGCCATGCGGTTTTTGATTTTATACTATATGTGGAGCGTGAGATGCAAGCGTTCTGCTATTTGGTTATTTACTTGATGTAGACATTATTATAATAGCACTGGATTTTTGTATCAAAGTGTTTTGGGTTATAGTAAGATAAAAACCGTCCGTGTTTATGTGTGGGCTGGTCTTACTATTATCTTTTCCTTTGAAAAGAGTTTTGGAAGTTAAACAAGTGGTTGGAGTTTACTCACACCAGTCCCATGACTGACCCAGAGTTTGTTTTGTTTTGTTTTCCCTAAACTCTTGGGTGTCCAAATTTGTACGGGCAGTCAAGTGTTTCAGGCTTTTACAGATACACTTGGAGGAGCTTGAAGCAGGAGGCTTCAACGTTAGTTATTTGGAGTTACTTCCGCTGAGTCAAATGTTATGTGTACTCTGATGATGGTATGTATATATGTACCAAACAGATCTGTATTTCAAAGCTTATGTTATATAATATATTTTATTCAATCCGCTGTGAGTTGTGATCTTCGTTCTTCTTCTATTCTAATATTTCTTTCTTTCTATTTCTCACCCTCTAATTTCTTTCTATAAATGATCAGGTATTTCCGATGTTCGAATAGTCAACACGGCAGTTATGTGTTGATTTTCGGGGTCGAAAATCCTGGTTCATTACAGTGGTATCAGAGCTTAGGTTGAGTGAATACCTAGGCTTGTGTGGCAATGTGCTCATTAGAAATAGGGTCAGTAGTACTCTAGAATGAGTTGAGTGTATATATATACGAGAGAGCGTATTTGTAAACTAATATAAAAGTTATTTTATATTGTGTTGGCTAGTCTGTTGAGTGGTTTATGAATTCTGGTCGAATCGTGGGACGCCACGACGTCGATAGGAGTTTCTAAACACTTGAACAGAGAAATTCGACACAGTATTGTTTTAAAGAGGGTAAATGAAATAATTTTACCCAGATTTCGATTTCGATATAGAAAGAAAATTTTTCTAGAATTATTGTTATATGGATGTGTTGGATGTTGATTTTATAATCAAATGAGATTATAAACTTAGAATGGTTAATTATAACCAAAATAGAATTTGTATAGAAATAGAATATACAAATGAGATGAATTAGAATTTAATTCAAACCAGAATTAAGAATTCAAATCCTGGGAAATTTGGAAATATTTTCTAAAAGTAAATAATATAGATTTGTTTTAAAGGATTTGAAAGAAAATCATTTTTGATGGATTTGAAATAATAAAGCACTGAACTCACTTCAGTGGCTGGGAAATAATTCTGATAATGATTGCAACATCATCAGTGTTCATTTCCGAGTTTCTAAGTGATGAATTGCTGCCTTAGAAAGTTTTGATGGAAATTTGTTTGAAAGAAAACAAGTGGTTTGAAAATTCAAATGTTTCGAATTTGAAATAAAATAAATATATTTATGGAATTTCAAAAGAATTTGAAAAGAAAAACCCAGGGATTTGGATTCTGGAATTGGAATTTAACTTAAGCTAGTTAAATGGATTGAAGTGAATCAATTGACTAGAATCAATTTGAATTGGTTTAATGGAATATAGATTGGATAAATGGATTGATCGTAGATCATTCAAATAAAATGTGTGAAGACCAAAAGTTTTGGTTGGAGTTGATTTATTGAAGAAGTGAGTTTCAACATAAAGAAGTTTTGAAAAGTAATGGATTTGTGTTACTTTTCCTACCTTAGCAATTTCGGGGACGAAATTCTTTTAAGGGGGGAAGAATGTAACGTCCCGGATTTTTGGCCATTTAAATATTTAATATTGAAATTTATTTTAAATATTGATTTTGAAATATAAATGGATTTTTACATTTAATTTACCAATTTAATAATCTATGTACGATTTAATATTGAAGATATTGAATTATCAGAATACGAAATCGACAACAATTGAATTCAAAGTTAAAATCGAGTCAAAGCGGTTCTTTTGATTAATATAAATTCTGTATTAAAGTAGAACGATAATAATTATTTATCATCGATGGATTTAATTGTTTGAAACTGAATTATATTTTAAATTAAATTGAATTTAAGTCGTCAATCTAATACTGACAGTCTGTATAAACGATTGAATTAAATTTCAAAATATGTTCAGTTAAGTCCAGAATATCGTATAACTTTAGAAACGCCGGTCGCTACGAGTGAATAGCGGTTCAGAATATCGAGTTAAGGGACCGTGAAATATTTTATTATTTAATTAAACAAAATCAAATCAAAGTAATTAATTCAGCCGACCTACTTCTTTTATATCGTCACCCTAAACTAAATTCGCGCAGACTAAATTTTTCTCGAGCACAAAATTCTGTTCCCCACCTTCGTTACAAAGGAAAGCAGGATGTAATGGCAGTGTACGAATTGTTTCCTTTACCCATCTATATATTGAGCTTTCGTTCCCATTTTCTGAAACCAACCGAGAACCTCCTAAACCTGGTGGCCTTCTAAATTTCCTCGACCCTTTTCTATAACTCACGAAAGGGCAATTCAAAGCCTTGTTTTTCGTTCGTTTCCACCAAATCAAAACCAAAGTGATAATTGCGATGTGAGAGAAACTCGCAAGTCTCTGGCAGCTGGATATCGATCTCGAGACGCTCGGAAATTCCGAATGATGGAGCCGCGCTATGTCTGGAAGGGTGCGATGGGGTTTTAGGTATTCGAAGGTCCAGGGATGTGATTGATTTCTGTAGAGTGCCTGGGATCTGGATGAGTGGCGATGGGTGTATTAGAGGCGCTCTCGATTCAGGCACACGTTAGGGCTTCGACGATAAATCGATGTGCTAGGGTTTGAGTAATATAGCGAGATGGTGGGGGTCGCGATGCTTCGTGATGGGCGATTTAGTTGCTCAAGGTCGACAGGGTGGATATGGGATTGGAGTAGCTTTAAGGTATACGTTTTATTTAGTTTTAAATTTCATAAAATTAATTTATTAATTGTTAAGATTAGTTTAAATTATAAACCGCTTAATCATTTAATTAAACAATCATAGAATAGTTATTCTATTTTAGCAAGTTATATAAATTTAACAAATGGTTAATCGATAACAAACTTAAATTATCATAGGGGCGACTAGATTTGGTTGAAGACGATTCATAGTCACAGCAATATGGAGATTTACTGGATATTCAGAAAAAGGAAAACCAGGTGAGTAAATCTCACTCACCTTTAGAGTTATTTTTATTTCATTAAAATAATTGTTGTTGCTTGTGTGAATGCTTTCTGTTTTATATATATTAGTTATTTAGGCTATATATATGTATATATATTGGGTTGATTGATTGGTTGGATTCCCGCAGTCTCATTAGCGGATGCCCGCAGTTTCATAGCGGATGATTACCCTATACGCCCCACGCTATGATTAGTGGATGACCTTCTATACCGCGATATTCTGCCACGAAGCAGAATGGGTATTATTTATGTGCTAACATCTGTGGATGCAGGAAACAGGTTGGAGGAATCCAACTGGATTCCTCAAAAATATATTATTTGTTTGTTTATTTGTTTGCATATATATTGTTATATATGATGTGTTAGAAAAATAAATAAATTCGTTGCTTTGTGTGTTTAAATATCACTGGGCTTAAGCAATGATATTTAAAATATCGTAAAAAGGATATTGGAGATTTAAAAAGGAAAAATTCTATTTTTAAATAGAATTTGAATTTTAATGGAATAAAATTATAAACTTGTCTTTGAAAAATAAAACAAGTAGTTCCTTTATAAACGAAGTTTAGAAATAGTTCTTTTATAACGAAGTTATAAATGAAGTGAAAAGAATTGTCATTGATAAATTCAGAAATAGAAATACAGGTGTGAAATTGGGATTTGAAATGAAATTTCAAAATAGGATGTGAAAGGAAATTTTTAAATATATAACTCAAATGAAATTTGAGTATAACATTTGAATAGAAGCATTAGAAAAGAAGTTTAAATATTTGAATCTTAAAAGAAGATTGAATATTAGAAATTCAAACAGAAGTTCAAATAGAATTTGAATAGACGAAATTAGAATGAAAAATAGAATTTGAATTCAAGGAATAAAAATAAAATTTGAATTCAAAGGAATTCGAATAAAGAAATTCAAATAGAGATTTGAAATGGAAATCAAATATGAAATTTGAATAGAGATTTGAAATAGAAATTCAAGTATTGAATTTGAACATGAAATTGAATATAGGAATTCAAGTAGAAATTTGAATAGGGAATTTCAAAATAGAATTTGAAATAAACTTTGAAAGTAGGATTTCAAGGTAGGATTGAAATAGGATTTCAAAATAGGAAATCCAAATAGTTTTGAAAATAGAATTTTAATTCAAGGGAATTGAAATAGAATTTGAATTCAAAGGGAATTCAAATGGGTTTGAAATAAAGGAAATTCAAAAATAAAATTTCAAATAAAAGAAAAATGTAATTTGAAATATTGGGAATTTCAAATAAGAGAAAATGGAATTTGAAACATTTAGAATTTCAAATAGAATTTAAATGGAGTTTGAATATTTGAATTTCAAATGGAGTTGGGATATTCGAGAATTCAAATAGAAAATCCAAGGTGGATTTGAATATAGAACTTTCAAATGGTGTTTGAATATAGAGAATTTGAAATAGAATTTCAAAGAAGAATTGGATTTGAAATATTAAATTTCAAAGAAGAATTGAATTGAATTTGAAATATAGAATTTCAAAGAAGAATTGAAAGAGAAATTGAATAATAGAATTCAAATGGAATTTCAAGTATTGAATTTGAATATGGAATTGAAATAGAATTTCAAGTATTGAATTTGAATATCAAATAGAAAAGGAATTGGAAGTTGAATATAGAATTCAAATAAAAGTGAGATTGGAATTTGAATCAAGAAATTCAAATAAAGTTAAATGAAGTTGAATTCATTTTAAAGAAGTGTAAAGGTATATATATAAATATAATTAAAACGAACTCGCCGCAGCGCTGCAGTTCGAAAAATAGCGATTCGAACTTCAATCGAGTATACAGAACTCAATTGAAGTCGGAATTCTTTGAAACAAGAAACGTCAGGACCGATTTGATAATAGTTTTCTAATGAAGGAGAAAAATCTGGATTTCGTCGTATAGATTTTGAGTTATGTCAAAATCAAATTTTCAGAAAAACAGCGCCAGAACCATTATAAAACCATAACGGTTTATTTAATGATATTAAAAGATTTTAAGCAAATAAAAATCGAAATTTCTATTTAGAAAAATCCAGATTTGAGTTATAAAACATATGTGAACTCCAGTGGAGTAATGAGTTGATTTCTGAAACAGAAATTAGATTTTTGATTTATTGAATAGAGTTAACTAATTCGAATAGTAATTAGTTAATGAGATTTCGAATTAATTTTGGGCTTTGAATAAGCGAATTCGATTTGAAAATGTATATTCGAAATAGGAAAGAGAACTAGAATTGAAATTGAAATTCAATTTGGTTATGAACGAGTTAAATATTTTGTTTGAACGTGTTATGTTCAACAAAGAACTGAAATAGGCAAAATGGCCAATTTAAAGAATAAATGGGCAAAACTGAATTCAAACGATTAGATGGTATTGAATTGAATTGGAAACAGGTGAACAGGTTTAGACAGGTATGGGATGAGGTATATGAAGATTTAAATTTATGTGCCCGACAAAAAGGTACATACTTAATTCATATATGGGTTTTATGCGCCGTATCGGCAAGCCGCTTGGCTTTTCCTTTTTCTTTTTGATTGAGGAAGATACCGGGATGCTATTTAAAATTTCCCGATGCTCCCGATACAGGGGAGGTTATGGCGAAATTTTCCGGAAATTTAAGGAGTTAGAATATTTTTAAGATATTTTGATAATTTGAAAGCATTGTATCGACGTATTGAATTCGATAGGAAAGTGAATATAAAAATCGAATGTTGTAAACAAAAAAGGATAGAGATAAGTGATTGGAATTGTTTCCAATTGCAAATAAGAGATATTTTCTAATATATAGAAAATAAAAGAAATTGATATTGGGAAATGCTTTTCAAATAGCGTAAAAGAGCCAATATGGTTATTGAAAATATTTGGTTAACAAATATTGATAAGAAAATGGAGAAGAGATTTAATTAATGAAATATTAATTAAAGAGCCCAGTGATTTGTTGATTTGTTGATTGAACACTTGTTTTTATTCGATAGTTAAATCACAGACTATCGAAGTTTTGACCATCGTTGTCAATATGGAGAGACCGGTTGGATTATTATCCGAAGAACCACTCCGTATCGGCATTAGCGTTGCGAACCAAGTATGCTGAATATATTGAAGACGGAGTGAAGTGCAAGGGCTTTTCTAGTAATAGAAATAGTGCCTTCGGTTTCGTTCAATCCCAGAACGAACGTAAATGGACGAATGTCTGACAGAGTATTTCCAATGATCAAATGGGTTGGTCTGTATGAATGTATATGGTTGCAACGGATTTATCCCTTAGCATAATATCCAGAATATTTGTGCAAACTCAACTAGTGATTAACGGATCTGACAATGTGGCATTCAAAGTGATTGTGTTATCAAGGAATGGTAAGTATGCGTAGCCTCAGGCCTCAACAACCGGGAAAGGACAAAAATCGGGCAGGCAGCATGGCTATGTGGGTCGCACCCATTAGGGTGTATAATCACCTATCTAGAGAAATTCCTTTTGTTTCTAAATCTATCGATTCTGCCCATTCGGGAAACGGTGGTTTGAGTCCAACCGTTGGTGATATACATTCGATACACTCAAGCGAAATGAGTGGTCGGTCATGTGTGGGCCGGGTTGCAAGACGTTCTTGTTGAACCCAGTGTATTCGCCTCTAGAGATACATCCTCGGAAGGTGGTCCCATACCTTGTCATGTTGGAAATCCAATCTCCAATAAGCGCCATGCGGTTTTTGATTTTATACTATATGTGGAGCGTGAGATGCAAGCGTTCTGCTATTTGGTTATTTACTTGATGTAGACATTATTATAATAGCACTGGATTTTTGTATCAAAGTGTTTTGGGTTATAGTAAGATAAAAATCGTCCGTGTTTATGTGTGGGCTGGTCTTACTATTATCTTTTCCTTTGAAAAGAGTTTTGGAAGTTAAACAAGTGGTTGGAGTTTACTCACACCAGTCCCATGACTGACCCAGAGTTTGTTTTGTTTTGTTTTCCCTAAACTCTTGGGTGTCCAAATTTGTACGGGCAGTCAAGTGTTTCAGGCTTTTACAGATACACTTGGAGGAGCTTGAAGCAGGAGGCCTCAACGTTAGTTATTTGGAGTTACTTCCGCTGAGTCAAATGTTATGTGTACTCTGATGATGGTATGTATATATGTACCAAACAGATCTGTATTTCAAAGCTTATGTTATATAATATATTTTATTCATTCCGCTGTGAGTTGTGATCTTCGTTCTTCTTCTATTCTAATATTTCTTTCTTTCTATTTCTCACCCTCTAATTTCTTTCTATAAATGATCAGGTATTTCCGATGTTCGAATAGTCAACACGGCAGTTATGTGTTGATTTTCGGGGTCGAAAATCCTGGTTCATTACACATTCTTTCCCCCTTAAAAGAATTTCTTCCCCGAAAATTATAAGGCAAAAGAAATGCTATAGACCTGTTGACTTTTCAAAAACCCACTTTGTTATGATTTAGTATTTCTAATTTTGTAATTCAAGTCCAATACACTTTATGTTTTCATGGGGATATTCAATTTCAATTCATTTAACTGGTTTCCGTCGTTTCAATTTATTTAGCTAGCTTAAGTTAAATTCCAGAATTCAACTTCCCATGTTTTTATTTCAAATCTTTTCGAAATCATGTAAATATATTTATAATCATCTTAAATTCAAACATTTGAGTTTTCATACAACTTGGTTTGCTTTCAAACAAAATTCCATAAAACTTTTCTAAGGTGGAAATCCATCACTTAGAAACTTGAAAATGAATACCGACGATGTCCAGATCATCATCGGATTTATTTTCCAGCCACTGAAGTGATTTCAGTGCTTTATCTCTTTCAAAACCCATTCAAAATGATTTTTATTCAAAAATCTATCCAAATTAATGTTATATTATTTACTTAACTCCTCAGAAAATATTTTCCAAACATTTGGGATTTAAATTCCAAATTGTGGTTTCAATCAATTCAATTTCATTTCATCTCATTTGTATATATTACAAATTTTATTTTGTTATCTATAATCATTTCAATTTTATCATCCTATTTGATTATAATTTCAATCAACACATCTATATATTATAAAAATATTGGAAAATTATTCCTTTCATATGATTATATTGCTTTGGGTAAAATTATTTCATTTACCCAACTTTCAAAACATACCATGTCAATTTATTCTGTCCAAGTGTTTACAAATCCCTATCGGCCACGTCAGCTAAATGCATCGACGTGAAATTTATATATCACTCAACAGAACGATCAACACAATATAAAACAGTTTTTATAGAAATCAACAAATACGCTCTCTCATATATGCACTCAAACTCATTCTAGGGTACTACTAACCCTATCTCTAATGAGTAAACCCCCACCAAAGCCTAGGTGTTTGCTAAACCTAAGCTCTGATACCAACTGCAGTGGCCCGAAAATCCATACTATCTGAGCTAACTAATACCACATGCGTCCAACTCAAATAATACAAAAATACGAGTCATTAGGGTTAAAGAAAATAGAAAAGATAGAAGATGAACAGAAATAACAATACAAAACCTCACAGCGGAACAAATAAAATATATTATATAACATAACTTTGAAATACAAATCTGTTTGTATATACATACCATATTAGAGTACAACATAACATTTGATACGGTGGAAATAACTCTAAATAATTAACGGTGAAGCCGCCTGCTTCAAGATCCTCCAGGTGTATCTGTAAAAACCAGAAACACTTGACTGTCTGTACAAATTTGGGCACCCAAGAGTATAGGAGAAAAATAAACAAAATAAACTCTGGGTCAGTCATAGGACTGGTGTGAGTAAACTCCAACCAATTTGTTTAACTTTGAAAAATCCTTTGAAAGAAAAGGTAATAGTAAGACCAGCCCACATATAAACACGGACCGTTTTTACCTTAGTATAACCAAGCCATATTTGATATCAAAATCTAGTGATATTATAATAATGTCTAATCAAATAAATAACCAAATAATAGAACGTTTGCATCTCATGCTCTATATACATAGTATAAAATCAAAAACCGTAGGGCGCTTATTGGAGATTGGATTCCAACTATGACAAGGTATGGGACCACCTGCCGATAGTGTATCTCTAGAGGGGAATACACTGGGTTCAACAAGAACGTCTTGCAACCCGGCCCACACATGACCGACCACTCATTTCGCTTGAGTGTATCGAATGTACATCACCAACGATTGGGCTCAAACTACCGTTTCCCGAAAAGGGACAGCATCAAAATAGATTAAAGAAGAAAATGGAATTTCTCTAGATAGGTGATTATACAACCTAATGGGAGCGACCCACATAGCCATGTTGCTTGCCCGATTTTTGTCATTTCCCGGTTGTGAAACTTGAGGCTACGTCTATCTTTTAGAACATCTGGCCACCATACACTTTGAATGCCACATCATCAAACCCATCAAATCACTAGTTGATCTTCCCAAAAATATTACGGGTATAAAAGCTAAGAGAAACGAATTCCTCCGCCACCAGACGTAATACCTTGAAAAGATCGTCTTATGTGACCATTAGGATTACTCTGTCAGACATTCGTCCATACAAATTGTCCTACGACTGGACAAACATAACACTTATTGCATTTCACTCCGTCTTCGATTATCTTCAGTATAATTTAATTCACAACATTTATGCCTATACGGAGAGGTTTTCAGATATTAAATCCAACCTGTCTCTCCGTATTGACAATGATGGTCAAAAATCTTTGATAGTCGATGATTTAACTATCAAAGGAAAAAAATAAACATCCATCAAACAATTTCACAATCACTTGCCTTTCTAATATTTCATATTAAATTCATTTATTAGTAAATTCTATATATATCGTTATATCGATTTCTATTATCAAAATTTCTTAAAAATATTCTAACTCCTTAAATGTCTAGAAAATTTCGTCAGCACCTCCTTTGTACCGGTCAATAGTTCATACTCCAACTTGCCTAGAGAGGCCCTTTCCATTGAAAAAGAAAATCAAAAAGCCAAGCGTCTTGTCGATTCGGCGCATAAAACCTCATATGGAATTTGAAATGTGTACCTTTTTGTCGGGCACTCAATATAAAATCATAATTCTCTTCATTGCATACCTGCTTAACGTATATTCAATCATTCCCAATGCATTCCACTCAATCCAACCCTTTTTATTTAATCACGTTCCATTTGCTAATTAGTTTCCTAATTAGTCCATTTGTTTGATTCCTTTTATTTTGAGTTCATCGTCTTATCCCACGTCTCACTTGCTTATAAACAAGCCAAATCCAAATCTTACACGAGTTCTTTATTCGATTACGGATATTAGTTCACAAATTTCATTTACTCAACAAAGTTAAATTTGACCCAAAAATCTATTTACTAATTTCATTTGAAATTAGTTAACATTGCTTGATAAAATAAAAAAAATCTGATTTTTGGATTCAAAAATCAATCTATTTACTCCGCCTAAGTTCATAATTCCTTTATAACTCAAATCCTGATTTTTACTAATGGAAATTAGGATTTTTGTTCACTAAAAATTCTTTTATTTAGTTAAATAAACCATTATGGTTTTAATACGATTATGCCGCTGTTTTTCTGAAAATTTGATTTTGGAATAACTCAAAGTCTATAAAGATGAAATTCGGGTTTTTCTCTCATTGAATAGGTCCATGTGTTTCTTGTTTCATCGAATTCCAACTTATATGGAGTTCTGTATACCCAACTGAAGTTCAAATCGTTAATATACGAGCTACTGCGCTGCAGTGAGTTCAATTTAATTATAATTTAAATATAAACATTCAAACTTCATTTATAAAATAAATTCCAATTTCACTTTCAATATTCAAAAATAAATCCGTTATCCAAATCTAACTTAACAATCCCGATTTCTCAAACTTATCGATTATTTATTCCATATCCATAATTCAGTTCTTAATTCAAAACTCAACTATACTCAAGTCTAATTCTCATGGAATTAGATTATTTATAAAATATCAATAGCATCAGATATAAATTCCTTTAATGCAAATAATTAATTCAACATCCCTTACCCTTACAAACTAATATCATTTCTTAATAATAGTGAGGCCGTTCAAGTTGGGGTATTTTAATTACATCTCAGACCTTGACCAACAACGTTCTTATCTTGAGACAGATAAAAACTTGTAATACACAACTCAATTTAAATCTCGCCTCCTACTCCATTTCTTACATTTTGAAATTTATTTCCAAATTACATGATGAAATTTACTTCATCACATTTATAAACATTGTTTATGAATTAACTTCTTATAAAACAAACTTCCCATTTAAAAATCTATTTGAAACTCGAATACCATTTTAGAATATTTTATTTTATAACTTATATATATATATATTAACATGGAATCTTTTTTTCATATTTAAAATCTAAATTTCTATTCAATCAGTTCCAATATCCTTTGGAAATAAATTTATTTCTATAAATTTGACAGGCTCGAATTCCAACTAGAAATCCAAATAGATTTATTTCAATTTGATTCCGAATATCGGAAATAAATTTCATTGTTTCTTTTCAAAACAATTTTATTTACCCATTAACTCACACTTGAATTTAAATTTATAAATTATCTAATGATAATTTTCACATTCATTTTAAAATGTCGTTTGTAAATCTCACTTCTTGGTTTAAATATTAGAACAAGTTTCTCTTTCAAATTCCATTTGAAAACCCACTTTGAAAATGAATTCTCTCTTTTAAATTCATGCTTGAATTTACATTTCTAAATTACCAACGATAATAATCTTCTTCTTTTATTTGCTTATAAACATCGTTTATACATTCCACTTCTTGTTTTAAATTATTTTAAAATAAGTCCTTATTTCAAATCTTATTTGAAATCCAATTCCTATTCTGGAAAATAAATTTTACTTTTTAAATTCAAACTTGAATTTAAAAATCTTATATTATCGAACATTAACTTTGATTTCCGTTTATAACATTGTTTATAAGTCCAGCTACTTGTTTTTATTATTAAAAACAAGTTAATATTTCTCAATCCATTCGAAATTCCATTTCCATTTCGAAAAGTAAAATTTCCCTTTTAAATCCAAAAATCCCTTTTTGATATTTTTAAATATTAATATCTAAGGCCAGTGATATTCTAATATCCAAACACACAAATCATCCATTCAATTCACACATCACACACATATATAAATATGTAAACAACATTTAAATAAATTTGAGCCATCCAGTTGGATTCCTCTAACCTGTTTTCCTGCATTCACAGATGTCACATAACATAAATAATACCAATCCTGCTTCAAGGTAGGATATCGCGGTATAAAAGGTCATCCACTCATATATCGTGGGGCGATAGGGTCATCCGCTAATGATACTGCGGGCATCCGCAAATGATACTACGGGAAATACCAATATATATAATAATAG